>OX456986.1:57706174-58906174 GCA_949752695.1 Melanostoma scalare
CTAGTTCACACTTAAGCGAAAAAACGAGAACGGGAACCTTATAACTACAGGCCCGAGCAACGCCGGGTGGCTCAGCTAGTACATAATATAATTAAATTTAATATTGAAAAGTATAGAGTAAGAAAAGTATAGAGAAATGGTTGCAAAGATTGGCAATTTAAAAAGCAAATTTTATTGATTTTTTTTTTTTTATTTTTATTTTTATTCAAATACGTTGTGAAACATGTAAAAAAAGTTTATTAATAAAAACGGTTGATGAGTTTAGTCTTTGCAGTTGATGTGGAAGATTATTCCACAACTGAATAGCCTTGACAAAGTAAGATCGCTGTCCCACCGTATATGTGAACCGAGGAATATTAAGTGTAAGTCCTCTTGGTGATCGAGCAAACATAAGATAGTCAAATAAATATTGTGGGCAATTGTTATGTATAATGTTGTGTAGTTTGATCATAATTCTGAAGTCATAATATTCATCGAGACTCATTCCTAACAGAGATCTTTTATACTGAGATACGCTGACATATCTTGGTTTATTATAAATGTATCGTAAGCAATCATTAAAAGCAACATTTATCATTTGAAAGCTATCGTAGTAACTTATGACTCTGTAAGTGCCCTAACTTACTTAGGTGGGCATTACAGTTGGGGATGAACCTGAGCCTAAACCAACATCCTTCTGTAACGACTTCGATTTCGGGCGAGCTCTCTCCAGTTTTGCACTCTAAGTCGGTTGAGGTCTTCATCAACTTGGTTGCGCCACCTAAGACGAAGTCTATTCCTTCCGCGATTTCCCTGCAATGTGCTTTCGAAAACCCGTCGAGCCGGAGAGTTTGGGTCCATCCGCTCTTCATGACCCAGCCATCGTAGCGTCGCGATGCGTAATCTTCTGGCTATGCCCATGTCGCGGTACAGCTCATACAGCTCGTTGTTGTATCTTCTTCTCCACACATTGTCTTCGCATACGGGACCAAAGATCATTCGGAGAATTTTTCTTTCGAAATGACCAAGTTTCCTCATCCGCTTTCGATAAAGTCCATGCTTCCGTGCCGTAAAGCAGGACTGGGATGATCAAGGTCTTATACAGGGTTACCTTGGTTTTTCTGGAGAGGCTTTTGTTTCTCAATTGCCTTTCTTAACCCAAAGAAGCAACGGTTGGCAAGAGTTAGTCTCCGTTTGATCTCCGCACTGATGTTGTTTTCTGTGTCTACAGCGGATCCTAGGTAGACGAAGTCCTGTGCTACCTCGAAGTTATTATTGTGACGTTTTGTCCAATTCGTCGATGTTCTGTGTCCTTGTTTGATGACACATATACTTCGTTTTGCCCTCATTAACCATCAATACCATTTTTGCCGCTTCTGTTTCAATACTCGCAAAAGCACCTATGACATCACGCTTTTTTCTTCCCATTACGTCAATATCGTCTGCGTAGGCGAGTAATTGTACAGACTTTTGAATCTTCCTCTGGTGTTGACGTTTGAGTTTCATACAATCTTTTCAAGTATGATGTTGAAGAAATCGAATGACAGTTTGTCGCCTTGCTTAAAGCCTTTTTCGACATCGGTGAGTTCTTCACCGACCTTGACGGAGCAGAGTACGAGTTTTGCAGGGATGCCGAAACTAGACATGACTCTATACAGCTCGTCTCTGTAAATACAGTCATACGCGGCCTTGAAATCGATAAAGAAATGGTGAATATCGATATTATGTTCTCGGGTTTTTTCCAAGATCTGCCGTAATGTGAAAATTTGGTCTATTGTGGACTTCTCTGGTCTAAAACCACATTGATAAGGATCAAGTTGTTGACGTGGGGTTTCAGACGTTCACATATTACAGCAGATAAGATCTTATAAGCGACGTTAAGGAGGCTCTGTAATTGGCGCAATTGTGAGGGTCTCCCTTCTTTAGGATCGGGAAGACGATACTGAGGTTCCATTCATCGGGCAGGCTTTCTTCCGACCATATCATGCAGCTGGTGCATGCTCCTTTCCAACTGGTCTCCAGCTGCCTTGAAAAGTTCGGCATCAAGTCCATCTGCACCTGCAGCCTTATTTGATTTAAGTTTGCATATGGCAAGCTTAACTTCCTCTAGGTCGGGAGGACGGCATTCTTGATCATCGTCCAAACTTTATGGGGCAATCTGCCTGACAGCGGAATTTGTGTCCTCATCGCCGTTAAGCAGTCTGCAGAAGTGATCTTTCCAGATGCTCAGTAGCCTGGCAGGAGTAAAAATAGAGACTGGGTTGAATTGTTACTTTTATACCAAACATTCATACTTCATTGGTAAAAAATTGATTGTACAGGTCTCGTATACGTAATTAAAACAAATTAATAAGTATATAGGGTGGTGAGTTTTGTAGTTGAGATAATCCACGTGTTTTTTGATTTTGCTTCTTCTTGATGATAATTTTTTTATCGATAATAATAGATTTAGTGCAAAAACGATCAATAAGAGCACGAATTGCTTGCAAACTAATAATAAGGAAGCCCAGGATGCTAAATTTGCAGTTACTAAAGCGTCATGGGGACTTATTGGATTGTGAAGTTTACGTTCTAAAACGAAAAAAGTGTATGGCAGTTTTCCATTTTAGTGGGGCGAAGAGGGGGTGTATGAACTATTAAATATGTAAAAAAAAAAACAGTCACATTGAAATACTCGAGCGCGTCAGATATTCATAGATTATACCCGCTTTGTCTATCTGGTATCTGATAACCGATAAATATTAATCTGACGTTTAACTGTGGGCAGTCGGGCGTATAGAGAGGTTGAAAAAAAAATTATTCGAGCGTGTCAGATTTTTAAGGTGAATGTAAAGTGTACTCAAAAAAGTGTGTATTTCTCATGAGACCTGACGATTTAAACGTGGCCAAATGTCATGGCTGATTTTTAAAAATGTAAAAAAAACACATGACCTTGAAATACTCGAGCGCGTCAGATTTTTATACAGAGTGATCAACTTGATGTCTTCGTCCTCCAGGATGATAATCTGACAATTATATGGAAGAGTACTCTTAGTCTGACAATTTAAAAGTTACAATTATTTGTCGTTTCTATTTTTTATTACTGGATGCAATAAAAAAATATGTACTCATATGTACTATTTACAAATTTTGATTTGAAATTTTGTTGAAAATACAAAAAAAAAAACCATGAAAGTTTAAGCCCTTAATATTAGTTTTAAGTGCTCGATCAAAAGGTGTGAAGATTTCCCATTGAAAATACACGGAAACTCTGATTTTTTATTTTTAGATTTCTATAGCTCAGCGGCATTTCATGGGATCGATTTAACCGAAGATGATATTTTTTCAAAACTGAACGCTCTACAAAAGTGTTTATTTTGGCAAGGTCGTTACTCATACCGGCCAGGTGGTACGGGCCACTAAATCAGATTTTTCCATAAAATTAACGTTATTTCGCAATTATCTCGTAAATAACAAAAGCTACGGAAAAATTATAAGTGACAAACTTGTAGAAAATTTAGTTTTCTACAAAAAAGGCCTTTTGGATCAAATTGCTAATATCAATATTAACCGAGATATTAAGCATCATATATTATACCTTTTATTGACGATTTTACCAAAATCGCCCCAAGAAAACTGTCAGATTATATGTTTTCCGTAATCCTGATAGGATTAAATAAAAAAAAATTAATCGCACTCGAGTATTTCAAAATGTCGATTTTTTTTACATCTTTGTGACTCGCCTTTTTACTTAGGCCACGCTAAAATTGTCAGATTGTTGAAATATACACTTTTCTGACTTTCTGGATGTAATCTACCTACCATCTCTTAATCTGACGCGCTTGAGTTTTTCTGAGGATAGACTTTTTTTTACTTATCTGACGGGCCACCCTCAACGTACGCCCCAACATTAAGGTTTCATATATATGGTATGAGTACATTAGAGGGTGCAAGGTTTCTCCCCATATAATTTTCTGACGCGCTCGAGTAACGCACAAAATGCCCTCTTGGGATCTTCTACTATAAGTAGATAACGCTGATCACAAAATGGACGAAGTCTTCTATGAACTTCCAGAGCAAATTTATTTATTTCAAAGTAAATGTCAACAATTTGTCTAAACCTTTCATGATGAATTGGCAAATCTTACTGAGCAGAAATGTCAACACTATTTGAGCTTCTCAGCTCAAAGACAATTTTATTCCCGGTATCCACTGACAAAATAAACTTCTTTTAATTTAAGGCTTCAAAAACTGAGTGTCAATCCCATGAAGAACTAAGAAATTGCAGTTGTTCGGTGCATTATATTTTGAAGAACGAAAACGGGACATCCTTAACTCCAATATATGCTATTAACTGTTCAAGCTTAAACTTTTATAACCTACCATCATTTATACCACAAAACGCAACCATATTACACGCAAACAATAATAAGGTAAGTTTAATGATAATAAATTGATACGCTGTGGCCTATTTCACCAATATGAAGGCTACACTCATTTACAAATTTGCCATCCAGTTTTTTGCATCGGACAAATTTGTAAAAAAAAGTTGTAGATCACTAGTGTTCAAAATTTCGATGGCACCAGGATGAAGAATAACTTTTTTAACATTTTTTTCGCAATATTGCTGAACGTTACGCTAAAAACATCAATAAAAATAAGCAAAACTTTGTTAAAATATCATCTTTTTGGGTGCCATCGCAATTTTGGTGACGCAACATTAATAAATAAAAAAACACAAACTTGGTTTAAAAAAACGCTTGTAATTACAAATTTGGAAGTTGGTGAAATAGGCCAGTAATTGATAAATAAAGTTTTAAATTTTTTAATGGACTTGTAGATTTCTGATATCAGACCTTTGCGAGATAACGCTCAATATAGAAATGTGATAGACGTTTATTTGGATAATAACGACATTCGTGATATTGATGCATTGGAAACTGGACATTGGCTGAGTCACTTTCGTGTGCTCAGTTTAAGGAAAAACAAGTTAGAAAAGGTAAGGTAGCAAAGACAAAGTAGTATTCGGTAATTATATTAGCAAAAGTTTTGCCTGATGCTACGCTATTATGGTTATTGCTTTAGGCCATTGTTGATATGTTTCGCGCATCGGATGTGTAAGTGGTGTTAGGAATGTCTAAAGCGCCTGGTCAAGATGAGAACCCTTAAAAATAACACGATTAAAGTATGTTTTGTTTCTTCAATTCAAGATTTATTTACTTCATAAATATGTATAAAATATTAAAATCGAAACCCTAACTCAAATAAGAATGAACTTGTAATTTAGGATCTTTCGTGGTAGATGGGAACATTTTTTTGCGTTTTCTCCATAACTTTTTCTAAAAATATTTAGAATTTTTAGGGCCAATTCGATCACAAAGGATTAAATCAGCAATTTGGCTATCAAGGATTCTTCTTAATTCATGATTAAGAACATGCGATAGCCAAAGCCTGTTTGTGCACCTTTTTTACGGCTTAGTTAAGAAATCATACAGAGTGTATGGCAACCCTAAGCCAATAGGAGCCCATTTTGAGTACAGTTTTAAAGATTATTGAAATTAAATTGAATTTAACACACCAAAGTTACTTACTTACACAAGGTGGCGCTACAGTCCGGGTCGGACCTGGGACTCAACCAACATGCATGCAAGCCAACATGTTCCTAGTTAGCTGCTCCAGCTTTGCACGCCAAGTTGGTTGAGGTCCTCTCCTACTTGCGTGCGCCACCTGAGTCGCGGTCTTCCTCTACTGCGCCGTCCCTCGGGATTGGATTCGAAGGCTTTCCGTGCCGGAGCGTTGGTGTCCATTCGCCCCACATGACCCAACCATCTAAGCCGCTGGACCTTAACTTGACCAGGTCAGTGTCGCTGTACAGCCCGTACAGTTCGTCGTTCAATCTCCACTCTCCATCTATGCAGACGGGACCAAAAATCACCCGAAGAATTTTTCTCTCGAAGCCTCCTGAAGCGTTCTCGTCTATTTTTGACAAGGTCCATGCCTCTGCGCCATATATAAGAACCGGGATGATAAGTGTCTTATACAGGGACACAGGGATAAATCAATCGTGTGTTGACATGGCTCAAAACGTGGCTAATTTTATCGGTGCGATTGAATTTTTCAATCCTTCGGAAGACGAGTTTGATATGTTTTTAGAGCGTTTTGAGAATTTAATGGATTTAAATAAAATCACTGATGATAAGGAAAAGAAATCTTATCTTTTGAACCTTGGAGGAAAGGAGCTATACAAAGTGATTAGAAATGTGTCTCTACCTGATACAATTGAGCATGTAGAATACGCGGATTTAAATTCAAAGCTGAGGAGTCACTATACTCCGCAGAGAAACATCACCGCAGAACGCTTTAAATTTGGAACTCGTAATCAGCACCACGATGAATCAATTAGTGACTACGTGATAACACTAAGAGAACTAGCCGACACGTGCGATTTTGCCACTTTCTTGGACGATGCTCTTCGGGACAGATTTGTTCTTGGAATCAAAGATAACCGCGTGAGAGCAAAACTGCTTGAAAAATCAACATTAAAATTCCAAGACGCAGTAGATCTAGCGAAAGGTGACGAGATGGCCAAGAATCAAATGAAGGTGGTGCAACCAAGCACACTGGCATCTAGTGAGATCAATGCTATTCATCGCTCTACAAGACTGAATAAATCGAAAAATGAAAGACATGACAAATTTGAGCGTCGAGAGAGGTCACAAACACGACAATTCAGAGCCAAAGGAAAAGAAATACAATGCTTTTACTGCAAAAAGTATGGCCATATAAAGAAAAATTGTTTCAAGTTAAAACATCGAGCGGGTCATGGAAGAGTGCATTACATGGATGGTACAGAGGCAGACGGAGTGGAGACTGATGTAAGCTCTGATGATGGTGCTTGGCTGGGTGCGCTGAACTATGTGAATGAGGTTATTTCGGGATCATTAAAGGTTAAGTTATTGGTAAATGAGAAGTATGTGAAATATGAACTAGATACAGGTGCATGTGCCACTGTTATTTCTGAAAATGATTATTTATCTTTATTTAAAAATATTGAACTAAAAGATGTTTCAAAGTCCATAGAAGTGGTAACTGGAGAGCGCGTGGTCGTATTGGGCAGTATTGAGGTTATGGTCAAATCTAAGAGGTGGAATAATCAAATGAAATTGACGATGCTTGTCATTAAAAGCAAAAACAACTTTGTTCCCTTGCTGGGTCGAAATTGGTTGGATCGTTTGTATCCCAATTGGAGAACGTTTTTTGCGCAGGAAATAACAGTAAGTCCTTAAAATATTAGTAAGATATCTGAAAGTTATAATACAAATGATGACATTATAAACAAATTAAAACTAAATTTCGCGAGTGTTTTTGATAAAAACTTGGAGAATTCGATTGTGGGTTTTGAGGCCGATGTGATTTTAGATGAGAAGGCAAGACCGATGGTATATAAGGCATACTCAGTCCCGTTCGGGTTACGAGAAAAATATGTCGCAGAGCTCGAGAGACTCATAAAGGTAGGAATTTTAGAAAAAGTCAGACACAGTGATTGGGCAAGTCCATTAATAGGCGTCATGAAGAAGGATGGAGAAGTGAGGTTGTGTATGGATTGTAAGGTCTCCATAAATAAATATATGAAGACCGAGCATTATCCACTTCCTCATCCCGAGGATATATTTTCTAATTTGAGTGGTTATACTCATTTCGCTGCCTTTCAGCAGCTTAAATTGACGGACTCATGTAAGGAGTACTTCACAGTGAATACACCTTTAGGACTTTTAAGATATACTAGACTTGTTTATGGAGCGAAGGCTTCTAGCTCAATTTTCCAGGAAGTCGTCGATAAGATTTTAGAAGATTTAGACTATGCATCAGGGTATATAGATGACATAATTGTTAAAGGAACAAGTTTTTTAGATTGCGTTAAGAAAACAGAAGTTGTTTTGGGAAAATTACAAAAACATAACGTCAAAATTAACATTGGCAAATGTAAGTTTTTTGAAAGTAAAGTGAAATATTTGGGATTCATTATTAGTGCGGAGGGACGTCAACCCTGTTCAGACAAAATTGATGCCATTTTAAAAGCTCCAAGGCCAAAAGATGTGTCACAGCTGCGTTCTTATTTAGGGCTCGTTAATTATTATTCAACATTTTTACCGAATTTATCTTCGGAGCTGCATGATTTATACAATTTACTTAGGAAAAATGTTGAGTTTTCTTGGACGAAGAAATGCGAGGAGGCTTTCGAAAAGACCAAACTTTTGCTGACAGGTGACAAAGTGCTCGCTCATTTCAATCCACTTAAAGATATAATCTTATCTTGCGATGCAAGTCCTTACGGCATAGGAAGTGTCTTGTCGATTATTGATGATGGAAAAGAAAAGCCATGCATGTATGCTAGCAGTTCGTTGAGTCCTTCTGAAAAGCATTATTCTCAATTGCATAAAGAAGCCCTTAGTATTATATTTGCTGTGAGAAAATTTAGAAAATTTATTTTTGGCAGAAAAATAACTATTTTTACAGACCATCAGCCATTGAAACATATTTTGGGAGAGAAAACACCTACCCCGCCCGTTGCTGCCTCAAGGTTGCAAAGGTGGGCGGTAGAACTTTCCATGTACGATTATCGTCATCGTTTGAGGAGCTTGTTCATCCTATAGAAAAGTTTAAAAACCAAAATATATAAATAGTTAAAAGTGGATAAGAATCCGAAAAGCATTTGTACTCTTAAACAAATCATGAAGTGTGTTCTGTGTGATTTAATTTTCGATCGAAGTGATTTAAAAGTTCGTTGTAACACCTGTAATCAGTTTTGTCATGCAAGGTGCGCCAATCTAAAAAGAAATGAAATTGAATACAAAAACAAAATTAGTCACAAGTGTGCTGTATGCTTGAAACAGCGCAGAGAATCAATATCCAGTGATCAATTGCCATTAAAAAAGTGCACAATAGAACCGGTTTTCAATAAAATTCATTTTACGAGAAACTCTCCATCTACTTCTGATGCTGCCGAGGCTTTTAATGCTGTTAATGTTGACATCGCGTCGAAGACGAAGCTTTTGTTGATGAGCGCTCCTGCTGAAGCTGGTATACCAACCGCCTCTGCCGTTTTCCCATCATTAAACAATGATCAAGAAATTACTTTGTCAATGCGGTTTAATGAAATTCTTACTCCAAACAATCAATAGTGATGCACTTGCAAAAATTCACTCTCTGGAGGAACGCAACGTCATTCTCACAAACACCGTTCATTCTTTGGAGGCTAAAATTGAATGCATTGGAACAAAGAGAGAAGCAGTGTGATGTTGACATTGTCGGTATACCAAATTTGAATTCTACGAATGCAGTGGAAAAGGTAATTCAACTCATTACTGAAGGTATAGGTGAACAAATTCAAAGTAATGAAATTGAATCATGCTATGTGAAGTCTGTGAAGCGGAATTCCAATGGCATTAGTAGCTCTAACGTGTCCAACATTGCATGCATTAAGTTTTTTTGTCGATCAAAAAAATAAAAAATAATGAACAAGTTGCGGTCTGGCAAAATTAAACTTAAGTCAAACATCTTCGATGCCCAAAAAAACAACAAAGGGAAATCAAATATTTATATAAACGACAGTCTCACTCCTTATACTCGTTCTCTTTTAAAGAAGGCTAAGGAATTGAAACAACAAAAAAGATGTCTATTTGTATGGGTTCGTAATTCATCGGTATTTATAAGAAGGAAGGAGGGTGAAAATTCTATTAAGATAAAAAATTTTGAAGATTTTAATAAAAACAATTTTGATAACTAAATTTGTTTAAAAAAATGATAACTAACAATAATGTTAACAGTAGTAACAATTTAGATAATAGTATTCATGAATTTGATTCTAATAGCTCATTTGATAGTATAATTGATAACGAACTTAAATGCCTTTGTATCGAACATATGAATGCAAATCATTGCAGCTTTTCTGTCATTCACCAAAATATTCGTAGTATTAGAAAAAACTTTGATGTTCTTTTGGCTCATTTAGCTTCCTTAAATCATTTACCTGATTTTATTTTTCTTTCTGAAATATGGATATTTGATTGCGAAGTCTCAAATTATAAAATCCCTAATTATACATTTAGTGCATGTTGTAATGAAACTTATGCAGCGGGTGGAGTTGCGGTTTTTTGTCGTAGTGATATTCCGTGTGATATTGTTTTTCCTAAACTCAATACTGCTGATTTGATAACCATTAGTTGTGAGATAGCAGGTGTTTCATTCTGTTTTGTTTGTGTGTACAGATTCAATTTCTTTAGTGTTATGAATTTCGTGGATGAATTTTCTGTGTTTTTGGGCAATCAAAGATGCAAGAACCAAATACTGCTTGGCGATTTTAATATTGACTTACTGTCTGAAGAATCTGCTACAGATAATTACCTTGCTGTTTTGTCGTCTTATGGTTTTATGTCAATGGTAAATAAACCGACAAGAGGATCAGCGTGCTTACATCATGCTTTTATTAAATTTCAAAGGAATAATGACAGAAACTATAGGGCTGATGTATTTGATTTCAAAATAACTGATCATAAATTAATAAGTCTTCAGTTTGACAACGTTGTTTCTAGGACATGTCAATCTTTTTCGAAACAGAATCACAGAATTAATTTTGTAACCCTTAAATCTGATTTGACTTATGAGTTCTGGGATGACGTTTTTGATGCACAAGACCCGTCTTTGGCTTTCGATATTTTTCTAGCTAAACTCCAGTTACACATTTCAAACAACTGCCTAGTCCGTGAAAGTAAAGATTTAAAATTAACGTGTCGTAAACCATGGATGAATATCCCTTTGCTAAAAAAGATAAATAAGAAGAAAAAGCTACATAACTGTCTTAAAAAGCATCCGAATAATACAAGACTAAAAACTCTCTACGAAAAACTTTGCTTGGAACTAAAATCTGAAATTCCTCTCTGTAGAGACTCTTATTATAGAAATAAATTAAGCGAAAATTTAGGAAACTCAAAAAAGGAGTGGGTGATCGTAAACGATATTTTGAATAGAAATAAAACTGTAGTAGGCTTTTCTATTGAATGTAACAGCACATTGGTGTCCGACTCTGAAAAAGTAGCAAATTTATTCAACGATTTTTTTGCAAATATATTTCATCACAATATGTATAACTTTCAGTCTAACTCTAGTGCGTTGTGTTGTGACAATAATTTGAAAGATGATAGTATGAATTCAGAAAGTTTCTTTTTTAATGATTTTACCTCCCATGAAATTCATAATATCATAAATTCGTTAAAAAATTCAAACTCGACTTCTGAAGACATGATATCTAGCAAAGTTTTGAAACAAATTTATTTTTTCTTATCAGATGTTTTATGTCATATTTTCAATTTCAGTTTGCAAAAGGGTGTTTTTCCTAATGCATTAAAAAGTGCAGTTGTTATACCATTGCATAAAAAAGGACCTACTTCAAGCTTAAATAATTATCGTCCAATATCACTCCTTTCAGTTTTTTCAAAAGTCTTCGAAAAAGGGATGAAATACAGAATGATTTCTTTCTTTAAAAGAAATAACTTTTTCAGCAGCCATCAATACGGATTTTTGAGCGGTAAGTCTACGGAAGATGCTCTATTAAAATTATGTAGTGAAATTTACCTTAGTTTGAACAACTCAGAGATACCCTCTTCCCTGTTTATTGATATTGCCAAAGCCTTTGATACAGTAGATCATACCCTGTTACTCTGCAAATTGTACAAAGCCGGTATTAGAGGTAAGGTATATGATTGGTTTGCTTCTTATCTAATGAACAGAAAACAAAAGGTAAGAATTCAAGGCAAATTAAGTTCTGAAAGGCTTATATACATGGGCGTTCCTCAAGGATCGGTTTTGGGTCCAATTCTGTTCTTAGTTTTTGTCAACTCTCTTTTTATTCAACCATTTAAAGGTAAAATTACAGCCTTTGCAGATGATACCGCTCTGTCCTACTCATCAAAAAACTATTTCCAGTTAGTTATTGATGTAAATACTGATTTAGAGATTCTTCGCAAATGGTTTTATCTGCATCGTCTTGTCATTAGTGACAAAACAAAATTTATGATTTTTAATTTAATGGGAAATGTCTGTGACGATATAACTTTTTCATACCATTTCCCTGGTTGTTCAAAGTTTTCATTAAATGATTGCAGACATGTTTCTTTAACTTTTAATGAAAACTTGGTATGTTCTAACAGTTGTTTTGAAATTGAGCAAGTCGAAAGCTTTAAGTACCTAGGTTTGTTATTAGATTTTCGGATGAGTTGGAAGAACCATACTTACAACTTAAAAGAATATCTGAATAAGGTTGTGAGGCAAATATACCATTTGAGTATCTATTGCAGTCAATCTATTCTGAGTTTAGTATACAATGGTCTTTTCAAATCCAAACTGCAATACGGCCTCTCCTGCTGGGGTGGAACACACAACAATAAAATCGAACCTTTATTAGTCAAGCAAAAACATGCCGTTAGGATTATTTGCAGAGTTAACCGCCGAACTCCAAGCTTTGATTTATTCATAAACCTTAAAATTCTGCCACTACAGCATTTGTATTTTTATAAAGTCTTAAAAATATTCTTCGAAAAGTCTGGCTATCTGGCTGCAAGGACGTTTGAATCTCACAATTTGCGAGTCAACAATAGACATCTAGTTTTTGTACCTGTCAAAAAATCACTCTTTTCTCACTCCTACGAAGTAACTGCACCTCGCCTTTTTAATAACCTGCCGGAAAGAATCCGATGTGATACAATCAAATCTTCATATTTAAGAAATATTAAGAGTTTACTGTTTTCATTGAACTTTGATGTAATTAGTAGCTTACTGAATACGCTAACTTAAGTATTTTTAATAAACAATACGATTTAAAAAAAAAAAAATTTCTGAAATTTTTCTAGTGTCATTATATGTAATTATTTATATACAAATTCGTAATTAAATCCCTGTTACTTCTTTGATAAGATCCCCATCAATATTGTTAAAATTTGTATGTTGTAACTTTATATGCGGTAAATCCAACTCTTGTCCTTAGGACAACCGGATGCACCTAACTATTTTATTGCTAATTTCTTATTTTTTTTTTTTTTAATTACCTGTATTATTTTTATATTATGTTGTAAGATATAAGAAATCATGGTCAATAAAATAAAGTAACGTCAAAAAAAAAAAAAAACTTAGTTGCTCGAGAGAGGACTTTACTACTCAATTGCCTTCTTAGTCCGAAGAAACAGCGATTGGCAAGAGTTATTCTTCGTTTGATTTCAGCGCTGGTGTCGTTGTCTGAATTAATAGCGGCGCCTAGGTAGACAAAGTCCTTAACTACCTCAAAGTTATAGCAGTCTATCGTGACGTTCTGTCCAAGACGTCGGTGTTGGGTGTCCTTTCTTGATGACAGCATATACTTGGTCTTGCCCTCATTATCCACTAAACCCATCTTCTTCGCTTCCGTATCAATGCTCATAAACGCGCCATTGACATCACGCTGCGTTCTTCCAATTACGTCAATATCGTCCGCATATCCGAGCAATCGGACGGATCTTTGAAATATTGTGCCTCTTGTGTTGACGTGGGAGTTTTGCACAATTCTTTCAAGGACGATGTTGAAGAAGTAGTATTACAGTGCATCGCCTTGCCTAAAACCTTTTTTGACATCGAATGTATCGGTGAGATCTTTCCCGACCCTGATGGAGGAGCGTACGTTCTCCATCGTCATCCTACACAATCGGACAAGTTTGGTAGGGATGCCAAAACTAGACATGGCTCTATATAACTCCTCTCTATAGATGCTGTCATACACACCAAAGTTAGCCTTTTTAAAAATTTCCAAAAGTAATGTCAAACTTGAGAAGCGGACTTTACTGTAAAATAATTTTTTTCTTAGAATATGACCAAAAATCACATCCAAAAGTATGTAACACGAATTACGGGACACTCTGCATTTCAAATATTTTTGAACTTTTTTAGGAATAATGTGGATTATACTAGTAAATTAAATGGGTTCGTTCGTTAAACTTTATCCAAGTTTCCTTGAAAAACTTATGAAATGTAAAATAAAACTGGGTTTGCGGTTCTCGAATATCGTTAAACCACGAAATCGCCACACATATATCTCATTTGATGAAAAATACATGTAAGTGGGTTACGCCGCTTCTGTTTTATTAGATGAAGTTCCGAGCAGAAAAAGAATATAAAGAAAGAAATAACGGTTTCCTTTTTATTAATGTTAAAAACCATTTAATTTTCTTGATGATAGTGCAATAAACCCAAAATTAAAAAATGACAGTCATGCCACTTCTGCTCTCAAGGCCTTGTTTTTTCAAAAAAATTTCGCGGGAACGGGAACGTAAAGGGGAACTTAAAATTGCTGAGTAGATTTCCAAAATTCTTTTAAGGATGTTACATGCAACATGCCGTAGATTATAAAAGCGAAGAGCTTAAAAAAATTCTTAAATTAAAACAAAAAACTGCATGTTC
Organism: Melanostoma scalare; assembly: GCA_949752695.1. Taxonomy (NCBI): domain Eukaryota; kingdom Metazoa; phylum Arthropoda; class Insecta; order Diptera; family Syrphidae; genus Melanostoma; species Melanostoma scalare. The sequence goes on from OX456986.1 coordinate 57,720,614, forward strand.
ATTAACAAGTAAACGATTTGTATATTTATGTGAATTTATGTTTTTATGAAATGAAATAATTTTTTTTAAAATGAATTTTCATGTCATTACAGCTTCCAGTTTATGCTATTGAAAACGCTTTGGAGAACAATTTGAATGCTGGCAAACTTCTGTTGAGTCATAATCCATGGGTTTGTGATTGCAAATTCGCAATGCGCTTTAGAGAGATTCTAAGTAAATATAACGCCATAATTAGAGATTCGTTGAACGTCACTTGTTTTGTGACAAATGAGGATGAAGAAATAGTGAAAAGAACAGTTCTTTCCTTAAAACGCATTGATGTTTGTAAATTACAAACAAATAACAGCATCTACGTTTTGGATCTTTTGAATTGTGTTTTAGCGAGTTTAATTTTATTCATTTTGCTTAAACTTGGGTACGATTATTACCAATATAAGAACTACGGTCACTTGCCATGGATAGTTACAAAGATACCGTAGATAGCTGAAGTTTGAGGAGATAAACATATTTTTTTGTAATTTTTTAGTTTTTAATAGAATAAAGTACTTATATATTTACAACATTATATTTGTTGAATGATGAGAAACTACTCGGAAAAAAATAAACTGCAGCTATTCATGGTTTGTATCGTCTATCCGAAGCATAAAGCGAAAAATTGAAACTACTGAGCAATTCGTAAATTACTTTTTAGAAGGAAATTTTGACAATATCAAAAATAAGATTTATACTTTGTACTATGTTATTTTCTTTACTTACTATCGGCAAAAATTAAGGAGCAATGAACTGTTTTTAAGAGTAGTTTTAAAACAACAAATAACCTTACAAAAATTCTCGAAACCGCCAAAGGGAAAAATGGAAACTATAGGCGGCGATACTTGCGCTTTCTTCTCTGTGGTGCTAAATAGATTATAAATAATCATCATTCATACCTCCGCGGAACGAAATGATTCCTTTTATGCTTGTCTTGAACATCGTTTGAAAATATTGAATACTAATTTTTGAAGTTAGGGCTGTAGTGTAGCTCCAACAGTGCGTTTTTTAAAAGAAGTGGATCTCATTAATGGTCTTCGGTCCGTGTCTTCGTACGGTCCATGTCTTCTTACGGGGCCCATAGATGAGAATGTGTCTGTTGAAGCTGAGGCTATGAAAACATCAACTAGCCGTCGCGTCGGACTCAGCAGCTCAACTATTGAGATATGTATCAGCCTGAAGAGAATCTGAATCTTCTTAATATACTTATAAAAATAAGTGTACGGTTGGTTGTGATCGCGTGACGTGAAAACGGCTCGACCAAACGAAATCAAATTTTTGTGGTAGCTTAGGGGCGGTTTTATAAAGTTTGAAATCAGTCGACTCGTTCCCGAATTATGGCTTTTTTCCTGAATGTCACTTTTGTCCATATAAAATACACGTAAAACAATAAATAAATTAAACAAATCAATGAAAATCTACAATATCGATAATTTATGTTTATAAAAATATATGTATGTAGTATGTAATGTATGTTTGTTTTTTGTCCGGTATAGACGCCTGCACCGCCCAACGGAATTCAATGAAATTTTTTGGCTAAATATAGTTTAGTCTAGGCATGCTTCCTGTAATGGTTTGAATCCCAATATCCCGACGGGAAGGGCATTAAGAGGAAACTTAGAAACTACGTTAAACGAAGGACGAGACCAGGATCCTTAAAACTACGGACCCGTGCAACTCCGGCGCCGGGCGGATCACCTAATTCCAAATAAAAATCGGCTGAACACGTTGAGAAAGCCCTATAACGTGAACAAATTTAAAATGTATTTAACATAGACAACATTGCTTTTTTTCTACTTTTGTCGGTTATCCGATTCCTTTTTACTTAAGGGGCAAAGCCCGTTACCAATTCTTCGTTATTTTTGATATTTTAATGTGGTGTGGTAGTCAGTTTTGTGCGCGGTATTGAGTTTACATTGATAATTAATTATAATTAAATCTAAAGTACTTAAACGTCATCGCGAAAAGGACGTATTCAGTAACCTGCAAAAAAAAAAGAAAATTAAGAAAAATAACACGTTTTTTCATTAATTTTAACGGTTTCTCATTCCTTTTGTAACTAAAAATATAATTTTTTCCGTGTGTAATTTAAATAAATTTTTTTAACATACAAAAAAAAAATTAATTTGAGTTTAAACGTGTGTACAATTTATTTTTAAAATTCAAAGAGATACACCTTCGTAAACGTGAACAAACCGTAAACATGAACACGTTCGGTTTTTAATAGTTCACGCTACCGCGAGTCTTCTGTACAAGGTAAATTAATTAAAAATGTAACATAAATATTCCCATTACCCAAAGCATATTCATTCATTGAAAATGTCGAAAGCAATTCGTCACGTGTGTTCTTATTTGTCCTACAGGCCATTTTGGCCGGAAAGAAGATATATATGCCATCTTATATTTTCGGCTAAGCTCTTTCGATTGCTATAGACAGAATCGTCTCATTTCCTTTAGATTTTGAGATGAAAAATTTGATACGTTTTTGTATGCAGTAGGACAATTTTTTAAATTACATATAGTATAGTGTCCTATATCAGATTTAATTGGATATTAAACAAAATATATATGAAAATTTGTTAGTATTAGTATTAGTATTTCATCCCCATATTCCGGGAATACGAACGGGAACACACATGGGAACTTAGGAACTGCTTGACCTAATTCAAAATTCTTTAACAATGACGCTTTGGTAAAGCGACATTGGGCGGAACATTAGCGTTTGGTACAGTGTCGCTTTTGTAAAGCGTCATTAGGCCAATTTGGTACCCTGACGCTTTTTTACGATTTTTCAATATAACGAAACAAATGAAGATACACTTGCTCAGATTTGTGAGTCATAAGAACTATACAAATGGATAAGTCTATGAAAATTCAGACCTCTTGTTAATAAAAAAGTAAATAACTGACTAATCATAAACTAAAGACTTTATTAAGAAACTAAAAAACCATTTGAAACAATCGAATGTATAGGTTTTGAGCATAAGATAAAGTAATAGTAAGAAACTCGCCTGTGTGTGTAAAAGATGTGTTCTTACTTAGTTAAATTTTAAGGTGCCATGAAATAAGGTCGAAGGCAATAAGGCCGAATCGGCCTTATTACCTTTTTGGGAAATAAGGCCGAAAACAACAACAAAAATATTTGTCTACCTTATTTCCTATTGAAAAGGTAATAATGTCGAAAAGAAAAAACGAAAATATTTGACAAAAATAAGAATGCCAAAAGTTGAGAAATAAAGTCGAAATCCGTTGAGTAATAAAATCGAATTTAATTTCTGTTGGATAAAGAAGAAAGAAATTATGGGGCCGCTTTGCTTCTCCGCTACGGGACTGGGGGTTGACATTTTTTTCTGCAGGTTGGGGGTGCGTTTCTATAGCATAAATTTCAAAAGTTACTTGTGAGTTGACCCCCTAAATTGTAAAATAAATGTTTTAATTTTTCGGTTTAAGCTATTATTAGTGTTGTTGTTAGAAAATGAAACTTTTAGTGGTTAGAAATTCATAAAAAAGTTAATTTTTCTAACCACAAAACTAATAATAGCCGCGCCGCACCGACCTCGTGCCGACTTCGCGCTGACTTCACGCCGACCCCGCGCCGATCCCACGCAGATCCCGCAAGGGGATGCGCCCCCCCCCCCCCCCCCCCCCCCCATGGACGGAAAGTTCAATTCCTTAAATCCAATGTTCCTCAGAACATTTTTGTTTCTACCAAAAGTAAATGCCTTTATAAACAATGATTGCAAAATATTAAACAAGGAAATAAAGTCGAATTCTACTGAGAAATAAAGTCGAAAGCTATTTTCGACAAATTTAGTGCCACAATGATTTTCGACCTTATTTCCCAAAATTGGTAATAAGGTCGAAAAGAAAATTCGACCTTATTGCCTTCGACCTTATTTCACGGCACCAAATTTTAAGATATTAGTGATGAACTTAAAAAAAAATCTGCAGCCGCCGCCATAACTACAGAAAAGGAAGCTAAAAGCGAAGCGGAAAAAAATTTGGCAAGGGGAGTATGGGTTTGTGTTCTGAAAATTGAAAATTCGCGCGAATTTTTAAGAATTTCTTACTATTACTTTATCTTATGCTCAAAAACAAAACATTTGAATACATCAGACCTTCACGCTATGAATGTTAAGCGTGGGAGTTTCTTAGATGTCATTAAGCCAATAATCCCTTTAGTCATGCCGCAAAGGACTGTAAACACAGATGACAAAGATGATGCAAATTTCTACATTTGGCCCAATGTCACTAGCTAATTTGGCCCTATGGCACTTCGCACTTCTACAAAGCGTCATTATACCAAAAACTAATGTTTCGCCCAATGTCACTTTGCAAAAGCGTCATTGTGCCAAATTTTTACATTTGGCATAATGTCGCTTGGCACAATGTCAAGGCACCACCCATTTCACCGTTATAGTATGATAAAATGCTGAATTTTTAAAAGTAGCATAGACAATATTAAATTTGTCTATATCTCAATACTACGTTATCTTTGAATCTATAGGAGACACATTTCGTTCCCAAGTTCTTACGGTAATTGGAATTGCAAATTTCCAACTTTCAGACTACCGTCAGCTTAGTCCAGCACATGTTCCCGACAATATTTAGTTTTTTGTCAAATTTTGTGTGAACAACGCTTTGAAATAAGTTAGACCCGAGCAACGGCGGGCGGGTCAGCTAGTTAATTCATATACTGAAAACTATAATCGAAGACAACACACATATTACTTAAGTTATCTTTTGGTCTATAGCCTTATGGATGTTTTTGGAGGAAAATAGTCTATAATACAAAAACAAATATTTAGAGCTAGGACAATCAAGGACACAAGAGGTTAACGCTATCCAGAGCAAAATTCGATTAGACTGTAGGGAAGTTGATGTCTACTGTGCCAATCCATGTGAAGTTTCAGAGCAGTTCTTTTTCTTTTGAATTATATCAGTATTTAATGATACTCTGTAGGTGGATGAATTTATGTTTGTACAGATCAATAATTTCGAACTTAGGTTTGATGAGGAAAAGATCTGGAGATCCAGTTATGATGTGCAGAGGTGTTTCTTCACTTTCGAGATATAGTCTGTAGATAGGGCCTGCTGCCAACCTCGTTTGGTGTAGACGTTATTTTTGAAGAGTATAGCAGCAGTTTAATAACCCGGTTCCAATTTTGTAGGTCAAAGACTTTTGAACAGGTTTGAGTAACTATACAAGCTTAGTTGAATTCCTATAGTAGGATACTGTTGGTTGTGTATTTAAATTGATTTTTCTTCACACCACAGAATGGTTTAGGGCCAACGAATGGCTTCAAAGGTCTTTTGAAAGGCTATGTGCAATCTCGTTACCAGTATAGACCTTGAGTGCTGCAATCCAATTGAGGATAATAGAATTTTTCCTTGATAGTTTGGTAACTGCATTGCTGTCTTCTGCATTTGTTTAAATCTTATGAAAAGGGAACTCAGTGCTTTTATAGCTACTTGTCTGTCTGAGAAGATATATTTTGTGTTAAAGGAATTTAGCACTCCAATGATGTCGAAAACTTTGACTTGTACTATAGACGAATTGTTCATTTAAATGAAAAGTTCGATCGAGTTCAGTCCCTTCAAATGCCAGAACTTGTGTGGCTTTGAGCCGCCAGTTTACTAGACCATGTTTTGCATTTGAGGATGATGTTTTGTGTTTTCCAAAAATTATATGATTGTAGAGAAATTGAGTCCGAAGCTGTATACTAAAGGTTTCGGGCTTGGATACGAACTGAGAAGCTGTTGGTGAACGAGGCAAAAAGCACTATAGAAAGGCATTTCCGAAATGTAAAGTATTATAGACCAATTCCTGTTAATTGAAAAAATACTGTCCTCGGACTACGAGAACGTTCATTTGAAGGTAGAGTGCCTATAAGAGGACTTCAAAAAAATTAAACGTCACAAGTTTAAATTTTAACTTTGGAGAAATAGAGTGCAGCCAAGCAAAAGAAATTATGTACTGATACAGTAACATTCTACAAGACCGATTATAGTGAGTATGTTGAAATTCTGACTCAATAGCGGTCCCTTTTTTGTCTCCTAGTAAGTCATTTGAGTTTTGTTCAATCTTTTCAAGTATGATATAAAAGAAATTGCATGACAATCTGTCACCCAGTTGAAAGCCTTTTTCGGCATCAAAGGTCTCGATGAGTTCTTTACCGACCTTGACGGAGCAACGTGAATTCTTCTTAGTCATCCTGCATGGTCGTAAGAGTTTTGCAGGAATGCCGAAAACAGACATGGCTTTGTACAGCTTGTCACTGTAAATACTGTTATCGACGGTTTCACAAACCATAGAATCCAAATCATTTTATGTACTTTTTGCTGAAAACCCAATCTTTCAAAAAATATAAAAATAACTTTATAGCGCCCAAAAAGTAAGCAAACCACAAGTTTGAATTAAAAAAACGCTCTCCTGAAAAGTTACGTTAATGGTTTGTTTATAGGACAAATATACTCATAATAAATTGACATCCCGTAGACACATACATAGATATAACCAAAACCATGCCTTTCAGCACTAAAACAAATGGTATGTTAAACAATAACAAATAATCTAAGCGTGGCAGTATATAATCTTGATACGTCGATGTTATTTGTGTACATTAAAAACTTGGTATGACATAGTTTTGACGTGCACAATGTACGTAAATATTTTTGGAAAACAAGGCAGTAAAAGCATAAAGATGTAAACATGCAATTGTGCAAATGATGAAATAAAATGAGGAAAAAACTCACTTCAAAGGCAATGTTCAGTTGCGTTCAATTATTCATTCTTTTATGTTGGCCTTAAAATAAGGGAAACAGTGAAAGTGTATTTCTCAAAGTAAATTTTTTAGTTTTTATCATGAAGCTATTCCATTGGTTCAATGCCTTTACCAAGAAGCTGGTTGGGCAGATGTCGAAGCTTTGGAATGATAATGGTGTTTTTGGCAGGCAAGTATAAAAGTACTTATTTGCAGAAATTGGTAGTACTATGGAAATTTGCTTATGGAGTCATAACGCGAAGGGGTGTACAGAGAGATTTTTTGATGTCATTATCAATGATATTTTGATCTCAGAGGAATACCTGAGGTTGTTCGTATTCCTCATATAGTTTATTCTAAAATCTAGACTATTCGTGTTTGTGATGAGATACTGATTCGGGCAGGAGTTTTGGGACTAAATTTCTGTCGACGTTTTCATTTGGCCGATTTACAGGTGCGTACCACTTGTTTTTTTCAACCCAAAGATTGAATCATTTCGGGATAGTACGATATTCGTGGCACCGCAATCTGGCAATGAATGAAACTTTTTATGATTTTGAATCACAAAACTAATATAAGTCTGAGATTCGCGTCAATTTGAGTCTATTATTTTATTATTATAACGTGTTTTAAGTCATATACGAACTCTTCTCTACTTGATATGTTTTTGACTAGTTCCAAACATAAAATTTTAGGTAATGACCAAATACGCCCTACGTCAGAGTTTATCCACGATTTCATTTTTTGCGCTTTTCATTTTGATCTTATCAGACCTAATCCGATAAAAACCATTAGGTATAGGTGCTATAGAAATTTTAGCTTTGACAACGTAGCGAATTCCTTCAATCGATCGGAATGGGATGAGATTTTCTACTTTCATGATCTTAATGCTAAGGTTGCTTTGTTTAATAACTTAGTTATGAGTTTATTTGATGCTTATGTTCCAATTGTAACAAAAAAAGTAAAGAGAAATCAATGTCCATGGTTTACAAACGACATTAAATTTCTTATTAGAGAAAGAGAACGTTTTTTCCGCAAATACAAAAGTAACCGCTCTGAGTTTAACAAGAGACAGTATATTTATGCACGGAATCGGGTCAATACTTTCATTAGGAACTCAAAACGGGATTACTTAATGAAAAAATTGAATTCATCACTCAGCTCCTGCGAGCTTTGGAGGAATCTTAAGCAGGCTGGCATTAAGGAGGACAAAAGCAAATGTATATGCCCTTTTGATCCTGGTGTGATGATGAATGCCTTGATTCCTAGCCACTATAGCTTTGAAATTCCGCAAAGAATCTTTGACTTCCCTGACAGTGTGAATTCATTTAGTTTCGTTTGTATTGGTGTTTCTGAGATTGTTTATTCAATTAAATCGGTTAGATCGTAGTAGTGAGTTTCCAAATGAATGGAAAAATTCAAGATTATTAGTACCTAAAAGGCCGAATGCCTCTAAGCCTTCTGAGTACAGGCCTTTAAGTATATTGTCATTTCTCGGTAAATTACTTGAGAAAATAATGCATGTTCAAATGCAGTTATACCTCAATGAAAGGCATTTGCTTACTGCATGGCAATCTGGATTTCGTAGCTTTCATATTTGTAAAACTGCGGCAATTAAAGTAACCAATGACATCCGATTTGCTCTTGACTCAGACAGGTTTGGGGTCTTGGTGCTTTTGGATTTTTCTAAGGCCTTCGACATTATTGACCATTCCATTCTCATTTGCAAACTTAAGTCTCAGTTTAATTTCTCCAAATCATCCCTCAATCTTTTATGTAGTTACATGAAAGATCGAGTCCAATCAATCAAAACCGAAACCGGAACCTTAAATTCTTTCATTACCAATATTGGAATTCCCCAAGGCTGGGTGTTTGGCCCATTGTTATTCTCGTTATTTATTAATTACCTTCCAGAAGTCATTTCTAACTGCCAGATTCATTTGTATGCCGACGATGTTATGATTTATATGTTTAGTCCAATTGGTTTGATGGATGATTGTATTGTGAGATTGAATGAAGATTTAAGTCGTATCTTTGCTTGGTCTGTATCTGTTGTAAAGCAGTTTCTGACACCATCAGGAAAATTTACCATGGGTTGCACTGTTTGAGGTCTTCGTCTCATTTATTGTTGCCCAACTTAAGGCTTCAACTAGTTAAATCGCTTATTTTGCCTTATTTCACATACAATGTCTCTGTTTTTCCATCTTTGGACTGTGTTTGTAGAAGACAACTAAATGTTGCTATCAATGATTGTGTTCGTTTTGTGTATTCTATCCGTAGACACACTAGTGTTTCACATTTACGTAATTTGATATTTGGTATGAACCTTGATAACTATCTTAACTTTAGGCTGCTTCTGAAACTCCATAATATTATTCATGGGCGAAGTCCAATGTACCTTAAAACACCTCTAAGCTTTGCTCAATCTCAAAGAGGATTGAAATTAATTTTGCCTCGTTTCACGCATAGTATTGCAGAACGCTCCTTTTATGTATCTGCAGTTCGTTTATGGAATGCTCTACCAAACGAGCTGCAGTCTGCAGAGCACTACCACATATGCGACATTCAAGAGGAAATTATTTTTGCACCTATCTCATCTTAATTAATCTATTTTATACTTTCCGACTTTCCAACTTTTTACTTTTTTTCAACTGATCTCTTCTTTTTCCACTCTTTCTACTTCTTTTTTTTTTCTATCGTCCTTTTCTTGTATATTACTTTTTTAACTATATTAGTTACTTTACCTTCCTATATTTTTATTTTCTTTGCTTTCATAAGTTATATAAATCCTATTTTTAAATTTATTAGATGCCCTAAAAGATTTTAATCTTTATGTACATATCAGTGTAATTTATATATTTGTGGAAATAAATTGAAATTAAATTATTAGTTCATATCTACAAATCTACAAATTAAGCAAATAAGAATGTTTTCGACATCAAAAATCAATATCTCGAAAACGATGCGAGATATCGTAAAATCTTGTTTTACATTTTCAACTTCTTTTGGGTTGTTTTATAAAATGGCATATTCAAATCTTGACACCAGTTATTTATCGTACTCTTGCCAATCAATTAAATAGCCACGGATGGGCATTGCATTAAATTCAAACCAAAATCACCGACTTGATATAAAAAATTTAACAAAACCGCCCTACTGCTCCAACCACTTTACACTTCCCAACTTTTCAAAACAATACTTTCTTTCAAATTGTTCTAGCAAAACTGAATAGTCCCCGACTTTGCAGTGCACTTTGTAGTTTTTGATGTTTTTTTTTGGAAGATGACAAGTGTCAAATTGTAATTTTTAATTTTCAGTCGCAATTTGAAAAGTTGCAAAGTGAAACAGTTTAAATGGTTTCAACTTCTTAAATGTCCTCTATTTCAATATCTTCATTTTCTTCATTATCGTTGTTATCATGCTCTTTAGGTTCCTCTCTTCTCACTTATACATTATGTATGTGCAACAAGATATTGTAATTTTCCCAGGTGCAGTAGTATGCATACGGTGGTGATTTACTAAATAAAAATTTTCTTTCAATATGCCCAAAAAATTTAATGATTGCGAAAGCAAAGTAGAGATTTAAGTACTTACCAAAACTGTTTTCAACGATTCAAAGTGAGTCATTTTTAATTAATCTCGAACTTAACACGACAAATAGTCAACCGCAAATGAAATTTGTTCTTCGCATATTATTGAAAAGATTTGCAGAATTGGAAGAGCAAAGTGCAAAGTTTTTTTTTTGTTTTGTAAACGAAATTAAAATTTTTTTCACTTTGCAGATTTGTAGTTGGTGAAAAAAAATTTGCAAAGCGGAAAATTTCATTTTACGTTCCAAAAAAATTATTTCCTCTTTGCAAATTGGCGTTTAGTGAAACGAAATTTGCAAAGTTAAAGTGAAAATGTGGTGCCCGTGGCGTAATGGTTAGCATGTATCCCTGTAACGCGGGAGACTCGTGGTTCGAATTCCAACAGAAACCCAAAAAAACAAGAAAAGTTTTTCTACGGATATCACCTTTCGCGAAGAATTGGCAAGTCCTTCATTAGTAAATTCGTTGCCATGTTCTCGATTAGCCGTTAGGAACCGGAAGAAATTTGTAGGTCTCCTCCATTCCCTTACAAGGCGTGGTTGTGAGAAATGAGTTAGGCCCCGAGGCTCACCGCCTATGCAGCTATGTATAATGTAAAGTGAAAAGTGCAAAGTGGTTGGTACAATAGGGCCCAGGTTTAAATTCAACTGACCAGGTTTTGACTATTCAAATATCAATTTATATTTCGCTTGAAGAAACTAAACCAGTAAGCAGCTGTTAAACCGTATACGAAAAAAAGAAAACAAGTCGACAGAATTGGCACTTGATCACCAACACAAAAATAGTGTAGACTCTAGGACAACGACGGAGAACCAATGACACACGTGTTGTTTTGAGTGCACCTTTGTGTACCTTTGTGTGTGTTGCAGCTTGCAACATCAAACGATCATTCCTTTTTTATATGCTGACTACGTGGATAACCTTATTTTAAGCTATAAATTATCAAATGTTATAAGATTATAAAATGTTATAAGTTTTATTTATTTATTTATATGACCCCAAATTCATTGAATTGAGAATCCATTGAGCCTTGCGACGTGTCTACCTATGAGTGGTGGGATGGTAACTTCAAAGCCCTTGTGGGAAGCTAGTTAAAGGTGGTGTAATCAGAGTGATTCCAATGAATTCAGATTTGTCTCTAAATCTCACATAAAATCTCTTTGATTCAAAGATGATTTGCTTCGAAATAACTTCGCAAGCATTGATTTTTACTTGCAATTATAAGGAAAGTTTTGCAATGTGAAAAAAGTGGGCTCTACAATTCTGTGTCTGGATGTCTGTCTATCCGTGTATGGATCTACAGCATAACTGCTAATCTGCAGTTAGGGTCTTTCAGGCAAGCCACAGAGGAGTTTTAAGAATTGTGTCTCTAGGTCTAGAAATGGCGGTATCTGCCATACAAATATGTAAATAACAAGGGTGGCGCAATAGAGTGGGCAGCCCCGCGGCCTAGCGAATTTCTCACAATCATACCTTGTAAGGGAATAGAGGGGACCTTCAATTTTCTGCCGGTACTTAACGGTTAATTGAGAAAGAGCTTTTCATTGTAATGAATCAACCATCGGAGGGCTTGCCAATTCCTCGCGAAAGGTGTTATCCATGGAAATATTTTTGGCTTCTGTTGGGATTCGAACCATGAACCTCGTAACAGGCAAACATTCTAACCATCACGTTACGGGTACCTGCCATGCAACCAATATAACTATTTTTATTTTTTTTTTATTTAAATCTTGATTTTTCTGAATATTTTCAAGGCATTATCTTTGATAATTTTGAAATTTATCGTAAAAAATCTCCTTGTAAGATTTTACAATTTGCTTTCTTATTTAAAAAAAAAAAAAAACAGTTTTTGAGAAAACGGGTCTAACAATTTTGATTAAATTTTCAGCAACTGCAAAAAATTGCATTTTTATATTTTCGTAAAAAATCTTTGGGAATACCTACCTAATTAATTTTTTTTAAATAATTCATGTGATCTTGATAAATTTTCATAGGTAATGTGTTGTTGGCAGCCCTGCACCATCAAACATACAAAAATATACTATGAACAGCTAAATCTAGAACCATTTATTCAGCTTAAAGATTTTGTTATTGTATTTAGCACACAATCGCAAGTTCGTGCAACCCACCGTACCCATTTTTTTTTTTTTTTTTTTTGAAAATCAAAAATGGCTTGACTTACTTTAGGTCTGTTTCTTTACATTCTGCGTAAAGTTTGGGAAAAAGTTGGGCTTGAGCTTTTTAATGTTGTTTTTGTAAGCTCCATCCGAAAATGAAAAATAAAGATACACGTTTGGGATGTTTCTGGCTGAATGATATTCATAGTAGAGATAAGGTCTGTTTCTTTACTTTCTGGGTAAAGTTTGGGAAAAAGCCCGGAAAAAAGTTTGGGCTCGAGCTTTTTAATGTTGTTTTTGTAATCTCCATCCGAAAAAGAAAAGTAAAGATACACATTTGGGATGTTTCTAACTGAATGACATTTATCATGCACTCTCAGCAGTGATACTTAAAAACTTACAAACAATTTTGTTTCAGAAACGTGTTAAAATGAGCTCATAGCAATGGGCGGGTTCAAGACAAATTTCGAAAGTTCGAAGAGATCTGTCAGTCGATGAACGACTATCTGAACTTTTTTTTTGTCTTAAAGTGGTACTGTGATTCACCTCTCGATTCTACATAGTTCGTAGTAAAATTAATTGTAAAAACACAGATTTTTCAGTTTAAAGTTCAACAATTTGGCTTCTAAGTATTTGTGTTGAGCAGTTTTGAAATAACTTTCATTTTTCTTTATTTTAATAAAAAAAAAAGAAAATCGTGTGCCTTCAAAAATGTATTTTCTTTGTTGATAAACTCACTATTAAAATTAATTTACAAAACAGAATATAGAAGAAGTATTACATGACCTCAGCTTCGAATGAACAAACCTATACACTACGTGTTTTTAAACCTAAGGGAACAGCACAAAAGATCTTTCAGGTCGACGTGCTTGTAAAGGTAATTTTCACCTTCACCCTATATAATTCGAAAAAAAACAGAATATCCAAACACCAATAATTATCAATTTCAATTCAACAAATAAGCGAAAACTTTTAGAACAAAAAAATAACCCAAGAATACCGAGCAAAGTTCGATTGTCATGTATGTTGTTTTCCTTGTTTTGAAAAGTAAAATCTGAAGTTCAGATTTTCAGCCAAGATTTTCCATCTGAAAATCTATGTTCGAAAATCTGAAAATCTGAATGTCATCTGAAAATCTGAATCTTTTTACAAGGGAAAAGTGACAGAATCTTGCTAAGATTTTCAAAGAACGCGGCCATTGGGCGCCTTCCTGGGCCCAATGGCCGCGTTCCTGGGACTATGTTCGAAAATCTTAACTTAAAGTTCAAAGAATTGTTTTCTTCATACCTACTTATTTTGAATTCCGTATGCTCAAAATTTTTTATGGTTTTAATCAAATATACTTTGTTACAGATTATTTTGGACACTATCAGTTACGCTGTCACTTTGTGCAATGGCAATCTCTTCTTACTATACGATGCAAAAATATTATTCTGATCCAGTCAGCATGACCGTGGATACTGAATATTTATACTGGAATTCTTCATTTCCCTCAATGAGCATTTGCCTTGTCAAAGGAAAAACAAGTTCGATGCTAGTTCCGATTATAAAAAAACAAAACATATCTTTCAAAGGGTCGAATACGAATTTTTTACGAACTGTTCATATATGCATGTTTACAAACAACCCAAATATGGAGTTGGACCAGTTAAGGAAATGTGACGAGTTGCAGTCTGTTTACGGTATTGTTGTAGAGGATTTAAAAAAAATGGTAAGCTTTCTCTATAAATTTAGGTAAAACTTCAAGTGACCATTAACACGTTGGAGACTGTTGTTTGCTTTCAAGAGCTGATAGCACAACGCCAGCGATTTTGTCTGAAAATAGTCGAAATATAACTGCATACAAAGCTTTTAACCTGAGCTTTTAATTGAAGTCATCTTTTTCTTATGAAGATGCATCTAGTGTTTTTTATTGCTGTGACGCACATGTTAGTATTTTTTTTTTTTTTTTTTTTTTTTTTTTTTTTTTAAAGGAGGCTTATATGCTAATCTGGAGAACTCAGACCTAATATCCAGTCCATTGTACTACCAGAGTAGCAGCCTTCCCTTTTTTTTTTTTGTTGCAGTAGTTGGAAATAAGTTGTTAGTAATTTCACATATATAACCTCAGGGGCGGCGTCCATATGAAACTGGGAGGCTGTGAGAAAAGTAAATGCCCAGAGCGGGATTCGAACCCATGCATCCGGCCTCTCTACCAAACACTCTACCACTGCACCACGGCCGCCCTCAAACATGCTAGTATAGAAATAGATGCTATGGTAAGGGAATGAAACACAAATGTGTGTTTCAGACTGCTAAGAGGCCAGTTATAGCAATCAGGAAAACAAATAAGGAAAAATTTTCAAATGGAATAATAACTATGTTTTCATTAGAATTGAATAGGAAATACTATACCAATCGTCTATAAATAACCCAGATAATTTTTTTTGCCAAAAAATGTTGAATTAAACTTATATTTACTGATAAAATTGTATTTTTCTATTTTCCTGGTGCAATTTAATTTTTCGTGTCAGCTGATTGAAATTTCAGCCAAAATGGAACAAATGGTTCCAATTACTGTATTCCATTTTCCATGAAGGTATTACTCCACTGACAGATTCACAGCGGACTTTTTTTCGTGTACATTGTATAAGGAAAACTAGTTTGTGGAAAACTCGTTTGTGGCTGCTAAGAATTGAGAGCCAGTGCCCCTGTTCTGTAACTATCGCCTCGATAAAAGCCGGCGATGAACGGTGAAAAATGTAACGAAATTCTATGAAATTAGTAGGACTTCGTTCCGGTTCTCATGGTTTCTCGATCGATGTTAGCGATGCTATAGTTACAGAACAGGGGCACAGGCAACTGACATGTTTTTCCGGTTAGCTCTAAACGCTTATCAGGAAAAAAAAATTCATGTTTACATTTGTCCCAACTTTTCCTGATGGTTTTTCCTGGTTTATAATTGGCAATACCAGCCTAGTATGGTTTCACTACTATGGTTTTTTAATTAGTAGACAGCTATCGGATGCCCTAACATTCAGTCCATGGAGTCTATACTAGATGTGTGTGACGGGCATAAGACTAATGTATGACACACATGAGGTCAAGTCTTACATTAGGGGCAAGTTATAGCGATCAGGAAGAAAAATCAGGAAACATTTTCAAATGTAATATAGACTATGTTTTCATTAGAGTTGAATAACAAATGCTAAACCAATCGATGGCAAATAGCCTAGAAAATTTTTTTTGCCAAGAAAATGTTGAATTGAACTAATATTTTCTGTTAAAATTTAATTTTTATTGTTTCCTGATGCAATTTCGTTTTTCGTGACAGCTAATTGAAGTTTTAGCCCAAATGAAATAAATAGTTCCTATTATTTGGATTCCATTTTCCATGTATTTCACTGACAGACTCACAGCGTGCATTGCATAAGGTGTAAGACTGTGAAATGTTGAAAGACTGGCAACTGGCATAATTTTTCCTGTTCGCTATAAGCGTCAGAAAAATTTCATGTTTCCATTCGTCTCAACTTTTCCTTATGGTTTTTCCTTATCGCTATCGTTGGCCCTTTAGGCGAAACTGTGCTGTAAGTAAACCAGTCAGTGAAATACATGAAAACGGAACAACAATAATTGCAACGACTTGTTTCATTTTTGCTGAAAATTGACATAAGAAATGTATGTTATTGCATCAGGAAACTACAATTTGAAAAGAAAATATTGTTAGATATCAAATGAGTAATCGATTCGAACGATTACTATGAAGACGATAAATCTTCCGATTGTTATTTTTCTCCGATCGGATATTTCTCCGTACGGTTACCATGATAGATGGTTTTTGAATCAGTTTATTACAGCCATTAAATCAGAAATTCAACCGCATACAATTATTGAAAAACAACCGAGATCTCCGCTAATAAACAAATGCATACTATATCGATGCAGCGATCTTCAGCCTTATTGAAGCATGGCTGTTCAAAGAAACGTTAGTAAAGAAACGTTGCGATTTTTTGATTTTGACCATCGGGATTGTCACGCCAAATTTGAGTTGGGTTCGATATCCCGTTTTTTATAATCCTGCTTTTTATTTTCCCGCATTTAAAATCCCGTTTTTTTAAGCCCGTTTTGTTACTATCCCGCTTTTTTAAAACCACGTTTTTAAAATCCCGTTTGTTGAAATCCCGTTTATTAAAATCCCGTTTTTATAAGCCCGCTTTTGTAATCAACACCAGGTGTTTTATTTTAAAAATCGCGCGATTTTTAAAATAACACCTGGTGTTGATTCGTAATGGCTAGCATATCTGCATCATGGTTCTACCGATTACTCCTAATGGAAAGCATATAACCATCTAAAAAGATCTCAGATACAAAGTCCACCATAAAAATCTCAAGATGATAAATTGATCGGAGACTCGAAACAAAAAAGCTGATCTCTTCAATTCAAATACAGTTGTAGTTCCAATACTTTTTTTTCAACATGAACTATCTAACAAAAATCACGGGGGTAAAGGACTATTCACATGAGCACGACCAACGAACGACGAATAAATAAAGAAATGTGATTTTAAGTACCTTACAAGCATAAATTCCTCACGAATTTTTTTGGAAACGATGGAAACATAGTTCATACTTATTTTTAGGTGGATAAACTTTTATTTTTGTGTCTAAAATTAAAAAAATTGAGAAAAAAAGTTTATTCGTTACGAATAAACATCTAGTAGGTACGAGCTGTCAGACTTTATTCTCGTTCCACATACTCCACACTCCAACGAATAAATTTTTCGCGCGCGCTTAACCTCAAAATCATTCCCCATTTTTGTTTTGCATGTAAATTGTGTTCGTTATTCGTGACGAATGTAAAACACTCATGTGAATGAAATGTCAAAATTAACGAATTTTCGTTCATTCGTCGTTCGTTGGTCGTTCTCATGTGAATACTACTTAAGATTTAATAACTGCAGCTTCTGGGACACCTAAGAAATAAAATCTTCAATAAACTTCTTTACGAAAAAAAATGCGGAGTTGCTCACATTTTTAAATAATTTTTATTTTTATTGCTTAATATTGACCTCAAATTTATTATAAAATAAAAAAAAAATATAAAAAAACAACCCCGATTTGTTTAAAAAAAAAGATGAAAATGATCTGTCTAGTATTTTTTTTTAATGCAGGTCACACTCAAAGTGGGACACCTGCTGTTTTCTAAGAAAACTAACTGTAATTGCCACGTTATCTATATTATTTAGTTGCAGTTTTTGTAGAGCTTTCATTGTGATAGCATTAAAAAAAAATCGAAATGTCAAGGCAACCTTTGATCTTTGAAGAAAGGCAAATTGTGATTTTCAATTACCAAAAAGGAAAATCCGTTCGCAAAATTAATGAAGTTGTTAAAAAATTAATTCTATGGTGTTTAGTGTAATAAAACGGTTTCGGCAAGGTCGAAAAAAAAAAAATTAGCGATAGAGGTGGGTGGTTTCTTTTAAGAAAAATAAGAAGTGATCCTTTTCTGTCCGCCATTGTTAATTTTTCACATTTTTATTGATGTTTTTACGATTGCTTAGTTTTTTTCTTTCAGCTCTTACCTGAAGATTGTAATGGTTTCTTGGACTTTTTTTATTACAACGAAAAACTATTAAATTGTTCCGATGTTCTCAAATTTCACAAAACAGAAGTTGGATATTGTTTCATTGCGAACAGCATTATTGATTAGTAAGCGGTATTGTTGTAGTAATTTTTTTAATATAGACTTGGAGCTGGATGGAGTTGAGTGTTCAAAATATGAGGACCACGATCTGCAAATTGTTTTGTTTTTGTTTTCTCAGAAAAGCGTTCTGATGTTGATTCTGGGTGGCACCAGAAAATTTTTTTGTCTAATTATTTTTTATACCCTATGTCCAGATATCAGTTATATCGATTAATATAACTGAATGCAAGCCTTTGTTTGGCCTTCTTATTATGCTGGGTTTCCACATGTCACTAAAATGACATAGTTTGACAGATAAAATCTTGTCAGTAATTGATACAAGTGCCAGTTCATTTCCACTTGTTTCATTTACTGTCAAAAAATTGGTTGTCATTTCATTGATAAAGAAATTTTGACAAAATGTTTTGTCAAATCAATGAGCGCTATTTCCACTTGTGTTGTCATTTCTGAACTGCTAGTGGACTGTCACTGAAAATTATTTGCCTCCTTGCTTCATCGAATTTTTATTTTGTGTTGCAAGGTTCCAAGGTTTTCATCTTTTTTAATTAATAAATTAAATAATTTGTGAAATGAAGATAAAATGAAAATTTATGTTATGCCTGCTGTGGTTATAAGGCAAAGAAAACCTTTCAGGAAGAGGGACGGGGTGTTTATATACTTTGAGGATAATGTCGGGGTGAACAGTCAACAATAAAGGCTAAATAAAAGGTTCACCTATCACTGGTCCTGTTGCAAAAGAGTGTGCTGATTTATGGCCCCGTGTCGCATCAAACGCAAGCTCGATGAGAGAGTTCCATCTCAAGATGGATTCAGCCTTTGGAACTCCAACAGCCAGAGAAATGCTTTCCCATAAATTATTATTCATGTCCCGGTTCTTAATAGGACTTGCTGTTGGAGTTCCAAAGGTTTTCAAACACAACACCTCCACGTTGCTTACAATTTTTATGGAAGATTCAACACTCCACTCCGTCGTTGATTTTCTCTACTTTCGATTTTTTTCCCTTTGAATTTTTCCCATACCATAGTATTATTTATTTATGTTTTCTCGTGTTATTACTCGTCACTTCATTGACAAAAGATTCAACACGATGCCAAAAAAAATATCGATGTCAGTGAGTGATGGAGTGACAATTCGTTTGTCAATCAGCCAATTTCCACTTGTCATTCAAATTTACTGCCAAAAAATGACCGACGCTGTTCGTCAGTTCAATGACTGTCAATTTTTGCAATTTCCACTTGTCATTTTTCTCGATGACAGAAAAATAGGTCATTCATCACTTAAAAAATGGCAAGTGGAAACCTAGCATAATGTATATTTATAAGACTGAATCAAAACTTCTGGAAAGGATCACAATGTCAACGGTCATATCATCCCTAATTTCTCATGAAAAAAATAATAGATCTGTGTCTGCACTCACTCACGGGAGTACGCGAGATCCCGAAAAATGTGTGTACATATTTAATTTTCATTTCTGGATACATATTACAAAACCAACGTCAAAAGCAGTAGCCCGAACTTTTTACAAACTTTGCTCAGAAAGTAAAGTATCATAAAGGGTGGTATACATGAAACACAGTAAGTGCTTTTACTAATGAATTTCCAAAGTAGTACAAGGGTACATAACCTACTTACTATTTTTGAAATGCATAAAAATGCAATAAATGCCGAAAATAAAGTATTTACTTTCTTCTATACTACTTGCTTCTTCGGATTAACTTTTCAAGTAATATGTACCTTATTTCGCATGCATAAAAACTTGTAGTTACTTTCTTTTTATAGCAATTACTTATTTTTTCAAAGTTACTAAAGAGAAACTTAAAAGTCTTAGAGTAAATATTTTTTTGGTTAAGACTCACATTTGAATGTGGTGGAAGAAGAGAATAAGAATGAAAGCTTAATAGTCTTGACTATAACTTTGACGGGCTCTGATTTATGATATTTTTTGAATTGCGTTCTTAACATTTTTATTGAAATGGCAGAATTTGTACATGCTAATTCACACAAAAGTTAAGTGAGGTTGAAAATCGGCTAAAGAATCCAGTTTTTAATAACTTTATCGTTTTTAGAGGAATTGTTAAATGAATACTTAATAATTTTAAGGTCAGTATTTCTCTTGCCATCAGTCTCGAAATTATTTCATCTCTTTGTCATTTGTTCACCACTAAACTGACCCCGGGCCCGGATTGACATTTGTACTCTTTTACAAACAATTCTATAGCTTCTGACATGGTTTTTTCGGAAGGCTGCTGGAATATCTTTAAAGGTATTTCTAGCTATGCACTTTTAAAATCCACACAAAAGCATGGTGCAGAGAAAACTCTCTACCGTCTCTAACCGGAACACTTTCAAATTTTTATTTAAATAAAAACCAAACTGCTGCATTTACTGGAAAATCTAAGACTACAAATGCACTGAATGCATTAACAGAGCGTCTGGGAGCATCACAGGAAGTATTTTTGGTGAAGTATCTATTAGCTCATTTCTTGAACTTAATTTCAATTTTCTTCATTTCACAATTTTTCCTCTCTTTTTCTTAAGAAGCCGAAAGAAGTATAAAAACGTTAATTTTTTAACTTAACGTCTTTTCGCGGAAGATTCCGGACGAAGTTGACTTTCTATTTTAGCTTTTAAAACGAATGCCTTTAAACAAATTCTAAGTTTCAAGAAGATTTATTATTTTAGTGTTAAATTATTAACATTAGAATTAATCACATTTGGTGAAATAAATAAATAAATAATCGGCAGATTTAAGAAACAAAATCGAAATTCAAAAAAAATTTGATTTGGGATGAACTCGATCTGGTATTTACTTGGATGAATTCAGTATTATACTGAAAGTATTTGCCACTTTATTTTCTGAATACGAAATTAAGTAAATATGAGTTAAACCTTTTACTGAAAGCAACTTACTTACTTACTCACTTAAGGTGGCGCTACAGTCCGGGTTGGACTAGGGCCTCAACCAACATGCTTCTCCAGCCAGCTCGGTCCCTAGCTAGCTGCCTCCAGTTTTGCAGGCCAAGTTGGTCCTCTCCTACTTGCGTGCGCCACCTGAGTCGCGGTCTTCCTCTGCTGCGCCGTCCGTCGGGATCGGAATACTTTCCGGGCCGGAGCGTTGGTGTCCATTCGATCTACATGACCCAGCCATCTAACCGCTGGACCTTGACTCGTTTGCCCAGGTCAGTGTCGCTGTATAGCCCATACAGTTCATGGTTAAATCTTCTTCTCCACTCTCCATCTATACAGACGGGACCAAAAATCAATTTTTTTCGAAGCATCCAAAAGGGTTCTCATCTACCTTTGACAAGGTCCATGCCTCTGCGCCATATATAAGAACAGGGATGATAAGTGTTTTATACAGGGACACTTTAGTTGCTCGAGAGAGGACTTTACTACTCAATTGCCTTCTTAGTCCGAAGAAACAGTGATTGGCAAGAGTTATTCTTCGTTTGATTTCAGCGCTGGTGTCGTTAAACGCGCCATTGACATCACACTGCGTTCTTCCAATTATGCCAATATCGTCGGCATATCCAAGTAATTGGACGGATCTTTGAAAGATTGTGCCTCTTGTGTTGACGTGGGAGTTTTGCACTATTCTTTCAAGAACGATGTTGAAGAAGTCGCATGACAGTGCATCGCCTTGCCTAAAACCTTTTTTGACATCGACTGTATCGATGATATCTTTTCCGACCCTGATGGAGCAGCGTGCGTTTTCCATCGTCCTCCTACACAATCGGATAAGTTTGGTAGGGATGCCAAAACAAGACATGGCTCTATATAACTCCTCTCTATAGATGCTGTCATACGCGGCCTTAAAATCGATAAAAAGGTGGTAGGTATCGATTTGAAGCTCCTGAATTTTTTCCAAGATCTGCCGTAGTGTGAAGATTTAGTCTATGGTGGACTTTCCTGGTCTAAAGCCGCACTGAGCTATCAGGTTGTTGACGAATGGCTTCAGACGCTCACACAATTCGGCAGAGAGGATCTGAGAAGAAGACTGATTCTTCTGTAGTTGACGCAGTTCAGAGGGTCTCCTTTCTTGAGGACCGGGGAAATAATGCTGAGGTTCCATTCATCGGGCATGCTTTCTTCCGACAATATTTTGCAAATGAGCTGGTGCGTACTCCTGACCAGGTCATCGCCTGCCGCTTTAAACAATTCGGCAGTGAGGCCATCAGCTCCAGCAGCTTTGATGGACTTTAGCTTGGATACTGCTGTCTTCACTTCGTTCAGGTCGGGTTGACGGAATTGTTGGTCTACGTCGCCTAAATCGAATGGTTCTATCTCTCTAATAGCGGAATTGGGTTCATCATCGCCGTTATAGAGCTTGGAAAAGTTGTCTTTCCATATCCTCAGCATTGACTGCAGTTCCACCACGATGTTCCCTTGATCGTCATTGCAGATTTCGGTTCGGGGCTTATTGCCCGAGGCTGTTGTTTTTACCTGTTGCTTTTACCTTAACCTGAACCTAATTCCTGCTGTGGCACCCTTCTATCTCCTCGATCGCGCGCTTCTCACGCTCTCTCCTTTTCCGTCTAAGAAGCCGGTGTTCGTCTCTTCTCTTCTGCTTGTAAAGCTCGTAAGCAGTTCTAGTTTTTTTATGCAGCGCCGCTTTGTATGCTTCCTGTTTAGCTGCATGTGCTTGCCGGCATTCGTCGTCAAACCAGGGGTTTCGTTGTGGTGGCCGTGTGAAACGCAGTACTCCAGAGGTGGCATCTCTGATGGCTGATTGGCAGTGCTACCACTGGTTCTCTATACTTGATGCTGGCGGCATAGGACTGCTTAAGAGGTTGTAAGAGACTCGATCGGAAAAGAACTTGGCGATCTCTTGCGATTGTAGTCGTCCAACGTCGAATTTTCTCACAGTATTTCCTTGTTTTGTTGTATCCTTAGATCGGGATATCCGCAGTCGTACCTTGGCTACAACAAGGTAGTGGTCTGAGTCAATGTTGGCCCTTCGGAATGTTCGGACATCCTCTATACTGGAGAAGCGTCGTGCGTCGACCGCAATGTGGTCAATCTGGTTGACGGTTGATTGATCAGGAGATTTCCATGTCCCTTTGTGGATATTGAGGTGCTGGAACCACGTACTAGCTACCAGAACGTCTCGCCCCGCAGCGAAATCAATCAGCCTGAATCCATTATCAGAGGTGTTGTCATGCAGGCTGTATCTTCCGATTATTCCACCAAAGATATGTGTCCTCTCTTCCTAGGTTGGCATTAAAATAAACTGAAAGTAACAGTATTCAAATTGTTCTTTTACTTCTAGGAAATTTCTTCGTTTTATGCAAGACATCCAAGGTCTGTTTCTTAATTTTCTGTGTAAAGTTTGGGCTCGAGTTTTTTTAAGTTATTTCTGTACTTTGTAAGAACAATGCCTTTTTGAATTTTATACTCCCGCTATTGAGCAAGAGTAGTAAAATTATACAGAATTAGAACTACTGAGATAGTAAGAACCCTTAGGTCAAAAACATCACCTTGCAAGAAATAGAGCACCGCTGGCTCAGCTCAGCAGGGGTGATTCAAATGTTTCTTCTGTTTGGAACAAATTTCATCATTTAATTGTTTGGATAGGAAAGAAAAGTCCTGACCAAACCTCAGCTCACATGAATATTTAATGGGCTATCAAGAGAGTGATTGCTTTTTTATATAGCCTACCTATACTCCGGTTTTCTGTACCAGTTTTAGCTAACATTTTCATATAAAGGGTGTTTTTTAGACGTGTGTTTTTCCAGAAGAAATAAAACGAACGCATATAAGTTGGTCTGTTCGTTGAACTTTCCCCAGGGTTGACCCAGGTTTTCTTGACAACCCTATGAGTTGTCAAAAAACCCTTCGTTTTCCAGTCCCCAAAAAACGCTAAACCACAGGTCTGTTTCTTTACTTTCTGGGTAAAGTTTGGGAAAAAGCCCGGGAAAAAGTTTGGGCTCGAGCTTTTTAATGTTGTTTTTGTAATCTCCATCCGAAAATGAAAAGTAAAGATACGCCTTTTGGGATGTTTCTTACTGAATGACATTTATCATGCACTATCTGTAGAGATGTAAAAAAACATACAAACAATTTTGTTTCAGAAACGTGTTAAAATGAGCTCAAAGCAATATTGCATTGCATATTTAACATTATTTTGAATTTTCAAACCAACAAATAGAGATTATGCTTTCCATTTTTCATTTAACTTCAAATACAAATTTGAATTCAATCGAAATGTTTCGATCAGCTGATTTCACAAGCAGCCGATTTGACAAGCAAGAAAGTGCACGAGCAAATTTTTCGGGTGAATTCTTACTGGAGGGGAAGTGACAAAAAAGCAAAAGCTCTGCCACTTTTACGTCAAAAAAAGGTAAAGATACACGTTTCGGGATCCCACGGGATCCCGCGGGTGAGTAAAGATACAGACCTCACAAATCACCACACATCCCTGTCATTAAAAAAAATACATGCCATTTGACAGCCCTCAAATCGCCACAGCAAAAAGCGTTGGGGGAAAACCTATGGCAAACCTATGGCTCAAAAAACACTCAATTTGGCATTCAGGGCGAATTTTGGTTTCTCAAAAAACGCTTTGTGGCGACCCTAGGGCAACCCCAGGGCTTCAACGAACAAATCTATAATTTAATGTTATGACAAATCTTTAGCTTTATTATAAAGATAAGGGTTTGTCATTGCGTTTTGAATTTCGGACCGGGAGGTCCAATTTGCGATCACTTTTTGCCGCACTTGGGCCATATGTCAGCAATAATGCGCCCAATATTCTATTCCGACATATCAATTGTTTCAGCCTTATCTGCGCAGGCAAGAGACTTTACATAATAACACAAAAATAGTCCAGGGGTGAGATCGAAATTTTGTAAAAATTGTCGTCAACAGCGACTTCGATTCGAGACAATTTACCGCATGTACATAGTGTCGTAGAGCTTCAATTCTTTCTCACGATGAAATAACAAACCAAAGAGAGCATAAATCAAGCTGTCAAAAAGACCAACTCCGAAAAAAGTATTGCCTGAGTGAAAACCACACGTCTAAAAAAACATCCTGTATATTTTTTAAACCATGCATTTCCGTAAACGTAATGTTTTCAAGTCGTTTAAAGTAAGAATACTTCTCGGTATCCGGATATCCAGATCTCAAAATAATTTCAAAGAATCAAAAGAGTTTAAAGATCGGAATAATTCTAGTATTCACATTTAACTATGATCCTTTCGAAGACCTGAATATTTGTAATATACGCATCTACTGAAAAAAGCCATGAGCAGAGTTTCCAAAAATTTTTAGTGCTTTACTTAATAAATTCAGTATCAGTTCAGGGCAGCTAATTCCGGATGAGTATGACGTGGAAGAAGGAACAAAATCGCTGGAGTTTCTTCCATGGAACTAACTTCATGTGGTTGGGATAACAACTTTGAAAAGACTTAAGGGTGAAGTGTAGAACAGAGGATAGAGGCGGCATCCTTGTTGCAAGTTTATTTGTTTTTTTATTGTATAGGTCAGTGTGAATAACAAAGATGTATTCAAATGCTAGAAGAAAATAATTTTTAAATTTGGGTCCGGTCATCCGAATCTCTAAGCTATCCGGATATCAGAACTATCCGGATAAAAAAGATTCGAACTATCTGGATATCCGAAACTATCCGAGTTTCAGCTGTCTCAAAACATTCCTGTTCGGATATCCGGATAGTTTGAAGATCCGGATATAAACTGATATTTGTGTATCATAAAAGTTGAAAAATCACTTACCTTTCTTTATATTCATTCAAATTTCGCCTTGTCTCTGTTTTTGCAGAAATGTAATTCAAAAAAGAATAGTTACCTTCACTATTCAACAAGTTCTGATAGCGGTTAAAAGCTTTTTGCGTTTTGCTGCTTTTTAAGATATTAGGTACATCTTATGTTATGTCTCCGCTTGAAGTTAAACCAGGTTTACTTAAGGGTTAAAGGATAGTTTGAGTTAAACTAGAAGTGTTTCCATTTAAAAAAAAGTTATCAGTAAAAGTGTTTGTCCTTAATCAAACAGAGACGAGCATAAAATGTAAACAGAACGTCACCGAAGTATAAGAGGTTAATTTCTCTCTCCTCTCACTTCCACTTACTTCAACGTCGAATTTACTGGAATATTAGAAATAGAGCGTTCAGCGCCATTAATTTCAAGTAGGTTGAGTTGAAGCCGAGTAAACTGAGAGGGTTTCATTTTGTATTCAAAACGCGAAGTTTTCATGATAAAAAAAACCTGCCAGTTTTTCTAAATCCATGGCAGTCAACGTAATCAATGCAAGACAACATTGTCCTCAGATTTTTCATACTCAACTTCTTTGGTATCTTTACTAATAATAGTTTCTTTTAATTCTAGTGGGTATTCATTTGAAAACCTGAAGCTAAAATATAAATTTTCTACTAAAGCTGCAAAGGTCTCCATGCGTTTAAGGATGTTCAGCCTATGGGATTATTCGGTAAGACAACTAATGTAATTCTGATGAAGGCAGCCAAAAAACTTTCTTAGGCAAAAGTATTTAATTCTTATAAAAATTAAATTAAGGTAAATGACCATGTGCATATAACTATAATTTTAATTTTATTTCAGATCAGCGCCCAAAGTCCAGAAGAAGTACCAGTTTTGAACTCGTTAACAAAAGAAATCTTTTTTTCCGAAATCCTTTTCAGCTATGATGTTGAAAAAATATTCACGGATGAAGATGCTTCAAAAAAATCGATCAAGGAAAGGAGTTGTAGATTTCCTCACGAAAGATTGCAGGGATCACCTTTTCACTACAGGTATCTACTACCATTGTCGGCCACTAGATGAAACAAAACTTAAACATTTATGTTCAACATTGTCCGGTTTTTTTTGGGCTTTGCGAGGCACGCGTTTAGCAGTAGTTGATAAATGAGACAATGAACCAAGCAAAACCTAAAAGTGTTTCACGAGGCCCAATGGAAGACACGCAATTCTTCTATGATACTTTTTCTTTGCGAAATGTGTCTTTCAAATTTCAATGGCTTATGCTGAACAGATAAGTTCCGTTTGAAACGATCAATACACAAAAATATATTTCTAATATATTTAAACAAAAGCGAATCGAATAGCGTATGTGTAGTTACAGAATAGTCAGAGTATATTGTAGCTTCCTGCTGATTGACATGTTACCAACGTTCATAGATATTTAAAATTTTAAATTGCATAAATTGCTGTTTTTTTTATCTTACAAGTTACGATAGCACCGCTATGAACACTTTTGTAGGGCATTTGAAAGAATTTCACCATCGACAAAGATTTTGCCATTAAATGCCTCTGAGTTGTAGAGTTTGAAGAAAAAATGTCAAATCTAGCGTGTATTTTTTATGGAAAATCTTTGAACGCGCGGCGGCGCCGACGCGCGCACAGTGGGGCAAGATACCCTAATATTCGGAATCAATTCGGGGGATACACCTACTTTATTTCGGTCAGTTTTTTTAAGTGGAAGTACCATAAACGTGAATAGGAAAACCATAGTTGTACTCTTAAAAAACATGTTTTAACGCTTCTTTAAGGGCCTATACCAATATAACCCATGAAAAATTTGGCGATTTTTGCGAATTTTATCAAAGGAAAGTGCTGGATAGAATGTTTTAAAATTTTTTGGACATAACAAGGTATATTTTCAGCTATGTTTTATGATTTTTACTTGCGATTATAGGTACTATAAGGCAAGTCTTGCAATCGTGCAGAAAAAAAAATTTGAGATAACAATTAAAAATGACATTACGATGATAGAGAATACGAAAAAAGTGGGTCCTGCAATTCTGTCTGTCTGTCTGTGTGTCTGTCTGTCTGTCTGTGTGTCTGTCTGTCTGTCTGTGTGTCTGTCTGTCTGTCTGTCCGTATATGGATCTACAGCCTGAACCGCTTGACCGATTTTCTTCAAAATTTGCAGTTATGGTCTCTGGAATAGCCTACAGAGGGGTTTTTGGAATTGGGTTTCTAAGTCTTGAAATAACGGTACCTGCCATACAACCGATATGACAATACCTATTTTTCTCGAAAACGGCTCTAACGATTTTGATAAAATTTTACGTGAAGTATTATTTTTTAATAACTGTTCTAATGATGTAAAAATTTTTTTTGGAGAAAGCCTAAAGACGGTACCCCCCATAGTACCGTTTTTTTCAAAACCAACTTTCTCGGTAATGGCTAACACGATTTTGACGAAATTTCATATTTAAGAAGTCCTAAGTTGTTTGAGAAAGATTGCTTATCTACATTTGAAAAATTTAGTTTTTTCGAATTTTCATTAATTTTTTTAAAAAAAATTTGTTTTTCTGAATATTTTCAAAACGATATATTTGATTTATTTCAAATTTTTTGTCAATACATCTTTTAGCAAGATCTTAAAATTTGTGTACTTGAATTTTGAAAACCTCCTTTTTTAAAAAAATTAAAAATAAAAAACCGGTTTTTTAAAAAATGGCTCTAACGATTTTGATTAAATTTTAAGGGTTTATATGTATAAGCAATTGCAAAAAAATTGCGTTTTTAGATTTTCGCTTGAAACTTTTGGAATATTTAATTTAATTTTTTTCAATACTTTTCGTGATTTAATTCAATTTTCTCAATTAATGTGTAGTTGGCAACCCTGTTAAACCAAATATATTAAGAACGAATACTAAAACCTTTTGCTCAGTCTTAAGATTTTGGTATTTTACTTAGCAAACGATCGCAAGTTCGTGCGACCCAGTCGTGCCCATTTTTTTCTTATGAGAATATTGAAAAGTAACGGAGTAATCTGCTGTTTTCGAAGATGCCAAATTAAAAGTACCTCAAATGCTGACGTGATTCCTGCCAAACGAGTAGCTAAAATTAAAAAATTCAAAAATCGTATTAAAGTTGAAGTAATTTCCTATACAATGATCTACGATTTTTGAAAAATATCAAAAATTAACAAAATGCCGTAGTTTTTAAAAAATGGTTATTTATAGGGTAAAAAATTTTGAAATTTTGAGCTAAACAAAATGATTGTAAGGCATTGCATAGTAAACATATCAAAAATACTAAGTTCGAATTTTAAGTCGATCGACCAATTTTTCTTTGAGTTATGATGAAAGAAATTTTGAAAATTATCGTTTCGAGAAAAACGAAAAACCGCGGCACAGAGTTTTTTTGAAGGTATGTATAAACTATCGAAACCGAAAAATTTTGAAATTGTCATACTGGTATAGCCCCTTAATAACGGCATCTGTCCTCAAACTGATTTTTCAAACATCACTATATTTTCAGATTTCAAAACCAGTTTAAAATCCGAAAATAAAGAAGTGTTAGTAATTTCACTGACACAGTTTAAATTCAGCTGAATACGTGAATCACAGATAGATCTCGTGTTACAAAAGCAACAAGCAAATGGAAGTTGCAGGGCAAAAGAAGTAATGGTTTTCCCTCTTGTTACTTATTCCTCTAAGCTTTAAGGTCAACTAATGTAAAAAACAAGTTTATGCGAAACTTATGAATGGCATAAAAACTGAATTTGAGCATCGACTCGGTGCTTCTCAGCTTCCAAGACTTGTGCAAATTCTTTCTTGTATTCGAACTTAAGTGGGCGGCAGTATTTGGTTGATGAAGATCTCGGATCTTGCAATCTACACTATGATCCATTAAAAACTTTTAACCTCAGATGAATTATTCGTCACATGCATCTCTTCACTTTTCGGATAGCACATTTTTTCTGATTTTTAAGGCCGTGTGTGAATTGCGTTAAAATTTGCGTTAAAACTTCTACCACAATTAAAATTTGACGTCTTGTTTGAATTTTTTTTTTTTTTTTTTTTTGTCAGGAGTAAATCTTCAAAAGACACTTAGTAGTATTCGATACCAAGTAGTGTGGGATTCTTACCCACTAAAAACTCCTCATAATCAGAACCAATCTATAACGATCGACAACAGATTTTTCTTTCTCAATAATATTATCTCTTTAAGGGAAGCTTAAACTTTTAATGCTTCCCATGACTTTTGGCCATTAGCTCGTGTGGCTTGGTTCTTCTTAATCTCCGAACATTGCCTCTCGTATTTAATACGGACTCCATTTCAGAGTTGATATGACTATGCAGTCGCTGATTGTGTGATACAGCATGTTTTCTTACAACTTCTGTAACCGTTTCTATTTGTAGGTCACGATGTAAATCGCTATTTCTTATATACCATGGTGCATTTACTATTCCACGAAGGACTTTGTTTTGGAACTTTTGGATGATTTCAGTATTTGTTTTCTTTGAACAGCCCCGTAATTGGATTCCATAGGTCCAAACAGGTCTAAGTACTTGTTTATAAAGCATTATTTTATTTTCGACAGATAAGTCCGAATTTCTACCGAGTAACCAGTACATTTTTCTATATTTCAAGTTGAGCTCTTCCCTTTTCTTTTTGATATGCTCTTTCCATTTTAGCTTTGCATCCAAATTCATCCCAAGGTATTTGGCCGTATTGGCGTAGGGTACAGCTTGATTGTTGATGAATATTTGAACGTAGCTTAACTTTTTATTTGTAAAGTTTATATGTGCAGATTTAGCTTCATTGAGCTTGATACGCCATTTTTTGGTCCAATCACTAACGGTGTCGACGGCATTTTGCAATTTCTCAGCAGCCTTGACGACGCACTTACTGGATGCCAAAATTGCGGTATCATCCGCAAAAGTAGCCATAATGGTGTTGTTATCCACTGGAATATCCCTTGTATATAGCAAATACAGGGTAGGTCCTAGGACGCTTCCTTGTGGAACACCGGCTTGTATATTACATAGCTTTGAATATTCTTGATCATACCGTACTCTGAAGAGCCGGTTTGAGATATAAGATTTTAGTATTTCGTAGTACTGCCTGGGTAGGTCCCTTTGCAGTTTGTACGCTAGCCCCTCATGCCATACCTTGTCGAATGCTTGAGCAACATCTAAAAATATAGCCGAACATACTTGTTTTTCTTCTAATGCTTTTTCAACTGTATCCGTTATTCTATGAACTTGGTCTATCGTGGAATGTTTATTTCTAAATCCAAACTGATGATTTGGGATTAGATTTCTTTCTTCTATGACCTTGCTCAGTCTTTTCAGTAGCAATTTTTCAAAGACTTTTGCCATTATTGGTATAAGCGATATTGGTCTGTAAGACGTCACTTCTGTTGGTGGCTTACCTTGCTTTGGTATAACAATTACTTCAGCAATTTTCCAATGATGTGGGACATATTGGGTCT
The DNA here is from genome assembly GCA_949752695.1 of Melanostoma scalare. Lineage (NCBI taxonomy): Eukaryota > Metazoa > Arthropoda > Insecta > Diptera > Syrphidae > Melanostoma > Melanostoma scalare. Next base: position 57,752,004 of record OX456986.1, read on the forward strand.
TTAGGCATGCATTTATTATGAATTGGAGTTTTATGAAGGCTTTTGATGGCATTTCTTTCATAACCTGAGCAGTTATTAGATCGTACCCAGGTGATTTTTTGTTCGATAGTTGATTTCGACACACACTTTTTATTTCTTTGAGTGTGACAATTGGTATGTCAACTTCATCGACTTTATCAATAAACTGTAAGCTGATTTCAGATGTATTTGCCGGGAATGGCTTAAAAACATTCGCAAGATGTTCTGCAAACAGGTTAGCTTTCTCTTTCGGATTTCCGATCCAATTCCCGTTTAGAGATTTAATTGGCGGGTTTTGTAACTGCGGTCTTTTCAGGCGCTTAGCTGCTTTCCAGAGCGAATAATCAGTTGAAGCATACGTCGTTAAATTTTTCAGGAATCTACTTAATGAATCATTTTTGAATTCGTAGATTTGTTTTTTCAGTTCGTTGCTTAGCCGGTTAAACTCTGTTTTGTCGTCTGGAAATCTAGTATTTTGCCATTTTCTTCGAGCTCTTCTCTTCTCCAATATCAACTCTCTTATCTCGGCAGGGTATTTTGTTTCAGTTTGCTTCCTACTCGAGCAAGTTGGTGTACTTTCTTCTGCAGCTTGTTGAACATCGGCAATGAATTGTTCTACTTCAAGGTCGATTTGCTCTTTTGTTTCCATAGGAGATCTGAGATTTATATAGCTTTCAAGCTTTTCTCTGAATTTACTCCAGTTTGTTTTATTGTTTACTAGCTTAGGATTACTTTTTTCCATTATCTCCGATTCATTAAGTGATAAAATCACCGGTGTATGATCTGATGATAAGTCATAATTACCTTCGACTCTTATATGGTTTCCTTTGATACCTTTAACTATGAAAAAGTCAACAAGGTCTGGTATTTTACTTGAATCCGATGGCCAGTATGTTGGTGATCTGGATGAATAAAACTCACAATTGTATTTGAGGCATGCTTTGTAAAGCCTTCTGCCTTTTGTTGTTATAAGTCTGGATCCCCAATGGGTGTGCTTAGCATTAAAGTCACCACCAACAAGGAAGTTATGTCCTAGTACATTCAGCAGTTCTGTATAATCATCTTCAGTCGGGGAACGCCTCGGCGGGCAGTATATTGATGCCAACTTGAAGTCTTTCTTTTTCATACCAATACTAATTATTGTTACTTGCATATTCTCGTTTGTAAACATAACTTCTTCATGGTGTTTTAAGCTCTTTTTTATGAGGATTGCCGATCCACCTCTAGCCTTATCAGCTGGATGAGGAGCGTGGTAGCAAATATAGTTTGATATTAAATCATCAAGAACCAGCCCACTTGAGAAATGAGTTTCGGACACCAGACAAATATCTATGTGTTCGATGTCTAAGAAGATTTTTAATTCTGATAAATGGTGTAAAAGACCGTTTGCATTCCATGTTCCAATTTTTAGTGTTCTGTCCATCATTGTTTTTTAAGAGTGACTTCTTCACTTAGCCGTTTGATGTTCAAATCCTGATTGTCAATTCTTTTAAGAATAAGTTCAAGGATTTCTTTAATGGAAGTTTCTTCATTCTTCCGCACGTTTTTAACAATCTGTGAATAGGATTTTTTTTCGTCGCTTTTGCTTTTAACAGCTTCCTTCGGAAGTTCTTTCTTACTTTTATCTTCAGCTTCAGGAGTTCTTTTTGTGTTTGCTTTATTTCACCGGATGTCGTTTTGCTTTTGGATTTTTGAAATCTTTTAGCAACTGGACAGCCTCTGTAGCTTGCAGGGTGATTACCTTGACAGTTTACACATTTTGCTTTCTGTTCTTTGCTTGATGGACAGTCTTTAGTTGCATGTTTTCCTTCACACTTAACACAAGCAAACTCGCGGTTGCAATATTTTTGGGTGTGGCCGAATGCTTGGCATCGTTTACATTGCGGAACAATTTTTGATTTTCGCAGTGGTTCAATTTTGACTTTTATGCCCAAGATTGATCGAATATTATAGACATTTTCAAGACTTTGTTTGCTGTCGAAAGATAGCGTGAATAAAGGCAGTGATCTCTTTATTATTATTGGTTCCCCAGCAGAGTTCTTAGTAGTCTCATTCTTAATAAGATTGACTGCATCAAGGGCTTGGAAGCCGGCTTGAACAAGGTCTTCTACTAATTCTTTTGGAGAACATTGTTTGAAATGGTATCAAATTTAGCCATTTGCTGTGTGAATTGCGTTAAAACAATTATTTTAACCAAGATTTCTGCGTAGATTAAAAAAATTTCCCTCTATAATTTAAGAAATTTCCCTGAACAAAGATTGGTTTTCTTTTCACGGAAAAATAATTTCTCTTACAAAACATATTTTTAAGAAAGCTGGGTTAATAAAAAATGTCTGAAACTGAAAAAAATCTTTTTTATTTATCGTTCTCGATTCTAATGTCATATTTTAAAACAACAATAAAAAATATTCAAACAAAATTCCCATTTTGATTCATTGATTTATTCGGTGTAGTAACACTGAAAATTAGTTTTCATGGCTGATATCTTTCATACATTTCAAAAGAAACAAAACAATTAATTCGTATTTGGATTAGAAAAATGACAAATTTAAAGTATTTTGTATTAATTCTTGTTTTTTTCATCCAGACTTATCCTAATTTCAATTTTTTCTTTTTTCGTGAAACCCTAGAAAACAAAAGAATTGAATTTATATAAATTAATTGATTTCAAACTAACATTTTAATGTAAAGTTTTCCAGCCTGCCTTCGTTTTTTTTCTTGATTCATATTTCGTTGTTTGAATTGAATGCAAAAGCAAGAGCAAATTTCTCTATCCCTAGAAACGTCATATTTTAACACACTTTAACCTGCTTCACAGCTCAATAAATTTTAACCCATTTTATTCACCTCATTAGTGTCAAATTTTAACGCGGGTTAAATTTTAACACACATTTTAACGCAATTCACACACGGCCTAACTACTTTGTTGGAAGGAAACCGTTCAGGGTCCTTGGCTCTTATAATATTGTTATGGTGTCGCGTTAGCTTGGCCTCTACCACAACTGAAAGTGCTTCCTCACCTGCGCGGCTCAATAGCGCTATTGTTACCTGGCAGCCTTACTGCGTGAACACAATGGCTGAAGAAACGCAGCCGCAAGAGATGTCAAAACACTAAATACAAGCGAATACAAAAACAACACAAGACGGAGCGTAAAAGTTAACTTGATTTTAACTCTTGCGGCTCCGGCTTCGTATGCGTATGCGTATGCATTGTGTTCAGCCAGTTAAGTGTTTTTTCCACAAGTCACGTTTCAAAGTCGGTGCCCCTCTTAACTTCAAAACTCCTGCATCGATCCTTTTGAAATTTTGAACACTATTTTTGTATATGATTTGCAGGGTAACGCTGGAGAGTTTTTTTTTTAATCTGTTGATATATTTTTTTAACAACTACAAATGCTCCGATTTCCTCCAAAAAAAATTTTCACTTTAAAGTGTTCCCAAAATGTGAAAAATTAAAATTTAAAAAAAAACTTTCCAGTATTACCTGAGGAAAGCAATTGTCTAATGAAATCATTTCTGGGTTTTGATTTTGGACGATTCACTACTGAGTTATGAAGGGCACAGCAACTCCCCTCTTTTTCGAGACGCCTTACAATAACTGCTGCCATTGTCGTAGTTTTTGATAGTTCCTTATGAAATTTTTACACAATATTTTTAAAATATCATTTTTGAAAACAACATTGATTTTTATAAAAAGACACTAGCAGTATCGTCAGAAAAAAATCATCAATATATACGTTTTTTTTTTGCGAATTAACCTTTAAGGTAGTCTATTCGGAAAATTTCAATAAAAAAAATTGGAGCACGTTTGAGCACTTTCTGTTTTTTTCGCATAATTCACAAGATGTTCAACTATTTTAACAAATAAAAATGTCCGTTTAGAAACGTTTAGAAATCTACTTTTACTCTAACTATATATAAAATATACCTTAATTTAATAAAATTATTATTTAAACGCCATTTATATGTAAACGAAAAAACGTAGAGCCTTAAAATTTTTTTAGAAAAAAAGTACATATGTACTTGAAACTATTAAATTCATATTGGTTTTAAATTTTCACGTTATCAAATTTTATATTATCAACGCCATACTAAACCACTACTTACTTATCAATAGTCTTAAGAGTAAATGAAATGTGACTTTCAATTCGATCGTATGGAGTAAACAAGCAACTTTAAAATATAACTGTTTTTGCAAATGATGCATTAGAATGTGTTTTAACGGAAAAACCAGTTTTCATTTTCATAGCTTACAACTTGTTTTTGAATTTATTCCGACTCCTTCATATGAGCCGGCCCACTGCGGCGGCGGCGGCGCCGGCTGTGGTGCATTCCAAAATAATGTAAATAAGGCTTTAAATAATTATAAGGGAATTCTTTTTAAGTATTCTCCCCGAAAACTTTGTATGTTTGTATATACATATATATGTAGATAGATGTATATTTGTAGTGTTCGTATGTATTTGGATAATATTTTTTAAGGAAACACGTTATTGCTCATAGTGATCTTAATACTATAACATTTTTGAAATATATCATTTTTAGCTTTTCCTTGTGTTTGAGCTTCTTGCGCATACAATTGGAGCTGGAGTATTGCAATTGTACTCTTCCAATATCCCCAGAAATTTGTGAGACACAAAATGCTTTTATTTTGCAACATTGCCTAGGTATACATTTAAAATTTTTTTTTCAAGACCGTCCACGTTACTGTGACTTTGCAGGGAGGATATGCCTTTTAAAAAGTAAGTATAGAATATTTTTAAGCTTGTATGACAATAGCTGCGTTCCTTTGGGAACATTTATCTACTGCTTAGTACTTCTGGCTGCTTTGAACTACTTTTCCCTTGTGGTCAAAGTAGTTCTTCGAAGTAGTAACGATACTAGTCTACGCCAGATGGCGTCAGTAAAAAGAAATAGAAATTGTTGTTGTTTGATTTGACGTTTCTCAAAAACAATTATTTTGCGAATGTTTTCGTGTGTGAAATTTTTTTGGAGGTTAGATTTTACTTTTTGAAAAATTAACGCGTTCCATTCAACGTCTACTGCGAAGTACTAAAAAGTAGTTTAAAAGTCCCAAAGGAACGCGCCTAATAACATTGTGAAAAGAGACGTTCAAACTGTGCTGCTCACTTTGACGGTGTGTCAAAGTTACTGCTCATAGTCCTGGTGAGACAAAGGAATGACCAACCATGTTCTTGTGAGGCGTTTCGTTTTGTCTTAATGGACATGATGATTTGCAGAGGATGCAACTAAACGAGTGATATATCTCCTCCGTTAGGCTCAATAGGAAGGAAAGAATAAATTTTCATAGAATTTGCTTTGTTTGATCTCGCTTAAGCACTAACAGTCTTTTGTTTGTAAATGCATAATATAAATTTATGTAAACATTATTTTTTATAATAAAGGTCAACATTATTTTTCACTTTTTTTACAGGTGACATTAGCAAAAAAGTGTCAAATTTAGCTATGACACAGAATATTTGTGTGCCATCTTGTACAGAACAGATCATACAATTCACTGGGTAAGTAAATATGTTTGTCTCTTTGTGTTTCAAAAAAAATCTTCTTTCATTGAACTTTATTGGAGGGGAAAGTAGGCTTGATCAGACTTATGAGAGGCAGTTGATTTCAATAATGCCGGACTATCCAACTTCCCTGCAATCCAATTAAGTGGAGCTTCAGGACTGTCCATTCCATTGATTGTAACTCTTTTGTGACTGGAACTGTATATTAGCGAAAAAAAGTCCAGAGTAGGTTTGTTATACTTTCACATCCGTGCATGATGACAATGTCCCTTTTGGTAGCGAGTATTGGGAGTTCAATATTTTCAAAATACCGCCGAATGGTTAGAGACTACCTTAAGACTAACTATAAGAAGATTGTTTATAGCTTTGCTTGGGAAGAACCATAGTGTCTCGTAGTAGGAGAGCCCAGGGTGCTAAATATGGGTTTACTCGAGCGTTGTGGAATCCTACTAGAATTGGTAGCAAATAAAATTTGAAATATGTACATTTTAAAGAGTGAACGTTTTCGAAACTATTGTGTTTGTAGCAGTAGAGAATGTAGAAGTCAGATAAATGCAGCTGGATATAGCCTTTAATTCAAATAAGACACAAACTTTGGTTTCACCACAGATATAATTTGAGGATGTTTCAGAGAGTTGATAAAAAAACCTCAACCTCTTGCTGTAGCAGACTTGAATTAACCTTTCAACATTATCCATTAGTACAATTCCGAAATCTTCGAAAACACGTTCACGTTTTTGAAATGCTTTCAAACCAACCGACAAAAAATTAAGATTCCCGGTCTAATTTAGCTTGTGGAAAAAATGGCACTTTCTTGTCGCAGTCAACTCTTTGGATTTCTTTACTGCGACTTTATTATGTTTAAGGTGTAAATACAATATTCTTTTCAAAGATACACCATTTTTAACAGAAAACACAATTTACAACGCAATCTCTCATATTGTCGTACCCCACAGGCGGATCACTAGTGTGAAGCAGAAAAGTGGGAGAGTTGTGATGGTTTCAAGATCACTACTCGTAACGCTGGAAATGAAAAGAAGAATCACTCATATTGTCAATATACTTATGTAAAATACTTTAATAGTCAGATCAGGAAAGATGGCACTACTTAGCTATTAATTAAAACCTCCTTTATATTAATCTACCCCGCTCGAGTATTTCTGATTATTATTGATTTTTTTCTCTTACTAATCTGTCCCCTATATTACTCAACTCAAGCTGGCAGGGGGAACTTATCAATACGTTTGGGATCTTCCCTTGTTTTAACCTGTTGTGTTCGATCAAATCCCAAAATCCCCTCTTGAGCTCCCCTGCTATGTATTAAGAAGATATCCGAAAGATCTTATGAGTTTGCAACGTTTTATGAAGCTAACCACTTTCCCAACTCATTTTCAAATCTTATTTTGCAGGACTAGCGAACTAAGTGCAGAGACCAATAATACTTTTACAGATGTTTCTGTTGAAGTTATTAACAAACCATTCATACGTTATAAGAGAACTGTTACACGAACAAAATTGGATTTAGCTGGTAAGAGTTAAAGGGTAGAAAAGTATAATCTTCTTATCTATTTTACTTAAGTTCATTTGTGATTTCTCATTTATTTTGAACTGCATGTAAAGGGTTTGCCAAACATAATCTTATTTTTAGAAATACAATAAGATGAACATGAAATAAAATTGTTTAAATGTATAATGGCTTCATTAATAATTTCAAGGAAGCCATTTTGAAAACGTTTAAACTTTTTTACATACACAACTAAACTTTTCGAAATTGATATTGAAAGCCGGGATGCAATTGAGTAGCCATAAAATGGACAGCTTCAACAAATCACCTCAAAAGCGGAAAGTCAAGTGTCAAAAGAAAACTTCTCGAGTCTCAAATAGATTGCTAAAAACCTACCAATTCTTTTTCGTTAACGCCATCTTGAAAATAAATAACCACAAATTGCCTGCTTAAAATCCAGTTGCCGGGAAAATTGCAAGTCGCCTACTTTGCATTGAAAACACAAATATGAATTTGATTTTGACTGTGTGTATAGGTCGATAACTTGCAATGCAATATGTTGATCGTGACCGCAGGATAAGTGCTGGCAGCTGGCATCACCTTGGTCCTTCGAAGTTCCAATAAAAAAAAAGACAAAAGTCACCGCTTTTCAAAAAACGCACTGTTTGTCTTCAAAACTATTCCGAAGTGGTATAATGGGCACGTTCAAGAACCTATCGAATAGGCTATCTCGGATACCCGTATATTAAATTCCTTTTTGAACCATTCAGATATCTTTTCCAGATTGCTGCAAACAACAGCTGTGAAATATTAAAATTCGACTTTTAAAAACGAAAAAACATTCAAATATCGTTGCTAGATATTTCATTTTATATTTTTTCGATTTCATATGCATTTGAAGAGGCTCCAGTACTGAAATAAACCCACACCAGAACAAAAAAAACAAACATAAAATAAAAATAAATTTTCTATTAGCTGATCACTTGAATAGAAAGGTTTACCAAAAATTCTCGGATACCTTTAGATAGTTTTTTTGTAGGAATGGGTGTGTGACTTTGGTAAAAGTTTAACACGTAAGCAACAAGAAAAAGCTATCCGGATACGATAATTGAACGCCCCAATACTGACCACAAGACAGCTGTCAGTGTCAAGACAGCCTATGATTTGAAAAGAAGCCGAGATAACTATCGCAGTACACACACGTTCACAAAACTTAATTTAACATCAGCGAACAACACTAACAGAACTTTGTTTTATCTTTCAGTTTCAATTGCTGGACTGGCTGGACTGTTTTTCGGTGCTTCGGTGTTGAATTTAGTTGAAGCAATCTATCATTTAACGGCCACGAAGACGAATGTGATGTAAAGCTTGCAATCAAAGCAATTCCTTCTTACTACTAGTCTTATTTATGTAGGCCTGAACTTCAACTATGTAAGCAATAATAAAATAATATTTAAATATAAATTTTTTTTAAGTGATGTTTCAGCCTTTTATTGTTATATATTACTAGCTGTGCCCGTGACTTCGTCGGCGTAGACTTCGTGCAGCATTTTTGAACATGTTAAGGAGAAACCGAATCTCACTTCTGTTGTCGAGGATACAGCTCCTTCCACTTTTGATAACGAAGCAGGGAATGGCTAATTGGCCGTGTTGCATACCGAAACTACGAAATATTACTACTTTGGTAGGTTAACAGTCACACTGTTTATTTCAATACTGATTACAGAATATCGTTGATTCAAATGGATTAACGTTATAAAAACGCAGCGAGTTTATCCCAGGGCTAGCTTATCAATACGGTAGTTGACAGTCTAGTAAAATCAGTTTCTTTCTATATCTTTTTTATAATGTCACAAAACGATTTTGTTCCATAGAATTTGTATGAGATTAGCAGCCTTTGACGTCATAGTCTGTTATAGTCAAATCAATAAAAAATTACACTCTGATTTGTAATTAAAAATTTTATTGCATATTTGAACATTTTATTGATTCAATAATTAGATTTCTAATTTGCACCTGCGCTTATAAACATTTTCGTTTGGTTATTAGGTACAAAAAAAAAAAAACTATTTATAACAAAGCTTCCCTATACACGATATTACACGTTTTGCCATCGGGAATCAAAGAATACAGTCGGCTAGGATTGCTGACATGTGAGAGAGCCACATAAAGCTGACCGTGAGCAAAACAGCTAATGCTGAGATCCACACCCACTTCTTGTAACGTCTGCCATTGGGCTTTATTAATTGTCATTGCGAAGCAAAGGCTCACTGGAAACTTGCCCCTGTTCTGTAACTATCGCCTTGTCGATAAACGGTAGGATTTTAGTAGGATTTTGTTCCATTCTACACCGTTTATCGCCTGCTTTTATCGAGGCGATAGTTACAGAACAGGGGCACTGGACTCGTTTAAAACTGAAGGGAAAATTGTTTGGAATCAGAGGAATCCGAGGAATAAAAACACTATCACCTATGCCGCACCCTGTTAAAATCTCTGCTTGTATCAAGTTTTGTTGTAAGTTGGTCACTTTTAATCTGGTTCCGTTGCAAATTTTTGGCGGGCTTAAATTTCTGAGGAGTATTATGGGTACGCCGACTTTTAAATTTATTTTATGAGCTGGTAGTCCTGGAGCACTGAGGGATTCTAAAAATTCTACTGGGTAGCTGGTAGATTCTTCATATTCCATAACTCTTTTAATGGAGGTATACTCAACGTTAACCCCCGGAACAAAGCTCAAAATTTCAGCGTTTATTGCTGCTGCTTGGTGGTCTCATCCTTCTAGCATTTCTGCTGTACTGGGAGAGGTTGGATCTTTTTCGAGGCATTCTTAATTACTGATAATTACACCGTTTAATAACTATTAAAAAACAAAATTAAAAAATTATTAACTTAAAAAATGAAATTCACCTCCAGAAATTCGCCTTCAGAATACGTGCGTTCGCTACGAATAACTGAATGCTAGCTTTTTTTTTCAATTTTTATTGAACAGTCAATGCTAACTAATTTTTTATTTTTATTGAACAGGCAAACGTTTAGCAAGTTCAACATGATTCTTCGAAATTGGAATAACTTTTTTATTTATCAATTGATTGACATGAAATAAAAACTAAATGTTAAGTGAAGCCCGCTGGAAACTGGTCAAGAGCATGCTGCAAAGCTAGTTCTAGCCAGTGAATCGGAGGGCAAACGGACCGCCACTGCTAATAGAGGGGATAAAGTCCCCAATATTAGCTTTGAAAACAATTCGCCTGCTTTGGTGCTATCATCAAGACAGGACGAGATGAAACTTACATAGAGGGGAAATGGAGGGGTGATCAACGACTCCGTCTACACCTTGAATGCCCTTAAAATAAAGGACACGGGGAGGGCCGTTCAGACTGGCAAGGTTGGGGAGGCGATTCGCAACCCTAACTCTGCGGGTCGGTGCGTACCCTCGTCAAGTACAATGAATCCTCCAATTGGTGGAGCGGGAGAGGTGATTAACAACTCCAGCTCGGCCAAGGGGGGGACTCAGATCAAAAAAACGCCCGCTCAGATACGTCGCCAAGCCAGAAGGGTAATTGAAACGGTGGGTGGTAAACCCGCAGTGGAGAGAACCCCGGGTGAGGTTGATAAATTGAAGTGGGCAAGTAAAATTGCAGAAGAGACCAGCCAAGACTCAACGTCGAATCGAAACAGGTCGTTTGAGGTTGAAAACCCTCAACCAAAAAAGCCAAGAGTCGGGGTTAGCGTTCCATCGACACTGGTGCCGGGGCAATCCTTTGGTGACGTGGTAAAGGGACAGATTGTTGTCGCGGTCATCGACGGGAGCAATATGGATGGAAACATCTCTGCCGACAGGTGGGCGGACGTCAAGGCTCACCTCGCTTTCAGGTTTATACCTGTTATCGAGGCGAATCCGGGACCCCTCCCAAGAATTAGCGACGCTGGCTGGCATCAAAACCGCGTCAAGCTGATCGCCTGCCAAGACCAGAGATCGCTTCACCTATATAAACTTGCTGTCAGCGGTTTAGGTGAGATCTGGCCAGGTGCTAAGCTAGAGGTTGTGGCAAGGGAGGATATCCCAAGCAGACCGATAGCTCGTGCCTTGGTACCGGCCCCACATGAATCGCGGGAGATGGTTCTCCAGTTGATTAAATACAGCAACCCGGATCTGCCCACTCACGATTGGACGGTTCCGGTGATTGAAAAAGAGTCGGTGGGTCGTTATCGGTCGGCTCTTGTCATCCTGAATAAGGAGTCATTAGAACCTCTGGCGGCACGCGGGGGTGTTATTCAGTACGGCTTTGACAGCCTAGTGCTGAAAATATACAAAAAAGATGAGGACGCTGCAAAGCTTCCAAAGCAAGCGGCTGAATCCGAAGCCAAGGAGTCCACTGCAAGCGTCGAATCTTCCATCATGGAGACAGACGCGGCAAGTTGCTCTGATTCTTTGGAACAGCTGTCTTGCTCGAAACTGGTCGAAAAGACTACAATAATAGTGTCTGATCAAGACGCAACTGAAATCAAATCGTCCGATAAGGACGACAACAACAAAGGTGGAGTCTTAGACTCCGACGATGAAATGCTTGGGGTTCTCCTTTCTGAGGATGAGTTGCTAGACTCCGCCTCAGATATGGAGGACCTTAATGCTACAGTGTTGGAGATTAAGCTGGATGATTGTAGCAATGCTGCAGATACTCCAGATTAATCTCCAACACTCCATCAAAGCCTCGGCCGGACTCCTTCTCCGACTAAGCAAGTCCGGCGAGGATATAGTCCTGATCCAGGAACCATGGATTAATAAATCCGTGGTAAAAGGACTCAGGACGAAAGGTTATTCTCTGCTGTATGTGACGGACAAAGGTGAACCAAGATCCTGCATACTGGCAAAGAAAACACTTAACGTATTTTTACTACCTAATTACAGCAATTGCGACACCACAACAGTAAAACTGCAGACCAACAGTGGGACTTACTGGCTCACGTCCGCCTATCTAGGCCATGACCAACCGGGGCCGCTACCAGGAGAGACGCTCGAGCGCGTAATAAAAAGCGCAACAAAGCTCAAAGCGGATCTTATAATAGGAAGTGACGTCAACGCACATCACGCAGTATGGGGGAGTACGAACGTAAATGAAAGGGGTGAGTCTCTTTTTAATTTTATACTAAGTACTAACCTTCTTATCTGCAATATCGGTAACGAACCAACCTTTGTCACAAAAAACAAACAAGAGGTTTTAGATGTTACCTTTGTATCTCAATCAATCTATAACAAGATTGAAAATTGGGCTGTATCTAAGGATCACTCCTTCTCTGATCACAGATACATCCAATTTAGTCTAACAGATGACACACCAAAACCCATAGGCTTCCGCAATTATAGGAAAACTGACTGGGTAAAATTCAGGGAAATCTTCAAACATTGTTACAACTACAATGACAATAGCTTCCCTTCAAACCCCAAGGATCTTGACAGCAAAGTCGACGATCTAACTAGTGCTCTTAACCATGCCTTGTGTAACTCCTGTCCTCTTACCATAGTAAGAGGGAAGAAGAAACCACACTGGTGGACCAAAGAGCTAGAACCGCTCAAGAAAAGTTGTGCGAAGCTTTTCAATCGAGCCAAATCTTCCAGAAATCCCATAGACTGGGATCTATGTAAGGAATCCCTTAGGATTTACAAAAAGAGATTACGAATAAGCAAAAAATCCTCTTGGAAAGAATTCTGCAATTAAATTGAAGACTCCTCAGAGGCATCTAGACTTAGGAAAATCCTATCAACGAGTCCAAACGTGCCAAGTTCTATAAAAGATGAAAACGGCAACTGGACCAGCTCATATGAAGAAACATTAAACTTGCTACTGGATACTCATTTCCCTGGTAGCTCGTTGACAATAACAGATGAGGAGCACTTGCCTCGACTCACAAACCAATCAGGTAAAGGTCTTATCTCTAGAGATATACTGTTATGGGCAATAAACAGCTTTGAACCTTATAAATCACCAGGGCCTGACGGAATCATCCCTGCGGAGCTGCAGCAGGTTTCAGACATCATCATCTATAACTTAGAGATGATCATGAAAGGATGCATCAGCTATGCCTATATTCCCAAGGCCTGGAGAGAAGCTAGGGTCGTCTTTATACCTAAAGCCGGCAAAAGCTCCCATGTAAATCCAAAAGATTTAAGACCTATTAGTCTATCATCCTTCCTCCTTAAAACACTGGAAAGAATGATTGACATACATTTAGGACAAGAAATTAAACCTAGTCTGATCTCAACGGCGCAACATGCCTATACAAAAGGTAAATCAGTGGAAACTGCACTCCACTCTCTGGTTTGCACCATTGAAAAATCCCTGCACTACAAAGAATACTCTCTCGTCGCATTCCTAGACATAGAGGGTGCATTTAACAATGTTAACAATTCAGCAATCACTAATGCTCTTGATGGGCTGCTCATAGAGGAACACATCAAAAACATGATAACAACAATGCTCAGCAGCAGAATCATTAGTTCCGAAATGGGGAACTACAAAACAAGCAGAATGGCCAATAGAGGAACCCCGAAGGGAGGAGTTTTATCTCCCCTACTGTGGAACCTGGTCGTTAACAAATTGTTAATCGACCTAGAGGACGAAGGTTTCAAAACTATAGCCTATGCCGATGATGTAGCAATTGCCGTTTCAGGCAAGCACCCACAAACCCTAGCTGAGCTGCTACAAACAGCACTTAACAAGCTTAACAATTGGGCTGCAGATTGTGGTCTGAACATCAATCCACACAAAACGGAATTAGTTCTCTCTCGAGGAAATACAAAATTCCGGACTTCAGACCCCCAACTATTAAAGGGGTAACTCTCTCACTGTCAAATCAGGCTAAATATCTAGGTCTCATTTTTGACAAAAAACTGACCTGGAAAACCAATATTGAGGAAAGAGTAAATAAAGCCAACGTTGCACTCTTCTCCTGTAAAAAAGCCATTGGCGGGAAATGGGGTTTCTCGCCCCAAATCGCCCATTTGCTGTTTACCTCGGTAATTAGACCGATACTCACATACGGGGTGATAGTCTGGTGGACAGCACTAGACAAGATGATCAACTACAACAAGCTGGCCAAAGTTCAAAGAACGGCTAGTCTGTGTAGTAGTGACAACCCCATCGGACGCCCTTAATGTACTACTAGATCTCACACCCCTAGATATCTTCAGCAAACAAGTCGCAGCTAGCTCAGCTACTCGACTCAGAGCTACATCACAGTGGACCAATAATCAAATCGGCCACACTACCATTCTAGATAACTTTAGATTCTTACCGAATCGATCCGACTACACCACCCCCTTGAGTTGATAGACTCCGCCTCAGATATGGAGGACCTTAATGCTACAGTGTTGGAGATTAAGCTGGATGATTGTAGCAATGCTGCAGATACTCCAGATTAATCTCCAACACTCCATCAAAGCCTCGGCCGGACTCCTTCTCCGACTAAGCAAGTCCGGCGAGGATATAGTCCTGATCCAGGAACCATGGATTAATAAATCCGTGGTAAAAGGACTCAGGACGAAAGGTTATTCTCTGCTGTATGTGACGGACAAAGGTGAACCAAGATCCTGCATACTGGCAAAGAAAACACTTAACGTATTTTTACTACCTAATTACAGCAATTGCGACACCACAACAGTAAAACTGCAGACCAACAGTGGGACTTACTGGCTCACGTCCGCCTATCTAGGCCATGACCAACCGGGGCCGCTACCAGGAGAGACGCTCGAGCGCGTAATAAAAAGCGCAACAAAGCTCAAAGCGGATCTTATAATAGGAAGTGACGTCAACGCACATCACGCAGTATGGGGGAGTACGAACGTAAATGAAAGGGGTGAGTCTCTTTTTAATTTTATACTAAGTACTAACCTTCTTATCTGCAATATCGGTAACGAACCAACCTTTGTCACAAAAAACAAACAAGAGGTTTTAGATGTTACCTTTGTATCTCAATCAATCTATAACAAGATTGAAAATTGGGCTGTATCTAAGGATCACTCCTTCTCTGATCACAGATACATCCAATTTAGTCTAACAGATGACACACCAAAACCCATAGGCTTCCGCAATTATAGGAAAACTGACTGGGTAAAATTCAGGGAAATCTTCAAACATTGTTACAACTACAATGACAATAGCTTCCCTTCAAACCCCAAGGATCTTGACAGCAAAGTCGACGATCTAACTAGTGCTCTTAACCATGCCTTGTGTAACTCCTGTCCTCTTACCATAGTAAGAGGGAAGAAGAAACCACACTGGTGGACCAAAGAGCTAGAACCGCTCAAGAAAAGTTGTGCGAAGCTTTTCAATCGAGCCAAATCTTCCAGAAATCCCATAGACTGGGATCTATGTAAGGAATCCCTTAGGATTTACAAAAAGAGATTACGAATAAGCAAAAAATCCTCTTGGAAAGAATTCTGCAATTAAATTGAAGACTCCTCAGAGGCATCTAGACTTAGGAAAATCCTATCAACGAGTCCAAACGTGCCAAGTTCTATAAAAGATGAAAACGGCAACTGGACCAGCTCATATGAAGAAACATTAAACTTGCTACTGGATACTCATTTCCCTGGTAGCTCGTTGACAATAACAGATGAGGAGCACTTGCCTCGACTCACAAACCAATCAGGTAAAGGTCTTATCTCTAGAGATATACTGTTATGGGCAATAAACAGCTTTGACCCTTATAAATCACCAGGGCCTGACGGAATCATCCCTGCGGAGCTGCAGCAGGTTTCAGACATCATCATCTATAACTTAGAGATGATCATGAAAGGATGCATCAGCTATGCCTATATTCCCAAGGCCTGGAGAGAAGCTAGGGTCGTCTTTATACCTAAAGCCGGCAAAAGCTCCCATGTAAATCCAAAAGATTTAAGACCTATTAGTCTATCATCCTTCCTCCTTAAAACACTGGAAAGAATGATTGACATACATTTAGGACAAGAAATTAAACCTAGTCTGATCTCAACGGCGCAACATGCCTATACAAAAGGTAAATCAGTGGAAACTGCACTCCACTCTCTGGTTTGCACCATTGAAAAATCCCTGCACTACAAAGAATACTCTCTCGTCGCATTCCTAGACATAGAGGGTGCATTTAACAATGTTAACAATTCAGCAATCACTAATGCTCTTGATGGGCTGCTCATAGAGGAACACATCAAAAACATGATAACAACAATGCTCAGCAGCAGAATCATTAGTTCCGAAATGGGGAACTACAAAACAAGCAGAATGGCCAATAGAGGAACCCCGAAGGGAGGAGTTTTATCTCCCCTACTGTGGAACCTGGTCGTTAACAAATTGTTAATCGACCTAGAGGACGAAGGTTTCAAAACTATAGCCTATGCCGATGATGTAGCAATTGCCGTTTCAGGCAAGCACCCACAAACCCTAGCTGAGCTGCTACAAACAGCACTTAACAAGCTTAACAATTGGGCTGCAGATTGTGGTCTGAACATCAATCCACACAAAACGGAATTAGTTCTCTCTCGAGGAAATACAAAATTCCGGACTTCAGACCCCCAACTATTAAAGGGGTAACTCTCTCACTGTCAAATCAGGCTAAATATCTAGGTCTCATTTTTGACAAAAAACTGACCTGGAAAACCAATATTGAGGAAAGAGTAAATAAAGCCAACGTTGCACTCTTCTCCTGTAAAAAAGCCATTGGCGGGAAATGGGGTTTCTCGCCCCAAATCGCCCATTTGCTGTTTACCTCGGTAATTAGACCGATACTCACATACGGGGTGATAGTCTGGTGGACAGCACTAGACAAGATGATCAACTACAACAAGCTGGCCAAAGTTCAAAGAACGGCTAGTCTGTGTAGTAGTGACAACCCCATCGGACGCCCTTAATGTACTACTAGATCTCACACCCCTAGATATCTTCAGCAAACAAGTCGCAGCTAGCTCAGCTACTCGACTCAGAGCTACATCACAGTGGACCAATAATCAAATCGGCCACACTACCATTCTAGATAACTTTAGATTCTTACCGAATCGATCCGACTACACCACCCCCAAGTTGTTGTTTGACAATAATTTCCAAGTAACCATACCTTCAAGAGAAGCTTGGGAAAATGGCGCTCTTTTGGAAAATTAAGCAATACACTTCTACACCGATGGTTCAAAAACCAGCGAAGGTGTGGGAAGTGGAATCTACTCAGAAAAACTGAATCTCAGTCTTTTCTTCCGCCTACCCGATCATTGTAGTGTGTTCCAAGCGGAAATTCTGGCGATTAAGGAGGTGCTGTCTTGGCTCAAAGAAAACGTCATATCCTCCACGGATATTCGGATCTTCTCAGACAGCCAAGCTACCGTTAATACACTTGCCTCTGTCTCTACAAAATCCATCACGGTCCAAAATTGTCAGATGTCTCCGAGGGAGATGTCAAATCAGTTTAACATTCACCTTTCATGGGTGCCAGGGCACAGGGACATACCAGGCAACTGTATGGCAGACGAACTAGCCAAAAAGGGCACGACCACTTCCCTACGCTCAGAATGGAACAACATAGGTGTACCTATCGCTACATGTAAACTTCTACTTAGACAAGACGCTTCAAGGATAACAAACACTAGATGGACTGAGAGTAACAACTGCCTTGCAACCAAAAAAGTTTGGCCGTGTGTTGACTCAAAACGCTCGAAGAGTTTGTTGGCCCTGAACCGTCTGTATCTAGGTTCTACCATAGGTGTTCTTACGGGACACTGTCTAATAGGGAGACACGCCAAAAGACTTGGTGTGTTTTCCAATGATTTCTGCAGAAGCTGCATGGACGAGGAGGAGGAAGAAACCGTTCAACACCTTCTTTGCTCATGCCCTGCACTACTTCATAGGAGGTAAACTCATCTCGGTGAATTCTTCTTCGATGATACTAGCGACCTAGCTTACATAGACCCTAAAAGTCTTTCGAAATACATTAAAAGTTCCACGTGGTTCGACTAGCAGGTGATTAACCGGCTAGTCCCGTAATGGAAGATTAATAAGTGACCAACTCGTAAATCTTACATCGGGTTTCTGAAATCAGTAGGTGATTAACTTGCTGATCTCTGTGGTATCACAATGGGCCCTTGCGGCCTAAGTGTGTCAGGCAATGTACTCGTTGACTGACAGCCACTTCCACCTAACCTAAGTGAAGCTCACCACAATATATTACTGAACACCCCACCCAGATAGGATAAGCCGTTTCTGAGATTAGCGTGCACAAACAAACAAACTGCTACGTTTTTATTATATGTATAGGAGATATAGATAGATATAGATATAGATAGATATATATAGATAGATGTGGGTTTACACATGTAAATATGTGTAGGATAATACCAGTTTTGTTTGAGTAGAACTTGCATTTTATTACAATTTTTATAACATACAATTTTTCATTGACCTATTCGAAAGACTTCTAATTTCCCGTCAAATTTTCTGTAGTTCAGCGTTTCACCACGGAGTCATAAATTTATTAGCCTGACATGTCAGCTCAGCTCAGATCTTCTGTAGAAGGACAATTTACTTTAAGTACTGCATCTTCCACTTACTGCTATGATGGGAGCTTAAAGATTTGACTAGACTACCAAGCTTTTCATTGAAAATACTTTTACCAAGAGTATTTTTATAGTCGGTGTGCAAAATATTTACTACAACTTGATTATCAGGAACAATTATTTTATTTTTAGTAATAGGAACAGCTTTTATAGGATATGTTTTACCATGAGGACAAATGTCTTTTAGTCAAAAAAGCGACTTTTCACTTCAAATTGTCACCAAAATTTCAAAATTGCAAAAAAAATAAAACCTCGTGTTTTTACTTGGAGAAAGTTGTCTTTTAACGAAATCTTTTTAGAATTTTGATTTTAGATGATCCTATCAAAAGATATCTTGCACACCGCAAAAGATCGAAAAGTGGAGGCGTCTCGGAAAATGCACTATCATCGGCTTGTTTTTCAATATTTTTTTTATGAAAAAAATTATAAAAGATATTTGAAACTAAACTTAATTATGTAGCAAATCAATAAATTAAATTACTTTATCTGATTTTTCATAAGAAATTCGTAAAAAAAAGCCTTCTTTCAGCCTCCCAGGGTTTAACCCTCCCTTAATCGAAATCGTTATTGCAACAATATTTTATGTGTTCATTTTTCTGTTTTCAAAAGATGAATTTATATTCACCGTTGTTTGAAGTAGCTATCTGGATTCCGATACCAGTGACCCTGTTCTGTAACTATCGCCTCGATAGCAGGCGATAAAAGGTGGAAAATGGAACGAAATCCTACTAAATTCATAGAATTTCGTTCCATTTTCCACCGTTTATCGCCAAGGCGATAGTTACAGAACAGGGGCACAGACTCATACAAAAAGGTATCCCAGATACAGGTACTTTATGTCGAATTCCTTTCAAAAAAAAAAATTTACTGCAGTCAATTTTTATTCAAAGGAATTCATTTATGAGGAAAAAAATCGACTGCATTCGATCTCTTTTTGAGACGGATTTGCACACTGATTTTCACACACACAACAATTTTGACAGATCGAAAACGGCAAACAAAAACATTAGCATATGAAAAAAATTAAAGAATCAGTAGGGTAAACTGTCCCACAGTGATTTGCGCTTAACTTGATGTACCATCTGAACTACTGGTCTATGAACAGGAAATCTTCAATGTACTTAAAGTTTGATATTTTGACTTTGTATTCCACCATAGAAATGTTAGAATATATCATGCGAAATACTCCATTTGAGCTTTAAAAGTACGCCAAAATTGGTTCAGTGTGTACGAGGGGGTGTACACAGTGAACCAAGGGGTATTACACAGTGAACCATCACTATAAATTCAAAAAATATTTTCAAAAAATCTATAAAAAAGAAGAAAACGTAAAGAGTTTCACTGGAAAATTAAAACCGAATTCATTTAATTAATAAGACATTTTCATTTCGTTTTAGAAACATTTATTAACAAAAAATATAAGTATTCAAAGGACTTTTTTGGAGACTTCATGCCTTTACTTAAAACTATGAAAACAAATAAATAAATAAGTAAAAAGGAACAACAAAAAAACAAAGACAGTCCTCCATGGTTCTTACAAACTAAAACAACAAAGTATAATCTATAAAAAAAAAAAACAAATAAGCACTTTAGAAGTAAAGGAACATAAAAATATCTATTAAATAGCTTATTAACGCATATGGAATCCTGACAGATCCACATCAAAGGAATATAAAGAATTTTGAAGCCGAGAAGTGGTACCATGCTGACGCGGCTTTGGCAATATCCTTCTGATGTCCCACTTAAAAACAGTGGCATGGTCAGGAACGTTGGGCAAAGAAAAGTTGTTACTATTTTCGGATTTTTTTCTCAAGTATGCAACCTTATACTCATCGCCTTCTACTGCTAAAACATGCGCCACGTAATACAAGAAATTCTTCTTGCCTTTGAATTCTACTAAAATGAATTCATTTTCGACCGGATTCCTTGCCAATTCTTCCATGGTTCGAACATCATTTTGGACATTATCTTCAGAGTCCTCATCTGTCATCACACCATCACTTTCAAGAGTCATTGAAATATCGGATTCCGACGTAGAACTATTCTGCAAAACTTTTCTCACTGGTTTTTTATTTGATTTTTGAACAGCAACTTTTCTAGTGTTAATTTGTTTCTTAGATTTCGAAAGCTGATCTCGTCCTTTTCTGGAGTATCCATCGCAATTAGGCTTCTGCCTTTCTTTCTACTTTTGTAGCCAGATTTTCTTAGTGGTGCTTTTAGCAATGGCCTGAACTCGGAGGGACCTACAAAAGTTCTTACTGGTTGTTGAGTTTCTGATGGAGGTCTGTTTTCCATCGATTTTCGTTGTTCGTTTCTTGGTTGTTCAAGTATTGGAGTAGGATTTAGATTTGCGTCTAGATTTTCGATTTCCTCGAGGACCGGTCGGTCAGTGACAGTACTTGGAAGGAAGTCAATTTCCGTGAAAACGGAACGGTCAAAGGGAAAAATACCCGTTTTTTAAAGCTTTTTGATAGGCTTCATCATAGGTCTCATCATCCAGGAGTCCATTGAGGAGTTGTAGGCACATTTAAATGGTTTAAAAACGCATACATCGAGCGGCTGTGTTTTATGTGATGAATGTGGTGGCAAAGTTAGCATCGTTACTCCACTTGATTTCGCCAATTCCAATGACGATAGATAAGTGAGACTCGTGATTATCTAAGATAACAAGTGATGGATTTTGCATTGATGAGGAAGTATGTCGAATGAAATGCTTCATGACTTCCGGGAATAGCTCAGCATTCATCCATCCGCTGGGTGCAGCTAGGCCCAAGCTACCCGGGGGTGTACCTTTATGAAAGAAAAAAAAATCAAGACCTACCTACGTTTAGTTTTTAGAAGGTGTTGAAATTCTTACCGCGAAGCATATAATTTTTAAAATTTTTTCTGGGAAAAACAACGGCTGGTGGTATAGCTTGTCCGCTTGCACAAACGATGGCACATGTTGTGCACAAAGTTCCACGTTCAGCACTGGTAACTTTTGCAAGACACCGAATGCCTTTTTGCGCAAAGATTTTCGGTGGCTTTTGAACTGTCGTAGTAGCTGTCTCGTCTAAGTTGAAAACTCTAGTCCCGTTCATAAAATTATTATGACGTTTCAGGACTTCTTCTAAATTGTCGAAATATTTCCCAATGTTATGAGGATTGAATGCTGTCGCTCGTGCTAAGCTGCAGCTCTCAGGAGCTCTGAGCGTTAGGTCTGTGTGTATGCTTCTGAAAGACCTCAACCACTCAATTCCAGCTGCTTTTTCTCTCGTCCAGCTTTCCGGAACATTTATTTTATTGAAAATGGCTGTTTGGTAAGCCAAATTTCGGCAATCCACGCTTGAAAGTCCATAAAATAAAAGAGCTGACTCTTTTAAAAAAATTTTAAGGCTGTTTTCTTGCTCGTCATCAAATACGCGGTTAACGGTGTAATTTAGCGTGAGCCTCATGTTGTCACTTTCTGGTTCGTTTAATATTTTAAATTTAAGATAATACCTTCGTAAAGTTGGATATGGTATATTGTTATCTCTGCTGGCTTCGCGGATTTTCTTTCCCTCAGTAATTTGTTTAAGTGCAGCTTTCATACTCTCGTCTGAAAACTTTGCAATCTTCCTTGGTTGCTTTGTGCGTGCCATTATGAAAACTATAAAAAAAAGAAACATGTTAAATTGCTCTCAATTTTTGTTCTCATGACTGTCTATAGTTTTTTTTTATTTTTAATTTGTAAGTAGTAGTACACAGTGAACCATGGTTCACTGTGGGACTTGATGCACTGGTTCACTTGTGGACATAGTGACTTTTTTTAAAAAAGGATTAAAATAAAAAAAACTATTGCACATATTCAACTATTATGCTGTTTTTTATATATAAAAATAACCAACAAAACATATGTATTGAAATCACATCACTTCATAAACCACTTTTAAAATTAAAAAACAAACAAAAACCACAATTTCTAGTTTACTCACCTGCCAAATTCACTTTTGCATGCGCACAACCGACACCGGCAAGAACACAACTTCAACTGTAGGATGTACTAAAAAAGGATTATAATGCGCGTGTTTCTGCATCCCTTTTTCTTTTCTTTCTTGGTATGGGTGAGAGAAAATTGGAATGGTTCACTGTATCTGCTGGCTCACTGTGGGACAGTTTACCCTACTGTTTTGTATTTTGTTGTGAATTTGGAAAACATTTGGTGAAAAAAATATAAAAATTGTGTGCTTAAAAATATGTATGTATGTAATTGTTTTGTTCTTTGGAGCTGGTTTTTCTTCATCAGTCAGTTGGACACACACACATTCATAAAAAAAATCGATACTTTTTCAATTTCCTAAATACCTAAGAATCGAACTTAGTAGCGACTGCAGTCGACAGTCGACTGTAAATGGGTGAAAGGAATTCGACAATTTTGTGTAAAAAAAAAAATTTGATATCTATCTATTGAAGTTTACATAATTGCAACCATTGGAGATCAACTGATTTCATGTTTTATTCAAGATTTATTGAAATAAACAGAAAATAAATGTAAATATTTGAAGCAAATGGCAGCAGCTGATTTCGACACTTTTCACGAATTTGCCTTGTATATCTAAACTATAGTAATTTTACTGGACACCTTTTTTCATCTCCTTCATTGATCGTTAGGTGGCGCAACATCGCGTGGAGAAGCTCGAATCAGCTGATGTGGAATGTTTATTTTTAGCGTGCGTAAGAATGAAAAAAATATATATTTATATATATTTGTTTCCTGCTCTTACGCATATAATTCTCTTCCTCTTCAAATACAGTCTTGTGGAATACATTCCAACTTTTGTGGTGTCCATTCAATTTCCATTTTGTCACCGGAACGGGTCAAAGTAATAGTACTATAGAATTTATATACAATGGAATTTGTATTAATTCATTGTATATAAATTCTATAGTACTATTACTTTGACCCGTTCCGGTGACAAAATGGAAATTGAATGGACACCACAAAAGTTGGAATGTATTCCACAAGACTGTATTTGAAGAGGAAGAGAATTATATGCGTAAGAGCAGGAAACAAATATATATAAATATATATTTTTTTCATTCTTACGCACGCTAAAAATAAACATTCCACATCAGCTGATTCGCGCTTCTCCACGCGATGTTGCGCCACCTAACGATCAATGAAGGAGATGAAAAAAGGTGTCCAGTAAAATTACTATAGTTAAAGGCCCCGGCCCATAGAACGCGGTGCGTGCGTGCGGCACCGCTTTCAACTGACAGCTCGATTAAATACACACGTTCTTATGAGAGGTGACCCATAAGCACCGCGAGCAACGCGCCGTACGCGCCGAGTAGCCGAACTTCTATTTTGCCTCGGCTCTCACGCGGTGACAGAAGAGAGACATGCGCAGTCACAACCAAGTTGAAGTTTTCTCTTATATGGAAAGAATGACAATGGGCGCGTTCAAGAACCTATCGGATAGCCTATCTTGGATAGCCGTGTCTAGATACCTTTTTGAACGATCGACAACAGACAACAGCTGTGAAATATTAAAATTCGACTTTTGAAAACAGAAAAACATTCAAAATATCATTGCTAGACGATTATAACTTATTATTTTCGATTTCCCACACGTAAACAACAACAACAAGCTATCCGGATGCGATTCTTGAACGCCCCCATTTTGAATAAATTTATCTGTCAAAACACCGCAACGGATTCTATGGGTCACCCCTATCAGTTGCACGCGGCAAAACCAACCGCATCAGTTGCCGCGCCGCTTCTACCGCACGCACCGCGTTCTATGGGCCGGGGCCTTTAGATATACAAGGATTTATTCCAAAAGGTGTAGAAAATGCTGCTCTTCACACACAGCTTTAGAGGAATAAAAAATAAGAGGGAAAATCATTGCTTCTCTTGCCCGCAAATTCCATTTGTTTACATTGTTGCTTTTGTAACACGAGACCTATCTGTGATACACGTTTTCAACTGAATATAAAGTTGTGTCAGTAATTTTACTAACCCCACTTTATTTTCGGATTTCAAACTGTTTTTGAACAGTTCTTTCTTTCTCTATGTTTAGCTTGAAGGCAAATGGTACTACAGTTTACAGTGCCGAAGTGGACTCTCTCAGTCGTATTTATAATTCCATTCCAAAGTATGTCTAACTTTGGACAGCTCTTAGAACAGTGTCCAACTCCAAATCGTATTTATAAACACTTTCATCGCTGTCTAAGGAACGTCTAACTTTAGACACCGAAATTGGTTGTCTAAACTATGGCTAAAGTGGCATTTGCTACAGCAAAAAACAATTTTGTTGAACATGTTATAGAACACTGCTGAGAGCTCTAATATCGAAAAAAATAAGTAGTTTGAGGTGCAAAAACACTACTTTCAACAATTTAATTTATATATTGCACAAATTTCATCGTTTTATGAGACTTGGAAAAGCTGTAACTCTAAGTCAAATCAGCTGCTTTTTTGGTCTGGTTCAAGTGCTACGCCACACTCTTTCAGAGCCATTTAGTTGTTGCACTCGTATATCAAAACACAAAAAATTGTACTGCACGGATACATCATGAACGCCACCAGTTAGTTTTTCATTCGAAGTTGACAGTTTGAGGGGTTGCTTAGACAACTGTTGGAATGCATTTATAAATACGAAATTGGCTAAGGGTTGTCCAACTCTTTAGACACCGTCTAGTTGGACAGTTGTCTAAGGATGTTCTAAGCAAATTTTATAAATACGACTGTCTTTTTCTACTCTGTGCTCAATGGTTCTACTTTGTGCGTGCCACCTAATTGAAAACCAAATTCACCACTTCATCTTGGAAAGAGGTTTTACTGGAATGATGGAATGGGAAAGATTTAAGAATAGAATAAAAGATATCTCCTGCAAGTGCAAGCACATTTTTCGTTTTGGTCATCGAGTGACATTTATAAATTAAATCAAAATTAAGCCGAAGCGAGTCATCGGTCGTTGCAGTTTTTTGTTTCGGAGAAAAAATGGCAAATAAATACCTTATTTCCTTTTTTGTACTTCTTTGTGCAAGTTTTGTAAATTTAGAATTAATTGAGCTTGATGAAAATAATTGGAGATTAATGCTCAAAGATGAATGGATGGTCGAGTTGTAAGTTGACTTACAAGCCAAATAAATACGAAGCCCACCATAATGAGTTGTATTCTACTTACAGTTTTGCACCATGGTGTCCGGCTTGTAAAAGCTTATCGCCTATTTGGAAACGTTTCGCAAACGATGCTAACGGTGTTGGATTAAAAGTTGCACACGTTGATGTCACCAAATCACCATCTTTAAGCGGTCGTTTCTTAGTCACTGCACTGCCAACCATATATCAGTAAGAAATTAGAGTTCATTGACCTAAAAAATAAATAAATTTATTTATATACAGCATCAAAGAGGGACAATTCCGTCAGTATCGTGGCTCTCGCGATGGTGATGCTTTCATGTTTTATGTTAAGCAAAAGGAATGGCAAAAGTCTGAACCAATTTCTTCTTGGAAAAATCCAGACAGTATTCACATGTCGGTATTGTCTTACTTTTTCAAGTTGTCGCATTTATTAAAGGTAAGTTTTTCAAATTTACACCAATACTATTACTGTAACAATTAAGTGCAGCCGATCTTAACATTTTTTTTTTAATTGTCAAAAAAAGGAATTGAATTAATAATTCCACATGGTGTAATAGTCTTATAAATAAGCAGAAGAGATTAATGAGCATATATTGCAATATATTGCGGAAAAAAGCCGCCAGGGTGTCCTGAAAAGTTTTTGCTAAAAAAAAAATTCATATTTCAGTTAAATTATTTTAATTTGAGTAAGTGGGTGGTGAAGCTTCGTTTTTCACCATGGCAACTGGGTGTTGTGAGACCACAATTTCTTCCTTCAGCTTGTCAATAAGTTTTAGGTATTATGCAGTGTGCTGCTTTAATAGCTTTTCATCTAAAAGGTTCGTTTGTTGACCTTTAACCAAGGGTTAACCCAGAACAGAAATCACCACACGTTTCTGTCATTTGAACAAAAATACAGGTAATTCTGTTATGTTCTTTACCTGAACTCGCCCCAGCAAAAACCTCGGGCGAGTTGAGGGCAAACCTAGCGCTAAGAAAACATTCAGTTGGACATTCAGGCAGTTAGTTAGTTGGCTCCACCTGAGCTCGAGTCTGCAAATTCTTTGAGGAAGCAGATATTTTTTCGAACTCGCTCGGTTGCGAGAGTCCTCAAAGATCTCAACATACATAAATCCGCTGATCCAGATGGTATCCGCGCCGTTATTCTGAAGAGGTGTTATTCTACGCTGGCAAAACCATTGCGTAAACTTTTCCATCTTTCCTATTCTGCTGGGACTTTCCCGAGCAGATGGAAAACTGCTTTTGTCCAGACAGTCCCTAAAAAAGGCGAATCTTCCTCCCCTTCCAATTACCGTCCAATCGCACTTACGTCCCTTCATTCCAAGGTCATGGAAACGTTGATAAACCGTCAACTTATGAAATATCTTGAAGAACGAAAGCTTCTTAATGACCGTCAGTACGGCTTTCGTAGCAAACGGTCCACTGGTGATTTGATGGCTTATCTCACCGAAAAGTGGAACCAATCTTTACATTGTTTTGGAGAAAGTAAGATTATTGCGCTTGATATTTCTAAAGCATTTGATAGAGTTTGGTATCAGGCTCTTTTATCGAAAATGTGTGCTTTTGGTATCGATGAGTGTCTTCTTCGTTGGATTAGAAACTACCTTTCCGACCGTTCAATACAAGTTGTATTGGATGGCTTCAAGTCTGATACCCACTTCATAAATGCTGGTGTGCCCCAGGGCTCCGTTTTGTCTCCGACTCTCTTCCTCATTTTCATTAATGATCTCTTGCCTGAAACTTCTAATCCTCTCAACTGTTTTGCCGACGACTCGACCCTCAGCTTTCATATTCGTTTCCAAATTCACGTCCCTGCTCTTCGGATGTGGAACTGGAACGGTTGCGTATCATAAGCTCCTTGAATTCTGACATTGACAGCATTGTTTCATGGGGTCTTATGAACCGAGTTGAATTCAATGCTTCGAAAACTCAATGCTGTCTCTTGTCGTTGAAGCTTAACATTCCCCCATTGCCATTATCCATGAATGGTACCTGCATCGAAGAAACCGAAAAGCTGTCAGTACTTGGTATGTGTGTAAACGATGATCTTCGTTGGAACGACCACATATTTGAAGTCGCTAAAAACGATGCTAAATGCTTAGGTTTCTTAAGACGATGCAGGAAGTTCTTCACCCCTTCTGATCTGGCTACAATTTATAAGGCCTTCATCCGCCCAAAACTGGAGTATAACTCCCATATCTGGTCAGGTGCTTCTCAAACATCTTTGCGCCTACTTGATAGGGTACAAAATAGAGCGTTAAAATTGATAGGTGATAGTTCAATCGTAGAATCGATTGATTCTCTTGAACATCGTCGAAACGTCATCTGTATCTCTCTTTTTTATCGCTTTTTTCACAAACAGTGCTCTAGTGAAGTAGCCAGTTGCATTCCTCTCCTTAAACAATTTAGCCGCAACACCCGCCTCGCTAGGAATGCTCATCAGTTTAACCTTGAGTCCAACTTCGGACGTACAGTGAAGTATAAAGATTCGTATTTCAGTCGCACCACCCGAATGTGGAATGCTTTACCTGGCTCTGCAGTACGATTCACAAAATTTTAAAAGCAACGTGCATCGGTGTCTCCTTTCAAATCCTCTCCTATTTTCCTAAATGCTTGCACTGTGTTCTATAACATTATAAGGGTAGTCATAACCCCTTGATGTGCGCGTTAATTATATAAAAAAAAAAAAAAAAGTTAGGTTTTTCATAAAACGCTTTGTGGCGACAACAGGGCGTCAACGAACAAACCTAAAGATGAAAGATTAAAACAATTCTATGAATTTCCCCAAAATCAGTCTTTATGACTTTCCCAACTGAATCATGTATCTGAGTTTTATCTTTAGTAGTGGGTTTCAACTATTGCTGTGCGTATTTTCTTCAAAGGGGATGAAGGATGTAGGGAGACGAGATGCCAACTGTTTACATTGATAGTTTAATCAGTTGTAACGTGGAATAATCCAAAACCGTGAGATTTGCCGACGCATTCTAAAATCAACGCGAGTACCAAACGAGCGGATCACTAGTGTGATGCAGTTAAGAGAGA
This sequence comes from Melanostoma scalare, assembly GCA_949752695.1. NCBI lineage: Eukaryota > Metazoa > Arthropoda > Insecta > Diptera > Syrphidae > Melanostoma > Melanostoma scalare. The sequence goes on from OX456986.1 coordinate 57,780,773, forward strand.
GAGCTGGAATCAGACATCTCGTGCAACTGTAGACTCAAGAGCTTTGCAGAAAAATCATTAAGTAATTTTATCTTTTAAATGGCTGATTCAAAAGCAAATTATTGTGTCAGCAAAAGCAGTAAAACATCGAATGCCGTTTTGCGTATCGTATGCCAGCGTTTTTTAACTATACTAAGGTGTAGACGACAGTTCGGAATCAACTAGGTCCTCGCCAAGCACTTCGATGTCGACTAGCTCTTATCAGTGTTTGTTTCACGATGAATACTCTTCTACTTTTGTTCATGTCGCAGTACTTAATTGCTTAGTTGGGCATTACAGTTCTAAGTGAGCCTGGGCGTAAACCAACATATTTTGATTACGACTTCGATTTCGGGCGAACTCTTTTGCAAGGCGAGCTCATTTTTGCACTTCAAATAGGTTTAGGTTAGGTCTTTTTCCACTTGATTGCGTTGCCTAAGACGAGGGCTTCCCCTTCTGCGATTTCTCTGCAATGTGGTTTCAAAATTCCGTCGAGCCGTAGCGTTGATGTTCATCCCAGCCATCGTAGTCACGCGATGCGTACTCTTCTAGCTGTGCCAAATTCGCGGTACAGCTCATACAGCAGCTCATTGTTGTATTATCTTTTCCATACATTTTCTTCAAATACGAGACCAAAAATCATTCGCAGTACTTTTCTTACCAAGGGTGTCTTTATCCGCTTTCGATGAAGTTCAGGTTTCCGCGCCGTAAAGCAAAACTGGGATTATTGAGGTCCTATAAAGTGTTACCTTAGTTTTTCTAGAGAGGGTTTTGTTTCTTAGTTGCACTGATGTTGTTTTGCATGTTTATAGCGGATCCTAGGGAGATGAAGTCCTGTACTACCTCGAAGTTTTGTTATTAGTGTCTTCATCGCCGCGCCGCGCCGTTAAGCAGCCTGCAGAAGTGGTCATTACAGATTCTCAGTAGCGACTGCGTCTCTATTACTATGTTTTCCTGTTGGATTTTACAGGTTTGAGTTCGGGCTTTGCCTTCCTGGTAAAACTTCCGAATCTCATTCCTGTCATGGAATGTTTCAAATTCCTCAAACAAACGCTTTTCATGCTGCTTCTTTTTCTTTTTGAGAATTAAGTGTTCTTCCCTTCTGTTTTCCTTATAAATATCGTTATACTTGTCAAAAACAGCCCTTGGTCTCTTTTGCATCAACATTTGTGGTGCTTTTTGTTTGGCTGCATTTGCCTGCCTGCATTCTTCATCGAACCATGGGTTTCGATTTGGGGGACGAGTGAAACTCAGAACCTCAGCGGCAGCGGTTCTGTGGCTTGTTGGATTTGCTGCCACGGGTCTTCAATGCTTAATGTTGTCAGCATAGGATTCAAGGAAAGCTTTTGCTGGTTTTTTCATGCAGGCTATGCTTACTGATTGTATGTAGCGGTGTAGCTCATACAGTTCGTTGTTGATTCTTCTTCTCCAGTCATTGTCTTCACATCGTTTCAAGTATGATGCTAAGAAAATTTCATTACAGTATGTCGCCTTGTCGAATACCCTCTTGGGCATCAAAAGCCTCCGTGAGCTCTTTACCAATTTGGAAGGAGCAGCGTGAGTTCTACAAAAAAAAAAACATTGCACTGTTCAGTTCTCTAAAAACTTGGTATAAAACGACTAATTTATATAAAAATATATTTATATTTAACTTTACCGTTAAATAACTCAGATTTTGAATACGTTTAACAGAGCAAAAGAAGTTTTTACTGTTTGAAAGCCCTTTGGTTTTAAAAATGTGTGCTTCCCGAATGTAATAAGTGGAAAGTTATAATCTTCTTTTCCTGGCTATAAACCAAATCGTTTGATTTCATTCAAGGATCTGATATGTTATCTTGTAGGTGGCATTCAAATGCCAATTTGGCAATGTCGTCGGGCTTTCTCAACGTAAACTAAAAACTTTAAAACAGATCAAAAACTGTAACAAATTACAAAAAATAATCTATAAGTTACATAACAATTCAACTCATGTTAATTTAATTTATTCATTTTATTTCCGATTAGGACTTCAACACTAGCCTACAAGAGGAATATGGCTTGCCAACATGGGGCTCATACGCACTTCTTGCTTCTGCCACAATCGTTGTCGGTGCTGCTTTGGGATTGCTTTTAGTTTGCATTGTTGACTTTTTATATCCAACAAAGAAATCCCAGCGCCAGAGCTTTTTGCTATCTGAAGAAAAATCTTGCACTGCTGTTGATGATGAGCTTATCGATGATGTTACTTATGAGGACGACGCCGAGGATGATGAAGAAGATGAAGATGAGGAAGGTGATGGCGAAGGTGAAGGTGAAAGTTCAGAGAGTGCTTCAGAAGAAAAGGCCAATTCTTGCAGTGAATCTGAAAAGGATATTAAAAAAAATGAGTCTGAAGTGGATTCAGACTCAAACAACAAACCACAATCAAAAATCAATTCGTCTGAGGTGCGAAGGAGAAATCCCAAAGAAGACAAATAGTGTCATAAATTTTCACTCATATGAACTTCGAGTTGCACAGATTTTTAAAGTTTTTTTTATCATGAATATCACAAACGGATCCTATTCAGTCGCACAAACAAATATAATCGTTAAAGAAATCAATGTGTAATTTTAAGGCAAAAATATGTTTGCCAAACCTACAAAGTTTGTGTTAAGTGTTAAAAGAAACAAAAAAAAAACTCATTAAAAAATGTCGAAATCTTAAGGTGTGCTAACAAAATTTGGCTGAAAAGGATAAACAACTTCTTAAATCCCATACATTTTACTTTATTCGTTTAATTATACTGTTAAGAATTTTATCTCGATTTATTTTAAACTAATTTCGCCATAATTTCTAATGTTGTAACAATAAAAACAAACATTTAGGATTATGTTTTGTTATATTTAATTGCATTTCAATAATTTTTAACTTTTGTTTGTAATCGTTACAAACATACGTTTAATGATATCTGTTTTTGCATAGAGAAGAGCATTAAAGAGCTAAGTAAGATGTTTAAATTCTAGCGAAACTATCACATTTATTAATTTTAAAATGAATTAAGTAATAAATAACACAACATGTAATATTGTATGTAAATATTTATGCAACATTAAAAAATTGCTTTTAATAATGAAAGGAATAACAGTTTTTTAAATTTGAAGTTCTTAAAGATAACCCTGCAGCACTAAAAGATCACCGATATTCTGATTGGAAGTTTGTTATAGTAATACTTAGTAAAAACAAGAGAAAATGCATTTGAATTTTCATATCAACTCCCGAAGCACAAACAACTGAAATCCTAAAGTAAACTTTCCGCAAACAATTGATCGAAGGTACATTCGTTACTTAATACCTCTTTCGCCATAATGGTACCGATTCCACTCTGTAGTAGACCATCTTGCAGATATTTGTTTACGTCCAAAAAACGGGCTCTGTTCCCTATACTCTTTTTTTTTTTTTTTTTATAATTAACGCGCACATCAAGGGGTTATGACTACCCTTATAATGTTATTAAACACAGTGCGAGCATTTAGGAAAATAGGAGAGGATTTGAAAGGAGACACCGATGCACGTTGCTTTTGAATCTTTGTAAATCGTAATGCAGGGGAAACACAGAGCCAGGTAAAGCATTCCACATTCGGGTGGTGCGACTAAAATAAAAATCTATACTTGACTGTACGCCCGAAGTTGGGCTCAAGGCAGAACTGATGAGCATTCCTAGCGAGGCGGGTGTTGCGGCTAAATTGTTTCAAGGGAGGAATGCAGCTGGCTATTTCACTAGAGCACTGTTTGTGGAAAAAGCGATAAAAGAGAGAGAGACAGGTGACGTTTCGACGATGTCCAAGAGAATCAATCGATTCTACGATTGAACTATCACCTATCAATCTTAAAGCTCTATTTTGTACCCTATCAAGTAGGCGCAAAGATGTTTGAGAAGCACCTGACCAGATATGAGAGTTATACTCCAGTTTTGGGCGGATGAAGGCCTTATAAATTGTAGCCAGATCAGAAGGGGTGAAGAACTTCCTGCATCGTCTCAAGAAACCTAAGCATTTAGCAGCGTTTTTGGCGACTTCAAATATGTGGTCGTTCCAACGAAGATCATCGTTTACACACATACCAAGTACTGACAGCTTTTCGGTTTCTTCGATGCAGGTACCATTCATGGATAATGGCAATGGGGGAATGTTAAGCTTCAACGACATGAGACAGCATTGAGTTTTCGAAGCATTGAATTCTACTCGGTTCATAAGACCCCATGCAACAATGCTGTCAAGGTCAGAATTCAATGAGCTTATCATACGCAACCGTTCCAGTTCCACATCCGAAGAGCAGGGACGTGAATTTGGAAACGAATATGAAAAGCTGAGGGTCGAGTCGTCAGCAAAACAGTTAAGCGGATTAGAAGTTTCAGACAAGAGATCATTAATGAAAATGAGGAAGAGAGTCGGAGACAAAACGGAGCCCTGGGGCACAACAGCATTTATTAAGTGGGTATCAGACTTGAAGCCATCCAACACAACTTGTATTGAACGGTCGGAAAGGTAATTTCTAATCCAACGAAGAAGAGACTCATCGATACCAAAAGCACGCATTTTCGATAAAAGAGCCTGATGCCAAACTCTATCAAATGCTTTAGAAATATCAAGCGCAATAATCTTACTTTCTCCAAAACAATGTAAGGATTGGTTCCACTTTTCGGTGAGATACGCCATCAAATCACCAGTGGACCGTTTGCTACGAAAGCCGTACTGACGGTCATTAAGCAGCTTTCGTTCTTCAAGATATTTCATAAGTTGACGGTTTATCAACGTTTCCATGACCTTGGAAAGAAGGGACGTTAGTGCAATTGGACGGTAATTGGAAGGGGAGGAAGATTCGCCTTTTTTAGGGACTGGCTGGACAAATGCAGTTTTCCATCTGCTCGAAAAAATCCCAGCAGAATAGGAAAGATGGAAAAGTTTACGCAGTGGTTTTGCCAGCGTAGAAGAACACCTCTTCAGAATAACGGCGGGGATACCATCTGGACCAGCGGATTTATGTATGTTGAGATCTTTGAGGACTCTCGCAACCGAGCGAGTTCGAAAAAATATCTGCTTCATCAAAGAATTTGCAGAATCGAGCTCAGGCGGAGCCAATATGCTATGAGGAAGTGTCGAGTTGGCAGCAAATTGAGCTGCTAGCAAATTGGCTTTGTCGATGGAACTGACATACGGAGAGTCATTGAAGACGAGCGTTGGGACCGATGACGTGGTCGAGTTCTTAATGTTCTTGACAAAAGACCAAAAGTTTTTACTTCCTTTTGGACACAATAGTATTTTTTGCCTTACTTTTTGGTCATGTAAAAACTTAGTCCTTTGTATTTGAGCATTACAGATATTTCTAGCCCTTTTGAACAAATTTCGGTTTTCTACAGTCGGGTTGTCTTTGGGAGCACAAGCTACCAACTTGTCATACTTCCAACGCTGTAAAGAGGCGATTAGGGATCGAGAAAGTAGTTTTCTAAAATTTAAAGATAACCCTACTGTAGAAAACCGAAATTTGTTCAAACGGGCCAGAAATTACATTGTTTTGGAGAAAGTAAGATTATTGCGCTTGATATTTCTAAAACATTTGATAGAGTTTGCCATCAGGCTCTTTTATCGAAAATGCGTGCTTTTGGTATCGATGAGTCTCTTCTTCGATGGATTAGAAATTACCTTTCCGACCGTTCAATACAAGTTGTGTTGGATGGCTTCAAGTCTGATACCCACTTCATAAATGCTGGTGTGCCCCAGGGCTCCGTTTTGTCTCCAACTCTCTTCCTCATTTTCATTAATGATCTCTTGTCTGAAACTTCTAATCCGCTTAACTGTTTTGCTGACGACTCGACCCTAATGGTGCCGGGACACGGGACACAGGGACATACCAGGCAGCTGTATGGCAGACGAACTAGCCAAAAAGGGTACGACCACCTCCCTACGCTCAGAATGGAACAACATAGGTATACCTATGGCTACATGTAAACTCCTACTTAGACAAGACGCTTCAAGGATAACAAACACTAGATGGACTGAGAGTAACAACAACTGTCTTGCAACCAAAAAAGTTTGGCCTCGAAGAGTTTGCTAGCCCTGAACCGCCTGTATCTAGGTCCTACCATAGGTGTTCTTACGGGACACTGTCTAATAGGAAGACACGCCAAAAGACTTGGTGTGTTTTCCAATGATTTCTGCAGAAGCTGCATGGACGAAGAAGAGGAAGAAACCGTTCAACACTGTACCTGCACTACTTCATAGGAGGCAAACTCATCTTGGTGAGTTCTTCTTCGATGATACTAGCGACTTAGCTTACATAGACCCTAAAAGTCTTTCAAAATACATTAAAAGTTCCGCTTGGTTCGACTAGCGGGTGATTAACCGGCTGGAAGATTAATAGGTGATCAACTCGTTAATCTTACTTCGGGTTTCTGAGATCAGTAGGTGATTAACTTGCTGATCTCTGTGGTATCACAATGGGCCCTTGCGGCCTAAGTGTGTCAGGCTTCAGACACGTAGGCATTACTCATTGGCTGACAGCCACTTCCACCTAACCACCTAACCTAAGGTACATTGCTCACCTGATTATAAGATTCCTGAGTTGCGACAAAAACGCACTTCACGTCAGCACCCCTAAAGCTTTACTCTATGGAGTGACTATTCGTATGTTATTTACCTTATAGGCTTACAACCACAATATTGTTTGAAGGTCAATAAATAGTCCCCAACAGAATGTATACCCAACAATATTTATTATTCTACTGACACTCAAAAATAACTCAATGAAAACACAGACACAATTTTATGCCGATTCCGAAAGGTTTAGTCAGAAGTCGTTTTTCATGGTACATAATTACTATCGGAAGATTTGCTAATTCCTTGCTAAAAGCAATACCCACGAAAAAAATTTTAAGCTTCTATGTATATTCGAGCATCGAAATCGAACGTATTAGGCCTCGGCCACGCAGTAAGGGCTAAGGGGCAGAGCGGCTGAGCGGAAAAAAAAAATTAAAACATATGAAATCACACAGGAGCGGCAACGCAATGAGCGAGCGGCGAAACAAAATTCTGAGCGGCTAAGCGGCGCCGCTAATCGCTCAGTGCCTGGCCATACGTCGCTTAGAGCCGCCGCTCAGCCGCTAGCCACTCAGCCGCTTAGCCGCTCTGCCGCTTACTGCGTGGCCGAGGCCTAAGTCAGATATGCTATCATTCACTCCACGGGCACCACAATGGCTAAAGTTACAGTTTTATTTACTGTAACTCCGGTTTTTCATATTGCAGAAAAGTTCCAGTTGTGTTAAAACAAAATTAGGAGTGACCCTGAATTGTCATTGTTTTCTCTTAGGTTGTCCATCTGTCAAGTCAGAACCAATTTTTTTCCCAACGGTGTTTATTACGGGAGTACATCAGTACATGTTCAATACTATAATAACAGATTTGTAATATCTTGAACTCCAACAAATCAAAAACGCACTTTTGTTTTTGTTCTTAAATTTAGCTGGTTCATAGGAGTCTGTATTTGTTAGTCATCAAAACAGAAACTAATCAAACGAAAGCAAAAAGTAAGTATTGAATTTGTATTAGCCCTGTTCACATTGTACAATTAGTTGGACAGACTTCGTTTGATGGAAGTTGGATGGTCTGATGTAGTTTGCGTTCACACTTATCAAGCTTGTCGTCCAACTTTATGTCACATACCCTTACCCTTCCACTCCATCCAACTTCTAGATTTTAAAAAATTTTTGAAAACCATCCAACAAGTTGGACAAGCGGTCGTATGAAGAGTTTACACTATCAAGTGTCAAACCTAAGTTTGTCCAACTAATTGTACAGTGTGAACAGGGCTATTAAGACCGTGTTCAAATACATCTCTACAGTGGATCGCGGGAAGCATTGGACCGATGAGTAGAGACAATTCATAAATACACTCCGAAATGAAGGCAAATCTTATAAAGAAATAAAAGCTGTTCTGGGATGCTCAGCTCAATGATTGCTTATGCCTTACATTTTAAAGAAACACCCGAAAATCGTGACCGTAAACGAAAAACAACTGAAAATAACGATCGCTACAGTCGACGGAATCATTTCGCGTTCTCTAAAATCATAAAAGAAGAACTGCTTGTAAGTACGGTTACAATTAGAAGACAAAGCTCGAGAAACAATTAAACGCCAAGAGCCCATGAAAAGTTCCTCTTCTAACAAAGAAGCATGTAGAACACTTTCAGCCCTATTATGGTTGTCAAATATGTATATCAACACGATATGTATATCAACATGATAAATTTGTTCGTTTATCAATGAAATTAGTTAAGTGGTATTACGGATAACAACCATCAGAACTTTTGATCAGTTGTCATTGAAATGATTTTTTGCGTTCTTTGATAGCACTTATCGTGACAACCATATAATAGGGCTGTTTATCTTATTTATTTCTATTACTTTGCACAGTTCCTTTTTTTTTGTTTTGTTTTTTTTTTTTGCGGAAAAGGCTTTATACTTTTACTTTCGTATTTGCTGCAAATCGCAAACCAACTCCGGAGTTTAATTTTCACTCGCTCAATTTTGAATATTTTGCAATGCCACTTTAGGAGAATGTTGTTCAAATGTTAGTTTATTATACGGAAATTTTTCAATAAACGAACGCTACCCGTTACGGTAAAAAATAAAAATATTCCCTTTTTCGGCCGAATTAACTTTAAACATCCCCCCCCCCCCCCCCCCCTCCCTTGAATGCCCATTTTCGTTTTTTTAAGAACTTACTTTGAACTTGTATTTGAACCGCGGGTTTTTCCGTCAATTAACTTTTGAGGACGCACACACCTTCTCAATGATGTGAGCACTTATCAACGAAGGGTACGTTACAAAATGGCGCCCAACATGAGATCCAATCACAAGGCCCGTCGTAACTACTTTGGACTACGAATGCCAAATTGAAAGGAGTGAAAACATCTTCGTTATGAATGTTTTGCAACAAGTATTTAAAGCTTGTTTATAAGGTAAGAAGTTTCCTTTTTGGCGTTCGTAGTCCGAAATCGTTACGTCGGGCCTTGTGATAGGGGCCACTATAAATTACATCGTGGCAATTATTATTATTTACACAATAGGTTATACTTTATTGCGAACAGATATTTTATTTCTTTTTTCTTAAAATTAACACTGCATTCAAAAGGTCATTTGTCTGTGACCTAATCTGGCTGTCAACTAGCTTTTCTTCGTCGTTCTTTGGAAATTACTTTATTATAGTAACCGATTCTTAAATAGAAATTGTTGATTAATTCCATTGCATAAATGTTGTTTACTATTTGAACAGAACCCCGTCCAAAAGGCAATATCGTACAACGTTTCAACAAATTCGCGACAAAAAAGAAAAGGCAGGCCAAAACACTCCTGGTACAAGCAAAATGCAAAAACAGCAGCATTTGGTTAGCCTCAGACATGGAACAAATCCAAAACCGGGAGGCTTGCCGACGCCGACGCTTTCTGAGGTCAACGCGGCGTACCCCACAGGCGGATCACTAGTGTGAAGCAGAAAATTGGGAGAGTTGTGATCGCTTCAAGATCACTACACGTAACGCCGGAAATGGAAAGAAGAAGAAGAAATGTTGTTTACTATTTGACAATCTGCCATGTTGTAAGGGTATACATATTTTTGCTCATAACGAATCTGCGCTTTTCATAAAGAAAAAGTTGGTTAAATAATCCACAACAGCTGTCCAAAAATAGACTGAATTGTTTGAATTTTTCTTTTCGCAAATACTTTTGGTTTATTTATTTAATTGTAATTGGTAATTAATTAATTGAGCTAATACAATAACTTTGATAAAGATTAGATATATTGTAATGACTAGAACTTAAGCTATGTATACCAAAAACGAAGAATGATTTGCAATTAGGAATGATTTTTTACTTACTTGGGTGAATATCGTTGGTTAGATCTTGAATATTTACAAATGGAAACTAAACTAAAATGTTGGTAAAACCTAATAACACTTATACCTATAGAGGTATACAAACTAAAACAAATACACACAGCTGCACATAAAAAAGAAAATTTTAGTAACCCGATGTATAAATGCGATGTAAGTTGCCCAATGCTGCGCAAGCTCAACCCACCATTTAAATCAACATCTATAAATTCTTAATTTATTAAAATAACACAATCGAAAAGTCCTCTTCGAGACGTAATTTTGCTCGCTTGGCTATTGAGCCCATTGGATCCGATGGCGGTGGAATACCAGTAAAGTAATGAGCACTCTCCTTGAAAAAGAACTCCGTTCGACCAGATTTGTAGCCATACAAAATACAGTCTCCAGTTCTAAATAAAAAAAAATTTGTTAAAATTTTACAAATTAATTAAAGCAAAATTTTTTCAGTTGTCAAGAATTCATGCTCTCGCACTGAACCAGGTTTTATAAATGAGATGGCAAAGAGAAAACTTTGTGGATGTGTCACCTGAGCTGATATTTACCGTCGACTAACCTAACCCAACCTCTACTTATGTTTTGGAACGCATAATGTAGAATATTGTTGGAAAGTAAAAACGATGGAACTCACTTAGTTACATAAGTTTGCGGTATTGAAAAATGTTATCAAATAAAAATACACTGAACACAAAAATGCACATATCTTTGGTTCTCTTGGCATTCAATTTTTTCTGTTTCATTTGTTAGAACGGTCGCTCAGGGTGCTATAAAAGTCATCCCAGGCTTATCCAATATTTAAAGCATAGCCTCTTTATACATTTAAATGAAAACATAACTCACCTCAAAAATATATCAGTAATAAGTTGTCCTTTGCTAAGGTCGGTGCGCATATGTTCAAGGAAAGATTGGTCCAGGGGTGTCCAAGGACCATTATTCAATAAGGTGTCCCAGTTCGAATCTACGCAAATAAGACTGTAAACGCCTTCACTTACTCCCTCCATCATGTTGACATTTAATGTTTGGTGCAGGTGGGATTCCATTTTGCACAGCTTTGCTACACATTTATCAAACTAATAATAAAAAAAGGAAAAATGAAGTAGGTACTTTTAACTTAACTTTTAGTAACTTGCTAAGGGACTTTGTTTTAATTCATTTGGTTACCTAAAGCGGCAAATAGAATTAAAAATTCATTGTATCTTAACATATAAACAAATAAAGAAATATTTACCATGGTTTGAACTATTTCCTGTTTCTGCGTAGAACCGTGCTCGAGAAGTAGAAACATAGTCATATTTTGCTGGCCGCAAATGTATAGTTCCACCTTTTGAAAGCCATTCGAGTGTTGTGACATTGCCTTTGATGAATCATCCTTAAGCAAATGTGATTTGTTTCCAAACTTTTCCTCCAATGGTGTGGCCATGTCAACACCTTGTAAACTATCGCGTCTGCCATGTCCACTATGTCTCTCTTCACTCAAAGCCAACACAGAGAGCTTCGCCATCAAAGGCGTAAGCTGTATACCTGACATACGTCTTCTTTCGAATGGCATACTGCTTGTGATAATATTTTCGTTTTGGATTTCACTGTGCGTTTTAAGAGGGAGACTGAGGGATTTTTTGTCTACGGGGGTTTTTGTTTCGAGTTTCATTGGTGGTTGCTGTTGATTGTTAACATTATCACATGCGACTTCGATAACTTCTGCATCTTCAGCAGTTAGAATTGTATCTTTCTGATCAAACTTTGCAGGGCCTTCAAAAACTTCGTCTGTTTTTTCTTCGGGTTTCTTATCGTTGTCGTTTTGGTATTCATGCAGAAATTTATCAAGCAGTTCGCATGAGTTAGTGTTTTCGTTAGGCATGGAATGCATGGGATCGCTTGTTGCTCTCAACATTCTAGTTTGACCATCATCAAAAAAGTCACTTCTGTGAGCACCAGGACTGCTGTTATCTATTTTGTAAGAACTCAACGTTTTCTTCAAAGAGAATTTTTTGGAAATTTTTTTAACTGAATCCTGCAAATCAGTGAAAGAATTTCGGCGTTCCATGTTTTCCGAATTCCCGACAAATCTACTGAACATCTTATCAAAATCAAACTTTAGTGAGTTGCGTTTCATTTTAAAAGCATTCAAGTCTTCAGGTGGATTCGCACAGATAGACATAATCCCATTTCCGTGTAAAACTTTATTTTCTGTCATTGGAGTCGAGCAGACACTAGTTCTGCCAACAAATTCTGGATAGTTACGAACTTCCTCGCAAGCAATACTGCTTTCTGTTCGTATTGTTTCTTTCAATGGTAGATAAGTAGGCCTAGTTGCGAGTTTTTTTGCTTTAATGTGTTCAATGGGCTCCACTTGATCACAACTGTGTTCTTCTGGTATGTTTGAGAAAATTATGCTTCGATCTCTTTTCATTTTGCGTTTTTGAAAATGACCAGGAAATGCATTATTGGAGAGATGTTGTGTTTGCAGCGTTTGCGAACGCAATGCATCAGCGGAGAGCATGTTGTAGTGATTAACTGGTATGTAGACGAAAATCATTTGCACTCCAACAGGAACATGAAAATTAACAGAAATCATTTCTGCTGTCGACTTGATGCGGTGTGGGTCTGTGAAGACGATGTTTTTTGTTACTTTGTCTGATAACTGGGTTGCAACAATCCTAAAAAAAAAAGAAGACAAAGTTCATAACTGATGGTAGCTACGAGCTACAGACATTGCATTCAGTAACTAAAATGTCCCTTTAAAAGATTAAACTTTTGAAAATATTCATTTAATGTGGTTACTTTGTTCTAAGCTTCAGATGCAGAGTTATCGCATTTAGAGCGCGAGAACAACATGCGGTCGGGTGACGAGTCAGGTAGCTCGGTTTTTTAGAGGAGGAGCGACCTTCGCTTCACAATACCCTCTACTGTTGACCTTTTGTATGGTCAGGCAGCTGTTTCGTGAAAGGAAGTCGAAGGTCTATTGTACGCGCCTGGAATCGCCGATTAATCCGTAAGTTGTTAAAATTAATAATTTTCTCGTGGTGAAACTTTAAACGCAATTATCTCAAAACTACTTTTTCAAAAACTACTCGTATTGTAGCTCAAAAAGTAAGCGACCGTTTCAAAAGAAATTTCGGGAGGTTACTCTCAGGTTATATATCAGGTTATCAGGATATAGGTACATACTTAAAGTTTGAAAGTTTGCCGAAAAATCAAGAATTTTTCACTTTTTCATTCTATTTTAGCTATATCCTTCCTCTTAATATGCCAGTAAAAGAATGAACTTTGGTAAATCTTTCTCAGATCAACCGAAAAAGAGTGGCAGCCGTTTTCGATGTCGCCGGAAACAGGCGTCCGGAAAACTTCAATAATAAAAGATAAAATTTTTTTTTGAAAACTAGACAGCTCTAATAAGCATTTCTCCTAATTTTTAAAATGATTGGGTATTTTATTCTCTCTAAAAAAAAACATGTTTTTTAGGCTCCTAAAGTGGTCGCCCCTTTAAGACTTGTAGGATCGATTGATTCTCTTGAAAACTATCAAAGCATTACTTGCTTCACTCTCTATTATCGCTTTTTTATAAACAGTGCTCTAGCGAAATAGTCAGCATTCCTCCTCTTATACAATATAGCCGTAATTTACCTGACTCTGTTTTTCCCCTACATTACAATACACAACATGCATCGGTGTCTCCTAGGAAGTCCTCTCCTTTTTCCTAAACGCTGACACTGTTTTCTAAATATTCATAACCCCCTTAATGTATGCTGATTAAAAACTTCATCAAATGTTGGCAAACCAAATTCAGCTAAAATATTTTGTAAAAAAGCTGTCGGGAATGCGTTGATTGCTTTTCTCACCAATTGATGGTATGTTAGCTTAGTGATATAAAGGGTTGATCTTGGGATATTCTTATAAATGCTTGACTCATAAACTATTTTCTTTAATAACGTTAAAACAAAGTCTTGGTTGTATACCTACATGAAATGTTTTACTCTTTTGAAATGATAATTTTGACCCTGAGCAAGTTGACTATTCTTTTAAATCTTTCAGTAAATGACATGTTTGACATGTTTTCAAATCGTTATTTTTACAAAGAGTCTATACATCATCCGTGTCAGCCAGCCTCTTGAACCTCTGACTAAATACTTTCTTATATTTCGTATCTTTTTTAGTGAAATGGCAACTTGTCTTTTAGTTATTATTTTGCAATCGATTAGTTATAGAATTGCAATCGGAGTGTTTACAATAGAAACAATAATAGTTTTTTATTTGAACCTATAACAGCAATAGAAGTGTCGAAAGCTATAACAAGTCTTAAAAATACTTATAGCTGTGGGAACGATGGTATTTCTAACCTTCTGTTAAAAAACATTAAATGGAATGTTATTGACATCTTAGCACACATATTCAATAATAGCGTGACATCTGGTATTTTTCCCGATGCAATGAAGTGTGCTGGTGTAGTACCACTTTTCAAAAAAGGTGATAAGGATAACGTTTTTAACTATAGACCCATCTCGCTGCTCCCATCTATTAGTAAAAATTTTGAAAAACTTATCAAAAAAAGGATCGTGAAATTCCTTGATAAAAAAAATTTCTTTGCTTCTGCTCAGTATGGGTTTCGCGATAGACAATCAACAGAAGATGCACTCTTGAATTTTTGTTCTATGGTTTTCAAAAGCTTAGATGACAAAAAATTTACAGCAGGCTTATTTGTAGATATAACAAAGGCATTTGATATGGTCAACCACAAAATTTTAGTAGAAAAGTTAGAGTGTGCAGGCTTTAGGGGTTCGATACTCTTATGGCTCACGTCTTATCTTGAGAATCGATCTCAAAAAGTCAAAATTAATAGGACTAGAAGCAGTAAGGAATACACGAATATGGGCGTGCCACAAGGATCTGTCATGGGACCTCTACTGTTTTTAATTTATATTAATTCTGTGTTCGAGCTGCCTTTCAAGGGTGCGTTAACAGCTTTTGCAGATGACATAGGAATCACATACGGGACAAAAAGCCTATTAGACTTGACATCTGAAATTAACTGGGACCTTAGTATTCTTAGAGTCTGGTTTGTTAGCCACAATCTTGTGATTAGCTCTAAAACGAAATTAATGTTATTTAGTTTGTCTAACGCTAATTGCCCGTTAGTTGACGTGTTTTACCACTCTCCTGATTGTCAGCGTTTTAAATTAGAACACTGTAAGTGTGAATCTCTATCCGCAGAGAATACTTTTGATGACAGTTTACAGTGTAATATGAAATGCTTTCAAATAGAAAATGTAGATGAATTCAAATATTTAGGCTTACATCTGAACTCGAAAATGAACTTCTCTACCCATACGGAAAAGTTGAGGCAGTACTATCGTTCCGTTCACAGGCATTTTTTTTATCTACGTTATGTGTGTAAGGACGAACTCTTAAAAAATATATATTACGGAATTTTCCATTCTAAGATGCAATATGCAATAACCTGCTGGGGTGGAACCTATTCCAACAAAATTCAACCACTTTTTATACTACAAAAAATCATGATAAGAAAAATATTAAAAAAGTCGCGTTGGGATCATAGTTTTCCATTAGGTTTGTTCGTTGAAGCCCTGGGTTTGCCCTAGGGTCGCCACAAAGCGTTTTTTGAGAAACCTAAATTCGCCCTGAATGTCAAATTGAGTGTTTTTTGAGCCATAGGTTTGTCATAGGTTTTCCCCAAACTCGCCCTAGCTTTTTGCTGTGGCTGTCAAATGGCATGTGTTTTTATTTAAATGACAGGGATGTTTGGCGATTTGTGGTTTAGCGTTTTTTGAGGACTGGAAAACCTAGGTTTTTTTGACAACTCATGGGGTTGTCAACAAAACCTGGGTCAACCCTGGGGAAAGTTCAACGAACAGACCTATTATTTCAGAGTTTGAGGGTTCTTCCTTGTTCCTTTACACCACATTTATTACTTTAAGGTATTAAAAAATTTTTTTATGAGATCTGGTCATCGCAATCTAAGAGTTCTTAGAAACCATAATATACGTGGAAACCATTCATTTTTGGTAAACATTCCTCACTCACGCACCACCGCCTGTCGTAGATTCTTTAGTGTGGCATCTTGCAGACTTTTTAATGAATTGCCACTTTATCTTAGATCAGAAACTTCAACGTCTAAATTTTTAAAAAACTTGAAATTTTGGTTGTTCACCTTAGATCATACATGCATTGAATCGCTTCTTATGTAATTTGTGATTAACTTATATAAAATTTATGTTATGTACTTTTTATTTTCTCATATGTTTTTTCAATCTAAAATTCTTGTAGCTTTTGAAGGGTCACCCCACCCAATATTTTGTTATATATATACTTTTTCATGAATTTGAAGGGGCATTTAAAACAATTTTTTTTTTAAATTACAAATGCTTCTGATTTATTTCTCTTTATTAATTTATTTGTATATTTTAACATATATCAGAAAAATTGTTAAGGAAATAAATAATAAATATACTATATAATATACTATTAATTTTCTTTTATACTAAGTACTTTCGTATCTTTCTAATGAAAGGGCACTATCGTTTAAGTATGTCACTTATCTAATTCATTCTACTAAACCTAACCAACAAAAGAGCTCGTGTTTTTTGATTAAATTTCATAGAAGAACTTGAAGGTATATATATATCAGTGGCAGCTCTGGTTACCATAGTGTTGGTTGTGTGTCATAATACTCCTTGAGTTTTCTTTGTTTTTTTTTTCAATTTCTGCTGTGATTTATATGTGTCTCATAGTTTATTTGTGTGCTTTTAAGTTCATATTCTTAGTTGACATCATTGTACAGTGAAATTGTGTTAAATATCTAAACTTTTGCCAATTAATTGTGTTTAGCTTTGGTAAGCGGTGTAATTCTCTTGTTAACAAAAAAAAAAAAAATCCGTAACCTTAATTGAGTGATAATTCAAGTGCAAGTCTCTTGAGCACTTTACGTTGCTTGAATTATCATAATTACTGCATGAAAGCTTTTTTTTTGTGTTTTATAATCATAATTTTTAAGTTTTAAATTATTTTTTTGTAGTGCAAATTTTAAATTGCTCCACGGCGTAGTTGGTTAGAGCGAAGATAGTTGTGCCAAGCATCTCAGGTTCAAATCTCGTACTATCCAAGCAAGCGTTTTTTTTTTTTTTTTTTTTTTTTTTTTTTTTTTTTTTTTTTTTTTTTTAATTAATTAAAACTAAACTTTTATTCTCAATCTTTCCGTTTTTCTTTTTTTACTTTTTTTTTCAAATTCTTTAATTAAAATGGAATGCTCAGCGGTGAAATGTCTGGACTCTTCCCCTAATGCATGCCTTTTTGCATGTTACGGCCCTTGTGGGAAGTTTTACCATGCTAAATGCGTTGGGTCAACCACCTTATTTATAGAAAAGGTTGACGCATCAAAAATTGCAGTTTGGTTCTGTCCTGATTGCAGGAAAATCTCTCTATCCCAACTTGCATTTAAAATGTCGTCATTCAAGACTGATATAACCAAAATCAAGAAAGGATTAGATGAACTCTGTAATAATTTTAATGATGCGGTTTCAAACCTCAATAACTTTTCAGCCCCCAAGTTTTCGGTTGACATATCAACCTCAACTGATGATTTGGAAGAGCCGCATACTCCTCTGCCTAATGTCTCATCAAAAACAATCGACTTATTAGTGCAGTCTACTTCAGATATTTCTAAACATAATAAGTCTAAAAAGAAAAAGCAAGATACTCACTCTTCCGAAAAACGTTTATGTCTCAGGAGCTGTGTTGGTCCTACAAATAATAACAATGAAACGACAACTGTCGATTTAGCTGTTGTTTCTAGTAGGCCTTCTAATGTTGATAATCAAATTACCGAACTACCACCACACACCTGTAATGTCAGATATCCTTAACTATAGACCCATATCTAAGCTTTCGTGTATCCCCAAATTATTTGAACAGCTTGTTTGTGAAAGCTTAACTTTCGATATTAAAAATATAATTTGCAAACAGCAGCATGGTTTTGTACAGAAAAGATCAACAGTAACAAACCTTGTATATTTCCTTCATAAATGTTCAAACGCGCTTGAAAGCGGGCAAGAGTTAGATTGTATATATACTGACTTTCAAAGGCTTTCGATAAACTATCTCACGATATTATATTGTTTAAACTAAATGCATATGGATTCCCTTCGACCTTCGTTGATTGGATCAGATCGTACCTTACTGATAGATCATATGTAGTAAAATTTAGAAGCATTCTTTCAGACTCCTTTAAGGCGAACTCAGGAGTACCACAAGGTAGTCACCTTGGTCCTATCCTCTTTATACTAGCCATTAATGATGTTACTTTTAGCTTGTCATCGAGCGAAATTTTGATCTTCGCGGATGATATGAAAATTTTCAAGAAAATAGACTGCGCAGCAGATCGTTTTATTTTACAATCTGATGTTGAAAATTTTGCCACATGGTGCGATAAAAATGGATTGATTCTCAATCCAAGCAAATGTCAAAGTATAACTTTTTCGAAGAAACGTACACCGGCTTTGCATAATTACTCGATTTCTCATCAAATATTATGAAAGGTGTCCAGTATTAAGGACCTCGGCGTTTACTTTAGCTCCAATTTAGAATTTACATCTCATATCAATTACATTGTTAGTAAATGAAATTCAATGCTTGGCTTTATTAAAAGATGAGCTAAGGAGTTTACGGACCCCTACGTCACTCTTTCGCTGTATAACTGTCATGTTCGACCCCATCTAGAATATGCTTCTCAAGTATGGTCTCCTTATTATGCAGTCCACAATTCAAGAATAGAAAGTATACAGCGAAGATTTATTAGATTTGCTCTTAAGGGACTTCCTTGGACGGATCCTTATGACCTTCCACCGTATGAGCATCGTATTCAACTTTTGCAGATGCAACTGCTTTCGCATCGCCGAATAAATAATGATTTAGTCTTTATTCACCAGCTCATAACAGGACAAATTGATGCTCCTGACTTGCTGGCATGCATAGGTTTTAACTACCGGGGAAGCTCATACCAACTGCGCAACTTGGAGTTACTTCACTGTCCTTATCATAGAACTAATTATGGATTGAATGAGCCTATTACTCGTATGATAAAAATTTTGAACCTAAACTCAAATCTAGTAGATTTTCATATTAGTAAAACTACGTTAAAGTCCTTAATTCGAACCAGAGCTCCACTCTCTTGACTATGTTTCTTTTTATGTTTCTTATATCTTTATAATTGTCATATTTAATAATTAATTTTACGTTTATATGTAGCTATCTAATTTGTTTTTGTATATGTTTATCAATAATTTTGTAATATTTCTTAGTTCTGTTGTCTTTAGTGTGTTAGACTTAATTTTTGCTTACTAACAACTAACACCTCGCTAAATGATGACAGTGATACATATTTCTAAGTACTTAAGGGTGAAAAAACTCTTGAAGAAAAGATACATTGTTTCACAAGCTTGAAATAAGCTGTTCTGATAGTGAAAAAAAAAAAAAAAAAAAAAAAAATATCCTGTAATTTTAATTATAAAATAGCATTAACTTACATTATTATTATTATAATTTATTAACATGTGATATAAAATTACAGTGCTAATATGTTAAAAACGAGCACAGGCTACTATGGCCTTCGGCTCTTAGACAAAAAATTAATTAATATATATTCATATATGTACATTATGTGCATTCCAGAAAAACTATGGAAAATCTAGATATCTAGTTTGTGTTTTTTTACAAAATTGTATACTTTAGTTATATTACTGTGACTAGGGTTTCTTAAGGCTTCACTGATTGATGTTGATTGTTGGTGGTGATTTGTTGTAGTTGGACAAGTGTTAAAATTTATGATGTGGTTGATATCCAATTGAGAGTTGCAAGTTGTGCATGTCGGTGGGCTTTCTTTACGGAGTAGGTGTTGGTGGGTGGCAATAGTATGACCAAGGCGCAATCTAATGAAACATGTATTCATTGACTTCGAAGTTGTTGTTGGAAAAGTTGGTTTTGTTTTTTGTTGGTTAACTCTAGAGTAATGGTGGTTGTAGTTGTTCCATTCCGAATGAGTTTTTATTTTTAATTTTTTGTTGATTTCTCTAAGGAGATCGAGTTGGGTATCTGCAGTAAAACTATGAATTGGTGTTCGGTGTGCTTGAACAGCGGCTTCATCCGCAAGTTCATTACCTCTAATGCCCATGTGGCTGGGTTGTTGATTATGTAATCCCGTATTTCGGATATAATATTTGCATTGTGGTTAGGGTTACTCACTGCTTTTAAAACCGATTTAGCCGCTGTCTGAGGCTATAACATATTTTCCAGCTTTTGCGGTGCAAGTTCTTATCGTCTTTATTAGATTAGATTTAGATTAGATTAGATTTTATTCAGTTTTTTCATTTGTTCGTACAATAATTATTTTTACAAAATAAAAATCATAAAATCTTTAAAGCATGGCATAGCCGTCTGCCGGATTGACAATTATATATGTACATGTGTATGTTAATATAAAAATAGTAATTTATGAAACGGTAACTATAAATTTTAATATTTTGCCCCTTAAATATATTCAATTAGTTTAACGATTTATATCTAAATAAAATATTTGATTTTTTCAGGTATTTATATTATTAGTTTTTTTTAAAAATCTTCGTTTTGAATTCTTTCTCTATACTTCAAGGTAATTTTGCAGTACTCGTAAAGGCGTGAAACATCCATCTCATTTAGTTGTATTAGAACTTGATCCTCCGATAAGAAATCGCTTCCGAAAATACTCCTTCTCGTTTCTCTTAGCGTTGGACATTTTCCAATGAAGTGAATGGTATCTTCTCTTTCTCCTAGGTTGCATATACTGCACTCCAATGGCAAATCAGGTCTGTGTGGTATATAATTTAGGTTGAGTAATTCGCTCCGCAGCCTAACCATTGTACTAATGATTTCCACATTATTTGAATCTTGGAAGTAGTTTTGGCTTAACAAGTTGTGGTTTAGTCTACTGTAGATTGTTCTGTACAACGAACCAGTTGCTTCCGATATGTATTCTTCTCTACATTGTTCGTCTACCTTTGCTATTATTTCGTAGAGATTCCTTCTACTACTTGTTACATCTTCTATGTTGATGTTCAGGCTCATATTACACCCTTGCGCCAGTGCCAACCATTCACCATACCAGCTATTTTTATCTTGGATAGCTTTGAGGACAACTTTCCTAATCAGCCGAGTCTCCTGCATATTGATAATTTTTATCAGGTAGTCTGCTTGCATCTTAAGCGTCTTAATGAACAACGGTGATAGGCCCGTCTCTAACATGATGACATAATTTGGTGTGTTTGGTGGTAGGCGGAACATCCTTTTGACGAAATGCCTCAAAAGTTGTTCAACTGCGTCGAACTTTTCACATCCCCAAACCTGTGATGCATACAATAAAATGGTCTCTGCAACCGCTTGAAACACTTTGTATTTGCTGCTATGCGCTATGTTTTGGTTCACAAAGCAAGTTCGCCATGACACATTTATTGCTGTTTTTGCCTGCTGCAACTTTTCTTTGAAATGCTTCGTCATACTCAAGCTCTTGGAAAAATATACTCCGAGATACTTAAACTCATTTACAATTTCAATATTTTCTCTGTTGAAGTTCCACCTTTCGTTCAGAGTGTTTCTTCCTCCACCTTTTTTGAAAATCATTATTTTAGACTTCTCGATGTTGAGTATAAGGTTCCATAAACGGCAGTAGTCATAAACCCTATTTATCATTAGTTGCAAAGTCTCGGGGGAGTTTGCAAACAAAGCAACATCATCCGCAAAAAGCAGTGCTTTTATCCGCATTTCCCCAAATTCTACGCCTCCGGGAAGATAATCAACCAAATCGTCTATAAAAAGAGCGAATAAAGTTGGGCTCAAAGAGCATCCCTGTCTTACACCAGATAAAGTTATGAACCAATCAGAGAGCTCAGTTCCATCCTATACTGCAGCTTTTGTTTCCTTGTACATCTCTTCTAGAACTCGTCCAAATTTGCGAGATAAACCCAAACCATATAATTTGTACAGTAATGCTCTTCGGTCTATCGTATCAAAAGCAGCTTTGAAATCAATAAAGAAAGCATAAAGTTTTTTGTTCCTTGAGAAAAAGTTCTCTGCCAGACTTCTCAAAATGAATATGTTGTCTACTGTTGAGTACCCAGCTCTAAAGCCAGCTTGGAACTCTTTTAATAAATTTTTTGATTCGATCCAAGTTGTAAGTCGATTTTGCAGCAAAGCAGTAAAGATTTTATAGGTGGCATTTTGAAATGAGATTCCTCGATAGTTTGAAGGATCCGCCGCATTGCCTTTTTTGTGTATAGTGTATCGTCTTTAGTATAGCGAAGGCTTCTGCAGTAAATATTGATATTTTGTTGTCGAGAAGTCCTAAGCAAATCAAGGAACCATCCTCAAGAACTGACGCAAATGATGTGTGTTGTGTGGTCTTAGATCCGTCAGAAAAAGCAAAGTTCCAATCGTCTGCTTTGAGTGCAGTTGAAGCACTAAGGAAAGTTTGGCGAAATATTTGGCTCGTAGTATTGTTTTTGTTGAATTTTGCCAGCTGCATTTCAAAAGAATCAATTTTTAAATTCCATGGAGGGAATTTTGGAAAATAATTTCGGATTTTTTTAATGGTGATTCCTAGTTCGCTCGCTGCATTCAAAGATAGAGATATAGCTGATGGGATTCGTTTCGGGTTCTTCCATTTCAAAGCCATTGCAACATCTTTATCGGTAATCGACCCATTCAACCAGGAAAGTTTTACATATAGTCTTGTACTTGTATATGCGATCGGTTCTTCTAGAGTGGGAAGACCGGCTTCAACTAACATGTTTTTAATGGTGCTTGTTGGGAACGCGTTGATGCTTCTACGAACACTTTGATGGTAAGTTGGTTTGATTATGTTGAGAGTTGATTTCGGTGAGTTGTCATATATAAAAAGCCCGTAGTCAATTTTACTTAAAATTAAAGACTTTGTTATGTTACATAATGTATTAATGTGTACATTGCATTTTTTACTAGCTAAGAAATTGATAATATTAGTTCTTTTAGTAAGGCTTTTTTTTAACTCCAAACAATGAGTTTTCCAGTTATAGTTTTTATTGAATGTTAAGCCTAATATTTTCAAATTATCAACATTATCTATATTTATATTGTTTAGAGACATAGGAGTTTTGCTACATGATTTCTTTCGACAAATATGCATGGTCTTACATTTTTCAAATGGCAGCTTAGCTCCGGACCAAGAAGCCCAAGTTTTTATATCGTTTAGAACACTAGTGAATAATGCATTTGTTGTTCTTAAATCGTTTTGTTTAGATAAAATATAAAAATCATCCGCGTAGCATGTGTGGTCTAAGTTTTTATGCTTTGAAATGACTGTGCTAAGGTCATCAAATGCTATAATAAAAATAGTGCTACAGATAAAGGAGATCCCTGTGGTATTCCATTATGCAAAGGATGTATGGATGAAAAACAGTTGTTTGTTTTCACACATATTTTCCTGTTCGTAAGAAATGCTTTGACATAATTAAAAATTTTTGGACCTATACCCCAAGTTTTTAGTTTTCTTAATATGACATGAACACCTATCTTATCAAAAGCTTTTTCAAAGTCTAAAGAGAGAATTGTTACATGATTGCGTGCCGATAGTGCATTTGTGATGTAGAAGTCTAGATGGAGAAGCGCGTTAGCGCCACCTTTTTTTGCCTGAAAGGCTACTTGGTTTGGTTTTATGAGTTTACGATACTCCATAAGCCACAGCAATCTTTTAGCTACAATTTTCTCTAATACTTTTGCCATGCATGGTATGAGAGATATTGGCCTATAGCCGTTTACACTGTTAACCTCTTTATTGGGTTTAGGTAATGGAAGCAATGTTGCTTGTTTCCAATATTGAGGAATGACACCTGTATCTAGAATGCTATTGTAAAGCTGAATAAGCCTGTGGATCGCAATTGTGGGAAGGTTTTTTAGCAGAGGATATGAAATCCTATCTCTGCTAGGGGTTTTACCTTTAAGTTTATCTATACAACTTTGGAATTCCAAAATGGAAATTGTATTTTCTATATGCCTTGCAGTAGCGGAGATATTATTTTCATCGACCCTAGAAAGAAGTGTGAGGTGTTTTTGTGCAATATAATCGGGGTGAAAGTTTTCATCTTTCGAGCTGTTAGACCAAGTTAGCGCAAAATGGTTACTTATATTGGATGGCAGTGTAATTGGTCCTGTTGGAGATTCAATAACTTTTATTGTTTGTTGTGTGTACTCACCAGTTAAAGCGCGTATATTATGCCATATTTTGGTGGTAGATGAATTGGGATTAATTGTTGAGGTAAAGTTTTTTAAGCTATTTGATTTTGCAGTTTTTAACATAAATCGAAATTGGGCATTTTTCTTTTTAAAGGCGATTAGGTTTACCTGATTTGGGTGTTTCTTAAAAACTCTCCAAGCTTTAACTTTTTCATTCCGCAATTCGGGGTTCCACCATGCCACTGTTCGTTTTGCGACTTTGTCACTACTCTGAGGGATCGACATATTTGCAGCTGTACGAATTGCTTTAAGGAGAAGAGCGGCTTCCTTATTGATATTTGTTGAACGTTTCTCAACTGACAAATATTCTGAAATGTGCTTGCGAAAACAAGCCCAGTTAGCAAGATCAGTTTTAAATTTCTTGTTCGTTGAAGTCTGGGCATATAGAGAACCGACAACAAGTGTGCATATTATTGGAAAATGATCGCTGTTATGGAGATCATCCAAAATTTGCCAGGAAGTTTTGCTTAGCAATTCAGGCGAACAGCATGTTACGTCAACATGTGTCAGCGTGCCATGTGTAGAGAAGTGTGTTGGTGAACCATTATTTAAAATTATAAATTTGTTTTCAGAAAAGAATTTTTCTAATAAACTACCTTTCCTATTCGTTTTTGGGGAGCCCCAAAGAGTGTTCCACGCGTTGATATCTCCTCCAAATATAACTGGATGATTTACTTGATCAATTACATTGTCTAAATCTGTTTTCGAGACGGGTTGATCAGGTGGAAGATATATATTTATTAATGTAAATTTAACTCTAGTATTTATTTCTAGAGCTAAAATGTGAAAGTTTGAATTAATATCTAGAATTCTGTGTGGTATATTCTTTTTTATTAGTATGGCAATACCTTGTTTGGAGCTATCATTGCTAGGAAGATTGTAAAAATAACTAGTGAAAGCTTTGGGTGAAAACGGTGTGAGCCCGAAACGACAGTGCGTTTCTTGAAGAGAAATAACATCTGGTTTATATTGGTTTATTAGCATTTTAAGTTCGTCTTTGTTATTATAAAAACCATTCATATTCCACTGGAGAATATTCAGAGTGGAATTAGATTCTCCTGCATTTAACGAGATGTAGGGAGTTTTTTTTTTTTGTTTTGTTTGTTATTTTGTTGTGAATTATTAAAGTTGTTAGAATTTTGTTGTTTAATTCTGGGACTCCGATGCCCAGATGTTGAAGCGACCGGACTCTGAACCGAGTCCAAACGATTCAACATCTGCACATCAGAGTCTGTTACTTGGTAAGTAGTTTTATTTTTATAATTCTCCATCGTCCGTGTTCATATGATCGACGTAATAGTCGTTCTTATCTAATAATGCCTGAGTAATGGCTGATACGGGAGAGTGAGTGCTTTGAGTGCTTTGAGTGATAATTTTATTTAAATTTGTAGTAGTAGGAGTTGGTAAATTATTTTTGTTAGTGTTGGAATTATTAATAATGTGTGTTTGGTTTGATAAAGTTTGAGAGGAATGTGGAGATAGGTTGTTAGTATGAGAGAAAGTGGTAAGTTTAGAGTTTGAAAGTGATGTAACGGGCGGTGGATTTGTGTCTACTGTTGAAACAGTAGATTGAGTGACAACGTTTGCAGTTGTCTGGGTAAGGTTGTGTGGCGAAGGCATGAAATCTGATTTGTTAGTAGTGGTTTTTGATGATGTGGATGGTGCAATTTTTTCTTTTTGGTTTTCTGAATCTTTAACTGTTTTGTTTTGTTGTTCTGCCTGGCTGTTTTGCGTATTTTTTGTTTTTTCTGCAAAACTGTCCGTTAGCTGTGGCGGAGAACCTGCTGCATTTTGCTGGTTGTAAATTCGTTTAGCCTCTGCTATTGTACATTTATTGAGAGTTTTGATTTTTATGATTTCTTTTGCCTGTTGGTATGATGGGCATGATTTGGAGGATGAAGGATGGGAGAGGGAACAATTAGCGCACATACTACGATTTTCTTTTGTGGTTTAAAATCCTATATCAACCGTTTTAGGAGGTTGGTAAAGGTCAAAAGTAAAAAGCATTAAACCACTAGGTTTTTGTTTACCTTCCTCGTCTTTTTTCAAAAATTTATAAATTTCGGTCACTCCTCGTGACTTCATTTCACTGACAATTTCAGTCTCAGTAACATTTATGAGGCAGGGAGCATAAGCTATACCTTTCGATTGATTTAATCGTTTGTGTAATTTCACATTAATTGGGCAAACTCCAGCGAGATCTTTGGCTTTCAGAAACACTTGTGCGGTTTTTTGTGAATTCACAAATATTAAAAGACTTCCGTCACGGAGTTGAGTAATATTATTGTATTCTTTGCTAATTGCATCTATTGCTTTTTTGAGGAAGAATGGACTCAGAGCTGAAATGGGCTTTTCACTTGTTTTCGAACTCATTACAATAAAGCGGGGATTTTTGGGATTGGAGTTGTTAGGGAGTAGAGGGAAGTTATTAAGGGGAAGGGTATTAAATTTAGTTTTTTTTCTAGGCTGATCGGGTTCAGGATCTGGGTCAAGAATCCCAAATCGACCACCAATCATTTTCGGCCCGTGGGCCATTTTGCACTTGTTTTTACACTTACACTCGCGTAAATCAAAAAGTGGGATAAAATAAAGGGGAAGTTACGGTTTAAAGGAGAAACCGGTTTGCGCGCTAGGCGAAAGCAAAAGAAAAGAGAAAATCACACAACTTTGAGAAGATCCTATCGGCTCAAGAGCTAGTCGGTGACTGTAACTTACATTAAATTATATAGGTCGTTTGTATACTGGTTTAGAATTGTAAATTTTGTTGCTCATTCGTATTTATTAAAATACCATTTGTAAGTACATACTGCTTAAAAGCCTCGAAGCTACTTTAATAATTTGTGAATTCTTGTAGGAAATAAAATCGAATTTATTACCAAGTGTTTGGACGATTTTTATAATTTGGATTTCTTGCGCGCAGCAACAATCTGCATACAGGCAATGACCAAGAATTTTATAGTTGTCTATAATAGTACTCATTAAATGAAATGCTTTTGAAAAGATTATTTAAAGAAAGAAAAGATTATTACGAATAGTGGTGATCCCTATGGGATCACATTGTGCAGGGGAACATTAGACATTAAGGCTGTGATGTATCCGAACATCTTTTGAACTATGTCCCATTCTCCCAACTTTTCCAATACTAAATGAGCTTCTATTCTATCAAGTGAAAGTATTTAAAGTATTTTTAGCTGAAGTGGGCATTTGAAATAAAGTTATCAATAAAGCATCTTGACAAACTCTTTTTGGCTTGAAAGGCATCTGATTTGGAGCAAGTAGCCTTTTAAATTCTGTATACCAGAGTACAGTTTTCAAAATCGTTCTAAATATATTTTTGTGGTTACATACCGGAGGGCCTAGCGCATTTGGAAATGGAAAGAGACACAATTTTTTGCTAAGAGAAAACCCACAAAAATGGAATTTCTTAATAAAAACAAATTATTATCCGCATTGTATACCTATACTCTGAATAGACGATAAGCTATGTACTTACTTGTTATGGTACAAAATGGCACCACCAAGAACTCCTTTCGTCTGCTGACAGTTCTGCAACGTATGCATTGCATCAAGAAATATGTTACTAGCAATCTAAAAAAAAAATACTTCGAATCATTTCAAGTCAGAATAATTCAGACTTTGTGCTTACCTTTGGTATACGAAGTTTTGGAACATTTTGAAATATATTGCCATTATATTGCAATATTGGCAGATACGTTCCAAATATGTGATACAACTTTTCTGAAACATTACGGTGATGTTTATTAGATGGAAACTGATCGTAAATTGTTTGTAAGTCCCGATGAAAAAACTCAACCAAAGAAGCTAGAAGGTTAGCTCGATGTTCCAGTAAATAATCAGATATGTTGCGATCGGTTCCAATTGCCTAATTCAATTGGATATAATTTAGAAATGTTGATATCTTAGAAAAAGGTTACTTACCACAAGAAAACGTCCGAACTCTTTGAAAACAAATTTTCCATTTTGAAGAGCTATAATTTTGGGTCTGAAGAAACAATGCTTTAGAAAATGAGATGTACCCATGAGCTGACCGCAGAGTGCTACTTTCTGAATATCTGATACCCAGCTTGGATGAAAGTATAGGACAGCGTTTATAGGATCGTATGTCTCATCTTTGCAGTACTCGGTATCATAAACGAACACGATCATAGTTTCCCTAGAAAAATGTTTAGTTGTTTATTCAATTCTTGACTAAGTACAACGCCCACATTAAGAATGAAGACGGTAAAGGGATACGTTAATATAAACTTCTTTCATTTCTATTATTACTAGGATTAGAAGGTGCATTCTTTTCTTACTTTGCCATTTTAAAAGGTTTTTAAAATTTGCACCCTTCTTGATACAAATCCAACGAGCGAAACAGTGTGTTTTTACTAACAAAACAAAATTTTAAAATGTTTGATTTTGTTTAGTAGTTTATCAGTTTGTATTGAATTTTTGATAAGATGTAAAAATTCTAACTTTTGACATTTCAATTTTTTGCATTAACGTAGCACCATTGCATAGTCAGGACTTCCAGTGATATTCCAGATTATCGAAACCAAATAAAATTGTATATCATCCCCTACTACATGGAATACGATTTCACCTTACCCGAGTGTATCGTTACATACACACCACAGAGTAGGTAATACAGAGCGCGCTGATTTGTTAAACCATAGCCACTGAGTATTATCTACTCTGTGCCATTAGCTTAGAGGAATTAAGAAGAATATTTAGCTGAATATAGGATAAAATAAAGCTGTAGTGCCAGTGAAATTACTAACCCCACTTTATTTTCGGATTTCAAAATGGTTTTAAATCTGAAAATAAGTTGAAGTTTGTAAAATCAGCTTGAGTACAAATGCCGTTGTGTGTGTGGTTTGCCATCTAATGGTATTTTCACAGAGTATAACACACAGAGTATATTATCTACTCTGTGGGTATTTTCATCTGTGACACACAGGGCATAGAGGAATAAAGAGGAAGAGGGAAAACCTTTACTACTCTTGCCCAGCAACTTAGAGGAAAAAAGAGCAAGGGGGAAAACCACAGAAGTAGATCTACGCTGTGGGGAAACCCTTTAACCCTCTTGCCCAGCAACTTCCATTTGTTTACAATGTTGTTTTTGTAACACGAGATCCATCTGTGATACACGTATTAAGTGAATTTACCAACACCTCGCCACCTGAGAGTTTAAGTGCCTCATATCCATTGAAATTATTCCTCAGAAAACGAATTTTAAGGTTTGAAAAATAATTGCGTTACTTTCTACTTAACTAATATGACTTTTGAATGTTTATACATACTAATTGAACATTTCTCTTTTGTAATTTGTGAACCTTGGGTCGAAAACTGTTACGGTAAAAAAAAGAAAAAAAAAAGTTCGAAAAAAGTCAGAAATGGATATAGGACCCTGTTCCATACGATGGGTGAATGAATCAAAACCAAACTCCATTTTTCCATGGGATATAGGACATTTGTGCACTAAACATTGGAATGTCAAAGAAAACAAGAATACTAAAAAAATTCAAAATTACTAGGATTATTAATTTTTAAAATTTTATTTTTAGTGATAGAAATATAAAATAAACATTAGTATAAATACTTTGGGTATGTCCTTCTTTATATCACATAAGCTTATTTTTAAGTCAATGAGAAACCTTTCAAAATGACACATTTTTTTAACACTAAATTAGGAAAAATACTTAAAACTACTTTTGGTCCATTAAATTTTCTAGAAAAATACATTTAATTTTATTTGGAATGGGTTACTAAAATACTTCAACATTCGTAGAAGCTTCCTTTATTAGGGGATTATTTATTATATTTTTTTTTTTTTTTTTTTTCACCAATTTTGTTTTTGTCCAGTTTATTAAAAAAAAAAAAAAAATGCTTTAATATAAAAATTAAAAAGTCAGAAAAAACTACATTTAACTCCGTTATGTAGTATGACAACGTGAAGCTAAATAGTTCTACTTACATAAAATAAATTTGTTTCCTGTTGTTTACCTCGTTTTCTATTTTTTTTGCAATATTTTAAAAACATATTGTTTTTAATGGCTGCTTTTTTGAAAAAATCAGAGATAGACGATTACAAATTCGTCTTTGAAGAAGATTCCCACCAAAACTGAAATATCAAAGCATAGTCAACAAATAGATTTGAAACAAAGACTGTTTTTTGTGTTTTTTATCAAACATTTTATTAAATAAAAAAAGAAAATTATAATTCAAGTTATAAAATAAAAATAAAATATTTTAATTAAAAAAAAAACATTAAAATGAAATTAAGAACTTTTCATTATGTCATCATCATATTTTTTTTTCCTCCTTTGACCTTTACTCCACGAGAGCACGAAACCAACTGAAATGATCGCTGTTTAACTGTTTAACTATTTTTATTGAACATGTATATATACAATTGGTTCTTAATTCTAAGATTACATAACATTTAGATATATTTTGTTTTGTTGGCACAGAAGGGGCCTAACTTTAAATATTGATTTGTTTGCTAAAATAATTATAATTATTGCCTATGATAAGAAAAATATATAAATTTATAAGGTGATTTAAAAAATCTCGGGTTGTTCAGATCTGGTTGTCTTTATGTTGAAGGGGGTTTGTGTGGCCTCTAGCCACGGTGGTAAGCTGAGGCTGCTACCTCGTAAAAGGGTATTGCCTCTTCGTCATTGATTGAAATGATTTCTTCGCCCAGTAGTGCCATTATATCTAAGTATCGCGGCTCGGGATGTCTCTCTTCGGTTGTAAAGCTTCTCACCAGTGGATTGGGATGGTTGCTCAGGTTGTTAGTTATTTTCCTTGCACTGTTCAAAAGGAATCTGTTGAGGGGAAGGATTCCTGATGATTCGTAGAGCTTTTTGTTACTGAAATACCTCTGTCGTTGACGGTCAAAGTTGAGTCCTGTGCAAATCCTCAGAATTTTCCTCTCAAATGCTCCGAGTTTTTTCATGCTGGTTTTGGATATACTAAACCAAGCAGGGAAGCAGTAAGTGATGATTGGTCTGAGGAGCTGTTTGTAGAACAGCAACTTTGTCTTCTGGCTACTGAAATGATCGCGAAAATTATGCTTCTATTTATACTTTTCAAGCTGACTGCACATTTGTCCATGGATATGGAGCAAATAAGCACTTAAATGTTTACTTAATTGTAATATATTATGTGAGCTTAAATGCTCTATATCCTAGCTCCTGTGGATATGGGGCAATTAAGCACTGACAATATATTTTAATTGAATTTGCTCTATATCCATTGCCCATTGCTATAGGGCATTTAAGCACTAAGTGTTTGTTATTTCAACTTCTCTACAAAAATTGCCTTACGTAGTACAAATTTTGGATATAAGGCAAATAAGCACTAAGAGAACCCAAAAATGTGTGGTCTGTAGAGCAAAAGTGGGTTTCGTAACTCTGTTAATAATAGAGATAGAGCAATGGGAATAGGACCAAACGATAGAGAATATTCGAATTAGTATAACTGCATCATTAACTCAGTTTCCCGAAAAAGTGGTCTATGGGGCACTTATACTCTCAGGTGGCGACCTCTTTATTTTGGGATTCCGAAACTAACAAAACTTTATTTTGGGATTCCGAAACCAGTTTCGTAATCCGAAAATAAAGTGGTGTTTGTGAAGTCAGTTTGAGGGCAGATGCTGTGGTGTGTGTGTGGTTTTCCGTTCTTGTTCCTTATTCCTCTAAGACCTAGATCGAGTAATCGCTTTAATCGAGTGTGTTGGTGTGTTTTTTATTTTAATTCAAGTGAACCATTGGAAAATGCACACACACACACACTTCCATGCATATATGTACACACGGTTGAAAATGGAACGAAATTCTATGAATTTAGTAGGATTTCGTTCCATTTTCCACAGTTTATCGCCTGCTTTTATCGAGGCGATACTTACAGAACAGGGGCACTGGATCGAAATCTGAATCATAATGTCTGTTCGTTGAACTTTCCCCAGGGTTGACCCAGGTTTTCTTGACAACCCTGTGAGTTGTCAAAAAAACCTGGGTTTTCCAGTCCTCAAAAAACACTACACCACAAATCACCACACATCCCTGTCATTAAAAAAAAAATACATGCTATTTGACAGCCCTCAAATTGCCACAGCAAAAAGCTAGGGCAAGTTTGGGGAAAACCTATGGCTAACCTATGGCTCAAAAAACACTCAATTTGACATTCAGGGTGAATTTAGGTTTCTCAAAAAACGCTTTGTGGCGACCCTATGGCGACCCTAGGGCTTCAACGAACAAACCTATAATCTGATTCGATTACCCGATCCTAAGTGGAAACGTGGTATATACCTCCTCTGTGCCACAGGGCTTATTTTTTTAAATTTAAAATTAATTGCATTGGTAGCATAGATAGGTAGGAGCAATTTGCTGCACCAAATCACAGAGTAGTAATTTCTTTTCTGTGCACCAAATGTTAAGCAGCTACGCTAAATGATCTTGCAATGAGTTTTTTCCTATAAGATATGTAGACATCAATATTCATTATATATCAAATTTTTTGACAACTCGTATGAAAATAATCTACGTTACAGAACGTACTGATCGTGGTACATTATGTTCCTTGCTCACGGAGATAGTTTGGTTTTCAATCAACAAGTCACAGAAAAGAAATACAATTTTAATTATTTCTTTATGCAACAAGTTATCAAGAAATGTCATCCGTGGCCATTCGTACACTTTTTTCAAAAATTCTGTGGTAAGCAAGTTTTCCAGGAATCTCGATTAATTCACCATACTTTTGATGAAAAATATATATATGTGTGTGTGTGTTTCTTGGAACCAATAAACTTAACCATTGTTTTGAAAATAAAATAAAAGTTCAATTGATCTTTCTTTTCAACTGGATAAGCCAACAAACGGTAAATCTACCCCATTTTGTTTTTTTGTACCTAAAATGGACTTTTTCAAAGTTTAAAGTTTTTGTCTGGCTTTGTAATTAACCTAATCGTGTTGAGAACATGGATAATTTTATTTCAGAATACGTGTCGGAACAACTATCGCTATTTAATAGTACCAATTTGTGTTGTGTAAATTGGCTCGGTCCATTTTTCGACATGGGCGAACTTTTCAATAGTAAAATAACTGAATTGAACTTCAAAAGCAAAATTCATGTCATTAACGGACAAAAGGTTAAGAAAATCTACAAAATTTATTGCAGTCACTGCATGGAACGACCGCGACCTTTTCAATTAACAGACAAATCTATTCAACATATCTTGTTCCACTTAAAGAATTCTATGATGGATGAAGTTCACTTGGATGTTTTGCCAGTTTCAATTTACAAACCAATGCGGCTTATACCGACTTTGCCGGCAAATAGATTCACTATTGGTCCTCTTCGCCAGAATACCTATCATTCCGATATAGTATTTAAGGAAATGGTTCAACAGTCTTGGCGGATGAATTGTTTTAAACAGACAGTTTTAAAAAATATCGGTTGTAATCGAATAGTGGTGATAAACGGCGATGCTAGCTTGAGAAAATCAACAGCAATACCTCTTTGTATTGTTGAAGATTCAGTCATACAGAAGACATATTGTAAAATTTTGTGTGTCGAATCTGATAATTTATCTGCCATTACTCACAGTACAGTACTAGCAAACCATTTAGAGGAACGTATCGGCAGTAGAGTAGGCTTTCAGGTAAGTTTTTATTTCGTTTTATCAGTATGTTATGGCTTATGACTATTACCTGCTTTAAATTGATCTAAAGCAGAGAAAGACATTATATTTTAGTGTTGACTCACCAACTCTGCTCCGAACAAGTGGGAATGTTTTGTGTTTTTTGTGATTCTGTCTAGATCAGTTAAGAGCAGCATTTTCTACACCTTTTGGAATAAATACAAATTCGTGAAAATAGTCAAAATCAGTTGATCTTTAATGGTTGCAATTATGTACACTTCAATAGATAGATATCAAATATATTTTTTTAAACAAGGTCACAAAATTGGCTCGTTAAGGAACCTGTCGGATACGCAATCTAAAATACCTGTATCTGGGATA
This sequence comes from Melanostoma scalare, assembly GCA_949752695.1. NCBI lineage: Eukaryota > Metazoa > Arthropoda > Insecta > Diptera > Syrphidae > Melanostoma > Melanostoma scalare. The sequence goes on from OX456986.1 coordinate 57,815,030, forward strand.
CCTTTTTGTATGAATCTGAATATCGGAACAACTGAATATAAATTCAGTTTTTGAAAACAGAAAAACGTATAAAATATTGTTGCAATTTAATGTAAATAAAAAGGCACTCAACGGACTTTCCGCAATTTTTTTTTTTTCGATCAAAATAATTTATTGATTTTTATTTCCCGATTCCTCTACATAGTAGATGGTTAAAAAAATCGTGGTCACGGATAAACCACTAATCAGCTCAGTCTTCCCGTGACCAATACTTTTGTAATTCGAAACGTCGCCGTCGTGAAATAAAAATTGATAAATTATTTTGATTAAAAATTAAAAACCGTGTTAAGTCCCTTAAGTGACATGTCTCAGTCCCTGTCCCACGATAAGAGTTTTTTAAATCTAAGATTTTTATTTTTTTGGATTTATCTGGCGCCTTTAATGATTGATATTGAAATAAATGTACACCGTAACGTAACCGTTTTCTGACATAAATGGATGTCTATTGGTGCCAGCTGACTGGACAATATTTAAAAAATTAAAAATCGAATTACTTGGCCATGGAAAACCTATGTTTCGACAGACGTTTGTCATTTCCTTGTTTCGCCGTGGTCGTTTCGACTTTTTGTTTTTGTTTTGCAAACCTTATTTGGCAAATAACACATTGCATTCTTTCATTTTGTCTTCTTATCAACACGCAATTATTATTTGGCATTTCATTCTTTCGGCTCAGTTTTAAATGATTTTGGAACAATACGCAAATATCATTTGGCAATTTGTTGAATGCCCTTCACTTACTTTGCTTCAAGGGGAGAGACCACTTTAGGAGCGTAAAAAACATGTTTTTTGGAATTTTTTTTAGAGACAATAAAATAACCCAATCATTTTCAAAATTAGGAGAAATGTTTATCACAGCTGTCCAGTACTTACAAATTTTTTTATCTTGGGGATGACCAACAAAATTTCGGAGTTATTTAAATTCTCCGGACGCCTGTTTCCGGTGACATCGAAAACGGCTGCCACTCTTTTTCGGTCGATCTGAAAACGATTTATCTAATTTCATACTTTTACTGATTGATTGATTGATTGATTGTATATTTATTTAGCTTTTTAAAAGCTATTAATTTAACAGTAATTTGACATTATATTTACATTACATTTTCGTCAATGAACTTCTAGTTGACTTAGAAGCTGAGGGATTCAAAGTGATTGCATATGCAGATGACGTCTCCATTGCGGTGTCCGGCAAACATGCTCACGTCCTTATGGACCTGATGCAGACCGCTCTAAATAAACTTGTAAAATGGGCGGGTAAATGTGATCTAGGGGTCAACCCTCAGAAAACTGAACTCGTTCTCTTCACCAGGAAATATAAAATTCCTCAACTAATAACTCCATCAATAAATGGAATCTCACTTGTACTTTCAAACGAAGCCAAATATCTAGGTATAATCCTAGACAAAAAGCTAAATTGGAAAGCCAATATACAGGAAAGAATCAGGAAATCCACCGTGGCCTTATTTTCCTGCAAAAAAGCCATTGGTAACAAATGGGGTTTCTCCCCCCAAATCACCCACTGGCTCTACACCGCGGTCATCAGACCAATACTCACATACGGAGTAGTGGTATGGTGGACCGCTCTTGATAAAAGGACCTACTGCGACAATTTAAGCAAGGTCCAACGAACAGCCTGTCTGTGTATAAGCGGAGCACTGAGATCAACACCCTCAGCTGCACTAAATACACTCCTTAACCTCACACCACTAGATATCTTCAGCAAACAAATGGCCGCCAGTGCAGCCACTCGTATGAGAGCTATCTCCCAATGGACCGATAACAACATCGGTCACGTTGCAATCCTGAATTTATTCGGATCAGTCCCCTGTCACTCCGACTACACCATCCCCCAATTGGTTTTTGATAATAAGTTCCAAGTCACAATCCCACCGAGAACGACCTGGGACGACGAAGAATTTTTGAGAGATGATTCAATTCATTTCTATACAGATGGTTCAAAAACCGAAGAAGGGGTAGGCTGTGGGGTGTACTCAAACCGACTTAACGTAAGTCTCTCGTTCCGCCTTCCAAACCATTGTAGCGTGTTCCAAGCGGAAATTCTGGCGATCAAAGAGGTCCTATCATGGCTAAGAGAAAACGTGATATCCTCAACGAATATCCGGATTTTCTCAGATAGTCAAGCAGCCCTCAAATCACTCGGCGCTGTTTCTACGAACTCAGTAACCGCCCTTAACTGTCGCCTATCTCTTAGGGAGATGGCTGAACAGTTCAATATTCACCTTATTTGGGTGCCGGGGCACAGAGACATCGTGGGTAACTGCAAAGCCGATGAACTCGCCAGAGAAGGAACCGTTCTACCGATCTCAACCAGCAGGTTGAATATTGGTATACCAATCGCTACATGTAAACTTATGCTAAAGCAAGAGGCAATGGATAGAACAAATCACAGGTGGAACAATATCACCACGTGCGTGGCAACAAAACGTATATGGCCAGGACTTGATCCAAAACGCACAAGACATTTGTTATCCATTACCAGATTGCAAGTTAGCTCCGTAATCAATGTCATTACCGGACATTGTCTGATAGGAAGACACGCCATAAGACTTGGCGTTCCCTCTAATGACTTCTGCAGAAGTTGCTTAGATGAGGAGGAGGAGGAGACAATCCCACACCTCCTCTGCTCATGTCCTGCACTCTCTTCTAAAAGAAAGAGGCATCTGGGGAAATATTTTCTCGATGATCCAAGCGATCTGGCGAACACAGATCCCCTGCATCTCCTTCGCTTTATTGTAAGCTCCAAATGGTTTTGTTAAGCGAGGTACTCCCTCGCATAATTTTTATGGTATCACAATGGACCTAGTATTTGGTCTAAGTGTGTCGGGTGTATTTCCTATTCCTGACAGCCATTGTAACCTAACCTAACCTACATTACATTTTAATTATTACATTATTATCGTATTATTATCGTATCGTATCGTATTTTTAATTACATTAAGTTTATATTCTATATTTTACTTTTACAAAATCTATTGTAAGTTTTTTAAACACATTTAAATTAGTTTCAGTCTTTGCTTCATTGGGCATTTCATTATATAATTTAAACCCTTTGTATATTAATGAATTTTGGGTATTACTATTTATAAAATTTGGCATTCTTAAGTCATTCATACTTCTTAGAGCATATGGTTGCACATCCCTAATATATTGCACATAGTCCTTAAGGTATTCAGGCATTAAATCATTTTTAATCTTGTGTATAAACAAAAATACATTCATTGCAGTTCTCTGCTTTATTGACAACCATTTTAACGCATTTAACCTAAAATTTATGGACTGGTATCTATTGCACTTTAAAATAACGCGCATAGCTTTATTTTGTAACAATTGTAGCATTTCAACAACACTATCACTACACAAAAACAAAACTGTTGAACAATACTCAAAATGTGGTTTAACTATTACATTATAGATATTTATTGCACTTAAAATTGAAACATCATTTCTTATTCGTCTGAAAAAACCAATTTTCTTTGAGAACTTTTTACAAATGTATTCAATATGCTCTGAGAAATTTAATTTGTCGTCTATAACAATACCTAGATATTTTATTTCATTTACTTTGTTGATACATTCTCCATCAATAAGTAGTTTTGTCTCATCAATCTGTTGTCCATTTATCACCATATAATTTGTTTTGTTGATGTTGAGTTTCAGCCTATTCTGTTTGATCCAATTGTCGACCTCCGCTAAGTCCTCTTGCATCTTGCTCAGACATTCTTCCGTATTCTTTTCAGCCACATACATGACTGCATCGTCAGCAAAAAGTGCTAACTTTGCATTTTTAAGAACATTTTGCATGTCGTTTACATATATAACGAAGAGGAGTGTTCCCAGAACCGACCCCTGTGGGACACCCAATGACACTACTTGTGCATTCGAAGTCTCTCCATTAATTTCTACTATTTGAGTTCGATTTGACAGGTATGAACGAAACCATTTCAACTCACCATCTTTTACGCCGTACGATTCTAGTTTCCGCAATAACACTTGTCTGTCTATGGTCTCGAATGCTCTCTTGAAGTCCAGGAATACACAACATATCTTATTTTTTAAAGCTATTTGTTCTTTCCAGGGGCTAGATTCCGCAAGAGTGAGTATAAAAAACTCACACTCACGGCCCTCTGAAAACTCACGCTCTGAAAGACCGTGAATAAATTTGAAAGATAGTGTACACGTCTTCTGTCAAAAAAACTCCACTTCACCCTTGCGGAATCCAAATTAGAGTGTGTGCACAATTTTTCGTGTACACATTTAAAATTCACTCTTGCGGAATCTAGCCCCAGTTCGTGATCACCATATTCACCGCACTTTCACATGAATGATTCATTCTAATTCCCGATTGCACATCTATTATTAATTTATTGATCTCAAAATAGTCACTAAGTTGTTTAAATACTATTTTCTCAAAACTGACATTTTAAGGGGAAGGATATACCTAAAAAAGAATGAAAATTTTCAAAATTCTAAATTTGGGAGCCTTTTTACTGCAAAATTTGAATTTTTGACAATTTTTTCGACATATTAAAAGCCCGAAAAATTATTTATTTACACGCTACCTTTCAAACATTAGGTGTATCCTTTCAATAATATTACTGAGAGTAACCTCCCAAAATTTTTTTTAAAACGGTCGCTAACTTTTTAAACTACAACACGAGCAGTTTTTGAAAAAGTAGTTTCGCGATAATTGCGTTTAAAGTTTCAGCGCGAGAAAATTATTAATGTTAGCATTTTACGGATACGAGAATTATACTCTAGATTTGGGCGAATGTAGGGCTTATAAATTGCAGTCAGATCAGAAGGGTTGAAGAATTTCCTGCATTGTCTCAAGAAACCTAAGCATTTAGTAGCATTTTCGGCACATTGAATATTCAATGCATTAAATTTTACTCGGTTTTTATTATCCCATGCAACAATGCTGTCAACATCAGAATATAATGAGCTTATCATCCAACCGTTTTAGTTCAACATCCGATAAGCAGGGATGTGCAGTGCTCTTCACTTGATTAGACGCACAAATCTTTTTTTTTACATAAACCTATTTTTTTTTTTTTGTAAGTGTCGGTAGCAATTACAAACAATTGCATTTATTTGAAAGCATACTACATTCTCAACAAAATAACAATAACAAATCGAAGGTGAGTGGAAGTTAACGGATATTTTTTCTCTCTTTTGTCTATGCTCCAAGAAAAAGTACAGTTTTTTTGTTCGCATGATTAGACGCACCTGTAAAATTAGTCAATTGGTGGCGAATTGTATCCTGGATTAGAGTTAGCTGCAAAGTTTAAGCAATAACAAAATGTTGGCCACAGATTTCAGTCCAAAATGGGGGAAAAAAGTTTTAACTGCAGAAGAAAAAGAGAAAATTGACGTGTTGCAATCCGAAGGGTTTTCAATTAGAAGCATTGCCAAAAATTAGGCCGAAGAGACCATGTTGTGAGGAATTTTATTTAAAAATATTTGTACACCATTTAAAATTTAAAATCTGGCAACCCTAAGCCTATAAGAGCCCAATTTAAATACAGTCTTAAAGGTTATTATTTCTACAAAAAATTAAGTCTAAGATAAGGTCTCTCTACCATCAGTATTGACAGGAAATCGAATTTAACACAGCTCAGGGTACACCAAAGTTAGCCTTTTTTAAATTGTCAAGAAGTGATGTCAAAGTTGAGAAACGGACTTTACTGTAGAACAATTTTTTTCTTAGAATTTTTTTCTTAGAATATTTCTATGAATATGATTTGGCGGAGCAAAATCGCATCGTCACCTCCAAGTGGTGCCCGCTGGATATCCAACTAACGACGAGCGTTGGATCAATTGATCCACGAGCTGTGTCACCTGAGTTATCTTTTCAGGAACTAGGAGCAAAGAAAGAAAAATATCACTCTGAATGTACCAGCTCAACAATAAATCCAAGAGCGTCTGACACATATTGTGCGGCACACTGGTCAGCGTCTGATCCCAGTGGGACGGCTGAATTTAAAATGCGAATAGAAGTAACTGACCTATTTGTATCATAAAAAAAAAAAGTTTAAAAAAATTTATGGCAATGAACAAAACAAACAGATTTATTACCCCAGGTGGCAGTCCAGCAAAACTGGAAAATCCACTCTCTAAAGAGATCGGTCCTACGGATTCTGGGGAGGACCACTTATTGCTTAAAAATTTTGGAAAACGGAGTACGAAAATACAGAGAACTCCACCAAAAATCTACTCCCAAAGGGTTACACCATCGAAAACCCCAACTAAGACAAATGACGTAAAAGTCATTAGCCAAAAAGAAACCAATGTCTCTGAAATGATCGACACTGCAGGACAACAGAGTTTCAAAGAAATCAAAGAAAACTGCCAAACCAAATCAAAAGATTACTATGATGAATGGCAAAAGGAAATAGCAGCAAGAAAGAAACTTGAAACCTTAGTTCAAAGTCTTCAGGATCAAGTAAAAAGACTCGAAGAAAAGGTGTCCCTATTTGACAAGGAACACAAGTCTACGGTTCAGACAAGTCAACAAGATACTGTTACTGTGTATCAAACTGACGAAGAAGAACTTTTATTTGAAACTGAAAGAAAAAGAAATAAGCGCACTGCTAAAAAACGAAAAGCGGAAGGTAGCCCCGAATTGCATACAAAGAACCAGCAAACCTCGAAAAATGAAAATAAAAAAGACTTGGGTACTACAAAGAATAATGCAAATAATGTGCTAGCCAATGCTAAACAGAAGTCTTTGTCTAAAGGCAACAGAAAAACTGTACCACCACCAATTATGATCACAGGATTCCCAAATTTTGGAGATCTTAAGAAAATGATTGAGAAATGTACTAAAAAAGCTTGCAAATATACATCGTATAACAAAGACAATTGGAAAGTCAATGTCGAGGAAGATGATGACTATAGACTGGTCACTGAGGAACTAAGCAAACATAAAATCCAGTGGCACTCCTTTGAAAACAAATCCACAAGACCAATAAAGGTAGTAGCCAGAGGTCTACATTCCTCATGTTCTCCAAAAGAATTAGTAGAAGACCTTGTTCAAGCCGGCTTCCAAGCCCTTGATGCAGTCAATCTTATTAAGAATGAGACTACTAAGAACTCTGCTGGGGAACCAATAATAATAAAGAGATCACTGCCTTTATTCACGCTATCTTTCGACAGCAAACAAAGTCTTGAAAATGTCTATAATATTCGATCAATCTTGGGCATAAAAGTCAAAATTGAACCACTGCGAAAATCAAAAATTGTTCCGCAATGTAAACGATGCCAAGCATTCGGCCACACCCAAAAATATTGCAACCGCGAGTTTGCTTGTGTTAAGTGTGAAGGAAAACATGCAACTAAAGACTGTCCATCAAGCAAAGAACAGAAAGCAAAATGTGTAAACTGTCAAGGTAATCACCCTGCAAGCTACAGAGGCTGTCCAGTTGCTAAAAGATTTCAAAAATCCAAAAGCAAAACGACATCCGGTGAAATAAAGCCCAGCAATCCAGCAAACACAAAAAGAACTCCTGAAGCTGAAGATAAAAGTAAGAAAGAACTTCCGAAGGAAGCTGTTAAAAGCAAAAGCGACGAAAAAAAATCCTATTCACAGATTGTTAAAAACGTGCGGAAGAATGAAGAAACTTCCATTAAAGAAATCCTTGAACTTATTCTTAAAAGAATTGACAATCAGGATTTGAACATCAAACGGCTAAGTGAAGAAGTCACTCTTAAAAAACAATGATGGACAGAACACTAAAAATTGGAACATGGAATGCAAACGGTCTTTTACACCATTTATCAGAATTAAAAATCTTCTTAGACATCGAACACATAGATATTTGTCTGGTGTCCGAAACTCATTTCTCAAGTGGGCTGGTTCTTGATGATTTAATATCAAACTATATTTGCTACCACGCTCCTCATCCAGCTGATAAGGCTAGAGGTGGATCGGCAATCCTCATAAAAAAGAGCTTAAAACACCATGAAGAAGTTATGTTTACAAACGAGAATATGCAAGTAACAATAATTAGTATTGGTATGAAAAAGAAAGACTTCAAGTTGGCATCAATATACTGCCCGCCGAGGCGTTCTCCGACTGAAGATGATTATACAGAACTGCTGAATGTACTAGGACATAACTTCCTTGTTGGTGGTGACTTTAATGCTAAGCACACCCATTGGGGATCCAGACTTATAACAACAAAAGGCAGAAGGCTTTACAAAGCATGCCTCAAATACAATTGTGAGTTTTATTCATCCAGATCACCAACATACTGGCCATCGGATTCAAGTAAAATACCAGACCTTGTTGACTTTTTCATAGTTAAAGGTATCAAACGAAACCATATAAGAGTCGAAGGTAATTATGACTTATCATCAGATCATACACCGGTGATTTTATCACTTAATGAATCGGAGATAATGGAAAAAAGTAATCCTAAGCTAGTAAACAATAAAACAAACTGGAGTAAATTCAGAGAAAAGCTTGAAAGCTATATAAATCTCAGATCCCCTATGGAAACAAAAGAGCAAATCGACCTTGAAGTAGAACAATTCATTGCCGATGTTCAACAAGCTGCAGAAGAAAGTACACCAACTTGCTCGAGTAGGAAGCAAACTGAAACAAAATACCCTGCCGAGATAAGAGAGTTGATATTGGAGAAGAGAAGAGCTCGAAGAAAATGGCAAAATACTAGATTTCCAGACGACAAAACAGCGTTTAACCGGCTAAGCAACGAACTGAAAAAACAAATCTACGAATTCAAAAATGATTCATTAAGTAGATTCCTGAAAAATTTAACGACTGATGCTTCAACTGATTATTCGCTCTGGAAAGCAGCTAAGCGCCTGAAAAGACCGCAGTTACAAAACCCGCCAATTAAATCTCTAAACGGGAATTGGATCGGAAATCAGAAAGAAAAAGCTAACCTGTTTGCAGAACATCTTGCGAATGTTTTTAAGCCATTCCCGGCAAATACATCTGAAATCAGCTTACAGTTTATTGATAAAGTCGATGAAGTTGACATACCAATTGTCACACTCAAAGAAATAAAAAGTGTGTGTCGAAATCAACTATCGAACAAAAAATCACCTGGGTACGATCTAATAACTGCTCAGGTTATGAAAGAAATGCCATCAAAAGCCTTCATAAAACTCCAATTCATAATAAATGCATGCCTAAAGACCCAATATGTCCCACATCATTGGAAAATTGCTGAAGTAATTGTTATACCAAAGCAAGGTAAGCCACCAACAGAAGTGACGTCTTACAGACCAATATCGCTTATACCAATAATGGCAAAAGTCTTTGAAAAATTGCTACTGAAAAGACTGAGCAAGGTCATAGAAGAAAGAAATCTAATCCCAAATCATCAGTTTGGATTCAGAAATAAACATTCCACGATAGACCAAGTTCATAGAATAACGGATACAGTTGAAAAAGCATTAGAAGAAAAACAAGTATGTTCGGCTATATTTTTAGATGTTGCTCAAGCATTCGACAAGGTATGGCATGAGGGGCTAGCGTACAAACTGCAAAGGGACCTACCCAGGCAGTACTACGAAATACTAAAATCTTATATCTCAAACCGGCTCTTCAGAGTACGGTATGATCAAGAATATTCAAAGCTATGTAATATACAAGCCGGTGTTCCACAAGGAAGCGTCCTAGGACCTACCCTGTATTTGCTATATACAAGGGATATTCCAGTGGATAACAACAACATTATGGCTACTTTTGCGGATGATACCGCAATTTTGGCATCCAGTAAGTGCGTCGTCAAGGCTGCTGAGAAATTGCAAAATGCCGTCGACACCGTTAGTGATTGGACCAAAAAATGGCGTATCAAGCTCAATGAAGCTAAATCTGCACATATAAACTTTACAAATAAAAAGTTAAGCTACGTTCAAATATTCATCAACAATCAAGCTGTACCCTACGCCAATACGGCCAAATACCTTGGGATGAATTTGGATGCAAAGCTAAAATGGAAAGAGCATATCAAAAAGAAACGGGAAGAGCTCAACTTGAAATATAGAAAAATGTACTGGTTACTCGGTAGAAATTCGGACTTATCTGTCGAAAATAAAATAATGCTTTATAAACAAGTACTTAGACCTGTTTGGACCTATGGAATCCAATTATGGGGCTGTTCAAAGAAAACAAATACTGAAATCATCCAAAAGTTCCAAAACAAAGTCCTTCGTGGAATAGTAAATGCACCATGGTATATAAGAAATAGCGATTTACATCGTGACCTACAAATAGAAACGGTTACAGAAGTTGTAAGAAAACATGCTGTATCACACAATCAGCGACTGCATAGTCATATCAACTCTGAAATGGAGTCCGTATTAAATACGAGAGGCAATGTTCGGAGATTAAGAAGAACCAAGCCACACGAGCTAATGGCCTAAAAGTCATGGGAAGCATTAAAAGTTTAAGCTTCCCTTAAAGAGATAATATTATTGAGAAAGAAAAATCTGTTGTCGATCGTTATAGATTGGTTCTGATTATGAGGAGTTTTTAGTGGGTAAGAATCCCACACTACTTGGTATCGAATACTACTAAGTGTCTTTTGAAGATTTACTCCTGACAAAAAAAAAAAAAAAAAAAAAAAGAATATGACCAAGAATCACATCCCAAAGTATGCAACACGAATTACGGGACACCCTGTATATTACCTGAAGCGTCAGCGTTTCCGTCCGAGAAAGCTCAATGACCAATTAAAATTTGGAAGGAAATATTCAGGCCACACAGTTGTTTTAGGAATTTTTTCTATTTTACTGTGACGAAAAAAAAAAAATAAAATCATTCGATATGACGCAATGGTCCTTTGTGAAAATCTTTGTTATGTCGATTTCCTTTCACCAATTTGCAGTCGACTGCAGTCGCTACTAAATTCGATTCTTTTTTGGGTATTTAGGAAATTAAAAAAGTAGCGATTTTTTTTTTATGAATGTGTGTGTGTCTACTGGCTAATGTAGAAAAACAAGCATGGAACAAAACAATTACATTCCTATTGTTAAGCACACAATTTTTATATTTTTTTTTCACCAAATGTTTTCCAAATTCACAACTAAATACAAAACAATTCTGCTTCCTTTAATTTGTGAGATGGACGGCAAGTCGATTTTTTTCCTCCTAAATGAATTCCTTTCAAAAAAAAATTGACTGCAGTCGACTGCAGTCGATTTTTTTTTTTTGAAAGGAATTCGACATTAGTTTTTGGAAAATGAAAGGTAATTTTTGACTCATAACTAATAAGATAAATACATACATACATACAAACTTAAGCTAAAAAGTTTCTTAAAGAACAAAGTATAAGCCTTTAAAAAGTATATACGCAACCTATCCGTCTTTTGTCGCATCTTCAAAGAAAATACTTTTTCAAAAACAATTTACGAAATTTTAAATAAGTACGTTGTTTGAATCTCCAGAGAGCCAACAATCACAAATTTCGTATTTAAATTTTTACAGCAATTTATTATTGAAAGGCTAAGTTTTATAAATTATTTGAAATATAAACACCAGAATTTCGACTTGTTGCCCATAATCAAATGTGTAAGACCTAGCCGTGATTTAATAGATAATATGAGACAAATGACTAACTGGTTTTAATCTACCTACACACGTACATATATGTTATACACAATCGATATTAAATTTATTATTTAAATTTTCAGGTACATCTTCAAAGTCGCGTTTGTGATAACACCAACATTATCTACACAACTGCACTGTTCTTCCTTCGAGTGTTAATGGGCCAAGACTCAAAAGAAAGTTTTCGACACATCTCACATGTAGTTGTATCTGATGTTCACCTCCATCAGGCTTATAAGGATATATTTTTAAAAGAACTCAGAAACATGTTGCCGCACTATCCACATATTAAAATTATCCTCCTTTCAAACAGTAACGACAATAGAAATCTACTTTCTTATTTTAATGAAGGCCTTGAGCTCCAACTGAACACAACTTTAAACGAAATCACAATTCTACATATGGAAGATGTCTTTGAACTAATGCAAAAGAACCAATTAACATCAAAACCAATGACTGTTAATGTTTTACCTTTGATTGAATCTCATTATATTGTCAGCAGACATTATGCAGACATGGCTTTAGAATATTACAAAGCAAGCGGGAGTGAAATGGCATTCAAAAATTTTTTATACTTTGTGAAAAGTGAGAATATTTCTATTAACTACGCCCATTCCAAAGAAGGATACACATTGCTTATTGAAGCAGTCAAGCAAAACAAGTATTTGCATGTAAACTGGCTCTTGACATATGAAAACGCGAACCCTTTTTATGAGGATGGATCTAAGATAAACGCATTGGAATACGCTATATCCGCCAACAGTGATGATTGTATTAATGCTTTGATGTATAATATTGCCCTGAATGAGTATGAAATTAAGCCACCACCAATCAATTTTGATCTGATTATGGACTTGATTCAATTAATAACATCCAAGTGGGAAACTGGTAATATTCTTGTGTTTCTCCCCACTTTTGAAGATCTTCTTAAATTGAACTACATTATTCTGAAAACGCAGTTCATAGGAAAAATACCACAAGCCATAGAAATTCTATTGCTTCACTTGAGTATGCAGCCTGAACAACTGCAACAGATTATTTCTAACCAAGTTAAAAGTAAAATTATTTTAGCTACTGATTTGGCCGAGTCACTAGAGTATTTAAATGATATTACATATGTTGTAGACAGCGGTCAAGTTTGCAGAGAAAAATATCGCTTGCAATTCAAGTGCAACGAATGCGTTCTGGAGTGGATATCAAAAGAATGCTTGCAGCGAAGAGCTGCAATTGCGGGTCGTTATACTGCTGGTCATTACTTTAGTTTAGTACCCAAAGGTGTGGCCAACAGATTGCCGCTACTGTGTACACCTGAGCTTCTGTATATTCCAATGAATCGGGTAGCTTTGACTGTGAAATTTCTCAATCCATGTGTCATGGTAGCGGAATACCTTCGAAACACAATTTTTCCTAGCCCTCCCGAACACGTAGCCGAAAGCGTCGAATTCTTAAAAGTAATTGAAATTTTCGATTCCAATGAAGAGATAACATGGCTGGGATGCCGCTTAATTGATGTCCCCATTAACTTAGAGCATGGCAAATCACTTGTGTTTTCAATTTTGTTTAAATGCCTGGATCCGGTGCTCACAATCATAAGTTTTTTAACATACTCAAATAATGAAAAAGGTGCGTACAAGCACAGTGTTTTTAACCATTCTCAAAGGAATTCAACTCTCTTTTCCAAGGATTCATATTCCGATCACTTAGAACTTTTGCGAATCTATCAAGTGTGGCAAGATGAGAAAAAAACAAAAACCAACAATGATATATTTGGTGATGAACAGGCTTTCGTTTTAAATGGAATTCTTGAAAATATATGTGAAATACGAACAAATTTGGTGGGGGCCTTGCGTTCATCGCAACTCATACACAACCAAGGACATCTCAGTATGCATTCTATAAATTCGAAGTCCAATAATTGGGCAGCTATTAAAGCATCAATAGCTGGTGGCTTTTACCCCAAATTTTGTATCATTGAACAAACTGAAAAAACCTTAGATGGAAATATACCAAAATTATTCATTCACTCAAATTCTTCATTGCATCATTCGAAAGTTAAAGAAGTAGAATCATTACCGTCCGATTGGATTGTATATTGCAGAGAAGATAAAAGTATATTGACCACAAACATTTCAACGTGCACTCTCATAAACCAAATATCTGTTGCTTTATTTGCTGGAAAAATTGAAATGGATGCAAACAACGTTGTATTTGAAAACGATTTTGCTGGATTTTTTATAAACGAAAACATGTGGCTTCCAACTAATGCAAGGAGCGCAGTGCTTCTTTACAAACTGCGACAAATAATTTATGTAACATTTATGGACTACTTGCAAACATGTGCAAGCAACGAAAAATGGAAAAGTACCAACTCCGTTGAAGTTCCTTGTATTTTTGATTTGATAAGTAAATTGCTTCTGAATGAAGATTTGTGTGCTGGATTTTCACAACCCAATCGTGTTGGTAACCGTCCAAAAGCTATAGCAAATAAATTTGCATCTGATTTGATTGTTGCAAGTGCTTCAAAATATTCAAATTTACCAAAAAAGGAAGTCTTATCGGTATTATTGTGTCCAGATAATCGATTTTTGGAAAAGGAATTTTTTTTAGTAAATACTTTTGATAATAATCCAATCTTTGGAACTCTTCTGAAACAGTCAGTGATCGATTTGTCCAAAAATTCAAATTTCAAAATAATCCAAGATAATGTTTCGAGTAAAAAACTAGTTTATTTGATTATTTGCAACTGCAGTCGAAAACGGATTACGACAATTGGACTTGTTTCATGTAGTAATGGCACTTTCTTACTACACTTTCGTTTTGAAGTCAATATTCCTATCCACGATGTCATGTAAGTAAAACCCTAATTACCTTTTGAATACTTATACACAAATACATACCTAAATATCAGATTCATATAAAATTTCATTATTGTTCCTGTATTTTTAAAGTACAATTTTGATTTGGAGCTACTGCCAAATTGTACCTACATAGCGTTCGTAAAAGTCTGTTACTCCAGCTGAGCATTTTGCCCTTATCACTTCTGTTTTATACATATTCTCAATCCGTACATAAGCCACCTACTTTTCTGAGTGCCACTTTATCCGAAATCAACCTGCACCTTCAAAGGGATCACAATGATATATGTTTAAGATCATAACAATTTGGATTGCGTCTGTTGTATTAACTTAATCTCAAGTAATTGAGTTCGCCGTATGTAAACGGAATCAAAATCAAAGAAGAAAAATGGCTTTGGCATATTCTGCGAAGAAACGTTCTTCAATTTATTTTGTGTTGGGCGAAAATGATAACAATTATTATTATTATTATTAATTGAGACTATTCTTTTGTTTAGCATGGTTTTTTTTTTATGACTAAGGAATATTTCATTGCTGACCTAGAATTATTATTATTATTATTATTTATTGACATAAAATTACAAATTGTATGACAATTTTTCTTTTGTTTTTGTTTTGAGGTATTTGTTTTGAGGTATTTGTCTATCTTTATAATTTTTCGATGTTTATAGTATTTAAAAATTAATTGATATTTTGATTATGGGATAAGATGGAGTTGATTTTTTTTTTGAATTACTACATGTTGAAAAACCAAGCAAGTGTGATAAATTTATGATGTTGTTGCAAACCGGACAAATTGGTGGGTTCTGTTTCCTTAAAATGTGTTGGTGAGTTAAGGTAGTGTTGCCTAACCGAAGACGAATAAAGTTTGAGATTGTTGTTCTGGATATGGTAGATGGGTAGATGGGGGTGATTCGCTCAGTGTTGATTTTTGCGTAGTGATTTTCGTAGGTACTCCAGTCAAAAATGATATTTTTTTTATAATTTGGTCGATGTATCTTTGGAGGTCTTTCTTTGAAAATATGTCAAATGTGAAAACAGGTGATCTGTGGCAAGACTGCAGCTTTGTCGGCGTGCTTGTTGCCTGATATGCCAGTATGACTGGGTACCCACATAAGTTTGATATGTTTGGGATTTTTTATAAGAATGTTGCGAATATTATTGATCAGCCTGCTATTGTGGTTGGAATTGCTGATAGCGTTGAGAGTTGATACACTATCGGTGCATATCACTATTTTTGAGTTTAGTTGCGTGGATATTTTGGCAGCTTCTTGAATGGCAAAGGCCTCAGCGGTGAACACTGATGAGTATTCCCATAAGGTTCCTGTCTTTAGCAAAGTGCCATTCTCTTCAGTGGCCAACCTTCGTGTTTGAGTTTTTCCATTATTTCTGTAAATTCAGAGAAATAAACTCTTTTATTGGTGTTGTCCTTGTTGAATTCTGTTAGTTTAAGTTCAAAGGACATTTGATTTATGTTCCAGGGGGGCGATTTGCTTTGTTACCCTTGACGCGTTTAAAAGGAAGACCTAATTCCTTGGCTTTATTTAGAGCTAAAATGATTGTAGATGGAAGACGTTTTTTCATTTTTAAGCTGCTCGTTGTGTCTATGTCTCTGTCGATGATGGAGTCGTACGAGAACACAATTTTTGGTAAGATTCTTAAGAGGCTTTCAGACTTTCGCTGTTCCAAAGTGGGAAGGCCAGCTTCTACCATGATGTTGTTGATCCTGGTTGTGCGGTATTTTCCTTTACAAAATCAAAAACATAAGTAGTAGTAGTAGTAGTAGTGATTTTATTTAACAAAATAATTCAAAATCGTGTTTATAAATTCACAATATATAGCATTGGCTTTTGCCGTCAGCCAGGAAAAAGAGTATTATTTTGACAATGTTACAATTTAATTTGTTTTTTAAATATTTAGTTAAAAGAAATATATATCTGTCGTAAACTTATATTGACAGTTAAATAATCTCAGAATAATCTCAAGTTTTTATTTTGTTTTTTAAAATGCTTCATTTAAGATTTGGTTGCGATATCTTAAGGCGGCTTTAACATAATTGTATAACGCATTCCACTCTTGGCCATTTAGAGCTTCAACAGCTTCAATCAAAGTTAAAGTAGGTTTTCCCCAATAGGCAAGTCTTATTTCTTTCAAAACAGGGCAGATAGCTAAGAAATGATATGTGTTTTCTGTGGTTCTGAGGTTGCACAGGGAACACTCTGTATTTCTCACTGGGGCATATGGTTGGAAATTTAGACGAAGTAACTCTCCTCTGGTTTTAAAAATGGTAGTGATTGTTTGAATCGAATATCGATCATTGAAATAATTATTGGCACCAAGGTTATGCTGCAGGATTTTGTACATCATTCTAGACTCACTTCGGGTTGCCATCTCAGCATATTGTTCAAAACTTGTTTCCTCGATCTTTGCCAGCAACACCTCAAAGTTCTTACTCCAATTCTTCCAACCCTGTCTCCATCAATTCGACGTTGTACTGAAGTTCAAGCCGTGACCATTCCGCAAAAAAATGGGACAAAAACATAATAATGAGTACAAAAAAAAAAAAAATAACAGTTATCTTATATACATTGTGAACTAATACAATTTTATATTTGAAGCTAGCACTTTTAATAGACCAATATCGAAATAATTATCTTGTTTTTCAAGAATAGTTCTGATTCTAGAATCTTTGTCTGCATACCTTTGTTTTTTATTTGGAATTAAATCTCCTCTTAATATTTTTTTCGATTGCAGCATCAACATTTTTTTTAAGCTCAAAAATAAGTTTGTAAAGACCAATATTTGATGCTCCAATAACAGCATTTAGGTGCCGGTGAAAAGACTCAGTGTAATCTTGTGATGTTGGCATATTCGTTTCGAATTGGTTGGAAATGCTACAAAATAGTGGAAGATAGCTAGGTGGTTTTCCCCCTCTGCCATTTACATAAAATTCATCAAACCAATCCAATATTGGTTGGCCTTCAGTGGTCATTTCTTCCTTTAATTTATTAAAGGCTAAAGAAATCCTGTCAGGTGACAAAAATGAAAGTGCACCTATCTGCCGGATTCTCAGAGAAAACTCGGGATCGGAGCCGTACCTTGGCGGTAAATGGTTTGGAAAAGATGAAAACTGCACCCTTTTGGAATGCAATCAACATAACAGTTTCTTGTACTATTAATAATCGCTTTTTCGAAATCCATAACACATAATTTCGGATTTAATTTAACAACGTGTTTTAAAGCGTAACTGTTAAGACTAATAAACATCAGGTCATACAGTTTCGTGCTTTTTCCTGTCATTAGGGCAAAAACCATTGGATATACATACTTTAAAACTATTATCAACACTACAATGAATTGTATAAAGTTGATAGAACAATGTAGGTACAATTTTGAAAGTACCATCCATCATCCACAACTCACTTTTTTCTAACAATTTTATATTTTCTTTATTTGTCATCAAAATAATTCTATCCTTATCTTTCATAATGTCGTCTACTATAAAAAGGTGATCATCTAAATATATTAAACTTCTGGCAAAATAAAGTCTATTGTATTTGGTTCAACCATTGGATCTAAACATTTCTTTCTTTCTCTTTTAATTTGTTGTTGAAGAGATGATTTAGAAGGAAGGTTGACGCTAACTTCGTGACTGCAACTTGCCACGTTGTCCTGTATTATTATGCTGCTTCGGTCAGTGCTTCTTTTAGCACACTCTCTGATTTTCTGCAAGACATCTGCTACCGATTTTCGCAAGGCATTTGGTTTGTGGTTTTGATCACGAATGACTGATTTCATTTTATGGTTTTCTTCCGATTTCAGTGTTTCTAATTGCACTCTACAATTATAGTTTCTATTTTTTCTCAACTCACAGCACCAGAAATTGATGTTATCAGATTTAAGTTCTAACAAAATCATTGGAAAACCCTTCAAAATTAATTTTTTCTTTTCCTCTTATCGATAAGAAAGTATCGCAAACTTCTTTATTTTCCATGTTACTTTTAAACAAAAAAAAAATAAAAGAAAATACTTATTAAATTTCTGAAGAACCTAACCGCGCGATTTCACAAGCAATAATAATCTGATAAATGAGCGAAGTAATTGAATGCCAAAACAATAGATTACTGTAGAGACAAAATCCGAAAAAACAGTTTGGAGCGTTCAAGTATTACGTAACGTAATTTGGGGGGAGGTGGGGATCTCGTAAAACGTTACGATGCGTTACAGGGGCAGGAGGGGGTCTTTCTTACAACACGTTACGTAACATTTTTTTTTTTTTAAATTAGGGAAACTCAAATTGGCAATCCCAAAGGTTAAAATAATAATTTTATTTTATTTTAAGAGTTTATTATTAAAAAAAAGCTAAAAATAGGAGAATGAAGGACGAAAACAAACCTGTTGTAAAGCATAAAATTTATAAAAAATAATCAAAATACGCAGGTATTGCGGTTTAAAAATCTTTTGTATATTATATGATTACCGCAATGGCAATTAAAAGTATACCAAGGATAAAAACTATAACATAACTTTTTCCGACTATAGGGTAAAAATGGTCACTTGAGTGTTACGTAACGTTTACAGAGGAGGAGGGAGGGGGTACATGAAAACGTTACGGTGCGTTACAAGGGGAGGAGGGGGGGGGGGGGTCAAAAATTGCGTTACGTAATACTTGAACGCTCCCTTATCGAGATAAATAAAGTCTAAATAATCATTTGTATTGCGAAAAAATGGTAAGCAAGATAAGAAATGCAAAGTAAGTATGCAGCGACATGATTGAAAATCTAAGTAACAGAAAAACAAAACAGGCAATGCGAAGTCATCAAAAATAATTGTGTCAAAAACAAAATCATGGAATGCGTAATAAAATGTGCGAATCAATAGTCACCCTTTGGTAGTACTTAAAAACTAACTTATAAACTAAATAAAAATGAAAAAGAAATTGTAGACTAGATTCGACGGTGGATGAATCTGAATCATATAAATGGTTCATCCATCGTCGATTCGCGTCTACATGAAACCTTCCAAAGGGAGGTGTTTTTCTAAATTAAGGATTTACTGTATTATTATAGAAATATTGTTTTAGTTACATCCAGGTATTTAATTTTTTGAATTTGTTAAATAAATGTTGACATGAATCATATTCAGCTCTATCGGGAATTCCTTGGGAAATATTTCTCCCGCGGAATTTTACTATTCTCGAGAATACATTCCTCCTATCGGGAATTCCTCGTGGAATGCTTTTCTTTGGGAACAAGTTTTACCAACATAAAAATGAGAAAACAAAGAAGTTAGGTTTGTATAAAAAGTTTCAGTTAGTAAAAATGCAAAGATTATCAGTGTTATTGTTATCAGAAGAAGAAAAACAAAGAAGGCGAAATGAGTCGAGAGCCATACTACGTGGTTTAAGAAATCATTCAGATCTTTTGAAGTTACCACAAGCACTGTATGTTGAAATAGCTATTCAATCAATAACATCATTGAAACCGCTTAACTGTAACTTTTTTCCACTCGGCAATTGATTTCATAAGGGGCCCAATGCAGTTGAGGTTTTGCTCAAGCTGTTTCCAACATTTTTGGACATCATCCTTGCTTTTATTTGTGACAAAGCCATTTGCAATGTCCTGGTTTTTTTTTTCATTAAGGAAATTAAATGTTCGATGTGCTTGGAATTTGAAAAATAGACCATAAAAACCAACCATTTTAGTTAGTTTTAATAGCTATCTTTAATTATTTATTTATTTTTTCTAGAAATAACTTACTTTGTTGATAACTTTTGTGATTCCCCTTGCAAATCTGTGAGGGAATATTCCACGAGAAAGAGAAGAAAAATTCCCATAAAAAAATAGTTCATGATAGGTAAAACATTTCTCGCAGAATTTTTCCCTAATTCCGAAATTAGTTGACGATACCTCTTTTTCGAATAAGGGAAAAATTTCTTGGGAAATGCGATTCACGATAGCCCTGATTGTTATTTTTTTTTTTGTATTTTTTCATATTTTTGTCAAAGTATAAATTTAAATTTGGTGGAGTCGGGTTCATCCCCGATAAGTGTTTGGGTTGCTACTTCTATAGAAGTCATAGAGAAACGTATATTCATCAATTTGGAAAAACCTTGTCGTTGATGAGTTTATTGGAGAGACATTATATCTGTCTTCAATATTAAAGGAGATATTTACCGTGTAGATATTTTTGATCAGAGGGTTTTCGTGGTAACTGTATGAGATAATTGTTTTTGTAGCCAGATCGGAAAGATATGCAAGTAGAAGTTTGATTTTATATATATATATATATATATAGGGTGGCGCAACAGAGCGAGGAGACCTTGGGCCTAGCGCATTTCTCACAACCATGCCTTGTGAGGAAATGGAGGGGACCTACAATTTTCTGCCGGTTCCGAACGGCTAATCGAGAAAGCGCTTTTCATGGCAATGAATACTAACGGAGGACTTGCCAATTCCTCGCGAAAGGCGACACCCGTAAAAAAAACATTTTTGCTGTTGGGATTCGAACTCGAACCTCTGGATTAACAGGCGGACATGCTATCCATCACACCACGGGTACCACAGAAGTTTGATTTTAGATTCCTTATTTATAATACTATTTTTTTTTGCCATTAGGTCGTTTGGTAATGCAATACCTTAGAACGTATTGTTCAAATGTATGGAGCTCTTTGGCCACTGTTGGCGATATTTTGAACTAAGATATGAAACCGTATGATAGAACAGGTCTGACGAGGGTTTTATATAAGAGAAGTTTCGTGTTTTTGTAAATAAGGGTTGATCTAAATAGTGTCTTTAGTTGTGCTGATGCTGCTTTGCCTTTTTTGAGTGCTATGCGAGCATGTGGAATCATTCTGAGTTTTTCATTCAAATTAATGCCCAAATATTGGTTCAGGGGTTCAAACTGATATTATATGATATTTGATATTTTCTGTGGGTCTATTAATGTTTCATTGTTGGTTTTAATGCTATTTATAGCGAGTGTGGCAGGGTTACCGGTCAGACGGCGAATATTTTGCCATATTTTGGCAGGGGAGGAATTTAGGTTCAGGTTTGAGGTTATATCAGAAAAGCTTTTTAATTTGCTGTTTTTAAGTGTTCGTCGAAATTTAGCATTAGATTTTTTATATGTGATTAAGTTCTGTGTTATGGGGTTTCTTTGGAAGTTCTTAAGTGCTATAATCTTTTCTTTGCGTAATTGCGAAAGTTCGGGGTTCCACCAAGGAGCAACCTGCTTACGTTTGGTTGATGTTGATTGGGGGATGGAGAGGTTAGCGGCGGATCTGATTGCTTTTAGTAAGATGGCAGCTTCTTTATTATTATTCAGGGAGGTAGCTTTGTCAGATAGATGCTCAGTTACTTTTTCTTTAAATAGTGCCCAGTTTGCTAGATCTGTTTTGAATTTGGGGTTGATTGGTTGTGTTGAATTACAGCGATCAATAGCAATTGTTGTATGAATTGGGAAGTGGTCGTTATTGTGTAGATCTTCTGAAGTTTTCCAAGCAATCCTCGTAAGCAGATCGGGTGAGCAGCAAGTAACATCGATGTGTGTTAGTGTGTTGTGCGTTGATAGGTGAGTGGGGGAGCAATCGTTTAATATAATAAGATTACTATCTATGAAAAATTTTTCTAATAGTTCTCCTTTTTTGTTAGTTTGTGGTGAGCCCCACAAACGGATATTCCAGGCGTTCATATCGCCACCAAAAATGATGGGGTGATTGACCTGGTTAATAATATTGTCTAGGTCATTTCTAGTGATGGGCTGTTTGGGGGGTAAATATATGTTTATGAAAGTGAATTTGATTTTGTGTTCTATTTCAACAGCAAGCACTTGAAGATTTGAATTTAGTGGGATGATTTTGTGGCATATATTTTTTTTTATTAAAAGTGCTATACCTTGTTTACCGGAGTCATTGCTGGGTAGATTGTGAAAGTAAGAATCAAATGTTTTAAGGAAGGTTGGTGTTTTATCGTAAGGGCAATGTGTTTCTTGCAAGGCTAATATTATTGAATTATTTTGTTTTATAATTATCTTGAGCTCATCAAGGTTATTAATATAACCGTTCATATTCCATTGGAGAATATTGAGAACTATATTAGATCTATGGACATTCCACAAACTTGTTTTACCTGAAGCAAAAGAAGGGTGGCTAAATGTGGGAGTGTTTTGTTTTTGTTTATAGCTATGAGTTTTTGTTTTGATATTCGAGGGTAGGCCGAATTAGGTTGTTCAGAGCTGTGACTCTGCTGCTCGGGTGTTGAATCATCCAGGGTCTCGATAGACCCTGATTGATTCAACACTCGAACAGCAGAGTCAGCAGTGTGTTTAACATTTCTGCTATTGCATGATGACTTGTTGTGAATTTGGCGATGGAGATTGGGCTGGTGGGTTAGTTGTTAATTTTGTCATTTCGGCGAATGTTTCTGTTAGAGCTGGCACGTGTATTAAGTTTTGTTGATTGTAAATTTTCCTGGCTTCAGCCATTGTGCATTTTTTTAATGTTTTTATTGTGATGATTTCTTTCGCTTGTTTATAGGATGGGCATGTTTTAGAGGAGGATGGGTGAGGAAGAGTGCAGTTAGCACAAGTTGTGCGGGAGCATGGGTCTGGTATGTGGGGCGGGAGGTTGCAGGTTTCGCATTTTGTGCTGCCGTTACAGCGTTTTGTTGTGTGGCCGAGAAGTTGGCAATTTCGGCACCGCATTGGGTTCGGTATGTATTCCGTTACCTTAGCTGTGTAGAAACCGATGTCTACTGATTTTGGGGTATGGTAAAGATCGAATGTAAATAGAGTTAGGCCTGTGGCTTTTAACTTTCCATCTTCTCCTTTCTTTGTGAATTTATAAACGTCAGTGACTCCCTGAGTTTTCATTTCGCTTACGATTTCTAACTCGGACACGTTTATAAGGCATGGTGCATAGGCTATTCCTTTCGATTGGTTGAGTCCATCGTGTAGTTTAACTTCAACTGGGCAAATTCCGGAGAGATCTTTGGCTTTGAGGAAAATGTCTGCAGTTTTCTGCGATCCAACGAATATCAAAAGGCTGCCATCGCGCAGCTGCGTTATTTTTTCATAGTCTTTGCTGATGGCGTCGATTGATTTTTGGAGGAGGAACGGGCTAAGGGAAGAGATGGGTTTTTCCTTATTTTTTGGGGACGTGATCATAAATCGGGGATTTTTTGGGTTGGGATTAGGTGGAAGTGTAGGGTAGATTGTGGAGAGCAAGTTATTCTGTTTATGTTTTTTTTCTTGGCTGGATGTCAAGTTCGGCGTCAGGATCGAGAATCTCGAAACGACCACCGAAGTGGTTGGCCCCACGGGCCATTGTGAAATCCGAACGGTTCACTCACACACTTATTGCACACACGTGAATAGGGCGAGGGGAAAAATAAGAGCGTAAAAAGAGAGTACGGTTAAAAGGAGGAAACCGGTTTGCGCACTAGCGAATAATATAAGTCACACGATAAATAGAGGTGAGATGTTATCGGCTCAGAAGTTAGTCGGTGACGCCCGTATACAACTTTAACGTTTTCACAAAATTAGACCTGCTCGAACTTATAAAAAAAAATTTAAAAGAAATGTTAACCACGACTGGAGCCTATACCATCATCATTATAAAAAAGTCAACCCAGAAAAACACCAGCCCGTATACCCCACAAACGTGTCCAAGCTCAAAATATCAAATTTTGTCCGTCTGAGACTTGGACATACCTCAGCCACTCACCTACACCTCCTCAACAAAAACAACCCCCCAACGTGCACAACCTGTAACACCAGATTGGACATAACTCACGTACTAGAACACTGCCCATTGTTGCAACCTCTAATCAAAAATTTATTTAAAAACAAAACAATTTATGAAGTACTCCAAAATCCCAGCCTAAAAAATATAATAAGTATCTCTGAATTTATATCAAAAACCAACCTAAATATATAATCATAAAACCTCGAGCCAATAGTCTCAGCAGCTAGGCTCTTTAATATTAATTATCATGTAATTTAAATTACCTGTTAATAAATAATAATAATAATAATAATAATAATTTAGGTTTTAATATTTAAATACAAATTTTTTCGTGTCAATTAAATTCAAAATTCCGTCATTCTTCGGAGGCGCCTCATTTTTTGACGGGTCCATGGTCGGAGATGTTACCTCCTTAATTTCGGTCCTGGGACAAAATCCCGAATATATAACAACAGCAAGAGACGTACGCAGGATTTTTTCGATATTTTCTTTTTTCACGAAATGGTGCACGTTTGAACAAAACATTAAAATTTTCACTATAAGAAACGACAAAATTGTTGATTAAAAAAAAGCTATGCAATATAAAAAAATCCTACGTACGTCTCCGGAGGAAGGTATTTCGAATGTACTGTCAAAATTTCGTATAGATCGGTGAAAATTTGCTCGATTTATGTCTTCAGCCAGTTCAAAAGTGATTTCGGGAAAAGCGTTTAAAGTTTTAAGTACTATAAAATCACATGGCATACCTTTGGGGCGTTGTCGCAGAATGGAAAGTTTGGGAATTGACATATTTGCCGGCATCCATCCTTTGGTATGCTATTTTTAAGCCCCTAAAGTACCTTTTAAGATAAAAAAAATTTCGGTTTCTTCAAAATTCTAGACCAGATTCCCCTTTTAAGAGAATTTTTTCCATTGTGGATCACATAAGACTATTTCTGAGATTCGATTTGTTTTATGAAGATTAAAACCAGAGTGTACCCCGTGGTATATTGTGTCCAGTTGATTGCTTTAAGTTTAGGGGATGATGCTTAGTAATGTTATTTTTGCTTGTTTTTTGACAGAGATTTCGAATCTTATCAGTGGTTCTTTCAGTGCTGCTGTCTTGTCCGCAAACTTGTTACATGCAACTTCCCCGTGCTCTGGGATCCATATAATTTTTATATTTTTGCTTCCTATAATTTTTATCATGAAATGTGCTCATTTTTCGAGCGGTTTGTGTAAGGAAAGTGCAATTGAGTACTTTTTAAATTGGATATCGCTTCAGAAAATCCTAATATGTAAAATGCGTTGCTTTTGGAAATCTTTGAAAGTCGGTGTTAATAGATTTTTGTTATTGTCCATGATGAAAACTTTGTACAAATTTTTTTCTGTTGGAAGATCCCACTTGTCGGATAAGCTTATCGGTTTTTGTAAATATGTTGGGTATGTTTGGTGTCTGGTTATACGCAGAAATTTTATCGTAGTCGAAGAGTTTACCTCAAGTATAATTTATTGAGGCCGTGAGGCATTCTACAAGCTAAGTAATTGGTGTCCTTAGTCAACTTAGGAGGATACTACTGATTTGATTGAATATTTATTATAGAAACCAAGTTACAGAAACTATTGTCGCTTTCCATTAGTTTCATTCGGGGAAGCTCTTCAAAAACAATTGACTACCCAGAATAATTTTTGCTCAATTTACCGTATTGTCTTTGTGTGGAATATTTCTCGGGGAAAATTTTCATTTTGGCGTTTGAGTAACATGTATTAGTGCTTCTTGAGTGGATTTTCCCTTCAAAACATGAAGTGGCTGTTACTTTCCACTTCTCGCCAATGGAAAAGTTTGGGGATGACTTTTCTTTTCGTCCAATGAAAAATGACCATAACCACCTGGTGGCAAGGTCTTTTTGATAGACGTGCAATGTGATAAAATTTCCATTCCCTCACATTTGATGGCTGTGAGAAATGCGATAGGCACTGGGGCTCCCAGCCCCAGCTCTGTTGACCCTAATCATTTATTTATTTATTTACCTAGTGTTATTTAAATTTGAATTTCGATTAACTTGGAATGACTACCTTAAAAATAGGTGGTTACATTTTTGATACAGGTGCCATTGAGATCTATCCCATTGGTTTTTTATCTATCCCAGCTGGTTTTCTTGAAGATGAATTGTATGGCTTTTATCGATTGAAATTTTTGTGCTTGAGTATTTGCCTCATCCTTCTATGTTAATGAGTATGTTATAAAATTGAGTTAAGACGTCATTGAGATAAGGGTGATAGACAATAAAGTATACTTATCGTGAAAAAACTCGTCTAATTAGGGTGTTTTGCATAAGATGCGACAAAAGCTTAGGATGAATAGGTTGGGTTAAGACAAGAAGCAAATCCGCATAGAAGATGAAGGTCTATTTCCCTACAACCTAGCTTTTTAATACTACAGACTATAGCGTTCTTGAAAGATAATATTTTTTATTTTTTTCTAATATTTTAGTTCAAGTTAATTTAGTGAATAGTTTGTGAGCAATCAAGTTTCAAAGTCAAAATTTAAAAAAAATCAAAATTTTGTCCTATTAAGAATCATTTTTTCTTTCAGTAATCAACACTTAAAAACTTTTTCTTTTTCTCATCTGATGTATTAATTTGTTTTAAGTATTAATTTAAATAATTATTCTTTAAATCAAAACCATTACGTAAAAGCTAGACCAATTCAAAGTCAGCTACATCATAAAACACTGTATATTTTACTCACATAAAATTGTAACTATAAAAAAAAAAAGTCTCAATAAAAACTCAATTATCAAATTTCAGTAATCAATGTGCTTATTCTTAGTCAAACTCAAAAAAACCAACAAAAAAAATTTTCTTAGTTTACAAAGGAATAAAAGTTAATTTTCTCCAGAAAATTGAAATTTATGGGGTTTCCGCTCTTTTTCTAATTTTTTTTATTTCCAAAAACCGAAGATTTTCTCGTTCGGTTTTTTGTGTTCGACTCAAAATTAATAAGAGCATTGATCAGAAAAGGAAATCCCCTTAACAAGGCAAATTTTGTTAAAATTTATTTCATGGGGAAAAAATTGTTTTTTTTTTAATTTTGACCTTGAGATTTGATTATTCGAAAACTATATCAAAAAATGTTAATCAAAGAGCAAATTATAAGCTTTTAAAAACACTACAGTTGTGGTACCCGTGGCGTAATGGTTAGCATGTCTGTCTGCTAACCCAGAGGTTCGTGGTTCGAATCCCAACAGAGCAAAAATGTTTTTCCACAGGTATCGCGAGGAATTGACAAGTCCTCCGTTAGCTCCTCCACTCTTTCCCCTCCCCTCTCAAAAATCTTTAGCTTGTCCATATTCAAGCTTGGAAAACGGCGTTTATAACCCCTATACACAAAAAAGGTCCTAAGTGCGACGAAAATCCAAAAAAAAAAAAAAAATCCAAACCCAAAATTTTCTAAATCATATTGTATGAACAAATCTCTCATTTACCCTTGAAAACACGGGTTCCTCAAAGGCAGGTCAACAACATTAAACCTCGTTGACTTTGTCTCATTTTCTTTCTCAGCCTTGGAGAATGGAAAAGAGGTCGATGTAATTTCAACTGACTGTAGTAAAGCTTTCGATAAAATCTCCCACAAACTTATTCTTTTTAAACTTTCCACCCTCGGCTTTGAACCCATTCTGTTGAGATGGATTTCTTCTTATTTAGAAAACCGTTTTTATAGCGTTCGGTTCAGATCCGCCTTATCCATCCGCTTTTGAGCTACATCCGGTGCTCCCCAAGGCAGCCATTTAGGCCCTCTCCTCTTCATTCTTAGTATTAACGACATTGAAATGATCATCAAACACTTATCTATCTGTCTCTATGCGGACGATACTAAGATTAACCGGGCCATTTCTTCTTCTGAAGACTCTTCCCACCTCATCTCGACAATTTTTCAATATGGTGCTCCAAAAACAGCTTGGAGCTAGATGTTTCCAAGTGCCAATCAATTACCTTCTCACGTAAACGCATCAAATCTCCTCCCCGTCTCTATCTTCTAAACAGTCAAATTAAACTCCTCAACCTCAATACGCTGAAAGATCGAAGAGAAATATTTGACATTATCTTAATTCACCGAATCTATACAGGTACCAGTGGCGAAGCGTCCATATAATTCTTTGTCGATTATTTCCGGCTTACCTTTTGAAATTCATATCCGAAACATCTTGGACTTCTGGCAACATGAATCAAACTTAATCATACACATGAACTCGCTGCCAACATTTTTTTAAACAACTACCACTCTGCTTTCCGTTTTATTCTACACACATGTTGGCTCTTCAACTCACTCCATAAACAAACACAAAACTTAAGCAACAAACAAGGTAACTCCAAATATTTCGTCTTATAAAATTTGTTTTCTTTCCTCTTTTTTCTTGTACAATTCACTGCGCTTGAAACCTCGCTGTTCAATTTCAATACATGCTTTCTTATGGAAGAAAATAACAAGATGTTCTACCGTCTTATTTTTTGGTTAATCTGTTTATTATCTCTTATTCTTTGCGCTCTGAGCAGGTGAATATTGTGCAGGGCGCCGGCGGCGGCGCAGTAGCCCAGTGCTCATTTGCATTTGCAGCATTGCTTCTGCACACTTCGGTGTTTGCATGAGGTTGGTTTTATAAAAAAAAAAAAAAACTTTTTCCTTCGTATTTCTTCCCATAGACCCATGCTTATAAACAAAAATGTATATGGCAGGTTTGCAACTTGAGGTAGGTCTCTGCTTGAAGAACAAGAAAATAACACGCTGCTCTCCGACTTATTTCATGAATTTGTATGTGTCTCTGCACTGGACTGATGTGTCAAAGGTTGCCACTTTGATAACAAGTATGCGTGTTGGTTTGAAATACTTGACTTTTTGGTTTGATGCGAAGACATTGCACAAAAAAAAATTTCAAGTAAACTTTTGAAATTTAAATTGTTGGTGACTAAGTTTCCTTCGAGTTACCATTTGGAATTATTCACGCCTCGCCACTCAACCCTTAACGAATCCATCTTTCTAAATACTAACCCTCGTAACACTCGGAATCCACGTCTCTTCTATCTTCTCACCCATCGAACCTTTTGCGGCTCTAATGAACCCATCTACCCAATGCTGATGAATGTCTTTTCTCACTCTTCTTGTTTTGACTCTTCAGGGGCCAGATTCTATAAAAAGCGAAACGAAAGCGATCAAACGTTTTTCAATAGGAAAGACATTGCAAATCGTTCGCACACACGAAAACGTTTATTCGCTTTTTACCTGCCTAAAGCTTCGCCTCCTAAGCCCTCCAACTAGTTAACTTAAGTGTTAGCTATTAAGGGGTTAGGAGTAAACACAATTTTCAAAAAATCGATTTTTGTTTTTTTGCATTTTCTTAAAGTATAGTATCTTAAAAATATTCTCTGAAAGTTTGAAGTGAATACGACAAATATCTTTCGAGTTATTCAGCGAAGAATGAGAGGCTCTCGAGCGGTCTGGTATGGACTGTAAGACTTTAAATGCGTTATTCTCAAAACTATGTTTTATGAACTGTTGACCACTGTAACTCAAAAACCGCTCGATAGATTTGAATGAAACTTATACAGCTTTTAGAAAACATAAAACAGATAGTGCCTGATCGAAGGATTTTTTTTTAAATTCGATTTTTTATAAACAACTAGCAAACCCGGCGAACTCCGTTTCGCCACCAGATGGCTTCGTTTTTTGTAACATTTCGTTTGGGGATTAAAAGATGAAGGAAAATGATTTTTTTTTTGTTTTATATGTATTTGAAAAGGAAAAATTTTCATTTCGATTACAAAATTGAAGTGTAATTTAGTTGAACTTCTCTAAGTAAAAAATAAAAGTGAATCCAAAGTAAATACTGAATCGAAGCGTTATACGTGTCCGCAAATTATCCGTTTCATTGAAGTGCTCTTTGGTAAACCACATTTTTTGTTTTTTGGTCTGACGATAACACAAACAAAGTGGATGGTTTCCCAACTCGTGAACACGCAACGTATAGCTGCCCATGTGAAAAACGATGATTTTCTAAATTTGTCCCGCAAACACTAAGCGATTGGCCTTGCGACTTGTTAATTGTCATTGCGAACGCAAGGCGAGCCAGAAATTGCAATCGTTTGAAGTCAAACGGAAGATCAGTCGGAATCATTGGTATTCGAGGAATACATACATTTTCATCTGGGTACTTTCCGTTAATAATGGTTGCCTCAATCAAATTCGGCATAAGTCTTTTCACCGCAAGTCGAGTACCGTTGCAAAGTCGCGGTGGATTCAAATTACGCAATATCATAATAAATGAACCAACTTTGAGTTGCAAGTTATGTGGTGGAAATCCTGGTAACTCCAGAGAGTTCAAAAACTCCGTTGGATAATTTACCACATCATCGGGATTTTTTATGGAATCAACGGATTTGTATGTCACCAAATCGCCATCGATTTTTGATTGAATGGTAAAATTCAGTGCATTTACATCATTATTATTTGCAGCGAGAATTGCGTCACCGACGCTTTCTACTTAAAAGAAATGTACTTATTTTCGTGGGGGATACTCACACTTCACACACCACGTACTGGCGCCGTTGTATTACATGTTATGGATCAGAGATGGCGCTGTATGTGAAAAATGATAAACCTCACGGAGCCCGAGACCTTTCCAACGAATGCAAAACCGTGGAAATCGGTTCGTGCGTTCTGGAGTTATAGCGTCAGGAAGCAAAACCGGACTTATTTTTATATTATAGACAATTAATTGTTGGTTTTTTCCCAAAAATCAGAAAAAAAATCCTGAGGCTGCCATTTTGTTAATTTAAAAAAAAAAAAAAGCTTCGATCAGGCACTTCAAATCTATCGGTTTTTGAGTTAGAGTGGGCACGGCAAGGACCCATTATTAAAACATGTTCAAATTAGACCACCATAATTTTTTTTTTTTTGAAATTTTAGTGAAGTAATGTTAAAGTATGATGAAATGATACTATGTTTTTACTTATGTGAAATGAACTTCATTACTAGTAAAAAAAATTAATAAATAATGGCATTTTTCATGCTCTTGACTAAACATAACCCCTTAAGTTTCTTAGTTTGTAAGTTAGATTAAGTAACAGCTTGTATTGAGCCTAATAAATGGGAGTTTCGCCCCCACCAAAATTAAATTAAAAAAAAAAAATAATAAATAGGGTGGCGCTAATAGCGAGGAGGCCCTGGGCCTAGCGCATTTCTCACAACCATGCCTTGTGAGGGAATGGAGGGGACCTACAATTTTATGCCGGATCCGAACGGCTAGTCGATAAAGCGCCTAGGCCCTGGGGCTCCTCGCTCTGTTGCTCTGTTAAATAGGGTTCATTTATTTATTTATTTTTTATAGTATGTGGTAGTAAGTGGCTTAATTGATTTTTTAACTCCGTCTAAAGGGGGGGGGGGGGGGGGGGGGAAGAGAGAGCCCCTCCCATACGAAATTTGTCTTGTCCTGACTCAACCTATCCGTCCTGAGCCTTTGTCGCAACTTATCCAAAACACGCTGTATATATAAATTCATCAGCCTAACAATTTCAGAGATGGATATTTTCGACATTGGATCTTAAATAATCACCCTTATTGACTTATCTCTAGGTGCCACAATTATTGCCGTTTAAATAAAATCACTTTTGAGGGAATGGTAAGAGCAATGAGGAACAGATAGAGGGCTGAACTTATATTTTTATGAAAACAAAAATTATCGCGGCTGGAGCTCTGTCATTTCTTAGGCGTTTTAGTGAAACGCCTATCGCAATAAGGGTGAATGTTTTTTAACTCGTGTGAATCGGGACTTTGTGTTCCTTGTTTTCACTATGAAATCATGAAAAAAGAGTCTACCAAATGTCACCGCGATCCCAACTACTGTGCTATTTACTGTAGTCCAGTAATTTTAGATGGAAGCCCTGTTTTCCTGATCTAAATATTAGAATCCAATTTTTTTTTCGTATAGTAATATTTATAATAATTAACTTTAACATAATTTCTTACAAAAATGATGTCTTTTATTTTTTTCCGTACAACAAAATGGTTTGGATAGAAATATACTTGGAAACTTCTTTACAATGAATATGTGTAATTTTGTATAGCCTATGCATCATAGAATATGTACTGTGATTATTTTTTATATGAACTATCATTGTATATGCATATATATATACTTGTATTCACAATATACATATATCTATACATGAATATATTAGTCCAGTCATTTTAGACATTTCTGACCTGAAAAATAAGAAGTCGAATTTTTCTTTGGGTCATTTTCACATATATTTAACGTATACATATCCACAAGTATTTATGTTATCATCAAACGTAAAACTATTGACCATAGCGTTCAGACACGATTGTCCATGACAACTTCCACATATAACGGAGCACGATAATCCTACTTTTCTGCATTTACAACACGCACCACAGCCTTTTGCTCGGTTACCAAAAATGTTGCGAAAGAATATTATCTGGTGCCGGTGGTGATAACTTCTCCATAAAATTTTAAATATTCATAATCTTTATAAAGGTTCAATATTTTCTCCAAGTCAGATAATAGACACGAAACAAATAGATAGTAAATTTACTACTGTATTGAAACTAATCACATAAAACTTAAATATCAGTGATTTTCAGTCTTACTTACTTAGGTGGGCATTACAGTTCCGGGTGAACCTGGGCCTCAACCAACATCCTTCTATAACGATTTCGGGCAAGCTCTCTCCAGTTTTGCTCTAAGTCGGTTGAGGTCTTCCCCTTCAGCGATTTCCCTGCACAGTGCTTTCGAAAACCCGTCGAGCCGGAGCGTTTGGGTCCATCCGCTCTACATGGCGCAACCATACGATGCATCGTAGCCTCGCCATGCGTATACTTCTGGCTTTGCCCATGTCGCGGTACAGTTCATACAGCTCGTTGTTGTATCTTCTTCTCCACACATTGTCTTCGCATATGGGACCAAAGATCATTCGGAGAATTTTTATTTTGAAACGACCAAGGGTTTCCTCATTCGCTTTCTATAAGGTCCATGCTTCCGCGCCGTAAAGCAGGACTGGGATGATCAAGGTCTTATACAGGGTTACATTGGTTTTTCTGGAGAGGATTTTGTGTCTCAATTGCCTTCTTAACCCAAAGAAGCAACGGTTGGCAAGAGTTATTCTCCGTTTGATCTCCGCACTGATGTTGTTATCCTGTACTACCTCGAAGTTATGTCTGTCTATTGTGACGTTTTGTTCAATTCTGCGATGTTCTGTGTCCTGTTTGATGACAGAAGTATATCTTCGTTTTGCCCTCATTAACCATCAAACCCATTTTTGCCGATTCTGTTTCAATACTCGCAAAAGCACCTATGACATCACGCTTTTTTCGTCTCATTACGTCAATATCGTCTGCGTAGGCGAGACTTTTGAAAGATTGTTCCTCTGGTGTTGACGTTTGTGTTTTGTACAATCTTTTCTTGACGGAGCAGCGTGAATTCTCCAAAGTCATCCTACATAGTCGTACGAGTTTTGCAGGGATGCCGAAACTAGACATGGCTCTGTACAGCTCGTCTCTGTAAATATACAGCATATTACAGCAGACAAGATCTTATAAGCGAGCAATTGTGATAGTCGTCTCTGTTCTTTAGGATCGGGCATACTTCTTTCCAACTGGTCTCCAGCTGCCTTTAAAAGTTCGGCATGAAGTCCATCTGCACATGCAGTCTTATTAGATTTAAGTTTGCATATGGCAAGCTTAACTTCTGGTAGGTCGGGAGGACGGCATTCTTGATTACCGTCCAAGCTGAATGGTGCAATCTGCCTGACAGCGGAATTTGTGTCTTCCTCGCCGCTAAGCAGTCTGCAGAAGTGGTCTTTCCAGATCCTCAGTAGCGACTGTGACTCTACAACTATGTCTTCCTGCTGGTCTCTACAGGCTTCAGTTCGGGGCTTGCCACCTTGGCAAGATCTTTTTACCTTTTGGTAAAACTTCCGAATCTCGTTCCTGTCATGGCACCTCTCTATTTCCTCAAACGAGCGCTTCTCATGCTGCTTCTTTTTCTTTTTGAGAATTCGTTGTTCTTCCCTTCTTTTCTACTTGTAAATCTCGTTATGCTCATCGTAAGCAGGCCTTTGTTCGTTTTTTGGCTGCATTTTCCTGCCTGCATTCTTCATCGAACCGTGGGTTTCGTTTTGGGGGCCGAGTGAAACCCAGAATCTCAGAGGCAGCGGTTCTGATTGCTTCTTGGCATTGCTGCCACTGGTCTTCAATGCTTAATGCTGGGCATAGGATTCAAGGATAATTGAAGGGACACTCGATTGGAAAAGGCATTGGCAATCTCTTGCGATTGTAGCTTTCCGACGTCATATCTCTTCACAGCGTTAGGTCGTGAACAAGATATCCTCATTCGTACTTTGGCTACAACAAGATAGTGGTCCGAGTCAAAGTTGGCCCCTCGGAAAGTTCGGATATCTATCTCACTGGAAGAGTGCTTTGCGTCAATCGCAACATCATCAATTTGGCTGACGGTCGATTGATATGTTGATCTCCATGTACCTTTATGAATTTTGATGCCGGAAGCGTGTACTACTTACAACAAGATTTAGCCCCGCAGCAAAATCGATTAGCCTTAGTTCGTTTTCGGAGGTTTTGTCATGGAGGCTATGCTTACCGATTGTATTTCCAAAGATGTCCTCCTTCCCTAGTTTTTTTACGTCGTTTCTAGGGCACTGCTCATATTTTTCTTCGAGGAGCTCGTAGAAACAATCTTAGGAATTGTTGTCTTTTTATTCTGTGAGGGCCTGAGCGCATATTAGGCTTATATTGGCGAGTTTAGCCCTGATGCGGATGGTCATTATACGCTCATTAACTGCATTTTGAGCCCTGAGTCTTCCTCTAACGACAAATCCGTACCCAAATAAGCGCTGTTTCTGTTGTCTGTAGCAGTCGCCATAGTAAAGGGCCCGCCAAATAACTTTTTTTTTTTTTTTGAAAATGCTATAAAAAAATATTTGAATATTTTTTTTAAGTTTAGTAGGCGTGTGAGAGTAACGGTAAGCTTTAAGAAATTTTTTTTTCGCAAACTAAGCGCATAATAATGCTCTTTCATTACATACATTACACACACCTGTCATTGCCTTATGTATGCAGAGTTTTACAGTAAGACAAGATAAACAGCGAACCTTCTTCAGATGAGCGGCAGTGTATGTTTTGAATCATGAAAATGAATCGATTGAAAAAGAAAATAGTTTCTAATTTTTTTTTAGATTAGAAATGTCCAAAATGACTGGACTATTAAAACTAATAACAAATTAAACTTAATTAAGTTAAACAAAACTAGACCAACGCTTTTCGTCTTGGTAAGAATATCAAGCTTCAAGCATGAAACTTTTGAACCTTTTTTCGAGAAAAAATAAAAATAAATAAAACATAAAACTTTACATTTACTTTATTTTTTTTTTATGTTTTACTTTTGTTTTAGTATATCATGTGCAGCTTTAAAGCACAGCCTACCTTCATTCCGCCCTAATCGGATTCCTCAAAAACTGGAAAATAATGTTGGTGAAATCATTTTGGAGCTAATGTAGATCACATTTGCTTAAGCGGGTACTATTTGAAAAAAAAAAATCTTTATATGACTAACGATATTATCTAATTATTTTGTTTTAAAAGGTATTTTCGTGTATTTTGTTGTGGCTCATTTCGATTTGGTTTTGATGCATTAAGTTTTAAACGATGTTTTTTTACTATTGTGGAAAAGTTATTTAGTACTCAATAAGTTTGTTGAAAAAGTTTATTATGTTTTTATTTTTATTTAGTTTAAATTAAAAATTATGTGTTTGATAGAAAACTTTAAAAATTAATATAGTCATTTAAAAAGAAAGTTTGACCCACATACTCCCAAATATAAGCTCAAATACAAATCTTGTATTCAATTAAAAAAAAAACATTTTTCTAATTTTGTATTTTTTTCTTTTTTAAATGTTTTTGTTTTACTTGCGATTATAGGTACTATAAGAAAAAAAAATGAGAAAACAATTACCTTTGATATAGAGGGGTTATCGAAGAAAAAGTGCGCCCAACTTCAAGCAAAAAGCACGGAGGGCCTGTATCGAGAGCTGGAAGAGATTTCTGCCCCAGTTGCTGAAGCAAATCAGGCAATCCAAGAGCTATGACAAAGCAACTTGAATAAGGGAGCAACCATTTGCAAAATAGCCGCTCAGAGAAGGAGAAATGCGCAGGAGATTCGTTCGCCGAAGTTCATAAATGATGGTCAAGGACTGCTACTTGTGGATGACGACAAAATTCTTCACAGGTGGCGACATTATTGTGATGATCTTTTGAATGAACAGTTTCCTCGGCGCCACTTTCCAACAGCTGCACCTAACTTTACAGAAGTATCCGACGTCACAGTCGAAGAAGTTAGGGAGGCAGTTAAGAACTCCAAAAAAGGCAAAGCGATTGGGCCAGACGAGGTACCATATGAGTTTTGGAAAAATATGGGAGACATCGGGTTGAGATGGCTTACGATTCTCATCTCCAAACTTATAAGAGGTGAAAGGTTGCCTAATCAATGGAGGGAAAGTTTTCTTCTTTCAATGTACAAGGGAAAGGGAGATACCAGAAGCTGTGACAACTATCGTTCGATCAAGTTGATGTCCCACACTATGAAGATCGTTGAGCGGGTTTTGGATAGCCGACTGCGGAAAATAATAAGGCTGTCTGATGACCAATGCGGGTTTGTCGCGGGTAAGTCAACTACAGACGCAATCCAAAGTATAAGAATCATTATGGAAAAACACCGAGATGCCTTAGAGGATTTGCATATTGTGTTGGTTGACTTCGAAAAAGCATTCGATCGACAACTACGAGATCTGATATGTGTGGCCCTCAGACACCGAGGAGTTCCTGAAGCCTATGTGCGAATAATTATGGTCATGTACGAGGGAGCAGTTACAAAAGTGAGATGCCCAGCTGGAGTCACCGAAGAATTCCAAATAACGGTAGGTGTACATCAGGGAAGTGTCTTGAGTCCACTGCTCTTTATTGCTGTTCTGGATTATTTGCTCGAAGGAAAAGTAACGGACAGTAAAGTACAACAATTATTCTTTGCTGACGATGGAGCCATCATAAGCGAGGATCCTACATCCCTGCAACGAGCACTTGACGTTTGGATTGATGTTCTGGAAGGAAATGGGTACCGTATTAGCGCTAAAAAGACTGAATACCTGTGCTGCCCTTTTTCTGATCCAGACAAGCCTATTCCAGACATTTAAATGCGCTTCCCAAGTGTGAAAAGTTTAAATATCTGGGTTCTATGATCAATAGTGAAGCAACTTGTGATGACGACATTGAAGCAACTTGTGATGACGACATCAATCATCGAGTAAGTAAGGGTGGATGAAGTGGCGAGAAAACTCCGCTATCTTCTGTGATCGAAAAATGTCCCCTAAGCTGAAGGGAAGACTCTACACAGCAGTTGTCCGTCCAGCTCTGACATACGGTTCACAATGTTGGACAGTGTACAAAAAGTATGAGAGCAAATTGACGCCAGCCGAAAAGAAGATGCTTCGGATGACAGCAGGAGTAACAAAGCTTGATCGAATTAGAAGTACTAAGATCCGTGGAAGCCTTCATGTCAAAAGTACCATCTTGGACAAAATTCAGCACGACCGGCTCAATTGGTATTGTCATGTTCAAAGGAGAGATCCGCAGAACCCCGTCCAAAAGGCAATATCGTACAACGTTTCAACAAATTCGCGACGAAAAAGAAAAGGCAGGCCAAAACACTCCTGGTACAAGCAAATCCAAAAACAGCAGCATTTGGTTGACCTCAGACATGGAACAATCCAAAACCGGGAGGCTTGCCGACGCTTTCTGAGGTCAACGCGGCGTACCCCACAGGCGGATCACTAGTGTGAAGCAGAAAAGTGGGAGAGTTGTGATCGCTTCAAGATCACTACTCGTAACGCCGGAAATGGAAAAGTAGAAGAAGATAGAGGGGTTTTCGGAATTCTACTAGCTACTAACTATAATTTTTGGGGCCTGCCAGGTTTTCAATTTTAAATGATGTACAAATTTTCTTCCCGGGCAAAATTGACTTTGAGGTAATTTTTTTTTTTCATAAAATGTCTGATATTAATAAAGTCTCTCTATTTTTTTCTGCTGCACAAAACAATAACAGAAAGAAACTCCTTTTACAATATGTATTTGCAAAAATTTAAAACAAGCAAAAAATCTAATTTTTTGTTTTTACCGACTTTTATTGTAGCACCTTGCAATTGGAGTAGTTTTCCAAGAATTTATAGTTTTATGGTAATTTTTATGACTGTGCACTGATGAAAAGGATTAGAAGTTTACTTGACCTGCTATCAAAATCCTAAACTACCTCTTCTCAGGGAGATTTAAATTTGGGGTATGAATGTTCAGTGGGTAAATAAGTGGTATAAAAGAATAAGAAAACAAATTTATGCATCAGTTTATCATGTTAAGCTACGATTGCAGTTGGATAGGAGCGCTTTTTGAAATGCATTCATTTACGGGTTGTGCAATGGAAATTCAAGAAGGGCGCAACGAAGATAAAGGGTTTTTCAAATGGGACGCTACAAAAGTAGAGCGACAGGGACAGCAAACGACGCCATATTTCTAGCCGCTCTTTTGACATTTCAGTAAGGTTTGCGATTTCATGATGAAAAGATATACCAACCAACAACGAGTCGAAA
Organism: Melanostoma scalare; assembly: GCA_949752695.1. Taxonomy (NCBI): domain Eukaryota; kingdom Metazoa; phylum Arthropoda; class Insecta; order Diptera; family Syrphidae; genus Melanostoma; species Melanostoma scalare. The sequence goes on from OX456986.1 coordinate 57,853,971, forward strand.
TTATTAAAATTTACTACCGAAATTCGGAGTCTGTGGCCTCAACGTTAAGAGCGCTACGTCCAATTTATGATGAGGCTCATTTCTGGCTGAATGGCTTCGTCAATAAACAAAATATGCGGTATTGGTCATGCAGCAATCCACATGTACTCCATTAGTCATCATTGCCTCCCGAAAAAATTACGGTTTGGTGTGGTCGAATATGGGCCGTGGGCGTCATTGGGCCGTACTTCTTCTGTGATGATCAAAACCGGCACGTTACTGTGAATGGGGATCGCTACCGTTCAATGATAATCGAATATTTTTGGCCCCAATTGGATGATATGGACTTGGAGGACATTTTATATTAATTTGTATTTATTGGTACATAAATTATGTTTGCACAATATTATCTTTTAGTTGTGAAACAATGGAAACAAGGTTTAAATAGTAATAAATGATTAACTTATACACTAATTATTTAAATATTATTAAATTATAGTTAAATTATGATTTAAATTATTATTTACATTATTTACTTGAACTTTTTAAATCTTTTTTCTTTTTTGTGAATATGCTTATGAGCAGTAATGTTGTTTTAGCTTTTCTTGAAAATCCCTCATACCTGAAGACCGCCTTACGTGGCGCAGACAAAAAACTGTTTTTGAGTTATAGAGTAGTTCGAAATAGGTGGCACGAAACTTCTGCTTCTTCCGGAAGAAGATACAAATTGAATTCTTTGGAAAAGATATTCGGGCACTTTATTTTTTTTAAGACTGAAAAGAAAAGTTAGTGTTTTAAACTCGAGATACTGTTGTAACTCCATATTCCAAGGAAAGCCTTAACATAACCAGAGATATGTTCTCTTCGACCAATGTTATAGGCAAACCTTAGTGTACTATTTATAGCTACTTTCAACTTACGTAAGGAGATGCTATCTAAGTCACAGAAAACTGGGTAGGCATAAAAATGATTGGGAATAAAAGTGACTTAACCATCCTGAAAGGAAGACAGTTTCCAATTTGATATAGAATCCGGAGGGAACCATATATCTTGGATACTGTTTTAATAATATGATTTCCCCAGGTGACATTTTGGTTAAATGTTACACCGCGATTTTTTACACTGGTGACGTAAGGTAACACTAATCCTTCTAAGCAGAGTTTTGGTAAGTTTTGAGTGTCAATGCTTAAGCGACTAATTAATATGGTTTGACTTTTACTGGAGCTCAGCATAAGCTTATTCTTTCTCGACCAAGAGGCTATCGAGCTAAGGTCTTCACTAATTCGCTCAGTGGCATCCTCAACTTAACCTATCGGATAGCTAAAATGCATCTGCACATCATCAGCGTACATTTGAACCTTACAGCATTTCAAAATTGAGTGAAGTCATTATTGAACAAGGTAAACAATAGTGGACCTAAGATGGATCCTTGTGGGACACCAGCTTTCGTTTGAAGAAAACTTGAAATTTTTTGGTTGCAGTAGACAGCTTATCAGCGACCTGTCAAGTAACTTTCCATAAGTTTTATTGCTGTGGACTCGAAAGCGAAGTAGTTTTTCAATTTAACACATTGACTGCGATGGCTATCATATTTGATAGCCTGTTATGTTTTCAGTGGTGCCGTGGCTATCAAATATGATAGTCAGGTATGCTTTCATAAAATGGATATCATATATGATAGAAATGGCCTCCGACGGAAAGGTAGAATCTAACTTATTGTGCTGTGCCATGGATATCATATTTTATTGGCAGGCTAAAGTCCCTCCCAAGATCTCCCAGGACAACACAAATATATATTTATTTAATAAAAATTTACAATATAGCAAAAAATGTTATTGGCACCCAGTGAAATATACCGAAAATTGGCTTGGCAATGTGTTAAGAATGAGAATGTTGCGAGGAACTGTATCAAAGGCTTTTGAGAAATCAAGCAATACAAGAGACGTTACATGACCTTCAGTCAGTTCCATTCGAATGTCATCTACCAAGTTTAAGAGTGCCGTATTACAACTTTGGTTTGGTCTAAAACCGGATTGCTCAGGTTAAACTCATTGAGAAAAGAGTGCACCTGATTGCTCAAAAGTTTCTCAAAAACCTTCGAGAGAAAAGGCAGAATCGATATAGGTCGATAGGATTTATTGCTAGAGGCAGTATTTTTAAGGACAGGGATAATTTTGGAGATCTTCCAGGAAGACGGATATGTGGAGTAGGTTAAAATGTTTGTTAAAAATTTGTGTAATTCGGAGAGCTACGCATGAATAATAATTTTCAAAAACTTTGGCTGCATTCTATCTAGTCCGACAGCATTTGACTTAATTAAAGTGACTGCATTAAGAACTTCGAACTCAGAAACTCTTTGGAAGCTAAAACTCCTAGAAATTGTTGGAATGAGCAATTCCTCTACAGCATATAATGTTTCATGAAAATGGTCGCCTTCATGTGAGGCATTCGAATTGGAAGCAAAATCTCTGTTTAAATCATCGGGCTCGTCTCGTCGACGTCTCCATTAACAGTATTTCTATTGGAGGCCCTTAATGCCTTAATGTTTTTCCAAGTTTTTGAAATATTTGTACTTGAGCTGAACCTAGAATTGAAAAACCGGATTTTTGAATTTCTAATTTCCCGTTTAGTTCTATTCCCTGCAAACTTGTAAGCATCAAAAAACTCTGGAATTCTAAATCTTTTCCATCTCTTATACGCGCTGTCCCTGTGTTTAAGAACACTGCAAGTGGCTAAAATTGGTTGCACTTTGTTCACAAGCTGAAATCCGTTCTTTCAAGGTTTCCATTTCGACTTCAATAAGCATCAACTTCTCGCAAATATTTTTGTTGATGGTTTCAATTCGAGCCGATAGTTTTTCTTCAAGACTAAAAATTGATTTATGAGTTAACTCACCTTGTTGAGTGATTTTGAGATGAAGGCTGGAGAAACATTCTGACGTCATTGTTTTGAGCGATGGTGACGATGCTTCAGGTGGTTGTGTTGATGTCGATGTGTTAAGCAGCAATGGTGATTTCAGACTTTGTGATGAACAGGAAGGGGAGTCCGTCAGAGGTTTCCGTTGTTGCCTCTTTGTAGTTAGCCGTGTGTTCTTTAAATCTGACATGGTGTGTGTGATTTTTTGTATTTTAAAACGGCCGAGCAGTTATGAAATATCAAGTGACGAATTTATGCAACAAATAACATACAAAAGTTTTTTAAAATTAATTCTGCACTCACGCAGCGAGTTTAAAAACAATTGACAGTGGTTATGAAAGAAAATATTAAACTAGATTTGTTGTTAAGCTCAAATTCAGAATCAAAATTATGGAATCATAGATTAGATACACGTTTCACTTGTATGACAGCTGTATACTGTACATGTGGTTCCAACAGGACGGCGCCACAAGCAACACAGCGAATTTCACAATCAATTTATTCGGCCCTATCGTGGTAACCGTCGGAGCGGAATTCTCTCCGATCGGAGACATTTTGCTTCGCGGACGATCCGACGTTCTCCGACAAGTTTATGTTGCGGAGATTTTAGTTTTGGGAATGCAATACATTGTCGCATTTGTGAGAAATTTCTACTACTTCGAAGCAAAAATGAATCTCCGAAAGAAGATGCGTTGCGGAGAAAACTCCGCTCCGACGGTTACCACGATAGGGCCGATTGGAAACCAAGTTTGGAGAACGTGTTATCTCACGAAATGGTTCAGTCGCTTGGCCGCCTCGGTCGTGCGATTTGACGCGCCGTTAGGCTATTTCCTGTGGGCAGTCGCCATCTGGCAAACGCTGAGTATACACGTGTGCAAAGAGTGCGACCTGGGGATTCCCCCAGGAAAAACCGCTTTAAGGAACTCGATCCAGACGCTCCCTTAAACCAATGCGCCAGAGCAAAACGAAAATGTGAATCTTATTACCCACCACTACCAACCAGTGCATCCAATGACGACAACATCCCTCGTTATCTAGTTATATCTGGCCTAGAAAAAACTATTAATCGAAAAGATAATGAAATTGAAAAACTTCGCCCACTCGCATCATATAATCTTTTCCAAATTAATCGTGGCTTAGAATATATCTCAAAAGAAATATTAGAGGTTAAAGCAATGCGCTCCGGCGACCTTTTAGTTAAAGTAGCCAATTTGCCAACCGCAAACAAATTCTTAAAACAAACACACATTGACTCCATTGCAGTGAAAGTTACACAGCACAACAACCTTAACTCAGTGCAATCAAGAATATTCTCTACTCATAGCAAAGACATTCCTGAAGAAGAACTGTTAAGAGAACTGCAATCCCAAAAAATAACTCAAGTAAAAAAAATGTCTAGAAAGGTTAATAACGAATTGGTTGCAACAGGAGCAGCAATCCTTACTTTTGACTTAATAAGACGGCCAAACGAAATAAAACTGGGATGGTTCAGCTGCAAAGTAGAAGAATACATTGCCAACCCAATGAGATGCATTAATTGCCAAAAATTAGGACACACGAAAAATCGCTGAACAAGCACTCAAATCTGTAAAGAATGTTGCAATCCACCACCACACACAGAATGTGCTCGCACATATTGCATAAACTGCCAAGAAGATGGTCATACATCATATGACCCTTCATGTACAACATTCCTTCGCCATAAATCAGTCAACAAAATAAAAACCGACCGCCGGCGCCGCTGCACTCTCCGAGAAGCCTGGCAGATCTACAGAGACGACCCCGAATAGCTTCAGCTCACCGCGCCCTGACTCCAAGCCATCCATGGCCGAAATAATTAAAATCCTAATCCTAAACGCAGACCAAAACAAAACAATAAACTCAAATTCGATCATATCAACTGAAAAACCCCCACAACAAGAAGCCAATAGAATAACCAAAGCAATCCACAACAACCCCACGCCTACTCTCCAAACAACTAACTACCAGCTCGAAAAAGAAAGAAATCTCACAGCCACCAACCAATCAACCACCGCACCATCCAGCGCAACAATTCAAACTCAAATCCAACCTCAAAAACAAAACTCATACTCAAATACAAGTTCATCGCCATCAGACTCGCCATTATCAAGCATTACAAAACATTGCTCAAAGAAAACAACTACTTCTTAAAGCAAATGGAAACCGATGATTACCAGTAAACATATTAAAGATTCCTAAATCAGTGATTCTGCTTCTCGGGTGTTGAATCCTTCAAGCTCACTTAGGAACTTGAAGGCTTCAACACCCAGGGAGCGGAGTCAAGACATATCTATAAAACAACCATATCTATTCAACCCTCGCTCTAATCAATCTATCCTAAAAATTATTCAATGGAACATGGATGGGTATTTTAATAACCTCCATGAACTTCAATTTCTAATAAACCAACTGAAACCTTCAATCATCGCACACATTCCAATGAACACCAATCTTCACCCTCCTAAACAATATGCATATCATCTTCACAACACCACCGCCAAACAAGGAATCGGACTCTTAGTACATCATAGAAATCCTAAAAAGCCCAACCGAATCAAATATCCTGAAAATCAACGAAATACTCACCAAAACAAACTTTCATTTATAAATACGCTTAATAATTCATTTTCTTCATTAATTTGTAACAAAATCACTACTTAACTCTACATATGTACATTTTTTGAAACTAAATAACTTATTTTATAGAGCGTAAGACCACAGTTGTTTCCAGCTCACCCTTTGTATTAACAAGTAATTCATCACTTGCTTAATAAATGAATAATAATACATAATATGTAATAATAATAAATGTTAAACACTACTTTCCCTCACATACCAGCCGAAAGCCTATCTAGCACTAGCTGCTGTTAAAAATTGTAAATTATAATTATTGTAAATTCATTTATATTATAAGAAATAATAATAATAATAATAATAATAATAATAATAATAATAATAATAATAATAATAATAATAATAATAATAATAATAATAATAATAATAATAATAATAATAATAATAATAATAATAATAATAATAATAATAATAATAATAATAATAATAATAATAATAATAATAATAATAATAATAATAATAATAATAATAATAATAATAATAATAATAATAATAATAATAATAATAATAATAATAATAATAATAATAATAATAATAATAATAATAATAATAATAATAATAATAATAATAATAATAATAATAATAATAATAATAATAATAATAATAATAATAATAATAATAATAATAATAATAATAATAATAATAATAATAATAATAATAATAATAATAATAATAATAATAATAATAATAATAATAATAATAATAATAATAATAATAATAATAATAATAATAATAATAATAATAATAATAATAATAATAATAATAATAATAATAATAATAATAATAATAATAATAATAATAATAATAATAATAATAATAATAATAATAATAATAATAATAATAATAATAATAATAATAATAATAATAATAATAATAATAATAATAATAATAATAATAATAATAATAATAATAATAATAATAATAATAATAATAATAATAATAATAATAATAATAATAATAATATTTCCTGTGGGGCTACGTCAAATCTATGGTCTATGCCAACAAGCGACGGTTGATGAACTTCGTACGAATATCGAACGTGAAATTGCAGCAGCGTCTGGACTTCTGCAACCGTGCCCGTGGTGGCAATGTAAAAAAAATCGAGTTCCATACATAAACGTACTTTCACAGGAATAAAGAATTTCATTGATATCCAAACCGTTTTTGATTTATTTAAAAAAACTTTTGTAGCTCTTTTATTGAAAAACCCGATACCAGGAGCTTTATCTTAATAGACAACTTTCTTCTCAAAATGTTTTTGGAAATACCTTTTGAAGGTTTCGAGAAACTGGATCAGTATTAAATGCAAGACCTAACGCATGAGCTGCAACGATAAGAAGAGTTTCGTTCGATGAAAGAAAACTGGCAGCTGTTAAAATCGATCCTTCTATCATCATAAGGCGCTTGGTCGAACAAATGTTTCCAAACAAAGACCCAACTTAATTTTATTAACTAATTAAAGTTTTTACAAAATTATCTACCAGACCTATTGGTGTTCCACTGCTTTTGCTATTTATAAGCGAAAAATTGGCGTGTTTATTTTTTCGCTAAAAACCTTTAGAATATAAATTTTTTTTTTATATTTCATGTGATTTTATTCAATTTTCATAAGTAATGTGTAGTTGGCAATCCTGTACCGCCAAATATATTATGAAGAGCGAATACTATTACCTTGTACTCACTCAGCCTTAAGATATTTATATTGTACTTAGCAGACAATCGCAAGTTCGTGGGACACGTGTTTAGGTCCTAGGACGTGGGTAAATAGACACAGACTGGAAACTCAACGCCTAACAAGACTTTATACACCGAACGGCATATCTCAAGAATCTAGTTTTACAAATTAAACTTAATATTCGGATTTCAAAATGAGATTTAAAATCCGAAAATAAAGTGGTGTTTGCGGTTTTACTTACACAATTTTATATTCAGCTTCACATGTATTTACAAATAGATGTGCTTACAAAAACAATTCTCGCTATATTTTTATAACAAACTGCGGCGATCAAAGCCATTTCTCAATTAACCAACTATTTAAATGGCTATACCATCATTCTGATCAATTTCAAGTCGTTCCGGATGCAACACTGCGTGGTTTTTTATGATTCAATTCATTTGTACACTGATGGCTAAAAAACGAACTCCGACGAACCGTGAGAAATTTAAGTCAGTCTCTCAGAGCTTTGCAACGTGGTCCAAAATGAAATTTAGGTTATAACATGAGTCCATGTCCATGAGTCTCGCAGAAAACATGAATTTTTCAGTTTTTCTTACTTTTAAAGAACTGCTCACAGACATTCTGGGTTCTTATGACTGCTATTATACGGTGCAATTTGTTGCACGAAACTGTTCGAACACCATAAGTGCAAAAGAGAACGAAAGTTCGAAAAACAGAGATGGACAATGTGCTACCGTGTGTCGCATGGGTTATGGTTTCGTGAAACAGCTTTGACGTTTCTCTTTGGGTGGGTTCGAGAACCTATCGGATAGCCGTATCTTGGATACCTTTTTGAACGATCCAGATATCTTTTTCCAGATTACAAAAATATTAAAAACAGCAGTTGTGAAATATTAAAATTCGACTTTTGAAAATAGAAAAACATTTAAAATATCATTGCTAGACGATTATAACTTATTTTTTTCAATTTCCCATCCGTTTTAAAAGACTCTTATGCTGAAATAAATGCACACCAAAACAAAAAATCAACATGAAAAGAAATAAAAATAAATTTTCTATCAGCTGATCACTTGATTAGAAAGGTATACCAAAAATACTCGGATACCTTTAGATAGCTTTTTAGTTGAAATGGGTGTGTGACTCTGTTAAAAGTTTAACACGTAAACAACAACAACAAGCTATCCGGATACGATTCTCGAACGCCCCCTTTGTCTTTGTCTGTTTATTCTGTTTCATTTGGTTCAATAATAAGTAATAATACTAATAATAATGACTTTTTTGTTTTTCAATTGCCAATAAAAGAGGTTTTGAAGCAACCATGCACTGCAGTGATATTTTGCTTTTCCATAGACTGCTATTATACGGTGAAATTTGTTGCACGAAACTACTTCGAATTCTTCTTTGTTCTGGGGCCCTACTATGTAACTCGATTCTACTTTCGAATCATTCGAAAGTTATTATATTATAAAGGGCATTCTAACGTTTTTATTGTAGAATCGAGTTACATGGTAGGCCCCCTGTCATCCCGTGTCGCAAGTATTATTACACGATGAAATCCAGTTTCATGAAACTAGTTTCACATTTCTCTTTATTTTTCATTCGGTGTTTTTATTTTTGGGGAAAAATAGTTATCTAGCAGTGCATGGTTGCTTCAAAACCTCTTTTATTGGCAATTGAAAAACAAAAAAGTCATTATTATTAGTATTATTACTTATTATTGAACCAAATGAAACAGAATAAACAGACAAAGACAAAGGGGGCGTTCGAGAAAGAAAACAAACACTAAGCGGATACGGTCTTAGTTCTGCTGTAGTTGTCAAAATTGAACACTTTCCGCTTCCGCCAATAGTGACACTATCTTTATTTGCGCATTGCGTCTAATATCGTTTTTCATTGACGAAAAGAGTTACTCCTTTTGCGAAAAGATTTACTCCTTTCCCATTTTTCATTGAAAAAAAGAGTAGATCCGGGGTAACTCTAAACGCCAAAGATCTACTCCCACTTGGTTGGGAGATCTACTCTGAATTCAAGCACATATGCAAAAACATTGTTCTATCAAACTTTAAATGGAAAATAATTTGTGTATTTTCAATTTGTTGTACCAGCGTTGGGTTGAAAAAGTTACTATAAATTATGAGGACACGAGAAAATAAATTAGAATTCAGTAATTTGCTGAAGAAAACAAATTACAAAATATCAAAATGTGAATTCCCATATGTGAACAATTTAACCGCCTATACCAGCAAAATACCTAAAAACATGTTCCATTGAAAGGAGTAGTTCTCGATTTGAGAGTAAATCTATCGAATTTCAATGAAAAACGTTATAAGTCTTACTCTTACATACTCTTATGCCGCCTGTATGTTTTCTCTTTTGACATAACCTTGTCATCTGTTTTAAAAGCACAACCACTGTTACCGCTACTAAAAAAAAGATTAATTTTTTACAACTTTCATGCATTTATTTTGTTTACTAAAAATCAAAAATATCATTTGACTATACATTACGATTTTTCTATGTAGTTAAGTAAGAATTAATATTATTTGTAACAAAATAGCCTAGTAATTAAAGTAACATTAGATGTTTGATAAGACTTTGTTAGACTTTGGACATTGTTTTAAATTTATACAAACCTTAAAATTTTTTTAAAATCATATTTATATACATTTTACAAGGAAAATTTAACAGCGGGTGATTCTGGAATGTACTTATGTTTTAACCCCATGAGGGGCTCTAGTCTCCTGCTCCAAAGTCGGAGTTATCATCACGGTAGGTAATCGATCGCTGTCGTGGACTTACTACTTCATTGGGAAATGACCGCTGCTGGTTCCGAAAACTGTTAACTGCTATAGAAGGAGCGGGTAAACGTAGAGGCTTATGCTTGGGGAATGACTGTGCTTGTCTACTTTTAATGGAATTAGTTTGCTCAATACTTTCTTCACTTAGACCTGCAGTGAAATAAAATATCATAAATTAGAGAATAAAAATACAAAGAGTGACAGTAGATTGATTGTCGGGCTTACCATATGTTCTTGAGTTTTCTATATCATTTAGCATGGTCTGGCAATCACAACGTAATCTTTCTATTTCACTATCCAAGCTTTCTGATACGCCATCGGTAATTGTTGATTGCATAGCGAAATCTACCTCTTTCCGAACGAGACTCAGTTTGCTTTTGTTTTTAAGTATAACACTCAAAAGCCTCTCCTTCTGTTTATGTTGACGCATTATTATTTTTCGGGCTGTAAGAATAAAAAATTTGGTTTTCGGAAAATTTAGTCAAACGTTTGTAGTTTATTCTTAAAAAATAATTCAACAAAGGTGAACGTTTAAATAAAAAAGTGTATGGAGCATCATTACATTGGTGAATATGTAACAGTTTCTGGACGTGAGGTATGTTCAAGTAGTACCCTAATGCATACCAAGTTATTCGAAAACTACGACAAAACAACTTACAACAATAAGTGGTCAACCATCTTCAAAACAGCCGCTCAAAGAAAAAGAATGGCCCAGGAGATTCGTGTGCCGTACTTTATTAACGATACTCAAGGACATATTCTAGTGATGGAGTACTGAGCGGACAGTTTCCAGAAACTGAATCTAACTGAACGGAATTCCCTGGCATCAGAGTCGAATAAGTTAGAATGGCAGTTAAGAACTCCAAAAAGGACTAGACGTAATACCATATAAGTTCTTGGAAAGAGGGACGGAGACATTGGGCTTAGATGACTTACGATTCTTCTCTTCAAGCTTCAAGGTGATAGTCTACCTAAGCAATGAAGGATAAGTTATTATACTAATGTGTAAAAGGGAATGAGACACAAGATGTTAAGCCAACTATCATCGTATCATGCTTATGTGTTCCACACTTTGAAGATCATTGAGCGGGTATTGAGTAGCGCAAATAGAAAAGCTATCTGATAACATCGTGATTCCTTTGATGTTGTGTAAGCTTACGTTGAAGTTTACTCTGATCAACAACCATGAGTCTTCAGACAACGAGGAGTTCGAGAGGGTTAAGTCATAATGAAAGAGGATGTGTATGAGACAGCAGTGATGAAGGGTAAGATGTCCAGATGATCGTTTTAAAAGTAGATACCATGGTTCATGGAAACCTTTCCGTCAAAAATACCATTATGCAACAACCACGGCCAGTTTAGTTAATGTTGTCATGTTCAAAGGAGAGATCGAGAGAACGTTTATAAAAGATCGTTGGGGACCGTAGATAAAATACGTTCGCATACAGGGGGGAGGGAGGGGTCTCGCTGAGCGTGACAAGGGGGATGGGGTTCTACGGCAAAGTAACGTTCGCCGTTCATCAAAAAAAATTTACTACAGTATTTCTCTCGACTAGTTTTTTTTAATCGTTGTCATGATAAAAGTAATTCATTTCGTTTAAGTAAATATACAGACATTCAAATGCATATATTTTTAATACAATAAATTGTAACTCAATATATTTACTAATGTTTATTTTTTTAAATATGAGCGCTTGCTCTTTGGCGCGTCTCTAGCGTTTTGACTTGGCTGTAGAGGCATTGGAATCCGTAAAATATATTTGTTAACTTATTATAAAAAAAAAATTAAAACTTACAACTGCATTATCAATAAAAATTTATCATGCGCATGGGTCTAAGCTTTTGTTACGAATATTCATAGGGGGGTCACAGAAAGTGTGACACAGCGTGACCCTGAGGGAGGGGGGCAAAAAACCTAATTTTGGTGTGACGTATTTTATGGACGAATACAGAAAAACCAAAAAAGAAAAATTTTATGAAACATAAAATTTTTTGAAGAGCATTCAAGCATTCATGCCAATACAATCCACTTACCCAAGTGAACAACTTAAACAAAAATCTAAAAACTACTAAAGGAACAAATTGAGAGTATAGGCGGTAATATGTAGAAGCGTTTCCCCCTCCATGATAGTCTGAGAGTCTGACTGCTATAAGCTATGATCGAGATGGAATGAAGCAAACGGCATGTTGAACTCTATCTTCTGTTTCAAATGAGCTCTGTGAAGCCGATGAATTTGTTGAAAGGAAGCTAAAACCTTAATAATTTTTAAAGCCGGATTCCTTATAAAAACTACAAGCCACTTGTCAACTGTTGAGAAACACATCCGATTTGAGTATTGACTTGAAAATTGTTATCTGAGTAGAGCTGTAAGGCAATGCATTCATTTGGCAATGAATTGTAAGAAGACCCATTAATTTAACTGAACAAATGCATGCACCAAATGGAATCGGAATGCATCCACATTCCTTATCGCAGAACTTCAACTTACAAAAATAAGTCCCAGGCAATTTTGAAGTATATAGTAAACCAATCGTCTTGAGCAGTCAAAAGACTTGAAGTCAAAAGAATCAAGAATGCAATACTTTTTAACTGGTTGCAGTCTTGGAAGTAGCTTTTAAAAATATTAGCAAGAAAGCCAAATGAGGTGTTTTGAATTTCGTGTTCACAGTCACACAATGCTGTACCGCGGTTGGCAGTTCAACCGTGTTAAAGTTTAAATTTTGTTTTAGTATAGAAGTTCTCAAAAGTGATTTTGTTATTCAAATTCTCTGATACAATAAGTTAAAAAAAAATAAGGTCGAAACCACAGTGTCGAGCAATATATGTAACTAACCAGCCTTATTATAGGTGTGTTTCTTTACTGAAAATTCGCACGAAATGCACCGAAATTCGGCGAAAGTCAGTCTAATGCCGTTCCAGCACAGCGATTTTTCGTAGCAGTGCACAAAAGAGAGTGCTCACGAGAGAGTAAAATATTTCCCCACCCTGCGAACTTTTACCACCTAAATTTCTGTGGGCAGAAATCGTGCACAGCCAAAACAAATACAACAACTGCCAAACAGACGTTTTTCCAAGCGTTGTTGCGAATGTTTGTTCAAGACCGTTTCTTTACTTTTGAGACAATTACGCTCTTTCAGAGAGTTTGTGAGAGAGTTTAACCCCCACTCCTTAAAATGTGACAGATTGTGAATTTCTGTGCACAAAGTAAAGAAACACACCTTATAAGTTTCACGTGAACAGCATTCCTCTCGAAAAAGATCCCATTTCACTTTTCCCTTATTATGAGTTTCGGGGGAAAAATTTTCCATGTTCGAAAAATATCCCTTATTATGAGCTATTTTCCCAGTGAAATGTGAAAACTTTGAGAGCAATTTATTTCACTTATTTTTGTGAGGCGAACAAGTGAACAACAAAAGCGGAAAAAATGTACCTAAGTCTGGAATTTTGTTCAGGGGAAACTCATAATAGCTGTTAAAATTCCGGGCGAACAAAAGTGTACCTGGCGAAAAGCGGTTCACATGAAACTCATAGTAAGGCTGAACGTTGTCGAGAAATTTAATTTTATATTTTAAAATTATCCATTGTAGGTATATATATTTTATAGTACTATTTCTTTGACCGGTTTCGGTGACAAAGTGGGAATTGAACGTACGCCACAAAAGTTGGAATGTATTTCACAAGACTGTATTTGAAGAGGAGGAGGGGTATAGGCGTAAGAGCAGGAAAAATAATTTAAAACAAGCGATTCTCCAAGCGATGCTTGCGCCACCTAATGAACAAAGAAGGAAATAAAAAAAGCTATTCAGTAAAATTACTATAGTTTAGATACACAATGAATTATCTCATCATTAACTGCACGAAATTTGATTCAATAAGCTAAAATAAAAGCCCACTCAATCACTGGTGCACTGGTGATCCGGCCCCAGGTCATAAAATAAGTTTGGAATTTCCATATTATCACAGCAAAAATGAGGTTTGCTCCATAGCAAAAAACAAGTTTGCTCGCGAGCATGGCCCACATGGCGAACATCGAATCCAACGAACATGGCAAAATCAAATTGCCAATAGCAGGCTGTTCGCGAACCAGCCCCTACACGACGAAAATACGGCGAGCACGAGCATGTTCGTCGTTTAGGACTAGCATTAGGAGTCTATCGGCCCTATCGTGGTAACCGTCGGAGCGGAATTCTCTCCGATCCGAGACATTTTGCTTCGTGGTAGTTCTCCGATCGGTCGATCCGAAGTTCTCCGATAAGTTTTTGTTGCGAAGATTTTAGTTTTGGGAATGCAATGCACTGCCGCATTTGTGAAAAATTTCTTACGACGACAACTACTTCGAAGCAAAATTGAATCTCCGAAAAAGATGCGTTGCGGAGAAAACTCCGCTCCGACGGTTACCACGATAGGGCCGTATACCGGACAAACAAACATACATCCACTTATATATATATGTATTGTATATAGATACAGATATATAAATTTCAAGCTTAAAATTAGAAGTGTTATACTTAAAACTGTAAAGATACTATTCTGTCAAGTCAAAAGATGTACTTAAAATGAATTTTTCCACCTGAGAGATCTATAAAATGTTTAATATCTAGTTGAGTAAAGTTTAAAAGCTTACCATCACTTTGTCCACATAAACTTGTTGGTTTAACTATTGAATTCTGAAAACTGGAACTGTTCGCAGAATCAAGGTTCAAGTCATTTAATGTTTCATCACAAACTTCTTTATCTATACTCTCATGTGTTGGATTGTTGTGGCTCATCGGGTGAATGCGAAAAGCACTGAAGACTCCTCCATCATCTGTGACCGTAATGTGGTAGTTGTTCTGATATCCCAGTCGCGCATGGTAAGACGAACTGGAATATGTGAGATTGGGACCGACTGTAATATCAATGGGCGATTGTGGAGTCGAACTGGGTTGCCTGAGAACTAAACTGACGGATGTATAACTCTTATGATTTGTACCAGGCGCCACCGATTCCAAATTACGAGTAAATGGTAACTCTGGACGAACAGTTATAGTTGACTGATGGCGTTGTGTTGCTCCTGTTCGATTACGATGTGAGCTGGGTGATAGAGATACGTTAACTAAAATCTCAGATTTTCTAGGATCAGAGAAGACGGTTGGGCTTTGAATTGTGGTAACAGTGTTAATACTCCTGCCAAATTTTTGTGGTGACGAATTAGGAGTTGGTGTTGTAGATCCCGCTGATTGGTAAGAGGAGAGGGAGCCAGAACTCCCAGTCAGTTTACTTCTGGTGTGTTGATTCAAAATATCTTTACTATTCACCTGAAACAAATGGTCTTTTGAATCTAAGTCTTTCTTTAACATTAAAGTTGTCGGTCTCTGAGGGACCAAAGGCAATTGCTGTGGCTCTTTTTCTAATACATCTAAGCTTTCATTTGGGTTTGTTGAATATGTTGTTATTTGGATGCTACACACTCCCGAACGCATATCTTTAATATCTGTCGATGAACTCTGTTCACCCTTTGGTAGGTTGAAAGTGTGTTTCTTTGAACAGCCAGAGGTGTCATTAAGTGAAAACAAATCACAGTCGTGTTTCTGAAGACGGCAATTGCAACGAGTGTTTTTGGGTTTATTTGAAAGGCCAGCTAATGGGGTTGGACTTTTTGACTGCGTGCGTTTTTTCACACAAGGGTCACGTTTGAAATCGCGAAGCAATTGAGCTGGATAGGATTGCACTGACAGAAGATAAGATTCAGCTTCAGTTTGTAGTTGGGCCTTGCAATTCTCTGGATTGTGGATATTGTCTATAACGTGTTGGTTTACAACGTCATCCGGTATATTTGGAAATTCTTGTTTCATTTCATAAAATAGTTGCATTACTCTTATATTAGAGCATCTGCAAGGGTTTTGTGTTTCTGATTTTCTAGGTCCGCAGTTATTGTCAACTGGTTCAATTTGGGTTGAGTACTGCCGTAAAGTTGTCCTTTTGTTTTTATCTGGCAATGTCGAATTATCTACAAAAGTATCTTCAGACATTGGTAGTCTAATCGCCATTTTAGGCCATTTTCAAAATGATTGAAAGTCCTGAAACAAAAACAAAAAAGAAATATATATGAATAGGTTTTCGGTAAGCAAATTAAAGTGAGCTCCAGTAGAGTTTAAGTGGCAGCTCTGGTAACCTGGTTTATTTGTGTGCTTTTAAGATTTAAATCCATATTCTTAGTTTACAACATTGTGCAGTGAAATTGTGTTTAATAACTTAATTTTTGCCAATAAATTGTGTTTTGGAAAAGATCTTTTACTACACCTGTATTTTAAAAAGGTGTTAAATCGGATATTCTTAACTACAGACCAATATCTAAGCTTTCGTGTATCCCCAAATTGTTCGAACAACTTGTTTTTGAAAGTTTAGCTTTTGATATTAAAAATATAATTTGCAAACAACAACATAGTTTTGTACAGAAAAGATCAAGAGTAACAAACCTTGTATATTTTCTTCATAAGTGTTCCAACGCACTTGAAAGCGGACAAGAGTTAGATTGTATATATACTGACTTTTCAAAGGCTTTCGATAAACTATGTCATGATATTATATTGAACCAACAGACTCGTACAAATTGGTTGTAGCTGCTATTGACAAAGCAAGTGACATCTCAGAAGCACAAGATGAGATAATTATTTTCGGTGACTCAATCTTCCATATCTTCAATGGAACACTTCAGAAGATCAAATTGCTTTCACTCCCTCACCCGTTTCCATCAAAGAATGTGTCTTCGTGGGCGGGCTTACTGATTCAAGCCTTTCCCAAATGAGTGGTATTTAAACCTAAATGGGCCGGCAGCTTGATCTTATCTTCACTTCCGACCCCATTAACTCATCTGTCTCAGAAACCTTATCCCCATTATCTACTATTGACAACTTTCACCAGGTTCTCACACTCTCTTTTTTTTTAAATTACCATTTCTTCTACCTAGCCCAAGTAAGTATTCGTTCAACTTTCGTAAAGCTAACTTCAAATCTCCTCAATCTCTCTCTCAATCCTCTCTAATACCTCATTCGACTTTAAAAATCTTTCAATGAATAATGCAACTAGTCTGTTTTACGAGAAATTGTTGCACTGCATAAATCTTTATGTTCCCCTTTCGCGTGATAAGCCCTACTCAACATCCCTTCCCTGGTACAATCATAAACTACGTGAGCTGCGAAACAAGAGAAATAAGCTCTGGAAGAAATTTCTACGCTCCCGTTCAGTTTTCGATTACTCTGATTACCTTGGAGTATTTTATAAGTTTTCCAACCTCAATGAAGCTCTTTACAATGACTTTACACCCACCACCCAAGCAAATTTAATTTCGGAGCCAAAATCGTTTTATCTATATATATAAATTAAAGTTTGGTTTTGTGTTCGTTCGCTAACCAGCCAAACCGATTGACCGATTTTCTTAATTTTTTTTTTAAATTAAAGAAGAGTATGAGTAGCAGGTTTAGGACCAAAAACAATTTTTTTTCAAATAAAGGAAGTTAGTTAAAAAAAATAATTAAGTTTCAATTATTTTCCCATGTAAAATTACAATACAAACAGCCTAGATGCTCACAATGCTTTCTATGTATTTTAATATAACTCCTCCTAGATGTATTTATTACTACATTTTGCGGCTATCAAACAAGCACCTTAAAAATAGAAGCAAAAAAAATTCTATGCTTTGCCAAACATGGTGTTTTTGTATTTCTAGGAGAAACAGATTAGATAAAATCATAGTAAAATCATAAAAAAATCAAACATAATAAAAGAAGTCAGTGTCACACGAATCTGGTCAACCGAGCTAATGACCAGCACAAAAAAACAATACACATACCATTCAGAAAAAAAAAATCAGTTCATGTACCTATCTAATGATCGAAGATAAATAATGGTGTTTGCTGGGAAAACCTATTGCGTTTTCTTCTGACATTTGCGATGGTCCAAAAGGGTTACTATTAAAAATTTTGGCCTCCTTTCACTCATTGAAGGGTTTGTTTTTTTTTTTTTTTGCTGTCCATTGTTAAAAATGGTTTTCAGATATCCAATAAGTTATCTCTTTAGTGCGCATTCTTTTTTTATTACACGGTTTTTATTTATTTCGCAGTGCATTTTTAATTTTAGAAGCAGTTTCTTTTTAAAAAGCAAAGTACATAAGTAGTAGTTCGTATTTGTCCGTGAGTTCAATTTTGTGCTGAAATAATTTCACAAGGCACCAAAAACCAAACAAACGAAACTTTTCTTAGCACAATGTAACGCATTGAATAGAACATAAATCTGGTTTTGACGCTTGGTTTCAAAATTGTGTCATTTTTCGTATTTTTTATTTAGTTGGCCACAGAAAAAAGTTAGTGCAGTGGTACATTTTTTTCAACTTTCTTTTATGCCGAAAAAAGGGCACATGCAATTGAAAGTGAAAGCTTGAGTGGGCAAAAAACACCAAAACTATCAAAATTTTTGTGTTTGCAGGTGTGTCAAAATAGAAATAACATTACGAATTTAAAGTTTTTTTATTTTTATCCCAGCTGTTGTTTAACGAAAATTAAATTCTCTACGTCAAAAATAGGATTTTTTTGAATCATATTGTTAATTCTGTCTTGCTTATTGTAGATGAATATCGGAAAAGCAATGGTTTGTTTTTGGGCTAATATATTTTTCATGTTAAAACAGATGCTCAAAGATAGCAAAAACTGATATCTCAGAAACGCGAGCTGTTAGGTAAATTCTGAGCTCATATTTAGATTCAACGAAGCAAAAACCTTTAAAATAATATAGCTTGCTTTTGGCAACAACCAAAAAGTTCAATTTTGTAGACCAGTGTATAATGAATGGAAGCCCCAACATGTAACATTTCGAAAAGATCAGGAATGGCAAAAGTATTGCAGCAGTGTAAAATAATTATTTGGGACGAATCCACTGGCACACAAGAAATCATTAGAAGCATTCAATCGTTCGGTGGTGCATTGGTGTTATTTGCTGATGACTTCTGGCAAACACTTCCGGTTATTTCTCGATCTACTTCTGCAGACGAATAAAGTGCTAGATTGAAATCTTCATAACGTTGTGGAAATATGTGAAAACGCTTTCTCTCAATTGTAAGAGTGGTATTGCAGAATGATTCAACAGCTGCAGAATTTTTCAAGCAATTATTGAAAATTCGAAATGGAGAATTACCTCTTGATATTGATGGTCAAATAAGATTGCCAAATAATTTTTGTTCGTTATCAGAATCGAATGCTGCGTTAATACAAGGTATGTTTCCTAATACTGTAACTAATTACCAAAATTAAGATTGGTTAAGCCAAAGATGAATGTTGGCATGTACGAATAGAGATGTTATAAGTATCAATGTGGAAGTTATGAACAAAATACCAGGTATATATCTATTGATACCGCCATGAATTCGGATGAAGCTGTGAACTATCCAATCGATTTTTTAAGTTCATTGGATCTACCAAGTATTCCGCCTTACTATTTACAATTAAAAGTAGGTTTTCCAATTATAATGTTAAGAAACCTAAATCATCCAAGATTATGTAATGGCACCCGATTAGTAGTTAAACGATTAATGAATAGGTATGTTATTGAAGCGACAATTTTAACTGGTAAACTTAAAGGCGAAGATGTCTTAATACCACGTATACCATTGATTCCACCTGATCTACCATTTGAATTTAAGCGTTTGCAGTTGCCTTTTCGTATTGCTTTAGGCATGACAATTAATAAGTCTCTATGTCAAACGCTTGAAATCTGTGGTATACATTTGGAACATCCAGTTTTTTCTCATGGCCAACTTTATGTTGGTTATTCACGTGTTGGAAAACCATCCGCTTTATTCCTTTATACGACCAACTATGGAAAAACCAAAAATATTTCTTATCGAAAAGTATTGAAAACAAGAATATTCAATAAAACACCTTTCAAACAAAAAAAAAAAAGAATATTTTGCTTTTTATTTTCGCCCTTCGAAGCGGGCGGGGTTTTGCTAGTTAGTTTATAAAGAAAAATGATGGTTTCCCTCCTTCTCTTCTCTACGAAAGCCAATCTTCCAACGAACCAACAACAATCGCTAATTTTTTTGCTAATTATTTTAAACTGTCTTTTGCTCAAAAAACCCCAGATCTAGGCCAGACTTACTTTTCCTATCTTCGCCATTTCTCTACAGGGCCTTCTAATCTAAGCTTTGATCAGTCAACTGTTCTTAATGGTCTCCTCAAACTGAAAGAAGAGTATAATCCAGGTCCAGATGGCATTCCTGCCATTTTACTTAAAAAATATTTTTCCAGTTTAGCCCTTCCCATCACTAACCTTTTCAAACTATCCCTTTCAAGTGGAGTTTTTCCGGACTTATGGAAAATATCCGTTATTTAACCTATCCATAAAAAAGGCTCCAAAAACATAATATCTAACTATATAACCATAGCTAAACTCTCTCATATCCCTAAGCTTTTCGAAAGCATTCTGTATGAAATACTTTCTTTCCAGCGCAAATCAATGATATCCTCCAAGCAGCATGGTTTCTGTATGGGAAGGTCTACAACCACTAATCTAGTTGAGTTTGTTTCCTTCTCTCTTTCTGCGATGCAAAAAGGAAACGAAGTAGACGTCATTACCACAGATTTCAGCAAAGCTTTCGACAAAATCTCTCACACTTTAATCCTCTTTAAACTTTCCTTCCTCGGATTCAGCCCTATACTACTCAAATGGATATCTTCATATTTGGATAACCGCCAATGTAGAGTTCGTTTCCGTTCAACTCTTTCAGTTCCTTTTGTGGCAACCTCCGGTGTACCCCAAGGCAGCCATCTTGGACCCCTCTTTTTCATCCTTGCCAATAATGATGTCGAAAAGATCATCTAATATTCTTCTATCTCATTTTACGCGGATGACGCTAAAATTTTCAAAGTCATCACCTCCGATCGAGATTCTCTCCTACTTCAAAATTACCTCGATTCATTCGTCTTTTGGTGTTGTAAAAACTTCATTGAATTAAACATTGCCAAATGCGAAGCAATAACATTTTCTCGTAAAAGTAATAAACTTCCCCCCAGATCCTATCATCTTCAGAACATCTCTATAACCCGTGTGCAGCTTTTCCGAGATTTAGCAGTTCTCTACGACGGCGAATTAAATTTTCGTTCTCATGTTGACGAAGTAATATCAAGAGCTAATTCCGCCCTTGGTTTTATCAAGAGATGGTCCAAAGAGTTCCGCAACCCCCTTGTAACTAAATCCCTCTATATTGCCTATGTTCGCCCTCTCCTTGAGTATGCATCGTAAGTGTGGGCTCCATATCATGCGGTTCACGTCATTTTCTGCTCTTTGCCCTTCGGCTTCGGGATCTCTACGACGTCAGAAACTTTCTCACCCAACTTCCTTATCGCGAACGTCTTGCAATCATTAATCTAAACTCCCTAGAAAACAGAAGGAAATGTTTTTGACATTATATTCATTCACCGACTTCTTACTGGTAACACTGACTGCTCCCCCCTTTTAGACCTTATCTCCTTCAACACTAATCCCCGAAACGTAAGATCATCCCGATTTTTTTTTCCTTCCTGCTCATCGTACATCCTATGGTCTCAACGAACCCTTAACCCGCATGATGAGTAAGATTAAATCTGTTCCCTTTCTTTTCGACCTCAATCTTCCAAGTCCCTGTCTGAAAGTCCTCCTTTTAAACCATTTTTCATCCTCGTAGTTTAATTTAGCTTTAATTAGTCTTAATTATTTTAAGTTTAGTGTTTAAGTTATTTTAAGCTTGTATTAAGCTAATAAATGGGGCGGTAGCCCCACCCTTGACTTCGTCGATTGGATCAGATCGTACCTTACCGATAGATCATATGTGGAAAAATTTCGAAGCATTCTTTCAGATTCCTTTAAGGCCCACTCAGGAGTACCACAAGGTAGTCACCTTGGCCCTATCCTCTTTATTTTAGCCATTAATGATGTTACTTTTAGCTTGTCATCAAGTGAAATTTTGATCTTCGCGGATTATATGAAAATTTTCAAGAAAATAGACTGCGCAGCCGATCCCTTATTTTACAATCTGATGTTGAAAATTCTGCCACATGGTGCGATAAAAACAGATTGATTCTCAATCCAAGCAAATGTCAAAGTATAACTTTTTCGAAGAAACGTACACCGGCTTTGTATAACTACTCGATTTCTCATCAAATATTATGCAAGGTGTGTATTAAGGACCTCGGTGTTTACTTCAGTTCCAGTTTAGACTTTATATCTCATATCAACTATATTGTTAGTAAAGGAAATTCAATGCTAGGCTTTATTAAAAGATGGACTAAGGAGTTTACGGACCCCTACGTCACTCTTTCGCTGTATAACTCTCATGTTCGACCCCATCTAGAATATGCTTCTCAAATATGGTCTCCTTACTATGCAGTCCACAATTCAAGGATAGAAGGTATACAGCGAAGATTTATTAGATTTGCTATCAAAGGACTACCTTGGATTTATCCTTATGATCTTCCACCGTATGAGCACCGTATTCAACTTTTGCAGATGCAACTGCTTTCGCATCGGCGAATAAATAATGATTTAGTTTTTCTTCATCAGCTTATAACAGGACAAATTGATGCTCCTGACTTGCTCTCATGCATAGGTTTTAACTACCGGGGAGGCTCATACTAACTGCGCAACTTGGAGTTACTTCACTGTCCTCATCATAGAACTAACTATGGCATGAATGAGCCTCTTACTCGTATGATAAAAGTTCTTACTTTAAACTCAAATTTAATAGATTTTCACATTAGTAAAACAACGTTAAAGTCCTTGATTCGAACCAGAGCTCCACTCTCTTGACTATGATTTTGTTTTTGTTTCTTATCTCTTAATACGTTCACGTTTAATAATTAATTTTATGTATGTATGTAGCTATCGAATTAATTTTTGTATTATGTTTACCAATAATTTTGTAATATTTTTTAGTTCTGTTGTTTTGAGTGTGTTACTTATTTTTTGCTTACTAACAACTAACACCTCGCTAAATGATGACAGTGACACATAATTCTGAGTACTTAAGGGTGAAAAAACTCTTGAAGAAAAGATACATTGTTTCACAAGCTTGAAATAAGCTGTTCTGATAGTGTAAAAAAAAAAATTGCAAAGCTTTCTTTCAGTTTCAGTACAAAAAAAAAGATTTTACGTTGATGCCTGTAGAAATTGTACTTGCTAGTATTTATTTGTGGTACCCGTGGTGTGATGGATAGCATGTCCGCCTGTTAATCCAGAGGTTCGAGTTCGAATCCCAACAGAGGCAAGAATGTTTTTTCCACGGGTATCGCCTCTCGCGAGGAATTGACAAGTCCTCCGTTAGTATTCATTGCCATGAAAAGCGCTTTCTCGATTAGCCGTTCGGAACCGGCAGAAAATTGTAGGTCCCCTCCATTCCCTCACAAGGCATGGTTGTGAGAAATGCGCTAGGCCCAAGGGCTCCTCGCTCTGTAGCGCCACCCTATTTAATTATTTATTTAGTATTTAAGCTCATTTGGTCTTCAAGTCTCTTCCTTATTGAGTGATGGTTTTAACAAGAGCACCATCGTAGGATACATGCTTTTCTATGAAGCCTGTGAGTAAGTCAAAGTTTAAAGTAAAAATTGGAAAAAATCGGCAAAATTGTTCCAATTTTTCATCGCAAAGCGTAAGGTAATCCATGACGACGAAGAATCGCCACTACAGGGCAGGTAATACAGAAAATCAAATTCTTTGAGTGTTTTTTCTTTGCCTTCAAACTAGATCTTGCTGGAAGTCCCTGATCCGGAAGCCGTAGCGTCGGGCCGCGAGTTCAACGACGATTGTTGTCAGTGCAATAGCAAGTCAAAATGTGAATTTTTTTTGTGCAATGAAGTCATTATTTTTTTTTATTTTATCTTATATGCTTCTTCATTATGCATTCTGAAGAATCATCATCAAAAGTAGAAAGAAGAAGTTCTTATCATTTAAGTCAATATTTAAGTAAAAAAAACATAAAATTTTATTACTCGCAATCTTGAAATTGAAATTGAATCTGGTTCAGAAGCTTTAACAATGCAATTCGTTGTCTAAGGTTCACAACAACGCAATTCGAGTGCACTCCAGCTGTTTCCTTTTCACTCAAATAAAAAATCTGTGTTTTAGCTAGAGACTGTGAAAGTTGTTTCTCTGTTGTATTTTGCGGTTGCCACCTTTCAAAAGTTCATTTATTTTTAGTATTTGATATTCTTCTTATGTTGAGCGTTTTATTTGGGAGATTTTGGTTTATTATCAAAAGAAAAGTGGAAAGTCATAGGCTAATTCATTTTGGATTTTTGACGAATTTCATTCGATTGTAGGTTTGTTTGTTAAAGACTTAGGTTTGCCCCGTGGTCGCCACAATACAATACAAGAAGTTTTTTGAAAAACGTCAACTTGCCCCTGAATGTATTTGTATTTAGGTTTTTGCTGGGTCGAATTAAGACAACTAGCTGAGCTGTCAAATGGCATGTATTTTTCTTCAAATGGTTGTGATTTTGTGGCATAGCGTTTTATGAAAACCGAAAACAGGTTTTTTTCTGTCAACTCATAAGGTTGTCAAGGAAACCTGGGTCAACTCTGGTTGGAACATGTAAATTTCCACAGTAGTAATTTAACCCATCACTTAATCCGAAGCGATTTGCAGTAGCAGTAGCGACAAAATCAGCTGTCAAATTATGTTCACATATCGCTTTATGAGAGTGCCTACACTTAAGCGACAAGAACGACGACGCCGACACCGACTCTGTGTTTTCATACATTTGCAGTTGTCGCGGAAGAAGCAGCATGAGAAGCGCTCGTTTGAGGAAATTGAGAGGTGCCATGACAGGAACGAGATTCGGAAGTTTTACGAAAAGGTAAAAAGATCCTGCCAGGGTGGCAAGCCCCGAACTCAAGCCTGTAAAGACCAGCAGGGAAACATAGTGATAGAGTCACAGTCGCTACTGAGGATCTGGAAAGATCATTTCTGCAGACTGCTTAACGGCGATGAGGACACAAATTCCGCTGTCAGGCAGATTGCCCCATTCAGCTTGGACGATGATCAAGAATGCCGTCCTCCCGACCTAGAAGAGGTTAAGCTTGCCATATGCAAACTTAAATCAAATAAGACTGCAGGTGCAGATGGCCTTTATGCCGAACTTTTCAAGGCAGGTGGAGATCAGTTGGAAAGGAGCATGCACCAGCTGATCTGCATGATATGGTCGGAAGAAAGTATGCCCGATGAATGGAACCTCAGTATCGTATGCCCGATCCTAAAGAAGGGAGACCCTCACAATTGCGCCAATTACAGAGGGATAAGCCTCCTTAACGTCGCTTATAAGATCTTGTCTGCTGTAATATGTGAGCGTCTGAAACCCCACGTCAACAACTTGATAGGTCCTTATCAATGTGGTTTTAGACCAGAGAAGTCCACAATAGACCAAATTTTCACATTACGGCAGATCTTGGAAAAAACCCGAGAATATCTATAATATCGATATTCACCATCTTTTTATCGATTTCAAGGCCGCGTATGACAGTATCTACAGAGACGAGCTGTACAGAGCCATGTCTAGTTTCGGTCGGTAAAGAACTCACCCAGACCTTTGATGTCGAAAAAGGCTTTAGGCAAGGCGACAAACTGTCATGCGATTTCTTCAACATCATACTTGAACAGATTGTAAGAAACTCAAACGTCAACACCAGAGGAACAATCTTTCAAAAGTCTGTACAATTACTCACCTACGCAGACGATATTGACGTAATGGGAAGAAAAAAGCGTGATGTCATAGGTGCTTTTGCGAGTATTGAAACAGAAGCGGCAAAAATGGGTTTGATGGTTAATGAGGGCAAAACGAAGTATATGCTGTCATCAAACAAGGACACAGAACATCGACGAATTGGACAAAACGTCACAATAGACAGACATAACTTCGAGGTAGTACAGGACTTCGTCTACCTAGGATCCGCTGTAGACACGGACAACAACATCAGTGCGGAGATCAAACGGAGAATAACTCTTGCCAACCGTTGCTTCTTTGGGTTAAGAAGGCAATTGAGAAACAAAACCCTCTCCAGAAAAACCAAGGTAACCTTATATAAGACCTTAATCATCCCAGTCCTGCTGTACGGCGCGGAAGCATGGACCTTATCGAAAGCGGATGAGGAAACTCTTGGTCGTTTCGAAAGAAAAATTCTCCGAATGATCTTTGGTCCCGTATGCGAAGACAATGTGTGGAGAAGAAGATACAACAACGAGCTGTATGAGCTGTACCGCGACATGGGCATAGCCAGAAGAGTACGCATCGCGAGGCTACGATGGTTGGGACATGTAGAGCGGATGGACCCAAACGCTCCGGCTCGTCAGGAGTTCGAAAGCACATTGCAGGGAAATCGCGAAAGGGGAAGACCTCGTCTTAGGTGGCGCAATCAAGTGGATGAAGACCTCAACCGACTTGGAGTGCGAAACTGGAGAGAGTTCGCCCGAAATCGAAATCGTTATAGAAGGATGTTGGTTGAGGCCCAGGTTCACCCCGAACTGTAATGCCCACCTAAGTAAGTAAGTAAGCAGTTGTCACGGCGGTAGAAACCCTGTCAACAGCGTCTCTGCCGCTGCAGCAGTTGGAAAATCGCTTCGGTACATTATTTATACTTAATTCGTGAAATATTAAACTATCAAGTTTAAGTTGTCTTAAAGAAGTGTTTTTTTTTACTAAAACAAACCGAAGAAGAAAAGAGATTTTATTTTAACTTATTCATGTTGACTATGGAATTCGCAATAGTCTATTCTCGCGGAATCCATTCGATCTGCAAGGAATCGGCATCCGCATCGAAGTCGGATCCAGCGAATGAACTGCAATATCAAAACACAAAAATAACAAGATATGTTGAACCTTACAATTATTTCAAGGTGCGTGTAAATTTAAGAGTTCTCTCGAGTGCCTGTATATATGAGAGTTAATTTTTGCGATTTTACTGCCGCCAATAAATTTGTTCAGGTTTGAGATTTGACTTCCGGAGAGTATTACTTTCATAGTCGTGTCCATTTGATATATTTTTCTTGCTAGTTGGAAGTTAAAAGTGGTGAAAAACGCATGTATTCCAACAAGCGTAGCTTTGACCGTTGGAATGCTAAATAATCCCGGAGTAACATTAACTTCAACTCATCCACATATTCCCACGAAAACGGTCACCATATTCCTACGGGAAAAGGAGTCCTTACTGATAGAATAAGTTATCCCTATATTCCCACGGGAATGGGAACGTATACGGGAACTTAGAAGCTACAGCACCGATTTCAAAAATTCTTCCACCGTTAGAATGCTACACTATCCCTGAGTAACATAAACTGTAAGCCATCCCCATTATTCCCACGGGAACGGTCACCATATGCCCACGGGAATGGGAGTCTTTATTAATATCATAAGTCTGAAATGAAATCTGTCTGTCTATTTTTATTTGTTATCAAAAACCGCCCAAACTATTAAACCTATTTATATGAATTTTGGTACAGAGATATAGTCTTGAGCCTGAAGATGGACATAGGCTATGTATGTTATCCCTGTATTCCCACAAGAATGCAAACGGGAACCTAGAAACTGTTGAACTGATTTCAAGAAGTATTTCCCCGTTAGAAAGCTACACTATTTCAAAGTAACATTAACTTTAATTTATCCCCATATTCCCATGGGAACGGAAGTACTTACTAACACTATAGATCCGAAATCAACTCCGTCTGTCTGTTTTGTTTTGTTACCATCTACCGCCCAAAGTATTGAACCTATTTGTATGAATTTTGGTGCCGAGATAGTCTTGACTTGAGCCTGAAGAAGGACAGCGTCCGTATTTGTTTTCCCAATATTGCTACGGGAACGGAAACGTAAACGGGAACCTTGAAGCTACTGAACCGATTTCAAAAGTTCTTTCATCATGAGGTGATTTCTGTCAAATTGTCTATTACACAGTTGACCTGAGAAGAAATGACTATCTTGATCTTCAAATAAATATTGGCAATCAGTAATGCCTGTGTGAAAAGTCGATTTCAGCCCCGACTAATGAGATAGTTAACCTTATAAACTAATAAATTATGTTTGACGTATTGGGGGATGTTGTCGAATGTCTATCAGTAGACAAAATTATGGACACTGAGAAAGTCACATCACACCCTATTGAGTTTCTCAATGCCTTAGAATTATCAGGAGTGACTGCAAGTTGGTGTTCCAGTGCCAATAATGAGTAATCTAGAACTGTGAACAGCTACAAATTACTCATCTGGGATGCGGCATTATAAAAGTTTTAATGATGACTGGAACAGCGAAATAAGAAAACTATTGATTTCCCGTATTTCTTTAGTTCCCACTGATTAGTCACTTTAGTTTAAAAGAGTGTATCAAACTCGCAAAACCTTTTTATTCGACAAAAGATGGAAAAAGTAAGAACGTCGTGTGCAAAAAAGTACTTAAATAAAATATAACAATAGTTGACTTAAACGCATGAATGTGTCTAATTTGCAAAATAAGTAGCCTAAAAAATTAAAAATGCTGCCGAAAGTCACTATTCCACGCGGACGAAGTCGCGGGCACTGCTAGTAATAAATAAATAGGGTGGCGCAACAGAGCGAGGAGCCCTTGGGCCTAGCGCATTTCTCACAACCATGCCTTGTGACTTGTGAGGGAATGGATCGCACGTTTTGCTTCAGATAATTTGGTTTCAAAATGCTTTCTCATATTAATGTTTGCTGTGATCAAAACATCCAAATACTTATACTCTCTTACAACATCTATTGGTTCTCCTTCATAATTCTATTGTTCGTTTCTTGAGTGTCTCCCGCCACCATTTCTGAATATCATCATTTTCGTTTTTGTTAGATTAACAAACAAGTTCCATTTTCCTCAGTACAGTGCCAGTCTGTTTAACTTAAGCTGCTATAGTGACGGTTTCAGAAAGGATGGCAATATCATCGGCAAACATTAATGCAGGAATATTTATTGTACCTATTTTGATACCTTCTCCAATATTATCAGTTAAGTCATTGATAAATAAGACAAACAACAAACAACTCAGAATGCATCCTTGTTTTACGCCCATCGTGGTGGAGAATTCATCTGAGCCTCTTTTTCCATCCCATACCATAGCTGAGTTATCTTCATATAAGCCTTTTAAAATTTTTATCATTTTGCTTGAGATTCCGATCGAATATAGTTTATAGATAAGTGATTCTCGTGGTATGGAATCAAAAGCTGCACGAAAGTCTACAAACAGAGTGTACAACTTTTTATTCCTTTTCATTTATATCTCAGCAATATTCCCAAGTGTAAATATTTGGTGGAATGTAAAGTAACCTTTTCTAAACCCAGCTTGAAATTCATGCAGTACCCTCCTCTCTTTTACCCAGCAGGTGAGCCGTTTATAAAGTATGGCACCAAATAGTTTTGCGTTTGTATTAAGAAAGGATATTCCTCTGTAGTTCTGTGGATCATTATATAGTCACCTTTTTTGTGTAGAGGAAATAATATAGCTTTTTTGAAACTCATGGGTATATTCCCTGTTTCGTATATTTTATTGAACGAATGTGTGAGAGCTATCGCAAATTCTGAGGTACAGTTTTTGTAAAACTCATACTGGACTCGGCCTTCTCCTGGGGCTTTGTTATCTTTTGAACATTTAATAGCATTTTTGACTTCATCTAATGTGAATGGTGCGTCTAAGACATCGTCATGAAATAGAGGAGCAGCGCATTGGTGAGTTAATGATACTTGTTCAGTATTAAGCAGGTTTCTGAAATGGAGTTTCAATTGTTGGGCGTCTAAACTCGGAGCAATGACATGTTTCCTCCCGTTTAGTTGTTTTATAGCCTTCCAAAAGTCAGATGAGGAAATAGCGCAGCTTATCGCAGTTATTTGTTGTTGCTCGAATTCAGTTTTTTTTGTAAGGCAAAGCCTTTTATATTCTTTGTTTGATTTCGTTTACATAATAAATCAGAATTGTGTAACCTGAGTAGTTTGAGAAGTGCAAACGATTTCTGTCTCGCCCTTTTGCAGTCATTAACAAACCAATCTTGCTTGCTCCTTTCGGTCGTGCTTACTGTATTTGGTTTTGCAGGCGCAGCTTTTTTTATAATTTCTGTCAAAACTTCAATGTCTACGGGGGGTATTTGTTCTGGTTAAGATTTCTAGTTGTGAATTTAAATTAATTTGATACAAGTGAATGTTTCTTTCACTCCAAAATATTTTAGGTAATAAGCTTTGAATATATGTCCTCATCTTCTCCACAAGATTCACAGAATGTGGTATCACTTAAGCCAAACACGTTTAAATGCTTGGCAAAAGAGAAGTGCCCGCTGGCAACGCCAATAAGCTTTCTACAGTCTTTTCTGCTACGAGATAGCAAAAATGTTGCAGTCTTCTTATTAACGTTGGGGAGCATACGTTTGGTCTGTCTGCATCCAATGGAGGCATGCCATCTACGGTTGTGCTCTTCACAGATCCAATCGTTGATTGAAGCCCTCACTGAGGACGCTGGCAGACCTAGCGACGGTTCAGGTCCTGAGAAAGCTGTCTGAGATCCTTGCCTAGCAAGTTCATCGGCGATCTCATTTCCAGTTATGCCTTAATGGCCCGGAACCCAAATGAGACTCAAGGAATTTAATCTTCCGATCGCATTCAGAAAGCTCTTGCATTCCTGGATAACTTTCAAAGTGGTTAGAAGGTTGAGATGGGCCTTCAGTACAGCTTGGCTGTCGCTGCAAACAAAGATACTTCTCCCCGTCCATCCATTGTTCGTAACGTGGCTTAAGGCCATTAGGAAAACGGATGCGTATGATCCTAAAGAGGTGTGCAGTCGTATGTCGTCGTTCTCCACAAAGGCACCAGCACCAGAACCCTCGTCGGTTTTGGAGCCAACCTGTGAAGATTTGATAACAGTTCTTTCCAGGTCCTGAACCGAAGGGAAGTTGACTGAGTATTCTTGACGCAGTTTGAGCCTTGGGATCATTAGAAGTGAGTCAAAAGACCATATTCTCTGTAAGCCTTTCGTGTCCCCTACTGTGCACTGCTTTGCCACGTTGACTCTCCGAGAGCTACTGGCAAAATACGAACTCTGCGAGCTTATCTCCGAACTCCGATAGTGATAAAAAGTGTGTTCACTTTAGAGCAACTGTAGAAAAGTGTGAATGTCCAGAGTAAGAAGTCCCACTTGAAAGTTTGCACTCGAGAGTGGTCTAAGAGCTAGTCTCAGTGTTTTTGCTCTCAAGTGGACATGAACATGACTTACATTTTACTTTTTTCCGCAATATTTTTGGTGCGGATGGAAAACTTCAGAATTTGTATGGAGTGCGGATCCGGTAATACGATTTTTTCAACCAAACTTTCATTTCCTCGCCATCGGATTCGAGGTGCGGATTGCTTCCGCAACCCATTTTTCGGGTTCTATAATCAGGGTGATAATATTTGTAAAGTATCTTGAAGAGTCAACATTAAAAATAAATGCAAGTCTGACAAGTGCGAATCTGTTAGACTGTCTTTTTTTAAGAACATACAATTTATTCTAAACAAATCAGCGCTCAAAATGGAACACCTATATTTTCTGGAGTGCATTTGATTGCTTCAATTTTTTCAAATCTGTATTCCGGTAAATTTTATAAGCAAACATCTGTTTTCCAATATGTAAGCTTTTCATACACATAAAAGCTCTGGTAAATAAAACAAAAACGAACGAATCTACGTCAATGTAAACGTTTATTTCGTCAACATGAGCTGAAATCTCATAGTTAAAAAAAATGTTTACCGAATACGCTTCATTGGGAAAAACAACAAAAAAAAAAGAAGAAAACTGAAAATCGCGTAGATTTAAATAAGAACACAAGTATCTCATTTGAAAGAAAAGTTATATTAAATATACATATGCAAACATACTGTGTACCTATTCTATTTGCAGAGGTGTTGGTCAATTCATGTGGGCGGAGTACGTCCCGAATCTTTAATTTATTATGTTTTTCACATTCATTCATAATTATAAAGAATGTTTCGCACAGCTCTCATTTAAACAACCATAGAGAATTAAGAGTGTTTCTAACACCTACATCTATGGATCTTTGTACGGCAAACGTCACACGACGTTTTTTTTGTATTAAAATTAACCGCCGAATAAAATGAACACTTTATGGATTAGACGAATACCTAGCAGCAACAAAAAAAAATATAATTTTAAATTCAAGCAAAAAGAACTGGCATGGAAACATCTTGAAATATATATTTTTTGAACATTTTTGAAAAGGACACTGGAAGTAAACGAAACTATGAAACTTTGGTTTGGGATCAACTTGGGGAATTCCTCATTCGTTCAAAAAAAAAAAAAAGTATTTGTGATGCGTTTGAGTGTTGTTTACCCACTACTTCCTTCCACTTCCTTTTTTTTATTTATCAGGCCATCTCTCAGATGTGCGATTTTTCACAAACGGCGACGGCTATAATTATCTTAATTACGTCATCTTTATCACCCTGATACTTTAAATATTTTATGAATCTTGCAACTGGGCGTTGAAAAAATTGTATTTATTCAAAAATATTTGTTTTTTGTCAGCAGTACACATCGACTTACATTTTTCCTTTTTTTTTGTTTTTAAGTAAAGCTGTGCTGTGATGAAAAACGATGATTTTCTTTCGTGGATTACATTATGGTCGGTGACTTTTTCCCTTTTAAATTATTGCAGATTTTATTTTTAAACAGTTTTAAGAGGAAGAGTCATAAGTTTTTTAATCCTTTACGAACGTAGCGGACGACCGATCCACTCATTTATCCGAATAATATAATAATTAAATTACAATAGCATTTATTTTTGAACGCGTAAATCACGAATATGATGCAAAATTATAATTACTGTATGAATAATTGTACAAGCTTTTAAAAATTAGTTTGAACGCACAAATTTTCCGAACACTGCTGCATAATACTCAACAAGTCAAACACTTATTTACAATGTGAGCATATATTATAAATATACATATACAGATTTTTTCTTTTTTGCTTCTCATGTACCTAAAAACACATTTAAACAACACACCAAAAAAGTTAGAGGAGAAAAAATTAAACACCTAGCAAGAGCTGTATGATTCCCTGATGTACACGTATTTTCGTCGATTGGATTTAGCGTGAGACGCAAACGGCCGAGCGAACAAGACTGAGTGCCGTGGGAAAAAATAAAATTTTTGTAGAGACATTTTTGAAATGCAAAAATACATAACTTTATGCTTAATAGAAATATAATTTGTTGTTGCAGTTCTGAGTGTTACATGTTACTATAAGGATATTTAAAAAAAAAAAAATAGATTAATACAGGAGAATTGCTTCTTCGGTTGTGTGTTTTTTTATTCTAATTGTTAATACTATAGGTAATGCAAAGTTTTCGAAATAGGAAGATGATTTGTTTTTGAACTTTCAGACAATTATATTAGAATGTGTTGTTTACAATATCAGAACACCTACAGTTAGTTGAGAGTTTTTGTTTTTATAATTGTAAAAGATATAAATTTAAAAAAAAAAAAACAATAATTCATTAAGTTGCTTCGCATGTAAAAATAAAAAGTAAAAAAGCTCTTCAAACAAATTTGGAAAGTTGGTGAAATGCTTACTTTGGATTTCTTTCTCCGAAGCTCTGAAGCATATTCTCGTAGGGGAGGTATGGGTAATTTGGTTTACGAGCACCAAAACTCATTCTTTTTTATTTTTTGAGCAGTGGTCAAGTCTTCAGGTTTCCGGTCTTCAAGTTTCCGGATGTGGACTGTTCTATGTCTGAGGCCAATCTTTCTTTGCTGTGTACGCCCATACTACTAATTGTAGGCCAGTTGTTTTGGTATTAGGTGAGACACAGGTAGGCGAGAATTCTGATCTTACAGAGTTTTCCCTGCCTATTTATTGCTTAGTGTCTTTATTATTTTCTTCTCACGGCCTCGCCGTGTATGTTCATAAAGATATTGGTAATTCAACTTTTAATAGTTTGATGCAAGATCTGATTCCATTTCAAGAATTGTTTTCCACTACCCTCACACTGAAATCGCTATTGCGGACTATTTGAATGTACTCAATTCTGGGTGGCTTCGACATTCTGGCCGAACAAAACTCGAAGGTAGGTAAAGTATAGTAAGATCTTCGCTGAATTAAATAATTTAACTCATGTCGCTGATGAGCCCACTCGGGTTCCGGATATTTCTTGCCATTCAGACAACACATTAGAGTAGGTTCTCATTTCTCATCCTAAAAAATATAGGACCAGGTAGGACTACTGTGTCATATCGGTTGATTTCCCATTTTCCGTCACAGTTAAAAGAAAAATCTCAATATAAGAAAGCCAATTAAGACGGCCTCAATAATTTCTTTCGAAATTTTAACTAGTTATTGTTCTTTCTCGACGGTAACGTTGATGCACCAGCTGATATGATATCTAACGAACGTAATTCTTAAATTCTTAAAGAGATAGATGATTAGGGAAGAAAAATGTTTTCGAATTTTCAAAGATGACCCTGCAGAAGAAAACAGAAATAAGTTTTAAGCGCGCCAGGAACGTGTCCAAAAGGAAGTGTTTTGTTAAGAATATTAAGAACTCGACCAAATCATCGGTCCCTACGCTCGTCTTCAATGACTCTCCTTATGTCAACTCTATTGACAAATCGGGCGATTCAATGTACACAATTCTGGTTGGCATCGACATTCTGGCCAGACAACACCCGAAGGAAAATGTGTTGAGATCTTCGCTGAGTTTAACGTATTAACTCAACTTGTTGATGAGCCCACTCGGGTTCCTGATATTGAAGATCATGCGGCCAACACTCTTGACTTATTTCTCACTTCTCATCCCGAAAAATACAGGGTTGTAGTATCATCTCCTCTTATAGGCAAATCGGACCATTGGCATTGTGTCATATCGGTAGATTTTACGTATTCCGTCACTGTAAAAAAAGATAAAGTCCCTAAAAGAACTGTGTGGCAATATGAGAAAGCCAATTTGAGACGGCCTGAATAATTTCTTTCGAAATTTTAATTGTTCATTGTTGTGTTTCTCGACGGAAACGTTGACGCATCAGCTGATATGATATCTAACGAACGTAATTCTTAAATTCTTTAAGAGATGATTAGGGAAGAAAAATGTTTTCGAATTTTCAAAGATGACCCTGCAGAAGAAAACAGAAATAAGTTTTAAGCGCGCCAGGAACGTGTCCAACAAATTTTGTTAAGAATATTAAGAACTCGACCAAATCATCGGTCCCTACGCCATGGGCGTAGCCAGGGGGGGGGAGGGGGGTTTCTGGGGTTCATCAACATCAATGATATTTTAAAAACACCTCTTCTTGGTTGGCATAACTTATTTTATTGCGTATAATTACACTAATAATGTATTTTCGATTCGCTTTCTCTGCCGCCCGCCAGCCGCCGCGCCGACCTTAGTCTATTATCTGATCGCATTCGGTAGCCTTCGTATATTTTCGTGCCATATCAGTACGCACTATTAGGCCTGGGTAAATCGATCATTTTCGAAAACCGTGCCCATGCGTATATTCGTCAATAATGTAGGTACTTTAGCTCTTTATGTACATTGTAATGCACGCTCTTTCAACTTTGCTATTGTTGACTTGTGTTAACAAGCAGATGTGCGAAATTGCGTTGGGATCATGCAGCCTGTTGGTTCATACTGTGGACATTCTGCTCAACGCTGTTTCGAATGGAAAAATTCGGGAGCTATTACCGGCTGAAAATCAAAAAACCGTGTGTGAAACACGGTGGGTTCACAAGCATGAAGCAGTTATGAGATTTAAGGAAATTTATCAAGCTATTGTCAATGCACTCGAAGAACTCCAAACTAGCCACTACTAGCTACTTTTTTTTTTTTTTAAGAAACTAAGAGGGATATCAGAACGGACATAAATTTTTTAATCATAAAACATTATTTTTGTTTAAAAAAAAAACATGTCTTCTAAACATTGTTAATTCTGAGACATTTTTTTTCTAATTTTACAAAACGACCTCAAGTTGGTCAACTAACCCCAAAACCGGGATAAGTTGGCCAAGGCTATGGGGTAAGTTGACTATATTCTTATTTCCACTAAAACTATAAGCAAATAGAATTAAAAGTCAATTTTATTTGAAACTAGCTGAGCCACCCGGCGTTGCTCGGGCCTGTAGCTTTAAGGTTCCCGTTCTCGTTTTTCCGCTTATGTGGGAACTTGGGGAAGAAAAATAATGGTTTTTACTTTGGGATTATGTGGCATCCCAATGACGAAAGAATTTTTGAAATCTGTCCAGTAGTTTCTACGTTTCCGTTCCCAGCCCCGTTCCTGTGGGAATCTTGCGTTACCGTGGAAATATGTGAAATATAAGTCTATGTCACTGAGGGACAATGTAACATCCTAGAGTTGAAAGAATTTTTGAAATCGGTCAAGTAACTTTAAGGTTTCGGTTCTCGGGGATGAAATATAATCTAAATTATTAATTGAGGGGGATAATGTAGCAATCCTAATGCAGGAAGTGTTATAGAAATCTGTCCAGTAGTTCCTAAGTTTCCTTTGCCAAAACCCGTTCCTGTCGGAGTATCCGCGCTTTTTTTATTTCCGTTCCTGTGGGAATATGGGGAACAAACCTTGACAGGAACCATTTATAAGTCATTGCCACTGAGGGATAATGTAACATCCTGGAGTTGAAAGAATTTTTGAAATCGTTCAAGTAACGTTAAACTTTCGGTTCTCGTTCCCGTGGGATTATAGGGATAAAATATAGTCTAGGTTACTAATGGAGGGGGATAATGTAGCAATCCTAATGGCGAAAGAATTTTAGAAATCTGTCCAGTAAGTTTCTAAGTTTCCGTTCCCAACCCCGTTCCTGTGATAATATGATCAAACCTTGACAGGAACCATTTATAAGTCAGTGTCACTGAGGGATAATGTAACATCCTAGAGCTGAAAGAATTTTTGATATCGGTCAAGTAACTTTAAGGTTTCGGTTCTCGTTCCCGTTTCTGTTCCCGTCGGATTATAGGGATAAAATATAGTCTAGGTTACTGATGGAGGGGGATAATGTAGCACTCCTAATGCCGAAAGAGTTTTAGAAATCTGTCCAGTAGTTTCTAAGTTTCCGTTCCCAAACCCGTTTCTGTGGGAATATAGGGATCAAACCTTGACAGGAATAATTCATAAGTCTATGTCACTAAGGGATAAATGTAACATCCAAGAGTTGAAAGAATTTTTAAAATCTTTCAAGCAACTTTAAGGTTTCGGTTCTCGTTCCCGTTTCTGTTCCCGTTGGATAATAGGGATGAAATATAATCTAAATTACTGATGGAGGGGGATAATGTAGCACCCCTAATGCTGGAATCGTCTGTAGTTTCTAAGTTTCCGTTCCCAAACCCGTTCCTGTGGGAATATCAATTTTTAAATTTTGTATGTCATAAAAACCTTCACCTGACAATAACAAACACAACAAAAAAGGAATTGGCCAAATTGGTTCAGGCGTTGTTGAGTTATGCGCTTACCAACACATTTTGCGATTCATTTTTATATATAAGACTACAAATTTATCTCTATATCCGGGGTAAACTCCTAAACCACCCAACGGATTTTTATGAAATTTTCAGGGTAGACATAGTTTAGTCCAGAGATGGTACCTGTCAAGGTTTGATCCATATATTCCCACAGGAACGGGGTTAGGAACGGAAAATTGAAAACTACTGGACCAATTTCAAAAATTCTTTCAGCATTAGGAGTGCTACATTATCCCCCTCCATCAGTAACTTATGCTTTATTTCATCCCTTTAATCCGACGGGAGCAGAAATAGGAACGAGAACGGGAACATTTAGGTTACTTGACCGATTTCAAAAACTCTTTCAACTCTAGGTTGTTACATTATCCCTCAGTGACATAGATTTATATTTCATTCCCATATTTCCACGGGAACGGAAGATTCCAACAGAAATGGGTTGGGAACGAAAACTTATAGTCCGGTAGCCAGGTACAAATCTGGTTGATTATTTCTTCTCGAGTGAAACTTCGTAAAATACATAAGGAATTTATAATAGGAGTACTCGTGACCGTCAGCTGCGACTCCGTCGGTGGGGTGGGGAGTGGCAGCCTCCCGCGCATGAAGAAAAAAAAAAAAAATTTCGTCATTTCCTCCCAAATAAAAATTTGACGGATAATGGTTTACCAAATATTATGAAGGAAAAAAAAGTCAGCTGACCATAAGATGGTGGATTATACGTCAGCTGGCTGCTCGAAAATGAAAAAAAAAATTTTATTTTCAGTGATTTCCTCTCAACTGAAAATTTGTATAATCATAGTTTATATACTACTATAAATGAAAATTAACGTCAGCTGGCTGTATCTCAGTGGAAAGTTTGTCAGCTGGTACCATGAAAGGGGCAGCCCGGTAGCATCTATTGCCTACTGAATCTTATCAGCTGACGACTTTCCCCACGACATACAGCCAGCTGACTTTTTTCATTAATTACTAGACCATGTTAACAATCCTGTTGTAAGTTTTCATCCGGGAGCACATCACGTTTCTTACGTTATTCTCTTTCTTCTCACAGATTAAAGTAAGTAGGGATGTTGCGAATGTCAACATCGATGTTAAAATCGATATTTTGATCACCGCAAAACGACTCATCGCCGATACATCGAACGCAAAACCGTAAAACATCGGCATTGCTGGTTCATTTCCATTGAAGATAACCCAGATGTGTAATATAATGTATAAAATGTGCTTTTCTTATTTGGATGTTTCTCATGTAACCATTGATGTTTCCAAACATAGATGTTTCTTAGAAAGATGTTGCATCCCTATACATAGACCTTCTCTCAACAAGAGCTACATTGTTGTTTCTTTGGTAGAAAAAAAAATAGAGAAAGTGAAACTTATCTAGCCAAACGTTAGTATAGTCAAGCTTATTTTGACATTCTATTCAAAATAAGCAGGAGTAAAAGCTCAATATAAAATAAAAATGTCTAACGTGATACCTTTTTGCGTCTTTTGCAAAAAAAATTAATGCTCAATTAAAATTATTTAGCAAAGACAATTTAAATAAGTGCAAATATGTATTTACAATAAGAAAAGCTAATAATCTAGCTGGTTACGATACTGTTCTTCCCATAGAGCCAAACAATTTTCAGTTGTATCACAGTGAGTGTTATCGGCGTTATACAGCTTTGCCACCAAAATATAGGAAAATAAGAACAAATTCAGAAGACACACTTTCTTCAACATTTCCGTATGTATATGGATTTAATTTTCTGTAATTACTTCGAAAATAAAGTTATATCAATATGAAAACTGATAATAATATATACATAAGTTACACTAAAGAATAAATAATATTTTAGGCAAAACGAAGATGACGTTCATGTAAGTGCAGGCCCAAGTGGACTCGCAAACACCAATAATACTTTATTTGCTGAGAAAGCTGTCTGTGAGTTTACCCCAGATCAACAGGTTCCTGAAAATGTTAGGTTAACTGCTGAAGCTGACATTACTTCCGAAGGTGTCACCGAAGATGTTACTAAAGGTAAAAATATCTGCTTCTTTTGCGAGAAGAATCGAAAAAAAATTAAGGGACATGAGGAGAAATTATCTATTTTAACGAAAAATGGACGGGATTCAATAGAAAATTTGGCGATAGAGAGCAACGATGCAGACAAGTTAAAAGAAATTCAGAACTTACCATCAAATGAAGAACTATATTTTCATAAAATTTGCAAAAATAGTTACATAAGTTTACGAGAGTCTATATTATTAAAAGAAAAAGTTAAATCGGAATGGCATTGTACGCGAAATATCCGAGCAGAAGCCTATGAAGTTGTTGAAAAGTTTGTCGAAGAAAATATTATTTCACAAGAGCAGTCTTTCTTATTAAAATTTTTGAATATGTTTATTGAGCACATACAAAATAATCAGCAAGTTGTCTCAAACTTCAGTTTTAAACCATATCATTTAAAAGAAAGATTGTTAATGAAATTTCCGAAAAAAATTAGCATAATCTGCT
This sequence comes from Melanostoma scalare, assembly GCA_949752695.1. Classification (NCBI taxonomy): domain Eukaryota; kingdom Metazoa; phylum Arthropoda; class Insecta; order Diptera; family Syrphidae; genus Melanostoma; species Melanostoma scalare. The sequence goes on from OX456986.1 coordinate 57,894,003, forward strand.
TTAAAGGTAAGATTCTTGTGAAACCTTTTAGAGGGGTAATGATCAAAAATGAAATCGAAAAGGAAAATATTCTAGATGCTGCTGCACGTATTTTACACGAAGAAATAAATCAAGTTAAATGTCAGAAATTACCGAATCTGATTAAAACAAAAAACTTAACAGACGGTAAATGCGAAATTCCAGAAATATTAATAAATTTTTATAGAAATTTAATATCTGGTGAAAATTATAGAAGGAGACAAAAGAAAAGAACAACAAGGCTAGCCAAATCATTTTCTGAAGATGTAATTTACGCTGTTTTCAATGTTCGAATTAAATCATCAAAACATATTTGTTTTGGCATGACTTTGAAGAGTTTAACAAATAGCAAAAAAATTATTAATATTGTTAATCGGTATGGTCATTGCTGTAGCTACAGCACATTAGAAGGCCTCGAGACTGAAGCAACATTCGCTTCTTGTGAGATTTCTGATATTTGTCCAGAAGGTATTTTACGAACATCTCAATTGTATACTGGAGTTGCATTTGACAATTACGATCGTTTTGTAGAAACCACTACTGGCAAAGATACTCTTCACGATACTGTAGGTATAATTTTTCAAATTGAAAACAATATCGTCAGCGAAGAAGCATTTAGTAATGAAAACGTGCAGCAAGACTTTCAGATTGGGAGTAGTTTTAGCAATGAAGCAGTAGTAGAGAACGATAATGTACAGCTGGATCATGATGTTATAGGTAATAGGTAGTATTATCATTAAAGTGGAAACAGATATCAATGTGTTTAATGTTTCAGCATCCCGATCTCAAAAACACAGACGAAGTTTCGATATTGTTACTCCAGAACAGCATACATTCAACAAAAAACCGAGACTTATAGAGAGTTTGTTGCCATCTGATGCATCTTTACAATTAAACACCATTAATCTTCAATCAGTACAACACATTGATTTCGCATGGATGCTATCACACTATTTGCAATTATCAGGCACACCGATGTGGGTTGGTTACAATAGTTTATTGCATGAAGATCGATCTCCGAAGCATATTGTTCGTTATTTAACAACCATCAATGCTTCACCAACGAACAAAGACACAATTTATGAGACTATGATTCAAAGTCAAAAGGTAGCTCTTGAGTGCGGGCAAAAATACATTGAAGTAACTTACGATCTTGCTATTGCAAAAATTGCGCTGCAGATAAAAAGTACTGAAGGCAACACTTTTGACAATTTATTCATCCATCTTGGAGCATTTCATATTACGATGGCGTAATTCAAGGCAGTAGGTAAATTCATAGATAATTGCGGTTTGTCAACCATTATGGTAAATGAAGAATTACTCGCCAACGGATCAGTCAACGCGTTTATTACTGGCAAACATTTTAACAGATGTAAGCGTTTACATCCTATGATTGCGTTAGCATTAAAAATGTTACATTTTGAAAGCTTCATTCATCAAGAAAAAATACATTTACCTAGTGAGTTGAAAACTTATTTGTTATCTTTTCAAAGTACAAGGGGTCTTGAACCTTCATTCCAACAATCTGAATTAACAGAAATATTTCATAAATATGAGCAATTTACAGTAGAAACGTTTGAAGGAAAGCATGGTAAGACAGTGCAGTATTACATGATGTATGTAAGATTGATCGATTACTACTTTCTGCTTACTACGAGCATCCGAACCAATAACTTTGGAATGTTTAAAATGGCTTTACTGAAAATAGTTAATTTGTATTTTGTTTTCAATCAACCAAACTATGCGCGTTACTTAGTAAAGTACCTTGATAATTTAATGAAAGTTGACGATACTCATCCAGGCTTACGAGAGAACTTTGAGAAGGGATCATTCGGTATAAAGCGAACCAAAAAACCTTTTTCGAAACAACCGATAGATCTTACTCTTGAGCAAACAATCAATGCTGATGCTGCCAATAAACTGACTGGAGTTTCTCATATTACCAATTCAATCTCAGCTAGGCAACGATGGTGTCGTAGTCATACTATTCGATCAACAATTATTAGTCATACAATGCAAGAGACTGGACTAAGCGCTGAGCAAGATGTAACAGCAGATCTTAAAAAAAGCCGGATAAGAAAAAGTACTGAGCATCTGCACAGATTCATCGACGGTATTAATCGTAATATCAACCCGTTCGATGAAAACTTAGATAAACGCTTTTTGTTTAACATATCTACTGGTGAAGCAGCCCCCGAACATATTGAGAATTTTTTACTCAATATTGAGGAAAAAGGTAGTAAAAGACGTGAGGGTTTCTTACTTGGTTGTGTTACAGATCCGAACAAATTCGAGAAGGCTATTCCAAAAGTCAAGTGCCATACTTTTGTTGATATGACGAAGAAAAAAAAAATTAAGGTTGGCCGAGGGGTGATGGAACTTCGAATGCAGCGTGACTTATTTGGGCAACTGCTTCAAATCTCTTTGAAGAAAGAACTGGATTTAGATAAAATTCTTTCTTATCCATGAGGACGATGATGATGATGAAGACATGATCGCAAGTAACACTGACAGTGAATATGACAGTGAATCAGAGAGAGATGAAAGCGACTGAATCAATGAAAGTGATTAGTCGACTATCATTATTATTTTTAATCCATTTATTGAAATAAAAAATATTTAATTGAAAAATGTTGCTGCAATGTATTATTCAATAGTTAATTTACTAAAACCAACATTTCTTCCATGATTTAAGTATATATTTGCTATCAAAACCATCAAACAAAGCATACTGCGGAATAACGTAAGAAACGTGATGTGCTCTCGGATGAAAACTTACAACAGGATTGTTAACATGGTCTAGTAATTAATGAAAAAAGTCAGCTGGCTGTATGTCGGGGGGAAAGTCGTCAGCTGATAAGATTCAGTAGGCAATAGATGCTACCGGGCTGTCCCTTTCATGGTACCAGCTGACAAACTTTCCACTGAGATACAGCCAGCTGACGTTAATTTTCATTTATAGTAGTATATAAACTATGATTATACAAATTTTCAGTTGAGAGGAAATCACTGAAAATAAAATTTTTTTTTTCATTTTCGAGCAGCCAGCTGACGTATAATCCACCATCTTATGGTCAGCTGACTTTTTTTTTCTTCATAATATTTGGTAAACCATTACCCGTCAAATTTTTATTTGGGAGGAAATGACGAAAAAAAATTTTTTTTTCTTCATGCGCGGGAGGCTGCCACTCCCCACCCCACCGACGGAGTCGCAGCTGACGGTCACGAGTACTCCTATTATAAGTTGCTTGTGTATTTTACGAAATTTCGAATGGGAAGGAATTGGTCATGGAAATCTGTCACTGGCTCCCGGACTATTAGGAACTACTGGACAGATTTCAAAAATTCTTTCAACATTAGGATGCCACATAGTCCCACAGTAAGAAAAATTATATTTTATCCCCATATTCCCACGGAAGAGGAAGAATGAGAACGGGAACCTTAAAACTTAAGACCCGAGCAAAGCCGGGCGGCTCAGCTAGTAAATAAATAAACTTCGTGTAGTACACAAAAAAAAACTAGATTAAAAAAAAAAAAATTAAGTTAACAAACAAAATCCACTCCATGTGGTATCACAAAATAAGTAAAAAAATTAAATTAAATAAATAAATTAAAGAAATTTCGTGTATATATCAAACTAAAAACTTCAAAAAAAACCTTTGGTCTCGAAGCTCTCGCGGTTTTCCGCACGAATGCCCTCATTTTTCTTGAAATTACCAAAAAAAAAAATAGTTAACCTACCGCAAAAAAAAATAGTCAATTTACTCCGTTCGGTCCTTCAGCACTAAAAACTAAAATCAAGATAAAATACAACTACCAGCTGTTAAAAGAATAGTAACACGAACTGTAATCTTTTTCAAAAAAAAAAAAAATTGACATTGAACACAAACACCCTTAGAAAGAAAAAAAAAGAAAGGGAAAAAAAAAAATTACTGACGAACGCAAAAACTTGTTTTTGGGGATAATACCCGAACTACGTCCGACACCAGCGAAAGACAATATGAGACTCAGCAAGCAGGTGTGCTCGATGTTACAAGTGGAATTAACTTGAAAGAAATGGTTTTCTTTTAAAGTTATTGGCGATTAGTCTACTAGCCCCTTGAGCCAACTAGCCCCGGTTACCCCTACAATCGTCTATATGTAGAAGCAAAGGTGATGCTCGAAAAAACTGCAAATGCCACGTATCGTTTGAAGGCAACTTAATCGCTCTAACACTCCTTCGTCGGATTATACACGTATGGCCAAACAAATTTATTCATCTCACACAATTCACCAATTAACCGAGAGGTTTGAACTTGAAGTGTGGAAGGCAGCTATGACTATCTCCTACCCTAGTCCAAAATCTGTTTTGGAATGCTTGGATAAGTGCGATAAAAAATTATGTCCAAATATTTACACGTGGATATTACCAAGAAAAAAAATTAGTTAACCTACCGCAAAAAAATAGTCAATTTCAGTCCTTCAGCACTAAACTAAAATCAAGATAAAATATTAGTATAGATAAAATATAGTACAGATATTGGCTACCATACCTGTTTTCACTGCTACACCAGAAAGGACTTTTTCAAGCCTACGGAGACTTAAAAACTACTTGCCGAACACAACGAGTGAAAACAGACTGAACGGCTTGGCTCTTATGAATATTCTCTATGGGATAGATATTGACTTAGATGAAGTAGTGGATGTGTTTAAAAAGAAAAACAGAAGATGATCCTTTTTTTTCATATAGTATAAAGGTTATTTATTTCATGCACTTCAATTAGTTTTATTTTCTAAAACCTCCCCCGAAACTTAAACCTGGCTACGCCCGTGCCCTACGCTCTTCTTCAATGACTCTCCTTATCAAATCTGCTAGCAGCACAGTTTGCTTATGAGTGTAAACTGTGCAATTAAGCAGATGTTTTTCCATACTCGTTCGGTAGCAAAAGTCCTTTACGATCTTAATATAGGTACACAAATCCGCTGATCCAGATTGTATCCTTGCTATTATTCTGAAGATGTGTTCTTCCACACTACAAAACCACTCCGTAAGCTTTTCTATTTATCCTTTTCTTCGGGGCTCTTTCCGAGTAAATGGACAGCATTTGTCCAGCCAGTCTCTGAAATAGGGGAATCTTCCTCCCCTTCCAATTAACGTCCGATTGCACTAACGTCCCTTTTTTCCAAGGTCATAGAAACGTTGATTAACTGTCAACTCATGAAATATCTTGAAAAACGAAAGCTTCTCAATGACCGACAGTATGGCTTTCGTAGCAAAAAGTTCACTGCTGATTTGATGGCTTATCTAACCGAAATGTAAAAGCAATTCTTACATTGATTTGGAGAAAGTGAAATTTTTGATAGAGTTTGGCATCAAGCTCTCTAGTGAAATAGCCACTTGCATTCATCCCCTAAAACAATTTTGCCGCAATACCCGCCTCGCAAGGAAGAACGCATCTGTTCTTTCTTTAGCCCAACTTCGGACAAACAGTTAAGTACATACAGAGATTTATTTTTTAGCCCCTCAACCTGGATGTGGAATGCCTTACCAAACTCGATTTTCCCTACGAATTACAATGCACAGAACCTCAAAAATAATGTGCATCGATATTTACTTTCTAATTCCTTATTTCTTATTTCCTAACACCCGCAACCAACATTTCCAACATTGTAAGGGTCATCACAACCCCTTGAAATGCGTGTGAAAACAAAAAAAACTTAAAGCAAATGTCGTTGCAGTTACCAATTTTTTTTCTGTTGGAGGTTTTTAAAAAGAGTGACAACGATCCGCATCAAGGCCAAATTCCACCACCTAAGCCTCATAAGCGCCCATGCCCCTACAGAAGAGAAAGACGACGCTACCAAAGAAAGTTTCTACGAGCTCCTCGCCGAAACTTATGAGCAGTGCCCCAAACATGACATTAAAATCCTCTTGGGAGATTTTAATGCCAAAATTGGCAGGGAGGACATCTTTGGTAAGACGATCGGAAAGCATAGCCTGCACGACACCACTTCCGATAACGGACTCAGGCTCATCGATTTTGCAGCGGGAAAAAACATGGTAATAAGCAGCACGCGATTCCCACGTCCCGACATCCACAAGGGCACATGGCGATCCCCAGATGGTCGAACCTGCAACCAAATCGACCATTTTGCGATTGACGGAAGACACTCCTCCAGCATCCTGAATGTCCGTACCTTCCGAGGAGCAAACATCGACTCGGACCACTACTTAGTTGGTGCAAAACTCAGAGTACGGATCTCGATGGAAGCTCTTAGGCGATCACCAACTACGCCGAGGAAATTAAATGTTGGACGACTTCAATCGATAGAGACCGCCGCTGCCTATGCCGACCGCGTATCCCTTGAGCTTGCGAGGAATCCTTCGACTGATGACATGAACCCGGAAGACCAATGGCAGCTATGTCAACAAGCCATAAGAAATGCTGCGTCAGAGGTATTAGGTTTCTCACAGCCACCCCCTAGAAACCCTTGGTTCGACTCCGAATGTGCTCAGGCAAACAAAGCAAAAACGGAGGCATACAAGTCATGGCTCCAGAGAGATACTAGAGCGTCCAGAAATCTCTACGTTGAGCGAAGGAAAGAGGAAAAACGCTTACTCAGGAGGAAGAAAAAGGAACACCAAAAACGCGAAGTCGAGGAGATGCAGAGATGTTTTAGTAGGAAAGAGGTGCGAAACTTCTATAGAAGAGTGAGACAGTCAACATCCGGTTTTACAAGCCGCCCTGGACCCTGCAAAGATCAGGATGGAAACACCATAGTGGAAACGCAGGCGATGTTAACCATCTGGAGAGACTACTTTAACCAGTTGCTAAATGGCGATGACAGCCAAAATCCCGCCCAAGATCAACTTGTGCCAGTTAATCTAGATGACGTCCACGAACTGCAACCGCCCGACCAAAGTGAGATCAAAGTAGCCATCACCAGACTAAAGATGAACAAAGCAGCTGGATGTGATGGTCTACAAGCGGAGCTTTTTAAACACGCTGGAGATGACCTGGTCAGGAGCATACACCAACTCATCTGCAAAATATGGTCGGAGGAAAGTATGCCCGATGAGTGGAACCTCAGTACCATCTGCCCGATCCACAAAAAAGGAGACCGCCTACTCTGCGCCAACTATAGAGGCATTAGTCTTCTAAACATCGCCTATAAGATCCTTTCGAGCGTATTATGTGAACGTCTCAAGCCGTTTGCTGATGATTTGATAGGTCCTTATCAATGCGGCTTCAGACCTGGAAAATCTACCACCGACCAAATATTCACATTGCGCCAAATCCTGGAGAAAACCCAAGAGTACAACATCGACACCCACCACCTGTTCGTCGACTTTAAAGCAGCATACGATAGTGTTAACAGAGTTGAAATGTATCGTGCTATGTCTAACTTTGGAATCCCTGCTAAACTGATACGCCTTATCAGGATGACGTTGGAGAACGCTAGCTGTTCCGTCAAAGTTGGTAGAGACTCTACTGAAACCTTCGAAACCACCAGAGGGCTTAGACAAGGCGACGCACTGTCATGCAGCTGTTTTAACATTGTGCTTGAAAATGTAATACGTAGCACCCATGCCAGTACATCGGGCACCATTTTCAATAAATCAACACAATTACTTGGGTTTGCAGACGACATAGACGTGATAGGAAGAACAAAGCGAGCAGTAACTGGTGCATTCACTACTATGGAGTCAGCAGCAAGCCAAATGGGGCTGAAAATAAACGAGGACAAGACGAAGTATATGCTATCATCAACAAAAGTCCAATCCCACCACCGACTTGGTCAAAATGTCACCATTGACAGGTATAACTTCGAGGTAGTCAGTGAATTTGTCTACCTGGGCACTGCTGTAAACTCAGCCAACAACATCAGCGCGGAAATCAAACGCAGACTAACTCTTGCTAATCGCTGTTTTTTTGGGTTAAATAAGCAATTGAGGAATAAAGCCCTTTCGAGAAGAACCAAGGAGACACTTTACAAAACACTCATCATCCCGGCCCTGCTATATGGTGCAGAAGCATGGACCCTCTCCCAATCGGATGAAAAGTCACTTGGAGTCTTCGAGAGAAAAGTTCTGCGTACGATTTATGGTCCTGTTTGCGTTAATCGAGAAGAAAACGTTTGGCGAAGAAGATACAACGACGAACTATACGAGCTGTACAGCGACATAAGCTTAGCCAGAAAAATTAGAGTCCAACGACTAAGATGGCTGGGCCATGTAGAGCGAATGGACATCAACGCTCCAGCGCGTAAAGTCTTCAACGCCAAACCAGAGGGAGTCAGAAGCCAAGGTAGACCTCATCTTCGATGGAGCGACCAGGTAGAAGGAGATCTCCGCCAACTTGGAGTGCAAAATTGGAGACGGCAGGCTAGAGATCGAGCCGGCTGGAGGGGCATATTGGACAAGGCCTAGGAGCACCACGCTCTAGTTGAGCCACCTAAAGAAGAAGAAGAAGAAGAAGAGGTTTTTAAAACACTCAGAACTAAGTACCGATCCATTGTACTTCCAGATACCAAGACTTCTTTTGTTATAGCTTTGCAGATGTTCGTAAAAAAACCAAAAGACGCCATGGTAGGAGCCTAGGCTACCAGCTCTCACCATGTGTGCGTCGAGTATCTATGCTTGATGCGAGAAAGTGCAGGACATTCATAGAGCTCCGTGGTGTTGTCGTCCTCTCCGCAGAATTCGCAGAGTTCGGTATCACTTAAGCCTCACACGTTTCAGTTGGCAAAATAGAAGTTGTCGCATGGCAATGCCAATAAGCTTTCTTCAGTCTTTTCTACTACGGTCTAGCAAAAATGTTTAATACATTTGGTTTGTCGCATGGAGGCATGTCATCTACAGTTGTGCAGTTCCAATCATTGATTGAAGCCCTCATTAAGGACCCCGACAAACCAGGCACGCCGGTTCAGGTTCTAAGAAAGCTGTCTAAGATCCTTACCCCGCAAGTTCATCGGCGATCTGTTTTCCAGTAAAGCCGTGATGGCTTGGAATCCAAACGAGACTCAAAGAATTAAGACTTCCGATCGCATTCAGAGAGGTCTTGCATTCCTGGATCGCTTTGGAAGTAGTTAGAGGATTGAGTAGGCCCCTAAGAACAGCTTTTCTGCAGCTGCAAACAAAGATGCTTCTCCTCATCTAGCCATTGTTCATAACCTGTGTAGCTTATAGCCATTTGGATAGCATACGCCTCTGCTTGGAAGACGAATGCGTTTGTGCCTTATGAGGTGTGCAGTCGTATGCCATCGCTCTCGACAAAGGCTCCAGCGTTAGATCCATTATCGGTTTTGGAACCGTGTGAAGATTCAATAACAATCCTCACCTGGCTCATATTCTAGAGTGGACCAGTCCTGAAACGAAGAAAAGTTGACTGGCATCAGAGAAGAGCCTTTAAAATGATTGGAGATACGAACATCATCGAAACTTTCACGACACTCGAACATCGTCGTAATGTTTCTTGTCTCTCCTTATTTTATCGTTTTTTCTACAGACAGTGCTCTTATGAGATTGCCAGATGCATTCCTCCCCTTAAACAATTCAACCGTAATACTCGCGCTTCCAGGAATGCCCATCAGTTTACCCTTGAGTCCAATTTCGGCCGTACTGTTAAATACAGAGATTCCTTCTTCAGCCGTACCACGCGAATGTGGAATGTATTGCCCAGCTCTATTTTTCCCTCTCATTACAATCTTCAGAAATTTAAAACTAATGTGCATCGGTATCTCCTTTTAAACTCTCTCCCTTTTTCCTAACGCTCGTACTGTGTTACTTAACATGTTAAGGGTAGTCACAACCCCTTGAGGGCGCGCAAATTGTAAAAAAAAAAAATCCATTAGAAAATTGAGCTAGAGACCGCATCTCTTTAAATGAGAAATGGTATATTCCATGATGTACATAGGTATCAAGGGGAGAAAGATTCAGCAGTGCGTCGAGAGCAGCCGCAGTACCGCAAACATATTCAGGGTTATCGGGAACTTTTTTTCCCATGGATTTTTTCCAAATTGGAAAAATTGGTATCGAGAACTTCTTTTCGAAATTGGGAATAAAAATTCCTAGGGAAAAATACCTATCGGGATCTCATTTATTATGGGAAATATTGTGTTTTTCTTTGCAAAAAACTTATTCCCATGGAAAAATCCGGGAAGGGAAACATTTTTTGGGAAAAATATTTCCCGATAAGGCTGATTGTTTTTTGAAATTTGGCGAAAGAGGAACGTGAGAGCTTGATCCAAAGGACCCTTTTCGGTGACAAATACCATGTCTTGCCAAAGGCTCACTGACATTGCAGTTACCATAACCAGGTGCGTTTTGGTCTGCCTTTCTTTTTTTTTTACGTGTAGTTTTCAAGGAGAAATAAAACGTAAATAATTTAATGTTATGGACAAGAATTTAGCTTTATTATAAAAATAAGAATTTGTCACAATGTTTTAACCCTACCAACTCAATTTTTTTTGTGTGTGAAAAAATATAGGTTGTATTTAGTGATCAGAAGATAGGGAAAACTTATAAAAAATAAAATCAAACCATACTTTACGAAAAAATTTACTTTCCATTTCAGTTCCACATATGGTACACCTGAGCCTTAATTTTATTTTTTGGTATTGAACTAGTACAATTGAATTGTTTTGAAAGTAGTCTCCTATATACTTTTTTTCAATTGTAATTTGTAACTTATTCAAAATGAAATGACTATTGCTTATACTTATATTTTAAATTTTTTATGTATTGCAAAATCATACTTATAACTAACTAGCTGAGCCGCCCGGCACGGCGTTCTCGGTTCCCGTAAAGTTTCTGTTTCAAATCCCGTTCCCGTGGGAATATGGGGATCAAACCTTGACAGGAACCATCCCTGGACTAAATAAAAAACTAATGTCGATTTCTTTTCACCCATTTGCAGTCGACTGCAGTCGCTACTAAATTGATTCTTTTTTGGGTATTTAGGAAATTAAAAAAGTAGCGATTTTTTTTATGAATGTGTGTTGTGGTACCCGTGGTGCGATGGATAGCATGTCCGCCTGTTAATCCAGAGGTTCGTGGTTCGAATCCCAACAGAGGCAAACATGATTTTTCCACGGGTATCGCCTTTCGCGAGGAATTGGCAAAAAAAAGCGCTTTCTCGATTAGCCGTTCGGATCCGGCAGAAAATTGTAGGTCCCCTCCATTCCCTCACAAGGCTTGGTTGTGAGAAATGCGCTAGGCCCAGGGGTTCCTCGCTCTGTTGCGCCACCCTATTTATTTATTTTTTTGTGTGTGTGTCCAAATGACTGATGAAGAAAAACAAGCACCAAAGAACAAAACAATTACATTCATATTGTTAAGCACACAATTTTTATATTTTTTTTTCACCAAATGTTTTCCAAATTCACAACAAAATACAAAATATTCCTGCTTCCTTTAATTTTTTTCACATGCTGATGTTTTTGTGTGCCGTTTTCGATCTGTCAAAATTGTTGTGTGTGTGAAAATCGGTGTGCAAATCCGTCTCAAAAAAGAGATCCACTGCAGTCGATTTTTTTTCCTCCTATATGAATTCCTTTGAAAAAAAAATTGACTGCAGTCAATTTTTTTTGTTGAAAGGAATTCGACATAAAATCAGTCGATAAACTGTGGAAACTGGGGACCTTCTACGTATGTAATTCGATTCTACTTTTGATTCTATCGAATTTAATTTTGGATTCTACTTTTGATTGATACTATCTATGAGAACATCCCCAAGCTGTTTGACAGGACCCATTCTAGAAATAAGAAAAAAAAAAACATAGGAAAAATAATAATTACAAAAATGGACAGCGTTGCAATTTGGTTTGATTTATATGAAAATCGGAAACGAAAGGAGAAATTCAACGTAAAAGAATTATAGACAGGTATATCTTCGGATATGAGTATTAGCAAAAAGCAAAATTCTGTTCCAAATATGATTATGCTTTTAGCAGCATTGAAGTTTTTGGCAACCGTTTTTGAAGGTCCCGATGAAGAGTCATGTAATTGACCAGTACTGCAAGATGGCATGGTGTGAATAAAAAGTATAAATAGTAAAGTTAGTCGTTGGGTAGTTAATTTTAATGCAGTCAATCAATTTATATTTATTTTTACTTACATTTTTGAGGCAGACAAAGCTTTTTAGCTCTACTCGCAAACACATTTGATATCGAATGGTTTAACACGATTTGCCTTCTACTTTCGACAAAACACAGTTGGTATTACTTGACTGTTCGATTGTAGTATATTGAAATTGAAACGTTCTTATAGAATTACATAAGGGTAAAGTTCAACGGTCAAACCTAATATTAGGTTTGTTCGTTGAAGCCCTAGGTTGCCCTGGTGTCGCCACAAAGCGTTTTTGAGAAACCCAAAGTCGCCGTGAATGTCAAATTGAGTGTTTTTTGAGCCCTATGGTTGACATAGGTTTTCCCTCAACTCGCCCTAAACCTGGGTCAACCCTGTGGAAAGTTCAACGAACGGACCTATTTACATATAAACTTTGTCAAATTATTGTGATAGCGACGCTAACAAAGTAGCGGTGAAGTACTATATTAGTTCCCAACCCATAAGCAGGGTTCACATTGGGCGCGTTCATCACAATTCAGATTTTCAGATTAACTGAAAAACTTATTCAGTTTTGCGTTGAACGGTTATCTAACAAGATATGTCAGGTGCGACGGTTTTGATTTGTATATGTAAAAAAAATTCATTAACTTGTTGACTTTACTGCTATAAACATTTCATAAGCGTAAAAAACAATCAGTAATGGAGTTAGAACTAATTAATTGTATTTTTTCAATAAAATTCACGCAAAACAAAATCACCATCACTTGGCAAGTATACATTTTTGATGTCACTTAACGCATCTGACAGCTTAATAAACTGAATCTAGATTTTCAGCCTTCTTTTCCTGACTGAAAAACTGAATCGGTAAAAACTAACAGCTGACGAGTTGTCAACTGAAAAACTTAACGTCTGGCCAATCAGAGGCCGAGAAAAGTTAGTTAATCTGAAAATCTAACTTGTGATGAACGCGCCCATTATCAAATATGTTTGACAAACTTGCTTGTAGAAAAAATTTGATATGTTGAAGTCATAGCGTTCACATAAACATGTTATCAAACATCAGTTGTCAGTTCTCTTTAGAATTTTGACCATGGCGGATGTTTTTGTAGCAGCTCTTGTGATTATACAATGCGATGAACAAGAAGAAGAAAAAAGCAATAAAATAAAAAGGAAAGGATTGGCATTTGGTTCAACTTCTTTTAATTTTTCTAAAAGCATTGTATAAGCTTCCTGTTTCTTGTTTTTGCAGCCTTCTCTTTTGATCTTCCACGTCTCCGGTAGACTTCTATATATTTCGAAAAACTCTCGCCAAATATCGCGATTTCCATTAGTAGCTATTGAAAACTTTTTAAATGAAATTGTTTCCTGAATTGACAAGAGTACTCGTTCAAATATGTTTGTCAAACCACCGAAATATCAAAAATTTCTGATATTAATCAAGCGTGTTTGACATACCGTCTGATGGAGCGTTCATATTGTAATGTACAGTGTACACCCAGATTTAGATTTTAGATTTAGATTGACGGGTAGAGCTTGCTCAGCTCCGGGCACTGCGGTGTCTGAGTGAAACCTATTGTGCCAGCCCATGTGAGGTTTCAGGACAGTTCCTCTGCTCCTGAATTGAACCAGAAGTTAGCAATCTTCTGTGGGTGAATGAGTTTGAGTTTATCTAGGGGGATAATCTCATAATCAAGTATTTGCTTTCTAAGGCGGAAAAGTGCTGGACATTCTGTAATGATGTGCAGAGATGCTTCTTCATTTTCGAGGCACAGTCTACAGATGGGGCCGCGCTACCAGCCTCATTTGGTGAAGATGTTTCTTTAAAGAACAGTGACCGGTTAGTAGTCCTGTGCAAATTTTTAGGGTTTTCCTATTGAGGTTCAGTAGGAATTTTGATGTTTTTTCAGTATATTCTGGCAAAAAGAGTTTTGAACAGATTTGACCAGATGAGTTACTCCAAGCTTTATTAGATTCCTCCAGTAGGATGTTCTTGGCAGTATGTTTGAAGGTGCTTTTATTTACACCGCAGAAGGGTTCAGGACCGACGAATGGTTTAGATGCGCCGTCTTTAGCTAAGATGTCTGCCTTCTCGTTACCATCATAGCCTTTGTGTGCTGGGATCCAATGGAGGATTACAGTGTTTTTCCTTGCTAGTTCAGAGAGCGACATGACTGTCTCTTGGACTAGTTTGGATCTTATGACAGGTGAGCTTAACGCCTTTAGTGCAGCTTGGCTGTCTGAAAAAATGAATATTGTTTTGTTTTTCGTGTTCGATGAACATATTATTCTCGAACATTCGTTAATGGCAAAGACTTCAGCTTGGAAAATGGACGAGTAACTGCCCAGACTTACTGAGAAATTCGTTCTGGGACAGTCGCTGAAAATGCCGGAACCTGTACCAGTTTCCATTTTTGAGCCGTCCGTATACCAGACCATATCTTGCCTTGAAGGATGAGGTTTTGTGTTCTCCAAGTCTTCCCTAAGGGGGATGACAATGGAGAAGTTGAGTTTAAAGTTGTACATCGGAATAATAGCATCCAAGCACATACTAAAGGTATTAAGTTTTTCTAGACTTTCCATTATCGACAGATGTCCTTTCGGGTATGGATGTGATTTTATGTGTCCTTGATGGAAAAGACGGTGTGTCGCCAGTCTTGCTTCCATTTTAATGAAAAGGTGGATTGGAGGTAGTCCTACAATGACGTTTAGAGCGTATGTTGGTGTTGTGCGCATGCATCCAGTAATGCATGTTGTTGCCAATCTTTGAATCTTTTCAAGTTTTTGGACTGCCGTTATTTCTTTTATTTTTGTCCACCATACAACAGCTGCGTACGTTATTGTTGGTCTGACTACCAGCGTATATAGATCGTACATCATTTTAGGTTTTAGACCCCAGTTTTTCCCGCATACGCTTCGAGAAGTCCTTAGGGACTTGGTTGCTCTGCTGGAGATGCGTTCTAGTTGAGGGTTCCATGACATTTTGCTGTCTAGGATGATCCCCAGGTATTTAGATTCCTTGGAAAATGGTATTGTTTCCCCATAGAGATTGGGGGGTATTAGAAGATTTAGTTTTCTTCTTTTTGCGAATGGGACAATTATTGTCTTACGGGGATTAACAGAGAGACCTTCATCTGAGCACCAGCTTTGTACTGTGTTCAGAGCTGTCTGAAGTCTTCTTGATATTAGTGTTTCTGATGAGCCTTGTATGACAATTGCTAGATCATCTGCAAAGCCCACTGCATAGATGCCTTGGGTTGCAAGTAATCTTAGTAGACTGTCTACAACTATTGACCAGATGAGTGGTGAGAGAACTCCACCTTGTGGGCAACCTCTTGTTAATGCTGAGATTTCCACTTCTTCGATATTGCTGTGGATAATTCTGCTGTTTAGCATGGGCATTATCCATTTGCGAATAACTTGTGGAACGTTGTGGTGCCTTAGAGCACGGTCTGTAGACACAAAGGAAGTGTTATTGAAGGCTCCTTCTATGTCGAGAAATGCCACTACGCAAATTTCCTTTTTATCGATAGAAAGTTCGATCCTAGTAACTAGGTCATTCAACGCGGTTTCCGTTGATTTGCCTGGTTGATATGCGTATTGTGATGTGGATAGTGGGTAGCTAATTGCTTATCCCGGATGTGTCTATCAATTACCTTCTCCATACATTTAAGGATGAATGACATTAGACTGATTGGCCGAAATGATTTAGGGCTTGGATCCAGATTCCTTCCTGCTTTTGGCAAGTAGATAACTGTTACTCTTCTCCAGCTTTCTGGTATGTGACCAAAAGCTAGGCTGCAAGTGAACAGTTTTGATAAAATGGGAGCAATTATGGCAGCCCCGTTCTGCAGTAGGGCAGGGAAGATGCCGTCTTCCCCAGGAGCCTTGAATGGTTTCAATGAGGAGATTGCCCATTTGATGATATTGGTGTTGCAGATTTGTCTGGCCGTTGTCCAGTCTTCCCTAGATGGAAACATATGCTGTTCCCTTTGGGATGATAGGTTTATTGTTGGGTCTATAATGATAGATTGTGGAAAGTGGGTGTCTATTAGGAGTTGCAGAGTTTCAATTTTGTTCTTAGTCTGAGAGCCGTTTTCCTTGGTAAGGGTACCTAGGTTTTAGGTTTTTTCTACAAATTGTTTAAAAAGCCAAAAAGGCTTCTTTAATTTCATTATTGTATTTGGTGAGAGCAGTAGAGTAAGCTTGCCAGTCATCATTGCGTTTTGCTTTGTTGAAAAGTTTCCTTACTTTCGATCTCAATTTCTTAAGGTTGTTGTTCCACCAAGGGGTTTGCCTTTTAGTTAATCTTGTTTTCAGAGGGCAGTTGTCCTCAAAGGCAGTTATAATAGAGTTTTTCGCGTAGTCCGCAAAAAAATCTAATTTAGCTTTGCTATTAATGTTTGGGATTTTGTCTTTAAGAGAGTTTTCCAGATCTGTTTTGTACGAGACCCAGTCTGTCTTTCTCTTTTGACGATATGTTAAACAAGATATTATGTTTGTCTAGTTTAAAGCGTATGTGTCTATGATCTGAGCAGGATGGTTCGGAGGACACCCTCCAGTCAAAGACAAGGTTTTTAGAGAGAGATGAAGACAATGTAATGTCTAGGACCTCTCTTCTAGTTTTGGTGACAAAGGTGGGTTCATTGCCAATATTACATATATTTAAATTTTCTTTAATAATATAATCAATAAGGGACTCACCTCTTTTGTTTATATCCTTACTTCCCCACAGGGTGTGATGAGCATTTGCGTCGCATCCCAGAATAATTTCCAATTTGTTTTTCTGTGCGTGCTCATAAAGTTTTATTACCTGTGGAGGTGGGCAAGGTGTAATGTCTCCAGGGAAATATGCTGAGGCAACAATGATCTCCTTGGAGTGACCGATCCTCACTGTTGCTGCCGTCAGATCAGCGGATACAAATGCTGTCAGTGGGAAGAAGGGCAGGTTATTATTAAAAATAATACAAGTTCTAGGTCTACTGGCTGAGGTTGAATATAATATTTTACCTGTAGGTGTAGTTAGACCGAGGATTTTACCACTCGTGCTAATCCATGGTTCCTGCACGAGGGCAATGTCAAGCTTCGTTTTACTCAGCGAGTGATTTAAGACCGCCGAGGCAGCCTTGGCGTGTTGGAGGTTGATTTGGACAACCTCCATATTAGTTCTTCCGGAATGGAGCTCTAGAATAAGAGCTCCCTTTGTTGTCACCCCGTTTCCCGGCTTGGGGAGACTTCCGGAAACTCCTCGCGCTCGTAGATGCCGGTCTTGGGGCTCTACGGAGTTGCGACGTGTCTTGGTGGTGGGTGGGTCTTGAAGTGCCGGGTTTGGATAGTTTACTGGGATGAAGGAATGGTTTTACCTGATCAAAAGATGGTCTATCGGTCTCCTGAACAGGTTTTACAGGATTGGGAGTGAGGGAAGGGTTAGAAGCAGAGGGTTGAGTGTGGGAGGGAGGTGGTCTTTCCGGCTTTTCATCTTTTTTAGTCTCGGAGGCGGATTTCGGCCTCAGACTGGGATTCTTTTTAACCCGGAATTGGACCCTATTGAAGTTGAAGAACGGTTGGCAGTTCAGATCTTCAAGTAGGGATACCGATCTTTCGTCCATTGAAATTGTCAGGGCAAGACCCTGAGAGTTAGCCACCTTCCTAAGGACTTTCCATTCTTTGGTTGGTAAGGCTTGATTTTGGATTCGTAGCCGTTTCAGAGCATCTTCTGCTGTGTTGTTCGGGCAAGGGAAGTATGCGGTTGCTACACATGGTTTCGGAAGGTCTTCACCCTCCACCATTCGCAGCTTGGCATTTTCATATGGCGAAATTAGTTTGACTGTTTTTGCCAACCAGTCTCTACTAATCGCATCAGCGCACTTCATTGTAAGCCATCCTGGTTTGTGCGAGCAGCCCAGAAATCTTATCTGTGGACCTTCCTCAGTGATCTTATGCAGCTCAGTAAGGATGGCATTTTCCACTGCTGTGATTTGCACATTTTCAAGATGGCTATTTGGATAATCTTCGGCGATTATCCCAACTACGATCGTACCTGCAACCTCATTGAACAAGGGAGCGTTGGTTTTCGCTTTTTTGCTCGGTTCAGGAACTTCGTGTCCGGACCTTCTTCTTTTGTTGGAAGGGTCTGAGGTGTCTTTCGACGGACTTGAGAGTACTTTCTCTAACGCTGCGTCGTATGGCAGTTTTTCCGCTAGCAGTCTTCTCAAGTGCTTTTTTTGAGACATGGTTAGGCGTCTCCGCTTGATGTTAAGCTTGTCGAGCTCTAGGGTGTTTTCTGTGTCATCTCCGAGAGCTTCACAGCTCCCGTACGATTCCACTGTCAGGACAGAGCTTTGATATCCGATGGATTCTATGTCGCTGTCGGATGTCACCATTGCAGGTCGGTCTATCCGTCCCACAAGGCTTGGTAGTTCAGCCAATGGCTGCGAGACAGAGAGGCAGTTGCTTGCTTCTCCATCACAGGGTTTGGTCTTCAAATTATCTATTTTGGATCCCACGAGTAGCTAGGGAAATAATGGGGTACGTCCACACAGAGCCCCGCATGCATGGATATGACTGAAATGAAACTGGAATTCGCCGCAAAACCAGAGTACACCGTTAGTGACTTAGCTATTTAAGATGGGCCCTCAGCCTAGTAGATCATCGGCACGGTACGGTTGACACCTTGATGCCGGCCCATGGAAAAGGAAAGGATTGGGGTTGGATAGAAGGGGATAGAGGAGAGGGTGAGTGGAGGGGTAGGGGGTAAAAGGTAGAGGGTAGAGGGGGTTGGATCGTCTCCTAGTTTTCGCTGTTTCTCCCCTTCGATCTTTCCGGCATGGATGACCCTGCTGGAATCAACTTTAGTCGTAAACCCAAGTTGAGACCGCCGGTATAGCTCGTTAGTTCTCAGATTCAACTACTTAAGCCCTCCCACCACGGCAAGGTGAAAAGTGTACACCCAACATTTAATACTAATTTCCTAATCGAAAACGTTCA
The DNA here is from genome assembly GCA_949752695.1 of Melanostoma scalare. Classification (NCBI taxonomy): domain Eukaryota; kingdom Metazoa; phylum Arthropoda; class Insecta; order Diptera; family Syrphidae; genus Melanostoma; species Melanostoma scalare. Next base: position 57,913,054 of record OX456986.1, read on the forward strand.
ACCGAAAACACAAGCGGCAACACTATAATGTACATCTAATTTCTAATAGAAGGCGTTGCTTTTGAGTGAGCGTGTGTGTACAGAAATATACCGGGAGGAGAATGTGTCTAGCCACAATGTTTATAGAAAACTCTCTCGATGTTATAAATTTCTCGAAAGCTCTCGATGTTTCACACAGATGGAAAGCTCTAGAATCTAGGTGTAATACGTTATTCTATATAAAGAGGCCGCTAATGCAACCAGGGAGTCAGTTTTGATTATAAAGTGATAGTATAAAGATTGAGTAAATGTGATTATTAGTCGAGTTGTTTATCGCGTATAGTACGAATTTACACAGATTTTGACTACAGCATAGTTACAAACAACTAAAGAATAGGTGCAATCGACTATTCCGTTCCAAATACTTTTATTCCACCAAAATACAGAGAGGCGCGCAGATCTACTTCTACATAGTAATTTCCCAACTAACAGCATAGTAAGAAATATCTAAATAATAGTTACAAGCGACTATTTACATAGTTCCAAATTTTGAAAACCTACCAAGAGATCGAGACGCCCACAAATCTACTACTACATAGTAATTTCCAACTATGTATGTAGATTTTATTTGTTGTTGACTACAGCTCAGTAAGAAATAATTACTGAATAGGTAGAATCGACCATTAGTTGTCATTTCGCAGAAACTGTTAAGTAACTATAGTTTACATTGTGGAAAAATCAAAATAGTCACTATTAACCATTTTATATAGTTACTAAGTAAATTTAATGCTTTCTTACTATTTTATTACTATTTCTAACTATTTTTTAACTATTTCCGACTTATTTTCGTTTACGAATAGTTATTTGATAAATTTAATAGTATGACTATGACAATAGTTAAGAAAGTTACTATTTTTTTCTCTGAGTGTAGATTAGATTAAAAGCTAACTCAGTGGTTTTGCCAGCGTAAAAGAACACGTTTTGCAGGGCGGGGATATCATGTGCACGTTTCACCAGCAGATTTATGTATATTGACATCTTTGAGGACTCTCGCAACCGAATGAGTACGAAAAAATCTGCTTCATGCCAGAATTTACTGTCCGAAGCTCAGGTGGAGCCAAAGTGCTATGAGAACGTGTCGAGTTAGCAGCAACGAGTATAAGTACTCGAAACCTTAGAAATCCTTAGTTCAAAGTGAGTATGGGGGAAATTTTTTTTAAGAGTTTTGCGAAATAAAACTCCGTAAACGCAGAGCCCGGTTGAATTGGATGGAATGCAAGTAAACTTGCTCAAATGGATTAACATTAACACCCGAACGATTAATTAATATAATTATATTTACCTTTATAATTACCTAATGCATCTACTTAAAACTTATTTTTATGGTTGCAGTTTGGGACTATATACTCACTGTAAATAGCGCAAGATTTCCGTTGAAAGAGTAGTCGATCTTACAGTTGAAAGAAAAAAATGCATTCTGCTGGCAATAAAACGATTAAATACTGTTATTCGTGTTTAAAATACATACAATATAGTGTTTAATATGAATAAGAATTGTTTAGATATTTTTTTATTTATATATGTATAAATATATATATATACATACATATATATATATATATATACTTTATGTGTATGATATAGATGAGAATGATGATTGAGTTGTGAGCATGCAGAAATGGCGTTATGAACTCTTTACTCTACTGCAAATCCACATGTTTCTTCCACAGCTTGCGTCAATTTGTCACAGAGCAGTTGATAATTTTCATAAGGCGGTAGATCGATACGATTAAAGCACGTATGTGCTTTTGGTAAGTTTTGCGTTGGTACATCAGCGGTCAAATGTATTGTAAAAAGTCTAGGGCCAACAGCGCCGGTAGAGCCTTGTAACGCTCGAAATCCTTGCAATGGTACTCGAGATGATCCGGTTACAAATTGTAATAATCGGGCCCGCATCTCAGATGAATACGATTCGACAACCTTTAATGATAAAATAAACAAAAATGTACGTACTGTTACTTTATATTTATTTATATGACCACTGGTGGTCCACAAATGTTTATAATTTTATTTTAAAAACCATACTGCAAAGAGACACAGTGCTAAAATAAAATTTATTTTTTACTTGTCATGTCGTGCACGCAATTCGTAGAAACATAGATAAAATGCACCGGGTAGAACGTGTTAAATAATAAAAGCCGATTTCAACATTTTCGTTTTTAGACAATAGCCCTGTTCACACTGTACAATTAGTTGGACAGACTTAGGTTTGAACGACCAATGCTTGATAGTGTGAACCCCTCAAACGACTGCTTGGATGGTTTTCAAATATTTTTGAAAACTTAGAAATTGGACGGAGTGGAAGGGTATGTGACATTAAGTTGGACGACAAGCTTGATAAGTGTGAACGCAAACTACATCAAACCATCCAACTTCCATCAAACGAAGTCTGTTCAACTAATTGTACAGTGTGAACAGGGCTAATGAGGATTTTTTTTTAAATACTCGTAGTGTGGTCTTAAGGATAATATTGCATCGGATGAATTCGACACTAACAAAAGCAGATACTTCTGAATGAGCCTACATCAAGATATTGATATCATATTATCTTGCCTTTAATGTCCAAGGAGACTACAAAAGGACATAACACTTCAGGTTGTAGATTGTGTGTTACGTTAACTACCCAACGACGTAGAAAACGTAAACGTAAAGCGTAAAAAGAAAAAGAAGCAGCATGAGATGCACTCGTCTGAGAAAATTGAGACCATACCAACAATAAGTCGAAAGTTTTACCAAAGCTAAAAAGATCATGCCAGGGTGCAAAGCCCGAGCTCAGGCATTTAAAGACCCTCACAATCAGGCCAATTATAGAGGAATACGAGCTGGTTTCTTCACTACTTCACATTACTTTAACTATTGTTATTAATAAAAGTTGAGAAATCAGCCAACTTGACAGATATTTTATTTCTAAAAATCGAAATTTGACAGTTCAGTGCGAAGAAAATCAAACCGGTAGATTCAATATCAGATCTCCAAGTTGAGAGACGGTTTTGATGGAAGAAACTGGCAATAAGCCTCCTCAACTTCGCATACTTTATTAATTTGATAGATCCTTATCAATGGCTCTAGCCAAGTCCACAATCGACCAAGTGAAAAGAGACCTCCATAGACTTTTTGTTGTGTAACTTGAAAATACTAGCCACAGAACGTTGTCACATTCAAAAGGAGGTATTGAAAATCTTGATATTAACCCTCTTTTACGACCCGGCAAAAGTCGTGTTCACCGGACCTGGGGTCCAAATGGACTCCACGATTTTTTCTCTGAATTTTTTTTTATTTCTGATATATATTGTTCAGATATAATTCTTCTGGCTATTGTATGAATTCATTCTAAATATTTGTATAGCAGTTATTTAGAAATTTTAGCAGAAATGTGATTATGCAGGTATGTATGAGGTCATCAACAAAATTTTTCAATTTCAAAATTGATAAATATTGCCTAATTTCGCAAATCTGGAATTCCCGCTTATCCTTTTCGAGATGTCTGTTTTACGTTATTACTGAATGAAAAATCAACAAGCCTGCCAAATATGGCTTGAAGTTTTGGTGACTGAATGAAAGCTCAACGGGCTATCCACTGAAGTTTTCTATCTACACTGGTAGCTCTGACCAAAGTACAGGACTTGGTCGTGGATATGATGTCGTGATTTCGTTGATGCCATCATATTTCGATTCTGGACGCAACCTCACGATTGATAATTTCTATACGTTGCGTCGGTGGATTTGGCATTGAGGTTGCTGGATAAGATGATCACCATTCTTGGTACGATCTGGCAAAACTAAAGAGATGTGCCTAAACCTTTTGTAGCGAAGGAGGTTATTGATGACCAAAATAAGCCTGTAGAGGTCAATAACAAAAAGCAGTATCGTCCTCGAAAAATGGCGTTGTTGAGTTATGTTCCGAAACCAAACAAACAAGTGGTATTGCTATCAACACAACATAACTGTGAGAAAGCCATTTCCGGTCCTCAAAGTAAACCTGCTATGATACTTGATTATAACCGCACCAAAGGTTGAGTCGATGTATTCGACCAAATGGTTTCGATATATTCATGTACACGTCAAACATGCGCTGGCCGATGGTTGTATTCTACAACTTACTGGACGTAGCAGCCCTAGCAACTTCAATCCACCTAAAACAAAAAGTTCTTCAGAAGTGATAAGATTATCGAATGAACTGATAGAGTCAGAACTGAATAACCCTTCACAGCCTGCAACATAATCTGGTATTGGAAAATCTGCATTGGATACTTTTGTATTTTGGGGAGAATTGAGGAAGTATTACCAACAGTCCCCGAAAGGGTCCCTTTTAAAAGGGTCAGATGTCACCTTTGCCCAAGTGCAAACGACAAAAAAAGCAGAACCACCTGCGATGGATGTGGCAGATGTTGTTGCCTTTGCCACACTAGAACCTTATGTGCAAAATGTTTCCCGGAATTACCAACAACTTCAAGTTAACTCCTTTCTAAACATAAACTATATGTTAATTTTATAATTAAATAATTATTTATTAGAAAAAAAAAATGATTTTTCATAGAATTTCAGTATTGGGGTCCAAATGGACCCCAGGTCGGGTAGATGGGCTTTTTTCACAAAAAGTCGCAGAAAAATCAGTAAACATCTGATAATGTTTTTAACGTAAGACATGAATCAAAAATTGAATTTTGTTCACTGAGTATAAATCCCACTTATAAAAAATGAAAAACAAAAAAGTTGAGTGTTCAAACATGCTCTGGGGTCCAAATGAACACGAGGTTGTAAAGGAGGGTTAAAACAGAGAGCGTTGCCTCTCCCACCATATTCAGTTGTTCGCTCTAACCATTGTTGCATTACATTAAAATTGTTGAAAGTATTATCATTTTATGTTAATTTACTTTACATTTTATTTAATCAGCTTTAATTTCGATCAAGTTTTGTGTTTTTATACTCAGCTTATTATTTTTGTTTTTTTTTTTATTATTCTAATGAAATGTTTTCTAATATTCAGTTCTATAAAATAAACTTTTATCAATATTAATTGTTTAAATATAAAAATAATAAAAATAACCCCAAATGAACTACTTGTTCAAACAATAATACAATTTGCTGGACATTTTTTTTCCTTCAATTTCCAATCCAAGATAAATGGTTTTAAAAAAATAAATAAAAAACTATTAGAAATTCAAAAATCACTTACTTGCCAAAACCAGACTACTTGTTGTGTATCTGGTGTACAATGTTTTAAGCGAGTATTTTTCTTCCAATCGTTTACATCTATGCTGCTTATACCGCCAATAACTAATTCTAACTCTCGTTCATCAAAAGGCCTCAGCAATTGACTTGGAATCAGTTCACAGAAACCTTAAAAACATTAATAAATATGTATGTGCGTTAATAAGTTGTGCTAAAAAAGTGTTTACCCACAGGAAACTTACCTTTTTGTAATGCTAGAAATTGTTGTTCGATACCACGCATGAACCTATAATTTACATACAATTTAACGTATTCCCTCTTGTTTTCTTCTGTAACTATTATGTTTGCTCCAGAAGGCTTTAACTCGTGTACTTTTAAGACACCAAAACTATTGTTTTCTACACTAAATGTGGACTCAATAATTCCGTCAGTGTTGTTTTCCCTACAAAAAAATAAAAATTTATTATTTTAAAATAAAAATTACTTTATGAGTAGTTTTATTACAGCATCCATGTAAGACTTCTATGAAGCTCAGGATCTACACCCTCTATATCATTAAGAGTAATGGGTTTGTTGAGCAACTGTTTATAGAAAGGTGTAGTAAAACCACCGTCCATACAATGGCCATGGAAAACAGCAATTCCAAGAATACGTCCAACGAAGTGAAAGTATGACAAATGATCGGGATTAACACCTGTTAAAAATTTTTATAATATAATAATATATATATATAAGTTAACTGACAATAAAAAAAAAAATGATAACTTACCTGAGTCTGGATTTATTTGTAAGGTATAATGATCATCTCGACTGTACTGAAAAAGTCCATATTGGGGATTAAGCATTTCCCTCGAGAGCAGATACAGCCATTCGCGGGCTACACCACCATAATCAAGACCCTCTTCACCTTTGAATTTAACCATAAGCCGCTTTCGCATGTCTTTCGGTCGCATTTTCATAATCAGTCTATAACTCTCTTCGAAAATTTCTGTGCGTGTTATTTCAAGTCGACAATGACCGGATTGTGGCTGAAGGGCTTGCAATTCGTTTCGCAATGCACGCATTTTCCCCACTAAATCACGGCGATACTTTGGAAGAAGATCTGCACCTTCTAATAGACCTTGTGGAAGATCAGGCACTGTTTGGTGATGTTGATGCGGTCTGAAGGATTCCGGTGCAGGTGCTGTTACATTTCGATGTGAAGAGTTCGAACTAGAGGCACCAGAAACATTAGCCGAATTATTCGGCGTCACACTGGAAGATGCGTCTTGATAGCTATGGCTTGGAGCAGCCAATTGTCCTTCTGAGAAATGATAATAAACAAAAAATATTAGATATTATAATATTAGTGGTGTCCGTGGCGTAATGGTAAACATGTCTGCCTGTTTCGCGCGAAGTTCGTGATTCGAATCCCAACAGAAAACAAAAAATGTTTTCCCATGTCTATTGCCATTCGGGAGGAACTGGAAAGTTCTCCGATAACAAATTCATAACCATGAAAAGCGCTATCTTGATTCGCCGTTCGGAATCGGCAGAAAACTGTAGGTCGTCTCAATTGCCTCACAAGGCATAGTTGTGATAAATGCACTAGGACCCGGGGCTCCTGCTCAGTTGAGCCACCCTATTTATGTTTGTATGTATTATTATTACATATGTTTTTTTCGAGATTTTGTACTGAATTTCATCTATTCTACTCAACAAATTATTATTTAAGTTAAAAAAAAAATGAGATAATGCAACTACGATTGTGATCGTTTTTTAGTTTCACCTTGGTCACGTAGCGTAACTTTCAGACTATTATTGTTCAAACGTCTATCGTCAATAAATCATGAAAAGATTGTTTCATGTAACTTCATGCGGAAAGCTATTTTACTACTGTCTCAGAGTAGTGTAGTTGCTTCTATACTGGAGCTAGTTTTTTGACAGTCTCCAGTTTAGTTGGCAATCATTAATAGGCAATAACTTTCTTATTACATACCATGCAAACTGCAGTGACAAAGGAAGTGAGTGGTATCCTCATTTTCATCTTCGTCATTGTATCCTCTGCACAAGTCATCGGTGCAAAGACCCATTTTCTTTTTGTGGTAGCTTCGTAGGTTGTGTCCTGTTATAATACTGATAAGCGATCGTAATAAAGGCCTATTCAAGGATAATAGCCTTTCAGAACCGTTCTTATCGTATTTTGGCCATAGTTTCCTGGAAGTGACACAGGAATCTAGGCACTCCCATCTTTCATTGGATTTTTGTATTATTTTGCTACCAATGATCTGCTTAATTTCACAGGGTGGCACCCTGATTGATTGATCAATGAGAGAAAGGTCAAGGGGTGAGCCTTTTCTCGCTAGTTCGTCCGCTTTTTCGTTTCCCGGTATGCCACTGCGACCGGGAACCCAGCAGGGTCTAACATTATGCTGTGTGCCAAGAACCTTAGCTCTTCGCGACAGCAAGAAACAATTTTTGATTTGACAAGAGTGGCAGAAATCGCTTTTATTGCTGCTTGGTTATCAATGAAAAAAGTGATATCAGCATTTGATGGCGCCATCATGGACACCTGTTTTGCAGCGTTTGTAACTGCCAAGATCTCGGCTTGGAAGACGCTGCTGTGATTTGGAAGTCTGAATGAACTGGCTAGTTTCAGGCTTTCTGAAAAGAAACCTGCACCTGCACCTGTTCCAACTTCTATTTTTGAACCGTCAGTATAAATTGATATAGACGTCTCGTTCATATGAGGTGTTTCATTCTCCCAATCCTGTCTATTGGGGAAGCTGATTAAGAAGGATTGTTTTAAGTCCAGGTATGGAGTTATGTAATCTGTGCAGATATTTACCCCTATTATGGAAGACAACTACAACCATAGTGTAGTTGTGTCTCACAAATTGGTATTATAGATTACAAGTTGTGCGTGAAACACAACCATTCTGTCATTCTTCAGACAACTAAAAAAATGGTGCCTTTCCAGTTGTGTATGTGTATTATGGAAGAAAGTTTGGTTGTGTGTATTTTTTCATAGTTCTCAAAACCAAACAACTGATCCTCAGTAGTTGTGTAGTGGTTGTTTGTTGTGTTATGAGCTAAATTCTTAGTAAAAATGGACAAAAAATCGTACGTAAGTGATTAGAATGTATGTTGTATATACAATTAAATGTGTTTTTTTTTTGTTTATAATAAAAATCACCCGGCCAGCACAATTTGAAAAATTAATAAGAATTATGAAGGAAAATCCAGATCTTGCACGGGGCAAAGGACAATTCGGGTCTTCCAAAAAACAACAGGAAAACGAGTGGGAGCAAATTTCGAAAGAACTGAATAGCATTGGGCCACCAATAAGAACAACCAAAGAATGGCAAAGGGTTGGTTATTGCAAAATAAAAACAAAAAAAATAGTTTCAGGAAATCTAGTTAATTTAGAAAGAAAAAAAGTTTTCTGAAAAAAAATGCTGTTTTGAAGAATTTTCTTCTTCATCCGTCAACTGGGCCACTATCCACTTTGAACAAATACGTTGCTCTATAATATCCACTACTTCTTTTAACACAAATGAAACGGTTGGCTGAGCCAGTCCTAAGTTGAAGTCGTTGCCACTACATTTTTGACGTTTATTTTGAAACTAGTGAGCAGTATACAGCGGATATATTTTGTGTGTCCAGTTTTCGATTCATGTTATTTTTGTTGTTAATGATGTGTAAGGTTTCTAATGTATATCGTTTGGATGCATGCCGTTCAGTCTGGAGAACATGGACGTTATCGAAGTCTGGAGAATGGTCGTTTTCGATTGTTCCTCAGCCAACGCATTTCGAACCATAAGTCTGATATAAAATCCAACAACCCTGGAAAAACTGCACTGGCGAGCCACGCAATCGAAAACGACCATTCTCCAGACTTCGATAACGTCCATGTTCTCCAGACTGAACGGCATGCATCCAAACGATATACATTAGAAACCTTACACATCATTAACAACAAAAATAACATGAATCGAAAACTGGACACACAAAATATATCCGCTGTATACTGCTCACTAGTTTCAAAATAAACGTCAAATTTGTTCTTATTCCCTTTTCTGTCAAAAAAGACTAAACTTCACTTTGAAGTTGATCATACACTGTAAATCTAATTTACAAAAAATCTTTTTGTTTCTTCTGTAAACTGTAAGTTTATTGTATTATTTTTGAAAAGTTGTCACATAATTGTTATTTAATAATTTTTATTTCTATTTTGTTCAATAAAAAGTTCCCCTGAAGAAGGCAACAAACCTTGCCGAAACGTCGGGAAAAACCAATGTTAACTTAATTGTTTCATTGTTAAAAACATTGTGACCATTCAAGCCGAAGGAAAATAAGATTATCATCTTATCCACAAACTACTAGAAAATGCTTTATTTCATTCATAAAGACAAACAGTTCCACCAGTTTGTTTTTTTTTTTCATGTTTCAGTACATACTTTCTGTTTGGAAGTTCCAGTGGATTCGAGTGGTCTCGGATACTTTTCCTTATTTTGGCTACATTTGAGGAAGTTTCGGGCTCCATATCATCAAAATACAAATCGTATGAGCTCTCCATTGCTTGAATGTCTTTTTTATTTTTCACAACACTTGAACATAAACGAAACTTGACAGCTGATTTGACAGAAAATACTCCTTAAAGAAGGCAATATATTTTTTTTAACTCAACTGAAAATAGTGTCCTTATGTAATACGGAAAATTAGTTCGGTTGTCTTAAAGTTCGGTTGCCTTATACACAACTCAACAGAGAACAGGTTGTTATCCATAATAGGGGTGATTGTTACAAACCGAACACACTGCGCCATAAGCTTGAAACTTCATATTCCGATGCTTTTAAGTCCTCTTGACTTCCTGGAGCAGATTTTTTCTTATGTAAAACAAACAACGAATTTAAATAAAAAGCAATGCTTTTCAACAATAATAAAGGCGGTCAACAATAAAAAAAATAAAAAACAGATTGGGACATCAGAGCTCTGGGAGACTCCCGGAATCTTGCCGCTCTCAATAGGCTAAGTGAGAAAGCGCTTTTCAAGGCAATATTATTACTTTCGGAAGACTTGCCTATTCTTTGCGAAAGGTGATACTCGTGGAAAAACAATTGAACTTCCACGCAGACAGGCTACTCATTACTCAACGGGCACCATTTGCGCTTACAACATGAAAAAAATGGAAGTGCAATTTCGGTTATAGGGATGTTAATTTCTACTCTGTCTAAAAACAGAGAAAAATTACCTTGTGTTCTTGACGGTTGTGTCTCAAACTGATTTGATGTTCGACGAATCATTTGCAGTATGTGGCCATTTAGTCGAGGATCAGTGAACTGAGTTGTGCGGTTGTTGTGATCAACAAAATACACACGGCCCGATGTGGTTTTCCTCTGTTCCCATCCACTTGGCAGTACTCCTAGAGCGTCTAATGAAAAGTTTTGCGTATCAAAATCACGGGGTATTCTTGGATCATGCCATGTGGATACACCAGTCGGAATGTGATAAAAGTACACCTGACCTTGTTGAGTGGTGCGCATTTCATACCCACAGGGAAGGTCCATGAACGGTCGTGTGCTTGTGTTATTGCGTGCATGAGCGTTTGGCCGATTACCACGCGATCGTCGCCTCGCTGATTCCTCTACGCTTCTTGCTGACCTACTACGTACGCGCTGCAAGTTTCCACTCCCGCTTACTTCTTCGGTACCATTATTAGAACTTATGTTGGCGCTATTCCCTGGTGGTGACCTGATATCCAACACATTTGGCACTGTTTCATGTGTGCTATCATTTGCAGTTGATGAAGTGTTTGCGCTAGAGCTTTGAGCGTTGCCATTCGTATGGGAGGTTTCATTTTGATGTTTTTGATTTGAATTGGAATTGGCTATTTCTCTGTTATTTAATGTTATTCCCGAATGCGAATGCGGTGTTTGGTTAGCATTCCCATTTTCTACATTTTGGGAATTTTGATTATTTCGCTGAGGGGAAGTAACACGAGTAGGTGATATGATATGTCCATGTATTGTGGACGTGGTAGAGTGTTTATGTTTTTTACCGCTGTGGTTATCATTTTTCTCAGATGTTTCATCTTGCAAGGGAGGAGGTACGGGTTGTTGTTGATGCAGTTGAACGATGACTTGCGAGTTTCTGGTTGTTGGTGTTGTTTCATTTCCTGAACGCGATGAAACCGCACTGGTAACTGCATTTGAAGAGCTCGGTGTACAGGGATTGGCTGGTGTTGTTAACTGGGTAAATGTCAAATCATTTGGTGGCGGACTGCCGACTGCTTCAACAGGATGTTGCTGATTTTGAGAATTGTTTTTATTTGATGTTGATAAACTTTCACCATTCGGTGATTCTACATCAAACAATCGAGCGGGACTACAATTTTCTTTACCGACTGAAGTTGTTAGTTGTTCAGCACAATATCGATGCGAAGATTGCTGTTCGTTACTCAATGCTCCACGACTATTTAAAAGATTGTTGCATGTGGACGGCATTGATGATGGTCCGGATAGTATGACTTTTACTCTTTCTCCATTGGAGTTGATATGTTGATGATGGTGACTGGTTTGATGTGGCTGTGGGTGGTTACCATTTAACTGTGCATTATCTGAACATGTTGGACGATCCCATTGCGTCGATTTAGTAATATGATTAACATAATAAACTCGGCCATTAGGGGTACGGCGTTCTTCCCAAGCATCTGGTAAATTGCTCTCGGAAGAATTATCTTCGGATGGCCCACGCACATCACCTCCGGGACCAACTATCGCTAGTGGATTGCCTCCGCATGGTCCATCTTTTGAAAGAAGTGCAATAATGATTTGGCCACGAACCAAATCATCGTCATCTGGAGATTGTTTACACAAATCCAAACGTTGGACTGCAATTCAAAAAAGTAATAAGATTAATTTATTTTAAATTGCTTCGTTTTTACTTACATCCAGCTCCTTTCAGATTTTGTATGATTGGTGCTGGTATTCGGACACAACCCAGAAAACCACCACCTTTTCGAATCTTGCGATCGTTCCATACGGTAATTGTTATAACATCCCCTCTGCCAAGAAATAAATCATAGTGTGCATTCCATTTGGGATCCAGTGAAGATTTACTGATATCCGTTGTATAAATTTGACCAGTTCCTTCAACAGAAACTCTAGCAAACGGATCAGGAAGACCTGTAAGAATGTTTTTTATGCTTGTCAGTAAGTTTTTATTTTACGAATTCTTAAAATTGTAAGCTAAAAATTGAAAAACTCTTAGTTCGAAGCTTATTTTTACCAATTGTTTTTAGGCTAAAATGTTTACCCAAAAACAAAACAGTGTTGGGGTATAGTGAGGGCTGGGCTTTTAGTAACAAAGCTTATAAACAAAACCTAAACTATGAAGGAGACCAATGAGCAATTTGATTCAAATACTTACAGGGATTTCGACAACTTTTAAAAAATAAAATAAATAGAAGAAAACTTATTGACATGGGCTTTTTTATTCCTGATCTAGCAGTCCCGTTGAGCTGGGCATCTATGATTTCGTTTCTACGGCATTGCCAACCTTTGAAAATTCAGAAAACCATAAATAAGGTCTGCCCCCCCCCCCCCCCCCCCCCCCAATCGGGAAAATAAAAGATGTTATTTGTAACGAAAAATATAGCATGAGCAAGACAAAAAAGTAAAGGAGAAGTAATATTATTATTTCAAAAATTCAAGAACTTTATTGATTATAAAAATATAATCGACATTCTTGAACGACTTGCTATTGATAACCTGAAAAATATCGTCAGATAGATATTTGCATATGTGACTCGATCCGATAAAAGGGACTTATTAGGCAAAAAATCGGTTGTTGGATCATGATTGATTACACAAGTTCTTTTACTGAATATTCATGAAGCGCAATCAGAAATTGTAACATCGCATTATTTCACAAAATATAGATTCAGAGAAACGATTTTTCACATTGGTTTGAATGGTACATCAGCGCCTTTCAGAGCGTGCTGTGTAAGCTTTCACTTTTGCCTAAAAGGTGCCTTTTCTCGGATCGCGTCACATATAAACTATTTTACATGTAAATTTTTGATCGTAAAGTAAAGCATCAAGTGCATTTTGGATGTTCTGACCGTGGATTCGTTGTCTCCACATCTTGACTTCTGACAGAAAATTTTCTTTCGAACAATCCGATATGTTTTCGTAAAATGTGTAGAGGTCAGCGCATTTCTTTTCGTTAAATTCTTGTTTAAGAAACAGTTGCCCGAAACTTTGGAAAATGGATTTGTGTTCCGAGAGCTGACTTTTGAAAATGAACGTATCAAGAAACGGAATGTAGAAAGAAATTCTAGTCGTAGTAGTAGTAGTCTTCTATACTTTGTGAATGAACGTTGCAATGATTTTTTTGTTGATTGCAACGGTGGCGGCGGCGTGGCAATTTCATTGTGATTTCGTATTCAGAACAAATTCTAGCAACATGCTCATAAATAACGTGGAAAGTAGAATCTGCGTTTTCGCGTTTGAACATAAATTCATTCAAAGCGTCATCTGCCAGCTTATTAGCCTCACCTAGATCTTGGTTTTTAGATTGCAATTCCCGACTCAAAGGCAAAACAATCGAATTAACTGATTCCATAATGTGACAGGCGATTTGGAATTCAACCGTCGAAATCGCTGTCAAAAGATGCAATGCATTTTGCGAAGTATCTCGATCTTTCCACGTTTTGATTTCTTCCAAAGATTCAATTACAGCCGGTTGCAATTCAACGTACGTTCCAACTGCTTCATGAGACTGAGTCCACCTGGTAGGACAATCAGACCTCAACTTTTGTTTTTTTTTCTCACTTTTGTTTGTCGTTTTTGAAATTTCTCGGTGTAGAACGTCTTGTCTTTTAGGCCAGTGAAAAAATGCTTCAGTCGCTCCGATAGTTCCTAACGCATTTTTGATTCTTGACACTTCGCACGCTGCATTGACTGCCAAACTAAAGCTATGTGAAGCGCAATGTACATAAATTGCCAGGGGGAAATACGATCTCAGATGAGCCTGTGCACCAATAAATTGGACACTCATTGCCGGAGCTCCGTCGAATCCTTGGCCATACATATATGAGCAATCGACGCCAACATCATGTAAATAATTTCTCATTGAATCTGCTAAACCTCGTATATATAAATAAAATTTTGAGTAATGGACCCCCCCCATGCCCAAATCCTGGATCCGCCACTGATTGACATACATATGTACATATATTGATTGGTTAATTGATTCCATACACACAATTTAATTTTAATTTTCTACGAGCTCCGTGAAAAGATGTAATGAGCAATGCCCTTCTTGTTGATTTTTACGCCTCCTTTTGTTGCGGGGCTAAATTCGCCAACATTAGCCTTATATGCGCCCATGCCCCCACAGAAGAGAAAGATGACGATTCCAAAGACTGTTTCTACGAGCTCCTCGAAGAAACGTATGAGCAGTGCCCTAGACACGACGTGAAAATCGTTCTTGGCGATTTTAACGCAAAGCTAGGGAAGGAGGACATCTTTGGAAACACAATCGGTAAGCATAGCCTCCAGCCATCAGAGTCGCTGCCTCTAAGGTTCTGGGTTTCACTCGGCCACCAAAACGAAACCCATGGTTCGATGAAGAATGCAGGCAGGCAAATGCAGCCAAACAAAAAGCACGACAAATGCTGATGCAACAACGAACAAGGGCTGCTTACGATCAGTATAACGAGATCTACAAGGAGAAAAGAAGGGAAGAACACCGACTTCTCAAAAAGAAAAAGAAGCAACATAAGAAGCGCTCGTTTGAGGAAATAGAGAGGTGCCATGACAGGAACGAGATTCGGAAGTTTTACGAAAAGGTAAAAAGATCCTGCCAGGGTGGCAAGCCCCGAACTCAAGCCTGTAAAGACCAGCAGGGAAACATAGTGATAGAGTCACAGTCGCTACTGAGGATCTGGAAAGATCATTTCTGCAGACTGCTTAACGGCGATGAGGACACAAAGTCCGCTGTCAGGCAGATTGCCCCATTCAGCTTGGACGATGATCAAGAATGCCGTCCTCCCAACCTAGAGGAAGTTAAGCTTGCCATATGCAAACTTAAATCAAATAAGACTGCAGGTGCAGACGGCTTTGATGCCGAACTCTTCAAGGCAGCTGGAGACCAGTTGGAAAGGAGCATGCACCAGCTGATCTGCATGATATGGTCGGAAGAAAGCATGCCCGATGAATGGAACCTCAGTATCGTATGCCCGATCCTAAAGAAGGGAAACCCTCACAAGTGAGTCTGCTGTAATATGTGAACGTCTGAAACCCCACGTCAACAACTTGATAGGTCCTTATCAATGTGGTTTTAGACCAGAGAAGTCCACAATAGACCAAATTTTCACATTACGGCAGATCTTGGAAAAAACCCGAGAACATAATATCGATATTCACCACCTCTTTATCGATTTCAAGGCCGTGTATGACACTATTTACAGAGCCATGTCTAGTTTCGGCATCCCTGCAAAACTCTTACGACTATGCAGGATGACTTTGGAGAATTCACGCTGCTCCGTCAAAGTATATAAAGAACTCACCGAGGCCTTTGATGTCGAAAAAGGCTTTAGGCAAGGCGACAAACTGTCATGCGATTTCTTCAACATCATACTTGAAAAGATTGTAAGAAACTCACACGTCAACACCAGAGGAACAATCTTTCAAAAGTCTGTACAATTACTCGCCTACGCAGACGATATTGACGTAATGGGAAGAAAAAAGCGTGATGTCATAGGTGCTTTTGCGAGTATTGAAACAGAAGCGGCAAAAATGGGTTTGATGGTTAATGAGGGCAAAACGAAGTATATGCTGTCATCAAACAGGGACACAGAACACCGACGAATTGGACAAATCGTCACAATAGACAGACATAACTTCGAGGTAGTACAGGACTTCGTCTACCTAGGATCCGCTGTAGACACGGACAACAACATCAGTGCGGAGATCAAACGGAGAATAACTCTTGTTAACCGTTGCTTCTTTGGGTTAAGAAGGCAATTGAGAAACAAAACCCTCTCTAGAAAAACCAAGGTGACCTTGTATAAGACCTTGATCATCCCAGTCCTGCTGTACGGCGCGGAAGCATGGACTTTATCGAAAGCGGATGAGGAAACCCTTGGTCGTTTCGAAAGAAAAATTCTCCGAATGATCTTTGGTCCCGTATGCGAAAACAATGTGTGGAGAAGAAGATACAACAACGAGCTGTATGAGCTGTACCGCGACATGGGCATAGCCAGAAGAGTATACGCATCGCGAGGCTACGATGGTTGGGCCATGTTGAGCGGATGGATCCAAACGCTCCAGCTCGTCGGGTGTTCGAAAGCACATTGCAGGGAAATCGCGGAAGGGGAAGACCTCGTCTTAGGTGGCGCAATCAAGTGGATGAAGACCTCAACCGACTTGGAGTGCGAAACTGGAGAGAGCTCGCCCGAAATCGAAGTCGTTATAGAAGGATGTTGGTTGAGGCCCAGGTTCACCCCGAACTGTAATGCCCACCTAAGTAAGTAAGTAAGTTTGTTGCGGGGCTAAATCTTTCTGTCCACAGCGTTCAAGAAGTTTTACTCTGTGCATACCACACCACGAAAATTTGCTGTGCTGGAACAGGATTTGATTTTCTTCGCATTTCATTATACATAATTGAAAGTACGTGGACAAAATTTATCAAATTACCAATCTAAAACGCCTATGACACACTATTATTCTGGGTAAGATCATGGTTCAGAAAAAAATGCAGTTAAATTTATTGGAAACAACTGTGAAAGTGCACCTGAAGTTAACTGGAGGTTTCATTCCAGGATGGTTTCAGTTAACTCTACTGTTTCCACCTGAAAATAAAAGTCTTGTGCTTACATCTTTGTCCTTATTTTTGTCAAGACACAGACAGAGATCCCAAAATGGAAACCAAGTGTCACTAATGCGAGATATGAAACATTCCTCTCTCTATATATATATACATATGTACATATACATATACATACAGTCAAACCTGGATAAGCGAGAGTTCAAGGGAGCACAATCTCATTCTCGCTTATAGAGGTTTCTCACTAACCCGATTTTCTCGCTAATGCAGGTACATTGGTAGCGTTTCTCACTTATAGACGAAAAATAGAGAATTTTCCGTTTTGACATGATGCAGAACTGAACTTTCCTTCGCAATTGATAATTATAAACTGAGTAAGTCCGACAAACAGGACGGTACACAGGGACATGTGTCCATTCGAAAAGAATGCGATAAAATAACAAAAAATGTTTAGCTCCACGAAATAGAATGGGTACAATATTGACGAGAAAACAATGGAAGAATGGTGAATGAGGGAAAAACGACTCTCTCTTACAGAGGTTTCTGTTTCTTGCTAATAGAGGTTGTAGTGTTTAATTAAAATTAAAATAAAATGTACTTAAAAAAAAAAAATAAAAAAACATTTATTTTGATATGAACTAAAATGAAAAAAAAACAATCTTAAAGATAAAGAATCCTACTTGCGTGCACCACCTGAGTCGCGGTCTTCCTCTACTGCGCCGTCCCTCGGGATTGGATTCGAAGACTTTCCGGGCCGGAGCGTTGGTTTCCATTCGCTCTATATGACCCAGCCATCTAAGCCGCTGGACCTTGACTCGTTTGACAAGATCAGTGTCGCTGTACAGCCCGTACAGTTCGTGGTTAAATCTTCTTCTCTACTCTCCATCTATGCAGACGGGACCAAAAATAACCCGAAGAATTTTTCTTTCGAAGTATCCTAAAGCTATCTCATCTACCTTTGACAGGGTCTATGCCTCTGCGCCGTACATAAGAACAGGTATGATAAGTGTCTTATACAGGGACACTTTAGTTGCTCGAGAGAGGACTTTACTACTCAATTGCCTTCTTAGTCTGAAGAAAAGCGATTGGCAAAAGTTTTTCTTCGTTTGATGTCAGCGCTGGTGTCGTTGTCTGAATTTATAGCGGCGCCTAGGTAGACAAAGTCTTTAACTACCTCAAAGTTATAGCTATCTATCGTGACGTTCTGTCCAAGACATCGGTGTTGGGTGTCTTTTTTTGATGACAGCATATACTTGGCCTTGCCCTCATTGACCACTAAACCCATCTTCTTCCCTTCCGTCTCAATGCTCATAAAAGCGCCATTGACATCACGCTGCGTTCTTCCAATTATGTCAATATCGTAGGCATATCCGAGTAATTGGACGGATTTTTGAAAGATTGTGCCTCTTGTGTTGACGTGGGATTTTTGCACTATTCTTTCAAGAACGATGTTGAAGAAGTCGCATGACAATGCATCGCCTTGTCTAAAACCTTTTTTGACATCGAATGTATCGGTGAGATCTTTTCCGACCCTGATGGAGCAGCGTGCGTTCTCCATCGTCATCCTACACAATCGCACAAGTTTGGTAGGGATGCCAAAATATAGACATGGCTCTATATAACTCCTCTCTATAGATGCTGTCATACGCGGCCTTAAATCTCTTAAAAAGATAAAAAGGTGGTAAGTATCGATTTGAAGCTCCTGGGTTTTTTCCAAGATCTGCCGTAGTGTGAAGATTTGGTCTATGGTGGACTTTCCTGGTCTAAAGCCGCACTGATAAGAACCTATCAGGTTGTTGACGAATGGCATCAGACGCTCACACAATACGGCAGAGAGGATCTTGTACGCGATGTTAAGAAGACTGATACCTCTGTAGTTGGCGCAGTTCAGAGGTTCTCCTTTCTTGAGGACCGGGGAAACAATGCTGAGGTTCCATTCATCGGGCATGCTTTCTTCCGACCATATTTTGCAAATGAGCTGGTGGTCTCTCTCTTTTTCCGTCTGAGAAGCCGCTGTTCGTCTCTCCTCTTCTGCTTGTAGAGCTCGTAAGCAGTTCTAGTCTTTTTGTGCAGCGCCGCTTTGTATGCTTCCTGTTTAGCTGCATGTGCTTGCCGGCATTCGTCGTCAAACCAGGGGTTTCGTTGTGGTGGCCGTGTGAAACCCAGCACTTCAGAGGCGGCATCTCTGATGGCTGATTGGCAGTGCTGTCACTGGTTCTCTATACTTGATGCTGGCGGCATAGGACTCCTTAAGAGGTTGTAAGAGACTCGATCGGAAAAGGACTTGGCGATTTCTTGTGATTGTAGTCGTCCAACGTCGAATTTTCTCACAATATTTCCTTATTTTGGCTTAGATCGTGATATCCGCAGTAGTATCTTGGCTACAACAAGGTAGTGGTCCGAGTCAATGTTGGCCCCTCGGAATGTTCGGACATCCTCTATACTGGAGAAGTGTCGTGCGTCGATCGCAACGTGGTCAATCTGGTTGACGGTTGATTGATCAGGAGATTTCCATGTCCCTTTCTGGATATTGAGGTGCTGGAACCGCGTACTAGCTACCAGAACATCTCGCCCCGCAGCGAAATTGATGAGCCTGAATCCGTTATCGGAGGTGTTGTCGTGCAAGGTGTATCTTCCGATTATTCCAGCAAAGATATACTCTCTTCCTAGCTTGGCATTAAAATCTTAATGTCATAGCTAGGGCACTGCTCATATGTTTTTTTCAGGAGCTCGTAGAATACGTCTTTGGTGTCTTCATCCTTTTCCTCTGTGGGGGCATGTGCGCAAATGAGGCTTATATTGACGAATTCAGCCTTGATGCGAATTGTTGCTATGCGCTCGTTCACATAGTTGAAACTTAAAAGTTTTTGCCTGAGTCTAGTTCTAACAACAAATCCACATCCAAACAGTCGCTGCTTTTGTTCTCGGTAGCAATCGCCGTAGTAGATATCGCAGTCTTTTAATTTACGTCTACCTGGTCCATCCCATCGCATTTCTTGGATAGCGATATCTGCTTTGTAGCAGTTTAGGGCTTCCGCTAATTGTTCGGCTGCACGTGGTCTATTAAGGGAACTAAAATTCCACGTACAGATCCGAAGTTCGTTGTCCGTTTTTCGTTTGCTTGGTTCGTCATCAGTAAATCCGTCCGTATCTGAGGCTTGTTGGTGCTTCGCAACTAAATAGTTCTACGTGGCCGGGAAGTCACCCCGACAGCACGACCCCCAACATGGAGGGCCAGATCCTTGTATAACTCCAAAGATGGGAACCCGGATAAACCGCTCCTTACAGGCCTGAGCTCCAAATATGTTGTAGTAGCCCTATAAGGTGTTCACTAAGTAGTTCAACCTGACTGGAACTACAGACGCCACCGTTGATTCCATCTAGGGAATTCCTCCGCTGCCGTTTGGATGAAAGAAGAGGTGCCTTAGTGGGAACACCTCTTCCCCCCTCTCTCGTTTGCTGCCACCAACAACCTTCCACTAGGGTTGAGACCCAATCTCCAGTTGAAGTACTAGGCACCCGGTGTTCACCACGTGGAGGTGAGAGTAGCTCTCCAATTAATGTTATACCTGGCAACTCATTTAATCATGCACTTGCATAAAACAGTTTTGTATTTAAGTACTACTGTATTGAATTACTGTAACGAAACAAACAGCTTATTATATGCTTCTTAAAAGCTTTTCTCTTTTTGTTAACATATTTTGTAATGACAAGTCAGTCTTAATAAATTACTCGCCTGAAGACGTTGTTTGGTGCAATTGCAATGTAACTAAATTTAATTTGAGTCTTACGTCTTACAACTTATGAGAAGTGGGATTAAGTCCTGACATTTAGTTAAAAGTCAAGTTCAAATTGCATGTTTAACTATTAGAATTTTTGTTTGCATTTAATTGAGTTTTTGGTACTTAAAGTTCATGAAGGTGAGGCAAATGGCGATAATGAGTTGGCAGATGACGATGATGGATGATGCTGTGCAAAGCGTCTAAAAAGGCTTCGCGAATTGGTTAGGAAAAAGAAGGAAATCGTTGCGTTAGAAAGACGTTTGGCTGAACTCAATATGAACCGCCATGTCCGTGTATCTCAGAATGTTCGAGCTCTTCACTCGTCACGTGACATCGAAGATTCCTTGCCTTCATTCAATGGCGATGATAATTATCCCATCAAGAAGTGGCTTCAGAACGTCGAGGACTCTGTTGTCACTTATCATCTAAGTCAGTCAGAATCCTTTATTTACTTCAAACGACTCCTAAAAGGTAGGTCTAGGTTATTTTTGTGGTCAAGTACATTTCGGTCATGGCAAGAACTTAGAGCCACTTTGATGTCTGAATTTCATCATTACACAACAGCAACAGACGTCCACAATACGTTGCGGAGCCGGAAGAAACGCAGAGATGAAAACTACCAACAGTACGTATTGGCCATGCAGGAGATTGCTTCTTCTGCTGAGATCGATGAGCAAGACGTGATTGCGTATATCATTAAGAGAATTTCAGATGCCTTATTCAACAAGCGGCTCATGCTTACCACAAATACCATCGCTGAGCTTAAGGGAATTCTACGCAAGTATGAGAAAATGAAATCCGAATCGCAACCATCGACGTCAGGCTATAATAGACCTATACAATATTCGGAACCTTCTCCACGTGCCGAAGCTAAGGCCAAATACTACAACTGTAACGAAGCTGGTCACATGGCGAACAACAGTACTAAGCCCCGCCGAGAAAAAGGTTCTTGCTTTCGATGTGGACAAAAAGGGCATATCGTCACCCACAAACTTTCGGTTCTTGTCGTTCAGAGTGAAAAAATTTCAAAAGTGAACCCTTAACTGCAACATTGATGTCCGAACTTCATTTCTTTTTGGAATATGAGTTTATGTCTGCGAATAGTGAGGCTGATTGTTCTGGAGCCCTATTGAACATCATGACCGTGATAGATACTGGAAGTCCAATCAGCTTCATCCAACAACAATACGTGCCACCATTTTTAATGACATCGCTGCAGCCACAGCGGTGGTGGTGCACCGCCTTGCAGTTTTGTTGGAATAAATAATGCCAGTTTATACTAGGTAATTTGTAATGTAAAGTTTTATGATACTTATGTTAATTTTTGTCTATATGTTGTAAGTGACAAAACAATGAACGATCTATCATATTAGGTCGAGATTTCTTACGGAAAACAAATGTCAAGTTAATGTTTGGAAATTTTAATACTAAATTAATTGAAAACAAAAGAGCTCAGGTTAAAGAGCCAGACAATTTAGAAAATCTTATTAACTGCAAATTGATTGAAGATTCTAGCAATCATACAAAATTTAATGATGAAAGTAGTAACGGAAATTTTGAAGATTTTGATTTTGACGAACAAATTTTAAAAATTGATTTATGGAATAACCGCGACGAAATTTGTTCTTTAAAAATTAATGAAAAGTTGACTTATGATCAGCAGTTTGAAATTAGAACGTTTAGTTTTATGAGATGACTAACGCGAAGTATACAGATAAAGGTTATGAAATGGATATTGTTTTGACTAATCCTAAAAAATTTTTCAATTGCGTTCGTAGGAGTTTTCCATACGCACATAAAATTGAATTGCAGAAAGTCTTAGATGAATTGCTTAAAAATAACATCATTCGCGAAGGCAACTCACCTTTTGCATCACCGATTGTTTTGACTAAGAAAAATTCAGGTGAAATTATAGATAAGCTTCAAAGAATACCTAGACGAAAATGTATCAACGAAAGAACCTAGAAATTTTGAAGAGCTTAGAAAAATAGCAAATAAAAAACCTTGAAAGTTAAAACCGAAACAAAATTAATTTTGATAAACGCCACAAAAAACCATGGCAACATAAAGTATGATTATGTTTTAATCAAAAATGTTGTTAATACTCGTGGGCTAAACAAAAAAGTTATTGTCAAATATAAAGGTCCATATCGTCGGCGCGTATCAGTATTTTATCAATTTTACAGGAGGAAAAAATAATTGATTATCTTGGTCAACAGAATAGATCTGTTTGACTAAACTTTTTCGTGGTCCCTTTGCATGATATTGTTAATTTAAATGGCGTGAGTTCCATTAGGTGCCAATAGACACTCAGAAGTCGATGGCGCAATAACGAATTTTTGCGATTTTGACTTTTGTAAATACGCGGTATTGCAAGTTGCTCTTACGCGCTATTGCAATCGCGATCATTATCTCATAAAAATGATAGATTTTGTCTAAAGTTATAATCTTCTGTAATTTTATAATATATTTTGAAAGAAGGGTAAAATTTAATGAAAGACATCGATCTGTATACCTAATGTAAAAAGTGTTTGTATAAAGATGTACTCAATTATATTATTTTAAATGTCAAATTATACAAAAAGGATTTTAATTTTTTTTCAAAATGAACAAATTATGAAAACATTAATGTAATTGCATGGAATCGTAAATCGAGAACGATTTATTTTGTCAGGCTGGTCGAGTTGTAAGAAATTTCATCTCTCATAATATGTACTCTCCAATTAATGATATACCTGGTAACTCATTTACGATATCATGCAGTTGCATAAATAACAAATGAAAGCTTTTATTTTTAAAACACATTATTATGTATTAATTTCAACAACTCTACATCATTTCTAAAACAACATCACACGACCTTAGGAAAAGTAACTAACAACAAAGCTTTAAACAGACTACAATCGGTACAACTCTTCCGATTGAGGCTGGGACATACACTTTTCAACAAATTACATCTATACAAAAAAGAATCACCATCATTGTGCTCCTACTGTCATGAAGTTCTGACCGTGTATCACGTCTTACAAAGTTGCCCACTTACGAAAGAACACTTCAATCATAACATACCACCTATTGAAAGAATTTTAGACACAACAGTGCACCCAACCAATTCGCTAATTTTCCCACTTTTAAACAAACACAAACTTAACCTTATATAAATTAACTATCCAACTTACAATATTATTCTGTTTTCCTTTTCAAATTGTAACTTATTCTATTGTATTTTATGACTTAAATCTTATATAACTTAATTTAAATTTGTCATTCCCTATTTAAAAACTGCCATATGGGCTTTGCTCCCCGGCGCTAAATATTCCGGACAGTGTAAATTTATTTTTTACTGTTATCTCTGAAATAAATAAATAAATAGTTTAAATTTAAGATCTCTTAAATAACTGAATGATCGCACGATCTTTGCACAGTTTTGTATTTAAGTATTACTGTATTGAATTACTGTAACGTAACAAACAGCTTATTATATGCTTCTTAAAAGCTTTTCTCTTTTTGTTAACATATTTTCAGCCAGACATACCTCTTGAGTCGGCGAAAAAAAATTTTTAATCAAATAGTAATCTAGTGAATTTAAGACTCAATTAAATAAACTGTCCTGAACTGATGAGGAAACCCTTGATCGTTTCGAAAAAAAAAACTCCGAATGAACTTTGGTCCAGTATGCGAAAACTATGTGTGAGGAAGACAATTTAGCTAAACTGTATGAGGTGTACCGCGACATGGGCACAGCTAGAACAGTACGCATCGCGAGACTAATGTCTGGAATAGGTAGAGCGGGTGAATATCCACGCTCCGGCTCGACGGGTTATCAAAAACTCATTGCAGGAAAATCGTCTTATATGACGCAATCTAGTGGAAGCAGACTTCAACCGATTTAGAGTGCAAAACTCAAGAAAGATGTTGGTTGAGATCTAGGATCACTTCGGATTGTAGTGCCCATCTAAGTAAGTAAGTAAACAACTTCAGCGCGGAAATAAAATGAAAAGTTACTCTTGTCAATAACTATTTTTTAGTAAAAACAACTGTAGCTTCAATGTTGCCTTTTTTAAATACTTTGCGTGATTTTTTCGCCGCCTTCGTAAGACATCAAAATGTCATGGAACCCCCACCTAGAACGCATTTCCAGCAGAACAACCGAATCCCTATTGACTTGTCGAAGCATATGAGGGAAAATCTGGTAAACGCTCTAAACGTCATTACAAGACTACCTCCAATTCACCTTTTCATAAAAATGGAAGCAAGACTGGCGACACACGGTCTTTTCAATCAAGTACACTTAAAATCACATCCAAACCCAAAAGCACATCTGTAGATAATGGAAAGTCTGGAAAAATTAAAAATCTTTAGTATGTGCTTGGATGCTATTATTCCCATGTACAACTTCACTTCTCCATTGTCATCCCCCTAGGGAAGACTGGGAGAACACAAAGCCTCATCCTTCAAGGCAAGATATGGTCTGGTATACGAACGGCTCAAAAATGGAAACTGGTACAAGTTCCGGCATTTTCAGTGACTGTCCCAGAACGAATTTCTTTGTAAGTCTGGATAATAACTCGTCCATTTTAGAAGCTGAAGTCTTTGCCATTAATATGAATAATATAATATATAATATGTTCATCGAACAAGAAAAACAAAACAATATTGATTTTCTCAGACAGCCAAGCTGCACTAAAGGCGTTAAGCTCACCTGTCATAAGATCCAAACTAGTCCAAGAGACAGTCATGTCACTCTGTGAACTAGCAAGGAAAACACTATAATCCTCCACTGGATCCCAGCACACAAAGGCTACGATGGTAACGAGAAGGCAGACATCTTAGCTAAAGACGGCGCATCTAAACCATTCGTCGGACCTGAACCCTTCTGCGGTGTAAATAAAAGCACTTTCAAACATACTGCCAAGAACATCCTACTGGAGGAATCAAAAAAGCTTGGAGTAACTCATCTGGCCAAACCTATTCAAAAATCTTTTTACCAGAATATACTGAAAAAACATCAAAATTACTATTGAACTCAATAGGAAAACCCTAAAAATTTGCACAGGACTACTAACCGGTCACTGTTCTTTAAAGAAACATCTTCACCAAATGAGGCTGGTAACGGGCCCCATCTGTAGACTGTGCCTCGAAAATGAAGAAACATCTCTGCACATTATTACAGAATGGCCAGCACTTTTCCGCCTTAGAAAGCAAATACTTGACTCTGAGATCATCCCCCTAGATAAACTCATTCACCCACAGAAGATTGTTAACTTCTAGTTCAAGTCAGGAGCAAGAGAACTGCCCTGAAACCTCACATGGCTGGCATAATAGGTTTGTTTGAGACACCGCAGTGCCCAGAGCTGAGCAAGCTCTACCCGTCCCCTTAATCTATCTAATCTATCTAAGACAGATGTATGGAGACGGAGGCTC
This sequence comes from Melanostoma scalare, assembly GCA_949752695.1. NCBI lineage: Eukaryota > Metazoa > Arthropoda > Insecta > Diptera > Syrphidae > Melanostoma > Melanostoma scalare. The sequence goes on from OX456986.1 coordinate 57,939,285, forward strand.
AAAAATGAAATGCATGAGCTATACCGAGACAGCTAGAAGAGTAAGCATTTCGAGACTTAGATGGCCGCTAATCAGCTAAAACCAAAATTTTAAGCTCGTTGCGAAACTAGATTCTTTACAAAATCTGAAGAAAATTGTGGAAATATTGTTTATGTTTGGTTGCATGCACTTGGTTAAGTTATTAAATTTGAGAAAAATCGCCAGTTTAGGTACTCTCATAAGCGCAATGTAAACATAATTTGATAGCTGAATTTTTTGCCGCAACTACAAAAACCTTTCGATTTGGAAGAAACTGAAATGTTCGTTCATGTTGTTTACAAACATTTTTCCGTAAGCAAAAAAAATCTCGCTCGCTCTATTAAACAACTTGTATGTAAAGGAAAATGCTTAACTAAAAAAAAATTATTAGACCTTATTTACGACTACTTACGCTGAAAGGGTAAAGCAAACAAATGTCTAGACTCTAAACTGCAGCGCAATATCCGTTGGCGAATGTCAACTCTTGTGAAAATGTAATACAATACATATTTTAAGTTAAGAGACCATAGGTATATGTATGTAAATAAAAAATCCCTTACACAGAAATAACTAGCAATTAAATCGCTCCAAACTCTTATCAACATAATGAAACTTGTGACATGAAATCGTTTGATGAATCGCTTGCCTATACTATGTTTTTTATAATCCGTCAAATATCTATACTTTTAGAAACAAAAAAATCATTTTTGCTTCGTCAGAATTTATTGCCGGCAATCGCTATTCTGGAAGCACTCAAACCAAAAAGCCTTAATAAGCACTTTGTCACGCGACACTAACATAGGTACTACAATTTAATATTCTTATAAAAAAACACACATCAGCTGTGAAAATTTCAATAAAGGTACTTACGAAAAAGATCTTTGCGGGCTAAGTTTCTCGCACACAGAACTACAAAGACAATACAAGAAATTAATTAGACTATTGTGAGAATGCAAAAGAGATGATTATTAGTATTAACAATATTAATTTTTTAACCGAATTTCTATCAATCGACTGGTTAACTTACTTGTTATCCGAATTTTATGTGTGCCATTTTTTCGTGGATTGTCTAATTTATTCATTACTAAGATATTGAACAATTTTCCGCGTACTGACTAATTATTGCACTTCACTTTAATGCTAAATACTACCGAATATTTTTTCTATAGAATTGCATCTAGAAACAATGTTGGTGAAAACTGTCTTTTATAAGAAACTTCCATAACATAGGCTAAATATTTATATTTACTATTTATATGAAAAATTAAAAATCTCTAAATTATATTATTCAATATCAAATTTTCGATAATGCATGTCTCAATGCGAACCCTTGAATCACGAATTGCAAAAGTTTGAGTTTTATTGTGTTGGAGTAAGTCTTTCTGTGTTTTATATTACAAAGTTCGATGAAGACCTTACTTAACACTATTTTGAATGGATTAAAAAATTTTTTAAGAACACAAATTTATCATAATAAGTTTACTTTTTCATATTTCTTTTAACACCATGTCTCAGGCCTCTTAACACAGAATATTTACACGCATAGATCAAAGGCCCATCCCATAGAAACGAAGTTTCAATTGGAAAGACACACTTCTTTCCAATGTCCAATAAGAAATAACGTAGCATTCCAGTTTTACTTTTCATAAATATTTTATTCACCTTATAAATGGCAGAATACAATGACAGAGTGGATAAGACAGGAGTGAGCTTCGGCAAGGTAGCTACAGATAAGCACGGGTCACACACAGTTGACAGCGGTGAATTGGGTAGCCATACTCGCTGCTGGCAGGTGAGTATTTATGCACGTCAAATCGAGTAGCCGCTGCAGCCAGCCGCTGATCATCTTTGTGTGACCACGAAATTCACCACATTCGCTTTTAGACGGCTGCTTAAATAAAAAAATATTTCCTCAAGTTCTATTTCGTAAATTTGTCATTCAAAATTTTTGTCAAATATCATAAATATGCTTAAAAATTAGATTAGTATGGCTTTCTGTATAAGCAGGCAGCGGCTGGCAGCCCAGTCACACTGTCGGCTGCTACTCGCGAGCTTTTCTCAGCAAACAGCTGCAGAAAACCATAACTTTATTTCTAATTTTTAAACCTATTTATGATATTTGACACCAATGTCGAATGAACAATTACTAAATACAATGTGTATCAGTATTTTTTTTATTTTGCAAGCCTGCTAGCAGCCAAAAGTTGAACTTGTTCAACTTTGCCAGCCGCTGCTAATTACTCGCTGGCTTCCAGCGAGTGCGGTGAATTTCGTGGTCACACTAAGCTGATCAGCGGCTGGCAGTAGCGGCTACTTGACTCGCCGCTGGCAACCAGCCGTGTGTGAACCGTGCTTTAAGCTGCTTGCTGCTAGCAGCCAAAAGTTGAACATGTTCAACTTTGCCAGCCGCTGCTAATTACTCGCCGGCTGGCAGCGCGTGTGTTGAATCTCATAGTCACACAAAGCTGATGTGGCTGGCAGTAGCGGCTACTCCATTCGCCGCCGTGTGTGATCCGTGCTTTACTGACAGCCGCTGGTTAGAAGCGGCTGCCAAGCAGTCATGTGTGACCCGTGCTTAAGCATAAGTCACATACGGCTGGTTGCCAGCGGTGAATGGAGTAGCCGCTACTGCCAAGTTGCCCTGTGTGACCCGTGCTTAACACAGAGCTGCTTGGCAGTCGCTTCCAACCATTTGGCTAAACGATCAATATTTGGCAAAGCCATCGGCTCACATGCATAATCTTTCAAATTCCTGTCCGTGTTTCGAATGTGATGTAGGTGACTTACAATTTGCCAGGCAATTGTCTTTCAATCAATTCTTTAATTGTTTGATTTCAGAGTAGCACAAATCAAAGAGGCTGGCAGCAGCGGAAGCAGGCAGTGGCAATTTTGTTTCAGTTGGTTTGAAATTAATTTGAAAAAGTTTACGTTTTTTAAAATTATCGTGCTTGTCAAAGTGAAGAATAAAGAATATAGAAAACTTCATTTAAAACATTAATTGGCATTGAAGTAAAAATTACGTTAAAGTGCAAATTATGAAACTCAATTGCAGCCGAATATAGCCAACAGTTCAAAAAAGACATTTTTTTTGATTTCACCACAGAAAAAAGTCAAGTGTGTTTCAGATAAAGAGGATAAAAGATTACTGTCTGCATTATCTACTCTGTGGTCACACTACCGGCTAGAACTTGCCAGTTTCTGTCAGTAACCAGCAACGTAAATCCGCGAAAATTACTTTTCAACTTTATTTTTAATTTTTAAATATATCAAAAGTAGAAGAAACCTTTTATGCTGGATTTACATGTATCTGCTACTACAGAAGTGCAGAAAATTAAAGCGGGATAGAGATAATAAAGCACACAAGTTAAACAGCGAAACGAATAAAATTATGGTCTCATCCATGACATCTGCACTTGGTGTCTTCCCTCTCTATCAGACAAGTATGAATTTTACATCTTGTGTTTATTTTCTTCTTTCATCTGCAAACGAGTGGTGAGTTTTGTTTTCACACAAAGCTGATCTGCGGGTGGCAGTAGCGCACAGAGTATAATCTATTCTCTGCAATAGCGGCTACTCGGCTATCCGCTGTAAACCAGCCGTGTCAGACCCGTGCTTAAAGCTGGCACTACTTTGCTGCACTACTCTGTGTTTCTACCACAAGCACGAATGTTGAAAGCTTAATTCAAAACTGCTGCAGTAAACATTATTTGCCATCAAAGTGAAAGTGATAATTAGAGTAAGAAAAGTGAATTTAATGAAACTCATTTGCAACCGGATTATACCGTTAAACCACAGAGTGCGTTAAACCAAATAAAACGCTGGCTTGATTTCACCACAAAAATAATTCAAAGGCAGATCTGGTAAAGGGGATAATTGTTGAACAGAGATAAGAAATTAATTAGATGGCAAACCTTTACTTCTCTTGCCCCGCAACAACCATTTGTTTACATTGTTGTTTTTGTAATCACATCCTCTGTCTGTGAATACGTGGTTAGGTTAGGTTACAATGGCTGTCAGGAATACACCCGACACACTTAGACCAATACTAGGTCCATTGTGATACCATAGAAATTATGCGAGGGAGTATCTCGCTTAACAAAACCATTTGGAGCTTACAATAAAGTGAAGGAGATGCAGGGGATCTGTGTGCGCCAGATCGCTTGGATCATCGAGAAAATATTTCCCCAGATGCCTCTTTCTTTTAGAAGAGAGTGCAGGACATGAGCAGAGGAGGTGTGGGATTGTCTCCTCCTCCTCCTCATCTAAGCAACTTCTGCAGAAGTCATTAGAGGGAACGCCAAGTCTTATGGCGTGTCTTCCTATCAGACAATGTCCGGTAATGACATTGATTACGGAGCTAACTTGCAATCTGGTAATGGATAACAAATGTCTTGTGCGTTTTGGATCTATTCCTGGCCATATACGTTTTGTTGCCACGCACGTGGTGATATTGTTCCACCTGTGATTTGTTCTATCCATTGCCTCTTGCTTTAGCATAAGTTTACATGTAGCGATTGGTATACCAATATTCAACCTGCTGGTTGAGATCGTTAGAACGGTTCCTTCTCTGGCGAGTTCATCGGCTTTGCAGTTACCCACGATATCTCTGTGCCCCGGCACCCAAATAAGGTGAATATTGAACTGTTCAGCCATCTCCCTAAGAGATAGGTGACAGTTAAGGGCGGTTACTGAGTTCGTAGAAACAGCGCCGAGTGATTTGAGGGCTGCTTGACTATCTGAGAAAATCCGGATATTCGTTGAGGATATCACGTTTTCTCTAAGCCATGATAGGACCTCTTTGATCGCCAGAATTTCCGCTTGGAACACGCTACAATGGTTTGGAAGGCGGAACGAGAGACTTACGTTAAGTCGGTTTGAGTACACCCCACAGCCTACCCCTTCTTCGGTTTTTGAACCATCTGTATAGAAATGAATTGAATCATCTCTCAAAAATTCTTCGTCGTCCCAGGTCGTTCTCGGTGGGATTGAGACTTGGAACTTATTATCAAAAACCAATTGGGGGATGGTGTAGTCGGAGTGACAGGGGATTGATCCGAATAAATTCAGGATTGCAACGTGACCGATGTTGTTATCGGTCCATTGGGAGATAGCTCTCATACGAGTGGCTGCACTGGCGGCCATTTGTTTGCTGAAGATATCTAGTGGTGTGAGGTTAAGGAGTGTACTTAGTGCAGCTGAGGGTTTGATCTCAGTGCTCCGCTTATACACAGACAGGCTGTTCGTTGGACTTTGCTTAAATTGTCGCAGTAGGTCCTTTTATCAAGAGCGGTCCACCATACCACTACTCCGTATGTGAGTATTGGTCTGATGACCGCGGTGTAGAGCCAGTGGGTGATTTGGGGGGAGAAACCCCATTTGTTACCAATGGCTTTTTTGCAGGAAAATAAGGCCACGGTGGATTTCCTGATTCTTTCCTGTATATTGGCTTTCCAATTTAGCTTTTTGTTTAGGATTATACCTAGATATTTGGCTTCGTTTGAAAGTACAAGTGAGATTCCATTTATTGATGGAGTTATTAGTTGAGGAATTTTATATTTCCTGGTGAAGAGAACGAGTTCAGTTTTCTGAGGGTTGACCCCTAGATCACATTTTCCCGCCCATTTTACAAGTTTATTTAGAGCGGTCTGCATCAGGTCCGTAAGGACGTGAGCATGTTTGCCGGACACCGCAATGGAGACGTCATCTGCATATGCAATCACTTTGAATCCCTCAGCTTCTAAGCAACTAGAAGTTCATTGACGACTAGATTCCATAGAAGAGGGGATAGGACTCCGCCTTGCGGTGTTCCTCTACTGACAGATCTCTTTGCAGAGAAGTTTCCTAGAGTAGAGTTGATTCTCCTGCTTTTTAGCATTAGATTTATCAATTCCACTATGGAATCATCTACTTTGAGCTTCGTCAGTGCCTTTGTAATTGCAGAGTTGCTGACGTTGTTGAAGGCGCCCTCTATGTCGAGGAAGGTGGCCAGAGTGAATTCTTTGTGGTGGAGAGAATATTCTATAGTACGTACCAGGGTGTGTAGGGCCGTTTCTACAGATTTTCCCTTGCAGTAAGCGTGTTGTGCTGTAGATAACAATTTTGGATCTATATGGGATGATTTCCCAGCCTTAGGTATAAACACCACCTTGACTTCTCTCCACTGAGTGGGGATATAGTTCAAGGTGGTACAGCCGATGAGAATTACTTCAAGGACAGGGATAATAATGTCCGCGGCCTTTTAAAGTTCGGCTGGAATTATACCATCAGGTCCAGGGGATTTGTATGGGTCAAAGCTGTTAATGGCCCAAACTAATTTTTCCCTTGTAATCAGATCGGGGTTGTTTGTTATTATGCTACCTGGTTCTGTGGAATCATAGTTGCATAAGTTCTTAGAGCTTCCTGGAAAGTGAGTGTCCAGAAGCAAATTGAGCGTTTCTTCGCAAGATTCTGTCCAGCCGTCAGCTGTTTTCAAACTGCTAGGCATGGTCGGACTCTTTGAGAGGATTTTTCTTAATCTAGAAGATTCTGAAGTATCTTCTATTTTTCCACAGAAGTTTCTCCAGGAAGTTCTTTTATTTTTCCTCAGTTGATATTTATAAGTTTTGAGGGATTCCTTGTAGGAGTCCCAGTCTATTAAAGTTTTAGATTGTTTAGCTCGGTTGAAAAGTTTTCTACATTCCTTCCTGAGCGGTTCTAGCCCCGAGCTCCACCATAGTGGTTTCTGTTTTCCTCTTATTTTTATAAGAGGACAGGATTTCTGCAGTGAATGGTTAAGGGCAGTGGTAAGATCATTGACTTTTTTGTCTAGATCATGTTTGTTTGTAGGGTTTTGTAAAAGTTCAGGTTTAATAAACTTTTTCATAATTACCCGATATTTTTGCCAGTCAGTTTTCCGATAGTTTCGGAAGATTGGTTGCTTGAGAGGTTCCTCATTTAGATCAAATTGAATGTATCTATGATCAGCAAAGGAGTGTTCAGTAGATACTTTCCAATTAGTAATCCTATGATGAACCGAATCGGAGACAAGAGTGATATCTAAAACTTCTTGTCTGTTTTTGGTAATGAATGTTGGTTCATTGCCAATATTACTTACGGCCATATTATTCACTCTTTAAATTTAAACCCGATAGAAATAAACCCAGTTGTCAAATTTTGATCCCAGGTTTAAATTTTGATCCCAGATTTAAAATAAACCCAGTTGTCAAAGTGAGAAACGTCAAATTGAAACAACACTTTCTCGTGAGTAGATTTGTTTTTGAAGAAATTGTAAGTAATACTTTTAATTTATATTTTGCATTGTCAATTTAATTTATATACTATCTTTTCCATGGTGTTGCAGGTTCAAGAAATGGAAACTCCACCAATTGCTGCTTCAGGTGTTGCTGAAAAGGCAAGGGCCAAGAAGTTCTACCAAGAAAAAAACTAATATTTCCAGCAAAATGTTTCTGCATTGCGGATGAACAAAATAACAATTTTTATTGAAAAAACTATTCAGTGATCCATTTTTGTGTTCATGTATAAAAAAAATCATTAATAAATAAGTATTTCGACACGTATCACTACAGTCTTTTAGTTTTTTTTGTGTTTACATTCGATGATAATCATTTACACAATAAATCTGGTGATCGACATCAACAGTAAATGGAACACCGTCTAAGCACTCGTTGCAAATGCAACAACGGAAACAACCCGGGTGATACGATTTACCCATTGCTTGAAGGATCTTTTGAAAGAAAAAAAGAAAAAAACATTTTTGATTGTTAGCAAACACTAAATACATATTTGATTTACCATTTCCATTATGAGATGACCGCATATTGCACATTTTTCAGCAGTTTGTTGTAATCCAGAATACTGCAAATCGTAAGACTTTTTTAATTTTAATACTATCTTTTTTTAACGAACTTTTGATAAAAAATACCATGTAATCTTCTTCGCAATAAACTCTACCGTGAACGTTATAGAATGCTTTCCCACGTAATGCTCGGCCACATGAGCAGCAAATAAAACAATTGGTATGATATAAATTTCCCATAGCCATAGCCATTCCCGTTAGTTGTTGTTGCTGCTGCTTCTGTTGTTGCGTGTTGTTCTTGGGTAAAGTGTTGTGTTTTTCTATTTGTAGAGCGACCGGTGGGGGTTTTCTATTTAAATTAGCAGTCATGCAGACATAATCTGAACTATTTATGTCCTCAATGTAGTTGGAGTTTAATGATATATTGATTCAAATTTGACTGGTTGCAAGAGCTGATGGTTTTGGAGATGATAGCATTCTGTTTGGAATGTGATGCATTGGTGACTTAAAGAAAAAACAACAAAAATTATTTTTTGTCAGACATTTTTTGCTCAAAATTAAAAAAATATCATTTACCTGTGGAATCTGATTCGTTTTTAAGTTTTGAGCTTGAAAATCTGGAACTTTGTGGTTTGGAGTATTATTTTGCAACGCGAGATGGCTAGGAAGAGATAGATTCCGATAGCGTTGGTTCGGGGAGGCACTCAAGGCTGCATTGTTCGCTTTCAGCGATGTATTCGAAGTACTGCGTCGATGTTGCGGGCCGGCTAACTGATTTAAACCCTCAGTGTGATTTAGAATGGCATTAGGCGACTCAAGCGAGTGATAAGGGGAGTGTTGCTGTTGCATTTCAACCAATTGGTAAATAGTCGCTGTAGCAGGGGATGCTTGAGGCTGTGCTCTTTGACCTAAGGTTCAGATATTTTGATAAGAAAACTTATGCGTATCTAAACTCTTACCAGAATGAGGTATAACATTTTCGTAGATTGGAGTTGGGTCCACGTCTGGAATCGGAGTGTGGGCGTATCTGGAACTTATTGTCCCTTGCATTGGGAGATATTGCACCCGATTAGTATTGCTATTTATGCCATAATTGCTCTGTGGCGACTGTGGCTGAGGTCGGGTGTTGTTCGACTCGAACTGTGCCCCTGAATTGTAGATACATTGAATCTACTTGATGGGTTGACTGTGAGACATCCCTTGATTACATCATGGAAACAATTGAATCTAGAATCCGAGGGTATTGTAAAATTTCCATTTACAATACGAAGTTTAGCGGAGTCCTCGAATGGATGTTTTTGAAAACACAGACAGTAAAGAATGCATCCTAATGCCCACACATCTAACTGCGGTCCTATCACATGATTGTTCCAAGTGTCTAGCATTTCTGGAGACCTGTACATAGGTGTGGTCACAGTTGTAAGCTAAAAGAAGTAAAACAATTACAATAAATAATCTGAGAACAAAATACAACAAATAATTTCTTTTACTTCACCTTTTACTTTTGACAGATTGGGTTGGGTTTGTTCGCGTAACTTATATAAAGCACACTTTTTATGTCAAAATCTAGGTAAGTTTGCTTGATTTGGCTGCAATATTTGAAATTTCCCTATAGTATGCGAACGAACCGAAAATACATCCGGATGTAAAAATTTAAACCCGACAACGCAATGCGGTTTAAATCCATCGGGTTTATTTGGAGTGAATAATATGGATTTGCGTTTGACAATCGGGTTTATGCGATTTTACATCCGGATGTAAATTTAAACCCGGGTTTATTGGGTGAATAATATGGCCGTTACTATAAGGTTAGTACTTAAAATAAAATCAAAAAGTGACTCACCCCTTTCATTTATGTCAGTACTACCTCATACTGTGTGATGCGCATTAGCATCGCATCCAATGATGAGGCAGATCTTCTGCCGTTCTGCTGCAGCGACAATCCTTTTAAATAAGTCGCATGGAGGAGGGCCAGGATGGTCATGGCCGAGGTAAGCTGATACCAGCCAGTAGATGTTGTCACTGGTCTGGTATCTTATTGTGGTTACATCACGATTGCTGTAATGAGGGAGTAAAAATACATTAGTGCTACTTCTTACCAATATGCAGGATCTGGGTTCACCTTTGTCCTTCAAATACAGTAGAGTATATCCAGGAGTCCTTAGTCCTCGAACGATGGACTTGATGATCCAAGGCTCTTGGATAAGGACAATACCTTCCCCCCTTTTGTTTAGACGGAGAAGAAGGGAGGCCGAAGCCTGCTTAGAGTGTTGGAGGTTAATCTGAGCTAGCTGCACCATCTTGGGAACAACTAAGTAGACTAACCCCCACCACGGTCTGGTTGAGGTCGTCATCTGTTTCGCTCTCAGAGTTTGACCTAAGAAGGTCATCCTCGCTGAACGAAACCTCGTTTGCGGAGTCATCAGTCTCCAAGTCGGAGAATTTGACGACGTTTTGGGCATCCAAGTGGGATGCGGAGTCATCAGTCTCCAAGTCGGAGAATTTGACGACATTTTGGGCATCCAAGTGGGATGTGGAGGGTTTATTATCGTACGTTTCAGCAGAGGATGTGCCGAGCTCGTCTATCTCCATGGATGGAGGGTCGACTTGCCCTGCGGATTCTTCCACTGAAGACGCACTTTGGGTTGCCGGAGATGGAGCGATGTTATGCCCCTCATCTTTTTTATATATTTTCAAGGCAATATTTGACCAGCCGAACCGAATCACACCTTTTGTCGCAGCCAGGGGAGCCAGGGAGTCCTTATTGATGACTATTATAGCCGATCTATAGTGACCCTCTGGTTCCTCCAGCTTCGCGACTTTCCAGTCGTGAGTAGGCAAAGTTGGATTGCCAAATTGTATCATTTTCATGATAGTTTCCTTGCAGGAGAGTTCCGCTGGTAGTCTAGCGCGAGCCCTAGGCCTGCAAGTGATATCCTCCCTCGACACGACTTCAAGCTTAGCACCAGGCCAGAGTCCCTCTAACCTGCTTATCGCGAGTTTATACAGATCGCGCGATCTCTCTCCATCAAACGCGATTAACCTGACGCGCCCCTGATACCATCCTGCGTCCTCAAAGATGGCAGGTTCCCCTGGGTTCTCCATCATAAGAGTCCAGTAGGAGGCCTGGAGCTTATTCATGATGATCGCCCATTGATCGAAAGAGATCGCACCATCCGCGTTACTCCTGTCAATGACAGCGAAAATTGGTTTGTCCTTCAGTACGTCACTGTACGACAAGTCTTTTTTGGAGCTGAGGGTGCTTGATTTTTGCACCTTAGGTCTTTTGGCGTTCGGGGTTGACTCCACGAACGAGCGTTGGCGCTTAGACGTTGAGTCTGAGCCGTTTTTCTTATTTATGGCAATAATTTTCATTGCCCATTCAAGCTTGGCAGATTGCGTTGAATCAAGCTTAGGTTTAGGTACCGCACCTAACACCTTCGCAATTTTCTCCGCGTTCCGCCTCTCTTTATGGTTTGGGAGGGTAGGGAGATTGGGATCCCCTTGTTGTCCGTTCCACTGTTAGACACAGTTTCCCTTTCAACTAGGGGGGTAGGGGGATTGGGAGCCTTTTCGTTTTCAGTTCCACTGTAAGTCACAGTTTCACTTCCAACTTGGGGGATAAGGAGATTGGCGACCCCTTCGTTTTCAGTTCCACTGTAAGTCACAGTTTCACCTACAACTTCGGGGAGGGAAGGAGTGTTTTCGGAGCTCGAAGGAGGTCCTCCCCTTTCAGCCACGGAGCCGATAGTCTCGGCACCCGTACCGTCCGGGTTGGTCGACCTTGAGTCCTTCGAAAATGGACGGGATGAGGTGGGAGGTTGGAGCAGTGTTTTAGATGAGGGTAGCCCTTTCGTCAACATATCACAGTTCGCGTCAGAACCGAAAGTCTCGGCCCCACTACTTGCTGTAATAGTCTCCTCCGGGGTCCCTATAATACGGGCAGTATTGGTGGAAGTGCTACAAAGAGTCACTGCAACTCTTCCACTGTTTTGGGCATCCTCCTTAGGAGGGGCGTTAGAACCAGAGGGCTCTCCACATTTCTTAGTTGGCTTGTGAGGCCTTCCTTGAACTGCAGTCGGCTCCCCAGTCCTTCCGCCAATCGCTTTTTCTGTCGTTACAGTTAATAAATTTGTCACTGGCGACTTATCCTCTTTCGAGGCCAAGCCATCGCCGGCAGTCGCGACACCTGCCGACTTGTGAACGTATATCCCCGTTCGTTTTTTACTTCTTTTATTAACTTTTTCCATGTTTTTTCAGGTTTTGTTTGAGTTATGTTGGTTGGTCAGGTTCTGCAGCTGGATTGCTGGAGAAGATGTCCTTAAGCACCCCCACCACGACAAGGTCAACTCATAGGGGGTGTGTGAATACGTGGAAGCTGTACTCAAAGTGGCAGTAGTGAGATTTGCTGTACTCAAAGTGGTAGTAGTGAGATTTTGTGTAAAGTAAAGGTGGAGTTTAAGCTGTACTCAAAGTAGAAGAGGTGATTTTCGGTAAATCAGCTTGTAGGCAGTTTCAATGTGTGTGTGAAGTTTGCCATCTAATTAATTTCTTATCTCTGGTGTTGAAACTCTGTATTGAATCCTCTGTGGTAAGTAAGCCGAGTACTTAGAGGAATAAAGAAAGAGAGGGAAAACCATTACCACCATTACCTCTCTTGCCCCACAACTTCCATTTGTTTACATTGTTGTTTTTGTAACACGAGATATATCTGTGATACACGTATTCAGCTGAATATAAAGTTGTGCCAGTGAAATTACTGCCCCAATTTATTTTCGGATTTCAAACTGGTTTTGAAGTCCGAAAATAAAGTGGTGTTTGTGAAGTCAGTTTGAAGCTTGGAGGAATAAAGAACAAGAGGGAAAGCATTCCCTCTCTCACCCCGCAACTTCCACTTGTTTACATTGTTGTTTTTGTAACACGAGATCCATCTGTGATACACGTATTATGTGAATTTACTAACCCCACTTTATTTTGGGATCCAGAAACTAACACCATTTTATTTTGGGATCCCGAAAACAGTTTCGGAATCCGAAAATAAGGTGGTCGTTGTGAAGTCAATTAGAGGGCAGATGCTGTGGTGTGTGTGTGGTTTTCCCTCTTGTGGTTTATTCCTCTAAGGTTTGATTTCAGATGCCGTGGTGTGTCTGAGGTTTTTCCTCTTTTATTCCTCTATGACCGGGTAAGAATTATATTACACCACTCTAAGAAATTTACCTCTTTGCTCTATTGGGTATTTTTGCCAAACTGGAAAACTGGAATGGGACTGGATTTTCGTTCCACAATTACCAGGCTCGTTGCTTTTTAAGGACTATTCACATGAGCACGACCAACGAACGACGAATAAATCAAGAAATGAGATTTTAAGTACCTTACTAGAATAAATTCCTCACGAATTTTTTTGGAAACGATGGAAACATAGTTCATACTTATTTTTAGGTGGATAAACTTTTATTTTTTTGCCTAAAATTAAAAAAATTGAGAAAAAAAGTTTATTCGTTACGAATAAACATCTAGTAGGTACGAACTGTCAGACTTTATTCTCGTTCCACATACAATACACACTCCAACGAATAAATTTTTCGCGCGTGCTTAACCTCAAAATCGTTCCCCATTTTTGATTTGCATGTAAATTGTGTTCGTTATTCGTGACGAATGTAAAACACTCATGTGAATGAAATGTCAAAATTAACGAATTTTCGTTCATTCGTCGTTCGTTGGTCGTTCTCATGTGAATAATACTTTAACGGCCATATTATTCACTCTTTAAATTTAAACCCAATAGAAATAAACCCAGTTGTCAAAATTTGATCCCGGGTTTAAATTTTGATCCCAGATTTAAAATAAACCCAGTTGTCAAAGTGAGAAACGTCAAATTGTTGAAGTGCTGCTGGTAAATAGATTTTTGTTTGAAGAAATTGTAAGCAATACTTTTCATTTATATCTTGCATTGTCGATTAAATTTATATTCTATCTTTTTCATGATGTTAAAGATTCAAGAAATGGAAATTCCACCAATTGCTGCTTCACCAGACAATCGACAACATTTTCTGCCGGTTCCGAACGGCTAATCGAGAAAGCGCCCATCATGACAAGGAATTTACTAACGGAGGACTTGCCAATTCCTCGACAAAGGCCACATCCATGAAAAATCATTTTTGCCTCCGTTGGGATTCGATCCACGAACATCTGGATTTACAGCAGACATGCTTACCATCACGCCACGGGTACCACCGTCCTATTAACAAACATCAAATCCAGCGAAACCAAATACAGTCAAGCATACCAGTCAAGACTGCGTACACGTTACGACCTATGGTCTAACTGGGTAGACCTTGTATGTCCTACTTGAGTCTTGAGTGTGAAGTAAGGTAGAAGAGTTTTGTTGTAGTCTTTTAAAAATAAATCAAACAATGTCGCTAAAAAAAATATTCTGGGTCTTTTTATTTGTGGTTCTCTTTTCTTTCTTTCATCACAAGACAATCAAACAAATTTTATTTTTCAACTAAAATAATCGACGGGGATAATGGATTGGTTGTCCCTGTTGCTATTGGTTGGACATTTGTTGCTGTTGTTGCTGTGGATGTCTGGTGTTGCCTCTGTTTAGTGGATATCCTTGTGTGATGCTGCCCCCCGGTTTGTTGTTCTGATACAAAAGAAAAGTAATCAAAATCAGAACGAAATTATTATTTCTTATTACCTGAGCTGGGTTTCCAGTCATTTGCATCACACTTGGATGCATAGGCATTCCGGGAATTAAGGACGCGTAAACAACTCCTTCTGAAAGATGCGTTGGCTGGGGCAGTCCATGTCCCGATTGGTCAACTTTCAGCTCAACGTGATAACCTCGTCGGAAATCTTCTCCGTAGTCACTGTGGTTTGTGTTGTGACTCGGAGGCTGGTCTAGATTAATGTGGTATACCTGGGCGGGTTTTTGTGACGACTGTTGGTAGTTTTTGGAGGGACGACCTTGCGCCGACTGTTGGGTTTGCATCTCCATGTGATAGCTCTGCCTCAAATGCAGATTAAGGTTGGGATTTAACGAAAGATAAATAATCGCTGGACCCCGACTCTCCTGCTGACCATGGCTGGGAGCATTGCTGGCAGTTTGGTAGAACAGTGTGCCAGGAGGATTTTGATACTGTGTTGGGGATTCTACAAACAAGAATGTAGATAAAAATATGATTTATTAGAATCAGCAGCGTTTACTTACTATTCCATAGCACCCGAGCAATATCTGCTCCACGACGACCATCCCAATATTCCCAAACATGTCGAGTAACTCTGCTGAAACTAAAACAATATTAATGATATAATTAAATTAAAACAACTTACGTTATATGAAAGTATCCAGTCCAAAACTCAGAAGTAAAATGCTTTCAATTTCAATTGTTTACTTTTATTTCACAGTTTGACTTGAATAGAGACAACTGAAAATGGGGTAGTTCACATGAGCACACTTTTTACCTGCAACTGTCAAAATCCTACTGCCTTTCATTGGATTGTATGACAATATTTGAAATTTCCCTATAGTATGCGAACGAACCCAAAATACATCCGGATGTAAAAGTTTAAACCCGACAACGCAATGCGGTTTAAATCCATCGGGTTTATTTGGAGTGAATAATATGGATTTGCGTTTGACAATCGGGTTTATGCGATTTTACATCCGGATGTAAATTTAAACCCGGGTTTATTGGGTGAATAATATGGCCGTAAGTATTATTCACATGAGAGCGACCAACGAACGACGAATGAACGAAAATTCGTTAATTTTGACATTTCATTCACATGAGTGTTTTACATTCGTCACGAATAACGAACACAATTTACATGCTGGATTTACATGCATCTGCTTCTACAGAAGTGCAGAAAAGTAAAGCGGGACGGATGAAGATTATAAAGCACGAAAATATAAATAGAAACGAATAGAAATATGGCTGCAGAAGAAGTGTCTTCAATCTCTTTCAGACAAGTATGAATTATACATCTTTGTGTCTACTTCCTTCCTTCAATCCACAATATTTGAAATTACATTACTGCTCCCGTCAACTGTCATCTGTTAGTTGACTCTTGTCAAAAATTGAACAAGCTGCGACATTTATGTCACTTTTTATTGGAAGAAAAGAAGCGCGCAGGAACTTTCAGGGTGCACAAATGTGCAGTTTCCAAGTCGAAAATCTATGAATTTATGGCCCCGACCCATAGAACGCGTTGCGCGCGTGCGGCACCGCTTCCAACTGACAGCTCGATTAAGTACACACGTTCTTATGAGAGGTGACCCATAAGCACCGCGCGCAACGCGCCGAACGCGCCGAGTAGCCCAACTTTCTACTTTGCCGCGGCTCTCACGCGGTGACAGAAGAGAGACATGCGCAGTCACAACCAATTTGAAGTTTTCTCTTATATGGAAAAAGGGACAATGGGCGCGTTCAAGAACCTATCGGATAGCCTATCTCGGATAGCCGTATCTTAGATACCTTTTTGAACGATCGACAACAGACAACAGCTGTGAAATATTAAAATTCGACTTTTGAAAACAGAAAAACATTCAAAATATCATTGCTAGACGATTATAACTTATTTTTTTCGATTTCCCACACGTAAACAACAACAACAAGCTATCCGGATACGATTCTTGAACGCCCCCACTTTGAGTAATGTCGATTTCCTTTCACCAATTTGCAGTCGACTGCAGTCGTTACTAAATTCGATTCTTTTTTGGGTATTTAGGAAATTAAGAAAGTAGCGATTTTCTTTTTTATGAATGTATGTGTGTCCAACTGACTAATGAAGAAAAACAAGTACCATGAAACAAAACAATTACATTCGTATTGTTAAGCACACAATTTTTATATTTTTTTTCACCAAATGTTTTCCAAATTCACAACTAAATACAAAACAATTCTCTTTCCTTTAATTTTTTTCATATGCTGATGTTTTTGTTTGCCGTTTTCGATATGTCAAAATTGTTGTGTGTGTGAAAATCTGTGTGCAAATCCGTCCCAAAAAAGAGATCGACGGCAAGTCGATTTTTTTCCTCCTAAATGAATTCCTTTCAAAAAAAAATTGACTGCAGTCGATTTTTTTTTTGAAAGGAATTCGACATAAATTTATCTGTCAAAACACCGCAACGGATTCTATGGGTCACCCCTATCAGTTGCGTGCGGCAAAACCCACCGCATCAGTTGCCGCGCCGCTCCTACCGCGCGCAACGCGTTCTATGGGCCGAGGCCTTTAGGCTACGAATTGCTCCCGCAACCGACCTGTTCACCCGATTTAGTCCCGTGTTACTATTTATTGTTCCCAAATTTGAAAAAATGGCTGTACGGAAAGAGATTTCTCCAATGACGAAGTCATCTCACATTGTGAGATAGGCATAGGCATTTGTTTGTGAGACTCACAAACAAATGCCTATGCCTAGGTACTTGAAGACCTAGATAAATCAAATTTTTTGGAAGATATAAAAAAGCTGAATGGGCTAAGTGTATAGAGCTCAAAAAGGAAACTTCGTTGAAAAATAAAATAACTTTTTATCTTAAAACCTGTTTTTCATTCAAAAAGTCATGGACTTATTGACCCCCCCTCGTATAGGTATACGCAATCTCATATCATTAATTAAACAAATATTGGCCTTGGCTTTTAATGAAATCAAATAACATAACACATTTGGAATTTTTCTTTCAAAACACTTTATTTTAAATAACATAAGAACTAACTTGAACATTGCTTTCTGTCCATGTACAAAAGTGCAAGCTTGATTTCAGCGCGCTTCTTCACACTTTCGTCCCTAAACACCTGACTTTCTTTTGTTAGAACAGCAATTTTAAAGTTCAAAAACTTAATCGCTTCTTCTGCAGTGAATTCAACAAAATAAGACTTGCCAACATCAATAAGGATCTTCTCTGTGCTGTCGATAACTGCTTCCATGAAGGCACTACCACCGATACTCATTTGTGTTTTAAAACCACCAGGTGAGTTATCCCGCACTGTTTGTATAGAGTTCTTCAATTGGACGAATTCCATAATTTCTTCATTGTAAAATTTAATATATTGATCTAGACGTTTCAGATCTTCTTTCAAATAATCATTTATGAATGACTCCAAGTCTTCTTTTGATAAATCATTCATAGTTGTTTATATTATTTTACACACAAATTGAAAAATGCACAGTTGAAATTGATTTCATTTCAACCGGCTGCGGAAGATGTCATGAGTGTCACTTGATGAATTGAAATTACTAACAAGATATCAAACATTCCAGATATAAAAACACACATTCCAATCGATTTGATATGAATTGCACAGATTGGAAAGGGTCGTATTAGTACGATAGCACAGTACTGCGTTCTTTTATTCTTGGATGTTACGCGATGTAACATCGGGTAACATTATGTCGTTCCTAAATGCAAAAAAGTTATGAAATGTAATATCGATGTCGTTCCTAAATGCAATGTTGAAGTGTCAGAATGTTACGTTTCGTAACTTTTTCCAACTCATCTCTGGGACTTGAGTTTCGATGTTGATCTGTCAAACCCCTTTGAAATTGTTGTTGGTCAGATTTGTTTTGGTTTTTTTTTTTTTCATTAATCTTCCAAATTCTGTGAACAGTTATTGATTTTCAATCTTGTTCATTTCAGAATTCTTTTTTCTTCATCAAAAACGAGTTTCCTTTAGCTGGGTTCGTATTTTAAGAAATACTTTATTCATATTTTTGACAGACCAGCAAAGTGTAACATCGAGTCGTTCCTAAATGAAATCATGATTTTGTAACAAAATCAAACATACACAACAACAACGATGATTTTGACACTACAGCATCGCGTAACATCGAAGCCATAAAAGAACGGACTACAGTAGTCCGTTCTTTTATTCTTCGATGTTACGCGATGTAACATCGGTTAACATTAAGTCGTTCCTAAATGCAAAAAAAGTTACGAAATGTAACATCGATGTCGTTCCTAAATGCAATGTTGAAGTGTCAGAATGCTACGTTTCTTAACTTTCTGACTTGAGTTTCGATGTTGATCTATCAAAAAACCCCTTTAAAATTGTTGTTGGTCAGATTTGTTTTGGTTTTTTTTCATTAATCTTAAAAATTCTGCGAACAGTTATTGATATTCAATCTTGTTCATTTCAGAATTCTTTTGTCTTCATCAAAAACGAGTTTCCTTTAGCTGGGTTCGTATTCATATTTTTGACAGACCAGCAAAGTGTAACATCGAGTCGTTCCAAAATCCAAAATGAAATCATGATTTTGTAACAAAGTCAAACATACACAACAACAACGATGATTTTGACACTACAGCATCGCGTAACATCGAAGGCATAAAACAACGGACTACAGATGAGATAGCACAGAAGCAGTGAAAAACTTCAGGCAAGTTAGAACAAGCAAACTTGTCAAAATAAGCAACAACAAAAACGAAAAAAAAACAGCCACCAATTTTTTTTTTTTTCTGATATCAACTTAATTTAGCGTATTTTCGTAATTTTATTTTCAGCACGAGCTTAGGTGTTATTTTCCTGATTTTAAAAAAAAATTTTGAGCTTTTCACAACAAATTAAAATTACAATGCGCTTAAAAAACTACGAGCAAAAAGTCAACAGCAGCTTTTGACAGTTTTCACCAAACTTGCACTTGCTCAAGAGGAGGTGCAGAAAATGCTGTGCTAAACTGTTCTAGAACAGCTCATTGGACACAAAAAAGATCAGAAAAGATCTGAAAATAACAGAAAATTTCTCATTGAACACCAAAAGCCTGATCTTTTCTGTCTGAAACTGTTCTAGAACAGGTCATTGAACACTCCTAACATGTCCTATCAGCTTAGCGATGTACTTTACCACTAAACACAAAAACAAATCAAAATGCTGAGCTGATTCAAGAATTGCTGAGTTGCATAAGAACGCATCCGATGGCAATTCAGAGCGAGCACCAGAGATAAGAAATTAATTAGATGGCAAACCTTTACTTCTCTTGCCCCGCAACAACCATTTGTTTACATTGTTGTTTTTGTAATCACATCCTCTGTCTGTGAATAGGTGGAAGCTGTACTCAAAGTGGTAGTAGTGAGATTTGCTGTACTCAAAGTGATAGTAGTGAGATTTTGTGTAAAGTAAAAAAGTAAAAAAAATCAGCTTGTAGGCAGTTTCAATGTGTGTGTGAAGTTTGCCATCTAATTAATTTCTTATCTCTGGCGAGCACATAGAAATGGCACGTAACGGTGTCGAAACCGAAACGTTCAAACAACAATACTCAGTATTACTGAGCTGATTATAAGATTGCTAGGTTACGATAAAACGAACTACATACTACATTCTACAAACAACTTTATAATCGAATTTAAAACCCGCTTGATATCCTTAAATACAGTGAGTTTTTGTCGTAACTCAGCAATCCTGTAATCAGATAAGCAATGTATTTTGCCACTGAAATTCAACTCAAAAGGTGCGTTTTTATCGCAACTCAGCAATGGTATAATCAGCTCACGAATGCACTTTAACACTAAACACAAAAACAAATCAATGACACTTGAGCTATAAGTGCTCCGGAGATGATTATTTGTTAAAATGTTTTATTTTACAATAACGATTTTTTTTTCTTTGAATCGCTCCCTTTAAAATGTTGCCAAAAAATGAAATATTGAGGTTTCGAAAAACCGTCCCAGCGTTACCTGTACCGAGGGGATAAACAATAGGTAGTACAATAAAAAAAATATAATTTTCTTAATTCTTGTTCTGTATTTCTTTATCTTGGCCACTACAACCAGTTTTTAAATCGTGATAGTAATTTGGAGGCTGCAACAGCTCAGTATATTGCAACAGAGCTTCTCGCAATGATCTTGATACTTCGGCGGATGTCGTTGTTGTGCAGTCCACAAGATAAGGATAGAGTCCAATTAATTGGTCCCAAGCTGACTTATTTACTAAAGCAAATGCTACAGCCAGTAAAAAATTCATCTTCTGCTTAAAACTTAAAAGATTTACCTTTATTTGGAGGTGCCTTCTTCATCGATACTATCAAAGTTGCTATTGCTTTTAAAACAAAAGACACTTCTGAAAGCCTGAATCTATAAGGAATAAAAAAAAAACATTTTCATAAGACAAAACGAAATACAACAAATAACTACAGTTGCAAGAACTTTACATCACCTTGACAATGGACATTTCCCACTTTGCCTCTCGTCATCACTAAAGCGCTTTAATACTTCTTGAAATCTATGTAACAAAGCCGTCACAGCTAATCTACCAGCAAACTCCTTTCCACCAGCTGAAACTGGTACATTTCGATTATTATTGCACGAACCATCTAATAGGGAGAACTGTAACAGTGTTTCAAAACATGTTTTCGCAAATATTTCTCTTATTTTCCAATCGGCTTCATAACAAATATTCGAGTCTGATGCTGAATGGATTGATCCTTTATTTAAAAGGACTACTATTTTCATAATAAATTGGTGAGGAATAACGTGAGAGTACGGCAGTACTTCATCTCGCAGCAATTCGATAACTTGACAGTCGATTGTTTCATCGACAACTATTTCTTCTAGACCTCGATCCTCAATGGTGCAAACGCTAAAAAGTTTGAAAAATTTACTATTATTTTTTATTGATTACTATTAAATAAATATGATGGCGCAACAAAGCTATGGAAAATTCGAAGACGAACGCATTTCAAGTACCCACAATTTTAAAGCGATTCCGAACGGTTAAGCGAGAAAGCGCTTTTGAAGGCAGTTTAATTAGTTTCTCACAAAAGGCGTTACCCATAGAAAAAATTGGATGTTTCTGGGATTCGAATCCCTCGTACATGCTAACCACAGGCACCACACCACGTAAAAATGATTACCCGTAAATTAAGTCTTCAGATAAATTTTTTAGAGTACGTTTCGTTGAGATTTCAAACGAATTTCACTCGCGTGAAGAACTCAAGTTCTATAGTTTCATTCAAACGCATTTGCTATGCTTTGAATGGTTTGCATACAATTTACAAGCAAACTAATTTCATCTATGCCAGTTTCCGAAGACTATGTCTATTTTACATCCGGTAATTGTGGCTTTGGGAAAGGGAAACTTTATAAGGTGGTAAATTATATGCAAGAGATTTGATTAGCACTCGAGTAAATCGAATATTTAAAGAAAAATTTTTTTTTTGGCAGCTCTGAACTTGAACTATCAGCTATGTAGACCGAAATCCACTATCGTCTTACATACATCTATTCTCCCATTTGTTACTAGCTTACCTCCTTGGAAACAAAAACTCATCAATTGTTTCTGCTAAATCGTCCCACATACGAATAAAATGATTTGGTTTTGATATTGCTACTTTTAAGCCAGTGTGCAAAACGGCTATCAAGCTAGAAATGGCCAATTTCCATGTACTTGAAGATAAGCATTTGTATTTCATGGCCAGTGGAGTCCGTAGTGCCTGCAAGAAAACGCATGCTTAATAAAGATAACGACAAATTGTCACTGTTCCTACCTTGATTATTTCATGAAGTACATTTTCTTGAACAACACACTCTTCTGTAGCTGTTGATTGATATAGTTTAACTGACATACTGATTGCCTTTTCACCAAATGGAATGTAATTCATGCTGACTAGTTCTACAGAAGTGGTATTAGAAAAAGAATTCTGTGTTTTTGTAGTCTTCTCTTCAAATCCTTGCCAAACGGGCGGAGCACAAGCGAATTTACTAAGAAGCAACAATTGTTTGAAAATCGCTGGGATCATACACCGGATCGTTGTATTGGGAGATGTTGCTTCCTGCCACACAAACAAAATTTAAATAAATTTACATAAGAATATATTTGAAATGGATTATTGTAATCATACTTTTTGCACCAATTCAATGCACTCTAACACACCATCATGCAAAAAAGTCTGCAGAGAATCGCACATCGGCGACATAACATAGGGCACTGCATCGGTTTGAACTGGTATTGTTACTATATTATTGATAACCGAACAAAGTTTTTCAAAATCAGCCTCGGTAAACCTTGTGTCGATGTGCTGGAAAATTGCTGGAAATATTTGAACCAAAGCAGTGAGAAAAGCCTGATTAGGAATGTAAAACTCTTCGGTCGAGTCATTAGATTTGACAGGAAGTTTAGTGCTCTCCAAACCAATGTTCACCCAAACTTTCCATGCAATCTGATGAAGAAAATTTTTTTTTTGTAAAAATAAGTTGTTAGAAAAAATTTAATGTTACTTACATCCCATAACTCGTCGTGCAGTTGACCAATATTCTCATTCGAATTTGTGTGTTTCTCTGAATTGTGGTACATTATCTCTTGAAGAGACTTTAGGGCTGCTAATGATACTTCCCCATTTTTACTTAAAGCTGTATTTTGGATAAACTCCAATATAAGAGACCAAGCACGATCGAAGTCCCCTAACGCTTGAAGAAGCTCGCGTTTACTGTTGAACACCTTTAATCAAAAAAAAATTAAACTGAATGAAACAGTGGAAGTGGAAAGATAATTCAAAAATAGAGTTGAGCATTTGATATTCCTATCTGTGTAGTGAAAAGCCCATCCCTTATATAAAATATATCAATCGGAAGGTAACTTTAACCAAATTAGCTTTGTTCCGATCGAAACTCCTCCATATGATGTGATAAATATCCAAACTTAAGGGGTTATATACGTTAGAAGGCCAAAAAAAGCGAATTTTCCAGAATTTTTTCTGAGAAAAGTTTTAAATTTATTGATCTAAAAATTTGTACACATATTATGATATTTTTTAACTGTATTTTAAGACTTAGTATTAGTAAAAATATTTATTTGGAAAGGAGCTACAGCTGATCTCCGGGAGCTCCTATCAAAAAAGACGTTTTGCGGTGACCACTATATCTCTGAACTGGATCCTCCAAAATTAAAAAACCAAACAGTTTTCGTAAAAGTAATGTTAAATCTAGTAATTAATCGAAGGAATAAGCAAAATAAGTTTTTTTTTGACAAAATGGCGGTTTCTCAAAAAAAAAAAAATTGATTTTTGATCAAAATTTCGGCCTTAAATTGTTTATAAAAAAAATATTTATCGGTGAGAAAAAATATTCGATTAATTACTATAAAATATATTTAAGAAGCTCGCGTTAAAATTTGAGACTAATCGGTTTAGCCGTTTTCCACAAACCTGGCCACCGACTTTGTAAACACCATTTTGTGAAAAACGCGTTTAAAGCTTTTAAGCACATTACTTTACTCTGAAATGCCTTTACAAATTTACGTGTAACTTCGAAAATATTCACTGGAACGATATGAAATTTTCTGTGTGTATTCTTAAATACATGTACATTAAGAAAATAAAATTAAAAAAATCGATTTTTGAAAATTCTAACTGTATATAACCCCTTAACGAAAGGCCAGTTTTGACTTGGATCACTACCTTATTGTAACAAAGCTACAATCGCAAGAGAATTTCAGTGCCTTTTCCAATCGAGTGTCCCTCTAACTATCCTTACAGCATATGTCACCAGCGTTGAGCATTGAAGACCAGTGGCAGCAATGCCAACAAGCCATCTGAACCGCAGCCTTAGAGGTTCTGAGTTTAACTCGGCCTCCAAAACGATATTCATGGATTGATGAAGAATGCAGGTAGGAAAATGCAAAACAGAACAAGGGCTGCTTTTCGCCAGTATTACGAGATTTATAAGGAGTCACGAAGGGAAGAACGCCGAATTCTCCAAAACAAAAAAAAGTAGCATGAGAAACGCTCGTTTGAAGAAACTGAGAGATGCCATGATAGGAATGAGACCCGGAAGTTTTAACAAAATGTAAAAAGATCATGTTAGAGTGACAAGCCCCGAACTCAAGCCTGTAAAAACCAGCAGGGAAACAGCGAAAACAGGGCGCTGAATACAGTAATTCCGCTGTAAAGAAGAATGCCCCTTTTAACTTGGACGATGATCAAGAATACCGTCCTCTCGACCTAGAAAAAGTTAAGCTTGCCATTCAAGGCAGCTGGAGATCAGTTGGAAAAGAGCTTGCATCAGCTGATCTGCATGATATGGTCGGAAGAAAACATGTCTGATGAATGGAACCTCAGTATCGTATGCCCGATCCTAAAAAAGGGAGACCGTCCCAATTGCATCAGTTATGGAGGTATAAGCCTTCTTTACGTCGCATATAAGATCTTGTCTGGTGTAATATGTGAACGTCTTATTTAATAGTTCCTTATTTTCACATTACGGCAGATCTTGGAAAAAATCGTTATAAACAACCTTTTTAAAAAATGTAAAAAACGCGTATGACAGTATTTACAGAGACGAGCTGTACAGATTTAGCCACGTCTAGTTTTGGCATTACTACAAAACTCATGCGACTATGTAGGATGACTTTGGACGCTAATAGCGTTTTTTGAAATTCGACAGATCTACTCTCAAATCGAGAACTACTTCTTTCAATGAAACATCATTTTAAGTTTTTTCCTAGTATTGGAGGTTAAATTGATGTTCACATATAGGAATCCATATTTTCACACTTTGTAATTTGGTTTTTTCCAGCAAATTACTGAATTTTGACTTATTTACTCGCTTGTTCATAATTTTCAACAATTTTTTCAACCTAACGCTGACACAACAAATTTAAAATTATCAAATTATTTTCCATTTAACGTCTGACACAACAAATATTTTTGCATGTGTACGTGAATTCAGAGTAGATCTTCCAACCGAATGGGAGTAGATCTTTGGCGTTTAGAGTTACTCCGGATTTACTCTATTTTTCAATGAAACATTAAAAATAGAAAAAGAGTAAATCTTTTCACAAAATGAGTAACTCCTTTCGTCAATGAAAAACGATATAAGGTTGGTAAAGGACTCACCGAGACCTTTGATTTCGAAAAAGGAAGTGGCTATATGTACCCAAAAAAGGTAGTGTAGGTTGGCGTTGGTTCGTTTACCATCGCATTTTCTCAGTCATTTCTGATAAGAAAAGGTTTCCTATTGGTCAATTTAAAATGAGCTCATTACAGTCTTTTCAGTTGAAAATCTCCTATGTAGTTTTGTCATTGAAATGAAAAATTAAAATAATAACATTTTTCAATCAAACTACATAATTGCAGAAACCAGTGCGTTCAATGCTTAATGAGAGTTTCAATGAAAGACAATCACGATTTCGTGTGCATTGCACAAGGGGAAAGTGCCCTTGAGGGCGGCCGTGGTGCAGTGGTAGAGTGTTTAGTAGATAGGCCGGACGCGTGGGTTCGTATCCCGCTCTGGGCATCTACTTTTCTTTCAGCCTCCCAGTTTCATATGGACGCCGCCCTTGAGGTTATATATGTGAAATTACTAACAACTTATTTCCAACTACTGCAACACAAAAAAAGGGAAGGTTGCTACTCTGGTAGTACAATGGACTGGATATTAGGTCTGAGTTCTCCAGATTAGCATATAAGCCTCCTCTTTTTAATAAAAAAAAAAAAAAAAAACAAGGGCACAGGTTGCTGGCTTTGGTTGTAAAGGTTTTGAACTGACATACTCGTATTTTTCATGATTACTGGAACCACCCCATCAAACTCCCTGTTTCGTGACACCTTAGCAATTGACTGGCAGGAACATCGTCAAATGTCTTCCATTGAAAAACAAGTTATCCATTTTACACAAAAAATAAACTATATATTTGAACAGTATGTTCCTTTGAAATCTTTTACCCTTCCTAATAAGAATTGTGTATGGATGACTTCAAGGATCCAACAATTACTTAAACAAAGAGATAGCGCGTTTAAGAAATGGAAAAGATTTAAAATTCCAGAATTGTTTGATGCCTACAAGTCTGCAAGGAATAATGCAAAACGGGAAATCAGGAATTCAAAGATCCGGTTTTACAATTGCAAGTTCAGTCCTAATATAAATATTACAAAAACTTGGATAAATATCAAAGCATTGGGAGCTTGCAATAAAAATAGGTTTGATGAAGATGTCTGTGAAATGAATCCAGATGATTTAAACAGAGACTTTGCTTCCATTTCGAATGTCCTATATGACCGAAACCATACACATAGATCACAGATCGTATGCTGTAGAGGAATCGCTCATACCAACAATATATATACGAAGTTTTTAGTGCAGTTTCTGCAATAAAGTCAAACGCGACTGGATTAGATTAGCTCACCGAAATTACGTACACTTTTAATAACATTTTAACTTACTCCATATACCCGTCATCCTGGAAAATTTCCAAAATCATTCCCGTACTTAAAAATGCAGGGTCTGTGAATAAATCATATCGTCCTATATCTATTCTTCCTTTCATCTCGAAGGTTTTTGAAAAACTTATGAGCAAACAAATATATTCTTTTCTCAATGAGTATAACCTTCTATCATCAAGGCAATCCGGTTTTAGACCAAAGCACAGTTGTACTACGGCGCTCTTGAACTTGGTTGATGACATTCGAATGGAATTGAATGAAGATAATGTCACTTCACTTGTTCTTCTCGATTTCTCAAAGACATTCGATACAGTTCCTCATGACATTCTCATTCTAAAACTGAAAAACTACTTCGCTTTCGACCCCAGAGCTTTGAAGCTTATGGAAAGTTACTTAATAGGTTGCTCACAAACCGTCTACTGCAACCAAGAAATGTCAATTTCCTTGGCACAAACGCTGGTGTCCCACAAGGATCCATCCTGGGTCCACTATTGTTCACCCTGTTCAATAACGACATTCCATCAATTTTAAAATGCTGTAAGGTCCAAACGTACGCAGATGATGTGCAGATACACTATAGCTATCCAATAGGTCTTGTTGAAGATGCCACTGAACGAATTAATGAGGACCTTTGCTTGATAGCCTCTTGGTCGATGAAGAATAAGCTTATGTTGAACTCCAATAAAACTCAAGCCATATTAATTAGTCGTTCAAGCGTTGACACTCAAAGCTTACCAAAACTGTGCATTAAAAATCTCGGTATTATATTTAACCAAAATCTCAACTGGGAAAATCACATTGATAAAACAGTTTCCAAGATATGCGGTTCCCTTCGTGCTTTGTATCAAATTGGAAGCTGCCTTCATTTTAGAATTAAAGCAATGCTGATTAAGACACTCCTGTTCCCAATTATTTTTTATTGCCTATCCCGTTTTTTGTGACCTAGATAGCTACTCTTTCCGAAAGTTGAATGTAGCTATTAATAGCACAGTAAGGTTTGCTTATAACATCGGTCGAAGAGAACACATTTCTGGTTATGTTAAGGCTTTCCTTGGAATGGAATTACAGAAGTATCTCGCATCTAAAACATTAACTTTTCTGTTCACTTTAAAGGAAAACAAAGTGCCCGAATATCTTTTCCAAAGATTACAATATTCATCTTCCTCCGAAAGAAGTAGAAGTTTTGTCACACCCATCTCCAACTACACTGTTACTCAAAAACAATTCTTTGTTTACGCTATAAGACTTTGGAATTCCCTTCCACTCTATGTCAGGAGGTTTTCAAACATCAGGGATTTTCAGGAAAAACTTAAACAATATTACTGCACATAAGCGTTGTAAAGCAAAAGAGAAGAAAGGAAGGAAAAAGTTAATGAATGATTAAATATATACAATTGCAATATGTTTCAAGTAAATACATAACAACATAATAGATATATAAATAAGATGGGTTTGATTAAATCATAATTTAAAGTTTTCATTTAATGTAATTATAACCTTGATCTATTGTTTAACAAATCAAACTAAAAGATAATATTGTAAACTTGGTCAATGCTTTTTTTTTACACTATGAACTTTAAATAAAAACTTACCCTACAGACACCGGACAGCGTCAATACTTGTGTTTCAGCCCATTGCTTTTGAGCAGTGTTTCTTGAGTGATGAATGAGAATGTTACTACTTAGATCGACTTTTTCATTACTCGCGGAGCTTGACAGAGTTCGAACATTATCAAGCAACGGAAACAAAACTTGCCACACCAATGCCTGCCACGTTGGACCATTGATAAGACTTCCATGTGCTGATATTGTAGAAAACAATGTTTGGCCGGCTGATTTTCTTACAGCAGGCCTTAGGTCTACACACAACTCACCTAAAATCAATAATTTATAGAATTGAACAAAAAGTAACATATTTACAAAGCAAATCTTACCTAATTTAGCATATAAACACATCCAAAGTTTATCGAATTGTGGCATTTTAAAGGCTCCAGGAAAATCTGGCAATATAAAGGCTTTATCTATTTCAATAGACATTAACTTATCCTGATTTTGGTTGAAAAAGTCGGAAATGTTCCACTAAAAGAGACAAAAAAAAAGATGAATATAGATTGAACAGAGCAAGCAAAAAAAGCTTACCATTAGTCCAATAGCAGTCAATGAAATGTTAAGTTCCTGAGTTTGTGATCCAAACTTTGAAGCCGTGCTTATGCACAATGGCAAACATCTCCATGGTATGATAGGCAAGAAATCGGTTATGACCAATTGCAAACACTGGAAAGCTGTTCGAATAAGTTGTTCCCTAGAAAACAAAATCACAAACACAAGAAGCTAGAAAATTTCTTATAGGGGAAGGCTTACCCGTGGCGGTCATTAACTGCTCCTATAATTTGAATGATTGTGGGCCAGCCAAAGGACAAAATATCACCGGAGCCATTTAGAATTTGCAAAACGCAATCAAGCTGCCTTTGCCTGACATCTGCATGTGGTACTGTTGACAATTCTGACAGCGGATTCAGCAGCATTGTTTGAAGAACCTGAGAATGAAAAAAAAAAAAAGAATTACAAACAACCACAGCGAGTTATTTGGGCTTAATACTTTATTTTCCTTCAGTGGCAGGCTGTGTTTAAATTGCAATGCAGCCTTTACCAAATAGGTTATGGCTTCAACTCCCCATTCCCTCATTCTAATATGTCGATGTTGACAAACTTCCAAAAGATGATTACTTAACGGACGCCACAGTACTTCTATACGCGCCATATTGACTAAACCAGTTTCTAAAAGTTTTGCCACTGCGAACAATGATGGTTCCTAAATGAGATATTATTTAAACAAAAGATTATTTTTTGTGCTGAAAACAAAAAACAAACCCTATTTGTGTAGGCAAGTTCCATAGCCTCCTGTGACAGCTTGCAAAGAGCATCTATAAGATGGTGAAGTGCAACATCATCCAAATTCTGACTGGATTCAAATAGCTCACTGAGCATTTGGGATAAAACAGGTAAATCAGCCATAACGGCAGTCTGAATGCCAACATTTTCAACAGCTGGTTTCTGGATGGCCTTTTCGTTAAAAAAAAAAAAACATGTAATTTTAAAGATCAAGATAAAGTTTTGAATTGATGCTTAACCTGTAAACTTCCACCAGTTGATGGTTTTAAACCGAGAATCCACACCAAGTGTTGCAGCGTAGCCAAGATGATCTGCCAAGAAGTTCCCAAGATGCCTCCGTGATTGTGAGCAAGAAACAATATAGCTCGCATGCATTGTAGATTTTTAGAAGTTAACATTACTGGAGCTTGCATAACGCTTTGGGGCAAAGAAGCACTTGGCAATGGCGTACCCACAGCTACGATTTGCTGTCTGAAATCATTCTCATTGCAGGATCCTAGAATATGATTATTCAAATCTTGGCTTTTGCTTCTTGAGTGACCTAAAGAATATAATGTTAACAGCTACTTTTAACAATTGACTTTAAATTTCTCACATCTCAAATCCACATCCAATTGCGCTCCATTGAATATTGATAAAGCGTAATGAGGCGGAAATGAAGATCTGCAAATCGATATAATGAACGCATCGCGAGCGTTGAGTAAGTTCAACATCCCACAAAGAGCAGAATATTCTTGCATTGCTTTCAAAATATTGTCTGTGGTACATTCATCTACAGCAGCATCTACCAGCGGAACGAATGCCGATAGTAAACCGGACCAACTCGAGTTGACTAGTTGAACATAAAGTGAATTTTCATTTTCCTTGCTCTCGGCGTCATTGTTAGGTTCGTTGTAATGGATCTTGAATTTTGAAAAAAGAAAAACAATTTAATAAAAAAACTTAACAGATTCTACTGGCCCTAATCATAAGGCTGTCGTTACAATTTCGCACAATGCCAAAAATGAAGCATCATAGACGCCCTCGTAGTGAAAATTTTGCCACGACATTTGTTACTATTGATAAAGTTGTATAAAATTCGAAGCATCAATCAACAAGGTAAGAGGTAAGAAACCTAGTAGATATAGAGTATATTACCCAATGTTAAAAAATCTCCCCGAACATACCAAACAAAGAATCAGCTCTCTATATAACCACATACTTAATAAGTCGGTTATCCCTCAAGCTTTGAAACCGGCATCAATATTGACCATCCCAAGACCAAAAATAATATAAAAATATTGTTGAGTTATGTCGCCCTATCTCTCTCATTTCATGTGTAGCAAAAATAGTGGAAAAGATAATCTCGAAACGCTTGCTATGGTTTGGCCGAGCAGTTCTAATGAAGTAGCTTTTAAATCGAACAGGTTGTGTGGCGATGTTCTTCTTCATATCGATAATTTTTTTATCATACGCGCTCTAAACTACAAACCACATTTCTATTCTTTCCCTAGATTTTGAAAAAACGTTCGACAGAATAGACCTACAAAAGTAAACTACTATTCCAAATTGTTTTAGAAGAAATTATAGATTGATCAAAATCATCAGGTGCTAAATTATCAACCGAAAAATGTATACTACTCCATATTTGTCATAATAAAAGCAAATTATGTCTCCGTCTTCACTCACGGTTCCAAAACGGGTGACGAGATTAGGTCAGGTACTTTCCAGATTACTCTCCTATGAACAGATTAATAAAACACAGAATCCAAATTAGTAGTAAGCTGTCGGAGTAAACTAAGACTACTCAGCTCAACGAACACCATTGCTTTTATTTAAGTTCCAGGATATCGTGACATAACCGGTAATGAAATGACGGACAAGTTGGCCAAAATCGTGTCAGCACTCGAATCCAGCGAAACAAACACCTCCAAATTCAACAAAACTGTCTTAAAACCGTAAAATGACAGGTGGTCATCTTTAGAAACATGCCAGTTTTGGGGAAACCTATGGCCAGATACTCGTATTTCCAAGAAAGAAAAAAACCGAAATTCTGCTCCAACTTATCAGGTCTCGTCCTTCTCTCTGTATTGGCACTCTCAAGGGTTACAACTCATTGGGTACCCACATGAAGAGAATGGGCATCAGCACATCTGACTCATGTAGAGGATGCCATGACGAAGAGGCAGGGGAAGTATCATTCAACTTCTTTTGTGAGTGCCCACACTAGGAAAAAAGGACTCGCAGATAACTTCTTCGACGAACTGGGCAAAATCTCTAACCTCCCATTGAACAGCATCCTAAGATTCACTCAGGGCTTCAAATGGTTGCCATAACCATCAAACTTTTTGGAAACTAATCTTTACCAAAAATTCTATAATCGAGAATGATGTCAAAAAGTTATTGGACCACAAGATAACAAAAAAGTTACCATCTGCCATCATCACAATCATTGCTAAAGGAGCACAAATTTGATCTTCCAACCAAACAAGAGCGCAATACGCTACCCTTCCTGGTTGAAAAACCCGGAATCTATAATATTGGCTTCGTCAAAAATACAAAAACAAACACCAACTATGAGATTTATAATATCGTCAACAGCCATTTCAGTTGATTTAAAATCAGATGAGTGGAAGTTCATCTTCACTGGCGGGTAAAAAACTATTGACAAAACATCATTTGCTGTTACACTAGAAAATGGAAATTTAGCCTGCATCGGCAACTTGCCTGAATCCACCTCAATATTCACTGCAGAACCATTCGCCTTACATTAAGCCACCAAGGTCGCCATTAATCACCGTGGAAAACATACCGGTGCTCAATGCCACAAACAACAACAACAACGCTAAACATATCTGAAACACGATACCAACTAACCAAATTCCCCAACAATATAAAACTTAGGTGGACGCCTGAAAACTTTGGAATTAAAGTCAACGATCTCACAGACTTTCCTGCCAACTCCGCAAAAAAATCTTTAGCATTTTCACTAAATTAGACCTGGTAAAATTTATTAACCAACACTACAAAATATCAAATTTTTTTCGTCTAAGACTTGGACATACTTCAGCCTCTCACTTTAACCTCCTCAACAAAAACAACCCTCCAGTTGCACAACTTGTAACACTAGATTGGACATAACTCACATACTATTTGCTCATTATTGTAAACCTTAATCAAAAATTTATCTATACACAAACCAAGTTATGAAGTACACCTAATTCCTAGTCTAAAAAATATAATAAGCATCTCTGATTTTATATCCAAATCTAACCTAGTTATATAATTTAACTCAAATGAGCCAATAGTCTCAGCAGCTAGGCTTTCTAATATTGATTACCATGTAGTTCAAATTACCTCTTAATAAAAAATAGTTAAAAAAATAAATGTAAAAAGATGTTTATACTCTCTTCTTTTTGGCATTTAGTTCGAAATTGTTACGACGGAAATTGTGGCAGGGGCGATTATACAATTTAAGATCTTATAAATCAAACTAAAGAGTGTCTTAATGTTAAAGATGGTAAACTTACCTCTGGACAGCTTTTTATAATAATGGAAATAGATCTAGTTACGTCAAGCAGAATAGCATATGCAACTGATATTCCATAACCATCTCGGATTACAGGAGGTTCCACTTTATCTAACATTTCCAAACTAAAAAAAAAAAATCAAAATTATTCAACAATAATATTTTATATTTTTACTAACTTACTATACTGATTTAGGTGTGTTAGGTTCAAATTTTGCAGCTAAGGGCAAAAAGTATCCTCTAAACATGAATCCAGATTGTTGCAAGACATTACCACCCGTTGCTGCATTTTGCCCATTTCCAACACTTATTGCATGACCATTAAACACTTAAAACAAAGCATATTCAATATGAAAAAAAACCCAAACAAAATTAATTTAATGAAACAAATTACCCGATGAAACGTGAATAAACGAATGTCGTACATAAGTTCCTAGTGCGGTTATCATATCCTTAACAATGTTAGTTGCATGATTTTTGAGGTCATATGACTCACAAAAGAATGAAATTAATTTTGCTTTGGTGACCATCTTATGAATTACTTCAAGAGCTAATGCACGTTGCCAGTTCGGTTTGTCGGGATCCAAAAATTTAATAATTAATGAAAGAAATATCTCACATTCGGTAACCTAAATCAGCAAATACAATAGCGGTCAACGTAGTTTTGAGATTTTCTTTACATTTATTTACTATTTACCAAAAGTGTGTGATATTTGTCAATGAGAATTGCTACAAGCCTTAGCAAACGCATGCTTATCGGAAAATATGGTTTCTCTTGAGGTACATTTGAAGTAGTAGTTGTTTGAGTTTGTCGATGTTTAACGTTTGGTGAAAACAGTTTAATAACAAGCGCACATACACGTTCCTTTAAAAGTACTGTGAACTCCACATACTTGAATAGTAAACAACATTAACAATAATTTTGGGATAGTAAATGAAAATATTTAAATTTACATCGTGAAACACTGAACTAAAATTTGTCAGTGTAGTTTCCAATAACTCCAGGCCAAATGCTCTGCTTACTTCAGTTATACCAAAGAGCCAGTAAGGTTGATCAGAGTTAACAAGCTGTACGAGATCCTGGAAAAGAATATATTATATATTATTAGAATTGAATTCACTTTATACAAAAAAATTACAATTTACAAGAAAGAACAAATTTTAGGATTAAAAAACATTTAATTTGTTTATAATAAATTAGAGAACAAGGGCTGCCTTTGACGACTACAACGAGCTAAAAAGATAATGCATACACATAGTGATAGAATCGAAATCGCTTTTGAGGATATGGAAAGACCACTTCTGCAAAGCTGAAGACTGCTCAATGGCGATGAAGACATTAATTCCGCTGTCAAGCAGAATGTCCCATTCAACTTGGACGATGATCAAGAATGCCGTCCTTCCGCAGATGGTCTTGACGCCATAAAGGCAGCTGGAGATCAGTTGGAATAAAGCATGCATAAGTTGATCTGCATGTATGGTCGCAAGAAAGCATGCCTGATGAATAGAACCTCAATACCGAATTGCTGAATCCTAAAAAAGGGAGGCGTTTACGATTGGGCCAATTATAGAGGAATAAGTCTTCTTAACGTCATACATAAGATCTTGTCTGCTGTAATTAGTCAACGTCTGAAATTCCACATCAACAATTGGATAGATCCTTATCAATGCGGTTTTATACTCGTACCAGAAAAGTTCACAAACGATCAAATTCTCATATTACGGCAGATCTTGGAAAAAACTGGGGTTACAATATCGATAAACCCCATCTTTTTATTGGTGGTGATGTACAGAGGAATGTCCACGGTGCGGCGCGGATCATGAACCTTTTTCTGTTAGAGGTTTTTAAAATACCAGCTGGAGCACTCAGCACTGTTAGCAACCTTCTATTTGTTATAGCTTTCCAGATATTCGGAGAAAAGCTCTCACCATGTCTGCGCCGAGTATCTGTAATCTCATGCGAGAAAAAGCAGGACATTCACAGAGGAAGTGATCTGCGGTGTCCTCATCATCTCCACAAGATTCACAGAGTGTGGTATCACTTAAGCCTAACACGTTTAAATCATCGGATCAGACGGCATATCCACTAGACGTGAGTCAAAAGATATGCTGTTTGCAAGTTCCTCAAAGCTCCAGTGCCAGAGACCACATCTCTTTAAATGAGAAATAGTCTTGAGAGAACACCCCATGATGTAGGTATCAAGGGGAGGAAGATCCAGCAGTCCGTCGAGAGCAGCTCCCGGTGTGCTGGGAAAGGCCCCAGTAACTTCAAGACAAATTGTTCTTTGAAGTTTGGCAAACGAGGCAATAACTTGTTTACGCGAGAGCTTATTCTACCAAACAACTGACGCATTGGAGAAGATTAGTCTTATCATAGCCGTATAGATCTAAAGGAAGGGTCCTTTGGATCTATACGGCTATTCGGTGAAAAAACCCCATGTCTTGCCAAAGGCTTCTTCACATTGCCTGAAAACTGACAGTGCTTTAGTAGTTTTAGACTCGAAATGTTTAGACCAAAGAAGTTTGTTATCTAGAATTACTCCGAGATGTGTGACTTCATTTGAAAAGGGGGTGTTGACGCCTTTAAGCGTAAGTTGGGTCAGACCAGTCAATTTTCAACATATGAAGAGGACAACCTCGGTTTTAAGAGGATTGACAGAGAGATCGTTTCTAACACCACAGGTGTCAATCATATAAAGCGTGGACAGCCCTTATTAACTCCTGTTGCAACATATTGTCCACACTCCGCCTAAGCGATTACGGTTCTATTCACTAGCATTGCTTTAATCCACAAACCACAACACTAATGACTCGTCCACACCGTGTTTTCTGGCAGCATTGCACATACCATCGAAGCTAGCATTGTCAAAAGCACCTTGAATGTCAATGAAAATGCCTACCGAAATTTTTTTCCTCTCAAGCGCGCATTCAATCCTGCTAACAAGACTTTGAAGTGCGGTCTCACAAGATTTTCCTCTTTGGTAAGCATGTTGCACTTGAGACAGAGGGTGTGTTTGGAGTGAGGTTTTACGTATGTAAATCTCAATCATTCTTTCCAGCGTTTTAAGCAGGAAGGAAGTAAGACTGATGGGTCTAAAGCTCTTGGCGAGTGAGTAGTCTTGTTTACCAATTTTTGGTATGAAGGCGACTCTAACACTTTGCCATGGAGTTGGTATATATACGCTAGAACTAAACTACCAGTGAAAATATTTTTCAAAGTAGGTAGCAAAAGGTTTATACTTTCCTGCAACATAGCTGGGTAAACACCGTCAGTGCCAGGTGACTTGAACCTGTCAAAAGATGCCACGGCATATTTGATGCCTTCGTCAGTAACACCTAACGATGACGTGTACCAGCTACGTCGAGTTCATTTATTGGATTCACATAATCTAAGGGAAATAGATTGCTGTGGCCCGATTGATACCTGGTTTCCAGCATAAGACTGAGTGTCTCTGCTTTGTACTCGGTATAGAAACAGTCTGTTTTACTGAGTGTTTCTAGTTTGTTTACCTTGCTTCTTTTAAGGGCCTTGGCAAGTCGACTAGTCTCACTGAGTGTTTCTATGCTTTCACAGAATTCTTCGTAAGAGACATTCTTTGATCTTCGAATTAACCTTTTAAAGTCCTTCTGTTTAGATCGATACAGGTTCCAGTCGACCTCTGATTTGGTCTTGAGGGACCTATTCAGAAAACTCCTGGTTTCCCTGCGATGTTTGTTTAGTTCATTGTTCCACCACAAGGCAATTGTCTAACTGGACATGCCAGCTCAAAGCAACTTGTAAGGGCACAATTCACTTCAAGAACTTAACTAAAACGAATAAGGAAACCTTTGGTCGTTTCGGCAGAAAAATACTCCGAATAATCTTTGATCCCGTATGTGAAGACAATGTGTGGAGAAAAAAATTCAACAACGAATTTCATGAGCTGTATCGAGACATGGGCATAGTTAGAAGGTTATGCATTGCGAAACTATGATGACTCGGACATGTAGAACGGATAAACATTAACGATCTAGATCAGTGATTCCCAAAGTGGTCCAGGTTTACCCCCAGGGGTCCACGGGAGATTTGCTGGGGGTCTACGTAGGCGAAAAAATGGGGGTCCATAAGATGTTAATGGAATGTCACGAAAATTTATCTGCT
Source organism: Melanostoma scalare (assembly GCA_949752695.1). Taxonomy (NCBI): domain Eukaryota; kingdom Metazoa; phylum Arthropoda; class Insecta; order Diptera; family Syrphidae; genus Melanostoma; species Melanostoma scalare. The sequence goes on from OX456986.1 coordinate 57,976,791, forward strand.
TTTGATAGTAAAGAGCAAAAATGTAAGCATGGTTTTTATAAGGGCCTACTACCTACATTGTTTTAAGTACCTAACTAATCAAATAATATTTCAATAAGGCAAGCGACTGTTACTTGTCCAAACTTGCGTATTCGATATTACGTACAATTTCGTGTACAGACTTGCAAATCGCTATCCTCCCGACAATGCTTAGTGCTTGTTCAGACATGAACTTGATCTACTATACTATAAATACTTGATGCCAAAGGCGAACTCATTCATTTGTTGCCGGAGAAAAGTAAGTACATATCTTTTTTTTTTTGGTATAGTAGTTAAGTATTTTATTTACGTGTACTAATCGTTTGATCACAACTGCTAGGTAACTTAGTAACTTACAGATATTTTGATTGTCCTCTTTCGATTTGAAAACAAACACAGCACGTTTTATTCAATTGTTTTTTTTTCACGAGAGAAGCACTGCCTCTCTAAAAAGGCCGAATAAGCAATATTTCAGAGCAATTAATTTTGTAATTTTTCTTGCAAATAACTACTAATTTTATGAAACAGTAATTTCACAATCATTTTAAATTGATTTTGAAGTAACTATTTTATCAAATTTCCTTTTCGGAAGAGCGGGGCTTGAGCTTCAATGCCAGTTTGTCACGTTTTAACAATGAAGCCGCAGACAAAAAATACGCAAATACACGGAGCGCGTGAACTCATTGATTTGATGAAATGTTAGTTGTCGTTTTTATGGACAATTTTGCGATTTCGACTTTTATTTTTTCCTACACAAATATGATCAGTATTCGATACTGAGTACACCAATTTGTCTTAGCGGTTTATTAGTTGGTTCCTTTACAAGCCGTAATTCTATTTCCGCGTGCTGACAAAGGCTGCGGTGTGATACCTATAATAATAGAATGTATTGATGAGGATAACCATACCTACAAGTGCTCTGCATGATGACTTCAAAACCAGGTTTAAAGATATGCTGACGATGGATATACCACCATGGATCACAAGTCCATTGAAACGGAAGTGGCCAATGTTGAGCTGCTCGAGCTAAGCACCAATGAAGAGCTGAAGGTGAAATTTAGAAAAGGCTACCAAACATTGTGGCTGCAAGCAGAAATACCCGAAAAATATCCTGGACTGTGGGAAATCGCAAGGAAATTTTGAATGGCTTTTCCCTCGTCATACCTTGCGAAAGGAGTTTTAGTGCCGTTAAAAACCTCTTAACAAAAAAAAGAAGGAAATTAAACATCACAGAGCGGGGGGTTTTGCGGTTATTGCTCACAAAAATAAAGCCAAACATTGATCGATCACCACCATGGATCACAAGTCCATTGAAACGGAAGTGGCCAATGTTGAGCTGATCGAGCTAAGCACCAATGAAGAGCTGAAGGTGAAATTTAGAAAAGGCTACCAAACATTGTGGCTGCAAGCAGAAATACCCGAAAAATATCCTGGACTGTGGGAAATCGCAAGGAAATTTTGAATGGCTTTTCCCTCGTCATACCTTGCGAAAGGAGTTTTAGTGCCGTTAAAAACCTCTTAACAAAAAAAAGAAGCAAATTAAACATCACAGAGCGGGGGGATTTGCGGTTATTGCTCACAAAAATAAAGCCAAACATTGATCGTTTGCTGACACTCCATCAAATACAGCTGAACTCCATCAAATGACCTGAACCTATATTACCTTATTAATTTTTTCTTGTAATTCTATTCTTTTAATAAATTAAAAGTTATAAAATGTACCATTTTTCGTTTTTATTTTACCTATCATAATAAAGGCACAGATCTCAGAAGCGACTCAATTTTTATTTTTTGGTGACTTTAAGAATGTGGTAGAAATGTAGCAGCAGGGGGTCCACCGAAACAAGTAAAATTTTGAAAGTGGTCCACGAGAAAAATAAGTTTGGGAACCACTGATCTAGATAAACGGATTTTTGAAAGCACATTGTAGGGAAAGGGGCAGCCATGCCTTAGGTGGCGCAATTGAGTGGAAGATCGTTCTCTCCAAACTGTAATACCTATGGATTCGAAGATCATTAGATCATTCATTCTTAAAACTCTAGGAAGATTGATGGATCCATTTGCGCAGTCTCTCCACAGAACAACACTCATATTGCAAGGGTTGAAACCGCCTTATATTCGTTGGTACGTACCAGAGAACTGCATGAGTGCAATCACTTGCGCTTTCGAATTATCCCCCGAAAAACAAGCCGTACACAGTCTCACACTCACAATGATGAAACAAGTGTGGTGCTTGTAGAAAAAGTACACAACACTCGTAAATACGAGCCTTCGCATTACTTGTGCCCATGAATGATGAATGAATGGACCATTCGAACTTAAACAAGAACACAATTCGCTTGTATTCGAAAAAAGCGAATTTTCACGAATGATGAGGGATGACAACGAATATTTTTTCATGGTCATAGATATAGGTTTGAATACACATTTTGTTACCTAACTTTGGGGTTATTTATATTTTTTGGGTTTTGTTGTTGTTATTGTTGTGTTCTTCATCACAGTATTGCACTGTCAAGTATTCTTTGCCTTATGAAGTATTCGTTGCACTGTAGATGATTCGTTGCCTTAGACACTATTCGCACAAGTTCATACGCATTCACATATTGTCATTGCCTGACATTGTTTCAGTTAAGTGAATGAGAGTGAGAACCGGTCTTGTTGACTAAAAGAGGGTGCAGTGTGTGTATTGCTTTGGATTAAGATGAAGGGTGTCTGAATGGTGTGTAAGGCAGTGAATAAGTGAATGCATTCACAAAACGAGACATTCACTGCAGCTCCCTGGTACGTACTATCAAATATATGTATTATTATCTTCTTCATAAATAACTCTGAGTTTTTTCTAGTTAGATTCATCAATATCTATGGAGCCTTAAACAACGTCAGTAATTTTGCAATTACTACGACATTGAAGAACTTTTAAGTTCTGGAACTGATGAACCTTTTACAAAATAACAGGATAATGAACTCAACCTTAGCAGACTCATCTATTAAAAGAGGCAATGTTTAATCCTAACCTCTTTTTTTTGGTCAACGAGTTTCTAGTGAACCCGGAGGTAGAGGATTTTGAAGCAACAGCATACGCTGATGAAGTCGCCATTCATGTCAGGAAACCTCAGAAGAAATAAAAAAATTCCGCAACAAAAGACACCATCAACAAATGGAACTTCACTGCATTTCTCAGACGAACCGAAATATCTGGGTCTTATCCTTGATACCAAATATCAAGGTTAGGTTAAAATGGCTGTCAGGAAAACAACCGACACTCTTAGACCAGTATTAGATCCATTGTGATACTATAAGAATTAAGATAGGGAGTACCTCACTTGACAAAACCATTTGGAGCTTTTGATAAAGCGAAAGAGATGCAGAATATCTGTGTTCGCCAAATCGCTTAGATCATCAAGGAAAAATTATCCTAGATGCCGTTTTCTTTTAAAGGAGAGTGCAAGACATGAACAGAGGGGGTGTGGGATTGCCTCTTCCTCCTCCTCATCTAAGCAACTTCTGCAGAAGTCATTAGAGGAATCGCCGAGTATTATGGCGTGTCTTCCTATCAGACGATGTTTGATGATGACATTGATTACGGAGCTAAAGTGCAATCTGGTTATGGATAGCAAATGTCTTGTGCGTTTTGAATCTAGTTTTGGCCATATATGTTTTATTGCCACACACGTAGTGATAATGTTACACCTATTATTTTTTCTATCCATGCCTCTTGCTTTAGCATAAGTTTACATGTAACGATTGGTACACCAAATATCAAACACACAAGAAAGAGTCAGAAAAGACTCAGTGGCTTCTCTTTTTTCTCAAAAAATCCAACAATAAACAAATGAGGAATATAGCCACCGACTGGTTTTACATAGCTGTCATCAGACCGTTAATTGCAGACGTGTGGCATTATTGTGGACAGCCTTGGGATTGCTAGTTGCTTGCTAAGAAAAAGAGGAAACCGTGGAAATCACACCTGCTCCGCACATGGGCCAGCCTGCTTCAAATAAGTAAAATACATTTTGGAGACCTCTTCTTCAATTATCCAAATATGTAATAGGCATTCACGGTCTCCATCGGTTTGTAGAAAGCTCTAAGTGATTCCAATAGTGAAGTATTTCCTCGCATTTTTATGTGATATCATGATGAACCCATTATTGGTCTAAGCGGATCGTTCTTTTACCTGGCACCACACTTGGCTTTACTTAACCTAAGGAGCCATTTACAATGATTAGGAAAAGTTCAAACAAAGGAAACAGCATTCCTGATGAGCTTTTATAGTGAAAATTAAAAATATGTCAGTTGCCAGGCTCTCAACGTTTTACAACTATTACTTGTTACACAACTAAACAAGACAGCGCATTGCTGAGCTTTGTAAGTGTCAATAAAAGTGTTGTTCGATGAAATAGAGAGAAAAATGAAAACGTAACGGTGCAATTTTTGTTTAATTCTATAATGATTACAGCCTGGCATCTAGTTTTCCTGGTCCCTTGCCTTGGTCAGCGAATACATGAAAAATGGAACATGTTCCATTTTAAGAGGATTATTTGATATTTAATCATCAAATTTTTAAACTTAACTTTGTGGTCGTTACAATTAATGTTAAGTTTCTTAAGTCTTCTTATTGACCGCAAATTTATCGATAAAAAATTTAAAACACACAAGATGTAATTCCGGTTTCAAAATTCTTTATTTTTATCGAATGCATTTCGGACTCTTTTTATTGAGGACCCATCATCAGCGAGCGTTTAATATACACTAGAGAACGAATTTGACAAATAGAACAAAATATAAAATTAAAACAACAACAAGTTTGTCATAGAATTAAAACAATAACAAAATAGAACAAAATTGCAAAACGGAATAAACAAAAGGTGAACATGATTTACTTTAATAAATTAAAAAGAGAAGACTCTATTGCACCGGGCTCCAAATTCATTAAATTGTTGGTGGTTTGAATGTAGAAGGATTCATATGCGTATAACTTATGGGGATAATTAACCGTCTTTAATAATTTAATGTTTTCTTCAATTGGTGAGACAGATTGGGGTTCTGTGTTGTCAAGATCAAAAATGTGTGCTGGTATTGCGTTAGAAATTTGTTTGTTTTGAATTGTTCTTGCGTGCTCGCTTGCTCTCGTCTTTAAAGCTCTCCTGGTCTGCCCTATGTAAGAGGCATCACATTTTGTGCAGCTTATTTTACATACGCCACTCCGCTCCATCATCGATGCAACGTCTTTGGTAGTGCCTAGCGATAGTCGTAGTTTATTTGAATTATTGTGTACAATCTTCATTTTGGCTCTTTTAGCTGTTTGTAATACTCGGAACATATGCGAGTGTAACACATCTGTCGTTAGATTTTTGGCCTGCTGAGTTCTGATAGTTCATCCTTCATCTAGCTTGAGCTAGATGAAGGATGAACTCATATTCAATTTTAAAATACTGTAGCGTTTATAATTTGTTCTATTTGTCACATTCGTTCTCTAGTGTATATTAAACGCTCGCTAATGATGGGTCAATAAAAAGAACCCGAAATGCATTCGATAAAAATAAAGAATTTTGAAACCGGAATTACATCTTGTGTGTTTTAAATTTTTTATCGATAAATTTGCGGTCAATAAGAAGACTAAGAAACTTAACATTAATGTTCCATTTTAGCTGAAGTTTCAATCGGCTGACACGAAAATCAGATTTGTATCTGGGAACTACAAAAATTTAATTTTAACAATAAATATCAGTTCAATCAAACATTTTCTTAGCAAAAAGAAAAAACTCGGAGATAATTTCCATCGATTGAAAACTTTTCCTGATCACTATAGCCTAGCTATGGTTCAAATTATTCACCTCGGATATTTCAAATTATACCCTTTTACCATAACATTAAAAGGCGGCTTCCTGCACCTGGCTTGCACCTCGATGTTATCTAAAACTTGTATTAAAAAAAGGTTAGTCAAGAAATGTTCTTACTTGAAACAGCATATATGCGTCAGATGCAAGCGGATATAATTCTCCATTCGTTGTTGTCACTTTGTTTGATGTCCCATCATTGCTTCTATCAGCAGTATTTGAATTAGCCTGAAGTTGAAGACCTTGTTTTTCTAGAAAAACACGTTCAAAGACCAATGCAACCAATTGACGAACAGTAGCTCCTGCGGTGTTAACAATGGTTGCATTTTTGGAATTGTGCAAACGAAAGCACAACACTATTGACTTTGCCAATGTTTCTCCATAAACAATTGTGTTCGTTGTGAGAAGTAATGTTACTGTTTGAAGTACTTTGACTTCATCGATGTTGTTCTCCATCAGCATCCATAATGCATCCGTAATGTATCGGGCTCCTTTTTGATCTACAACTTGTTGTGTAATGAGTCGTTGCATCATTCCAAGACAATACTGGCAAAAAGGTGTTATGTATTGAGAATTTTGAAGAATTGGTTTATTGGTTTATGAAGATATTTACCTTAATGATCTTTGGATCTTTTGTTTCACATCCTTGGACAAGAGGATATAAAATCTGGTTGATGGTCGAATTAATAGAGTTGTGTTCGTCATTTCCTACAGCGTTAAGTTTTGTTACAGCCTCGTCACATGCCTGAAACAGAAATCATGTATTCTTAAAATCGCCTGGAAATGTGTTTGTGGGTAGGAGGTAAATGTTTTCTTTTTGTAGACCAATGTCATCAAATGGAACAATACATTATGATGGAAATTCATATCGACATCCTTCTGTTTGCACTTTATGTACACATTGGCACTTACGCAGTCTTAATTACTATGACAAATAATTTATTGGGTACGTGGGCTGTTTTTTGATTTTGAGTATTTTCCGACTATGTTGACATGAAAATGTTTGTTTAATAATATTTCAACTTTTCAACGCAAGTTTTGATCGTATTCCTTTTATAGTTTTGTACAGAAGTTTCCATTTAAATTGTGAAAATTTAAAATCGACAAAAGAAAAAACCCCAGGTGCCATGCCTATGTACATATCTAAATTTCAAATGATGTGTCACTATTGCAAAGAAGAGTGTCGAATAAGAAAACCATCATTTACAATTGAATTTATTGGACCCGGTTCTTTACAATCACATTAAGAACTTAAGCTTAAAATTCTTATAAGAACTTGAAAGATCTATAAACATAAACGTATACCTCTTTGATGTGAGGATATTTCTTTTTAGTTTCGCCAGACAAACTACGAAAATCGGATCTGAGGGCATCCAAGAGTTTATAGACCGAGTCCCCCTGCGTGTGCATTTTTGGTATAAAAGACATTTTTTAATTTTGAAGTTAAGTATTAACAAAACATTTAGTTGTGTATCAAAATTTTTAATATTTTATTTTAAAATGTCAAAGAGCGAATTCGTATGCATTGCATAGAGCATACTATTTTTTACTTTTCACTTTCTTTCATTTCACTTTACAAGTCAACCCAAATCAACCAAAAATATATGTATGTAAATAAGATACTGAGGTAAATCAAATTTTCCAAAACAAAAATCCAATATCCACTGATGTAAATACAAGAGCCCAGAGATTTTTCAACAAGGAGCAAAGAAAGCTTCCAGGTTCCAGGACATAACTTATTTCTGTGCTGTATGACCATTCCAAGAAATTAATTCTACCTTTCGCGATGATTCTGGTGAAGTTGTTGTTGTACTCAGTATTCAACACGAAGAGCACAGAGGAGATTATACAGAGGGTCAACTCCACAGAAAAGATATAACAAGAGTCCAAACCACACACATTCCACGGCATATGTCCTAAAACTGACTTCACAAACACCACTTTATTTTCAGATTTCAAAACCAGTTTGATGCTATGTCCGCACCTGAAGTTAACCTGGGTTTCATTCCAGGATGGTTTGAGTTAACTAAGTAGTGTCCGCATATGCAAACAAGGTTTTGAGTTGATCTTTTTGTCTTAAGTTAAAAAGAGACAGATATAAAGTGTGAGCAGAACGTCAACGACGTATGAGAGAATTCATTCTCTCTCCACTCACTTCCACTCTCTTAAATGTCAAATTCAATGGAATATTGGAAATAGAGCATTCAGCGCACTTGGTTTCGAGTAGGTTATCACGAAACCCAGTGACAAAAGGTTTCATTTTGTATGGCAAACCACTTGGTTATCATTTTGGTTTGGGATTGTTTTGAGTTTAACAAGTTTAACTCCCAGGTGCGGTCATAGCATGAAATCCGAAAATAAAATGGTGTTAGTAATTTCACTGACACAAATTTATATTCTACTGAATACGTGTATCACAGATAGATCTCATGTTACAAAAGCAACAATGTAAACAAATGGAAGTTGCGGGGCAAGAGAGGTAATGGTTATCCCTCTTGTTCTTTATTCCTTTATGCCTCAAACCCACTTATGCGGCATATACACTGTTCAAATGCTTGACCAGCATGTAAGAGTGTATTAGTGAAAATAACTCACGTATGCATTGTGTGTATGCTGGAAGCAAAATCAAATCGTTTTGACTTTCGTTCAATCTTCAATCATTTAATAGTGTATATGCGAGATTGAATGCTTGATCCATCATTAATTTCGTAAAGGCACCGCAAAGCGAACATTCGTCGTCACCGAGCGCGAAGTTTAATGGGGAAAACAACAACAACATCAACAATGATTGAAGACTCAAGCTTGAAATGTGTATATCCAGTCAAATATTATTTACTAATACTATCTCACGTGCTAGTCAAGCATTTGAACAGTGTATATGCCGCATTATGTCGATTTCCATTGGTACACAAAAGCGAAGTCAAATATTATTTACTAATCCTATCTCACGTGCTAGTCAAGCATTTGAACAGTGTATATGCCGCATTATGTCGATTTCCATTGGTACACAAAAGCACTTCTAAAAGTGCTTTTTTGCTCGAAATACGTTTCATGTAGGCATTAGATCACTTTTTTTTCCCTCGAAAAAGCACTTTACAATCAGATCCTCCTACGCAAATATTATTGAGTTTTTTGGAATAATTTTCTTTTTTTTAATGAACAGCTGAAAACTAGACGTCAAATCACGCACATACAATGACAAAAAAAGCACTTCTGTCTTTTCATGTTCCATTGGGCGAGAAAAAAAGCACTTTATTAAGAGTGTTTCTGTTTTGTCAATGGAAATCGACATAAAATTTATTCAGTGGTCAAATTAGCGTCTTATTTGAAATAACAACTACATGCGGCTACAATTGAGTATCATTATTTTCACTTTTCTTAATGCAATAAACTAATTTAGTGAGGACATCTCAAGAACCAAAAGGTTAATCTTTATTTTTCATCATTAGATTGATTTTAATCTTTTTTTCATTGTATTTTATAATTTAATAAACAGCGTTTTCAGTAGCTGCTTTGCTTAGTTCCATTCGTCTACCCTCTACCAATCCAAGGGGAAGACGTTTCAAAGAGATGAGCTAATGAATGTTGGCGAGACTGCAATTTGTTAATTTGCCTTTTCATTCAAAATTTTACATTTCCAGATTCGTATTTCATGCACTTTATCAGCCACTATCTGTCCGATTCTCTGAAGTTTACTTTTATTAGGTTGCAACACAAATATGAACTGAATATCTACAAAGTGACTCATGTAATTGTTAACCTAAAGAATAACAATTCTCGTGTCTTGCCGCTGGCATTTAGCATTTTATAGCTTTTTTGTTCGTTTCCGAAAGCTGTTTTGCAACTTGCCGCCGTTGATACGCTGAACAGAGTGGCTATGACTCACCCAGCTGCCGTAAACATTTGCAAATTGAATTTGGAAAATTTGGTTGCAAACTAAACCGTTCCAGCTAGCCAATATCATGGTTTTTCTGGGTCGTTGTCAAATAAATCCCGAACATGCTGCACGTTCACGTCACTTACTACTGGCAAATTTTGCAATCCAACACACCGGATCTCTACAACTAACCGAAAGCCAAACTGAATACACAGTGCAATGTGTTAAACAAATTTTCAAAAACCACATAGTTTTCCAGTTATAAGTATGTACGTCTGTCGCTGGCTACACGATGCTTATATTTTCTTTTTACCTTATTACTTAGTTTGGCTGCCTCAAATAAATAAAATCATTGGGATCATTTTTGTGTGCATTATAAATATTTGTTATACTATAAATAAAAGCAAAACTTATTAACAAAAAAGTTAAATTAACCTAGGTATTCTAGGTAGATCATGTGGTTGGCGTTGTTTCGCCCAATAATATCCTTGTTTTTGCTGAAAACCAAATCCATTCGAGAGGAAAAGGCTGAGAGATAATGAATGACGATTTTCTAAAACATTGTTAATCCAAAATCTTTGATCATCATCTTATAGCGAATTGAATACAGATTTGTTCTATTTTATTTTATTCGGGTAAAACCGGTTTTGACGCCGAGCGTGGAGAAATTGATACCTATTACTCTAAAAAAATTAAAAACTTAAACGTTATTGAGTCATTTCTCCAACTAACACAAATACATATTCAATGTAATAATAACCAAACCAAATAAAAAATACCTGATTACTTATAAACATTAAAATTTTTCATTCGTTTTACAAAAATTTACAAAAGTTTGTAACGAAGCATTTGTGGCCTCGTCACATGCTCTCCTGAAGCGGCCCATACACACCACACAAGTGTGCACACCGTGCTTATAAAATCGGTGTGGATTTCGCCACACACGCCACACCAAATGACACACACTTCAGCACCATAACCCACACCGACGCGACACCAAAAATGAAAACTATTTCATTTTGTTCGCACCGTGTGGCACACTGAAAATTGGTGTGCAAACCACCCAACACACACCACATTTATCCACACCGACACGAATGTGCACACTTGTGTGGTGTGTATGGGCCGCTTAAGTACACAATAAAAATTAGCTAGGCACTGCTATCTAATAGCCAAAGCCGAAAACATAACATCTGCGCCGTCAACCTCTGCCGAAGTCACCATACAAAACCTCTATCCTAGCCATCCGGCGAACAAATAGCCGATACACGCACCAATAGTGCTAAGGTACACCACGGCGTGGTAAGCAATCAAATGTTTTGTGTTGGTGTACGTGAAAGTGCATGTTTGCCTCTGAATCGAGATTCATAAAAGTGATCTAGTGCCTACATGGAACGTATTTTTATCTAGTACCACTGGAAATCGACATTACACCAACACAAAATTTTTGACGTTTACCATTTTGGAGTTTAAAATGAGAAAAGTGAATAGCGAACTATTTTTTAATAGAAAGAACAATAATTGTTGTTTTTAGCAAGAGGATTTGTAATAAGATCCTCCTACGCAAAATATTATTTGAGTTTTTTTCGGAATAATTTTTGATTCGTTAAGACGGTGTTTAGACTGGCGCAAGTCAACCGTGCAATTTTGACAACCCCGTCGTGTTCAGACTGAAAGTAATGTGAACGCGATGGATTTATTTTGACGATTATTTTGCCTTCATATTTGAGAAAAAAACTCAGAAATTGAACTGAACTGAAAAAATAATTTATTTATTTTCGTATTTTTGCTTCAGGAACAAGAAAAAGAACATTTATTTTTCAAACAACAGCGTTTTTAAGCCTTGCGCAAACCAATGCGGTGAGTGCGTGCGATGCGATTGCGATAAGTCAAATCCCTATGCATTAAGTCAAACGTCCATAAGATTACATAGGGATTTGACTTATCGCAATCGCATCGCACGCACTCACCGCATTGGTTTGCGCAAGGCTTTACTCGAGAAAAAAAAAACACAAGTGTCAAAACAAGGAAATGTCAAAACTCCACCAAGAAAATTTTAAAATTTTTAAAAACTCTGGCGCAAAATTACGTCTCTTTCTTACTACTATGTGGGAAAGAGAAAAAACATATGGACGTCAATTTTGCACGGTTCACTTGCGCCTGTCTGAACAGCGTCTTAGAGAACAGCTGAAAACTGGACGTTAAATCGCGCCGACGAAATAAAACACTTTTGTCTTTTCATGTTCCATTGGGAAAGAAAAAAAAAACACTTTTTTAAAAGTACTTTTGTTTTCCCATTGGAAATGGTCATTGGCCCTGTTCACACTGTACAATTAGTTGGACAGACTTCGTTTGATGGAAGTTGGATGGTCGGATGTATTTTGCGTTCACATTTATGAAGCTTGTCGTCCAACTTTATGTGACGTACCCTTCCACTCCGTCCAACTTCTAAGTTTTCAAAAATATTCGAAAACCATCCAACCAGTAGGACTAGCGGTCGTCTGAAGGGTTCACACTATCAAGCATTGGTCGTTCAAGCCTAAGTCTGTCCAACTAATTGTACAGTGTGAACAGGGCTATTAAAACTTCGACAACCGAGTGCAATATTTAGATCTGTCATCTCAAATGTCAATTCGAAAAATGTAGGAGTGGCTGCGTTCGGATTCTTACCTAAGACGAACTAGATACCTTGTTGTTAGTGTAATCCCATGTTAAAAAGCAGCTGACTGCAAAACATCTTTTGAGGGGAAAGCGATCCAAAGGTACCTTAAAAATCATGGTATAGCAAGCTACCCAATTTGAAATTTGAGAACAGCTGACTTGGATTCATTTTTGTTTTGCTTTCTGTCATAGTGCTTTGTTGCAAAATTGTTTTTTGTAAACATAAAATTTAAAATATGGTGCTCCTAATTAATCTAAACGACGTTGTTTACGAAGTAAACGATTGTGAAGAAGTTTGCAATCGAATAATAAGTGGTACGTGTTGTTTGCAATTTTTAAAACACATTTGGTTTGGTTTGTTTTCACTTCGATTTATCAGCTGTTTCTGAATTGACAGATACCTAACCTTAGCCGTTCGAAAACTTACCCGGATACAAAGGTATCCTAGTTATGCTACCCATTTTTTTTCGAACGCACCCAGTTAATTCAGTCAAACAATACACGTTCTCGCAAGTTATTTAGTGCCTGGTTACATTTGTGTACTTCTTTTGAGAAATTAATTAGAGATTATTTTATTTTTTTGTAAAAGAGTTGTTTTGCGTGTTTTCAGTAAACAAATACCTACCAAATTGAATTAAAACCTACCAACCTACCTAAGCTGAAAAAATCTACCAATTATGGTAGGATCCTACCAAAACGGCAACCGTGTAAAGGGTCTTCGGGCGCCTGTGTTTCTAACTTGCCAAGGCCTTAGGGCGCTTGTTAACGCGGTTACCTTCAGGGTGAATTGCCACGATCTTCGTGCCACTGGGTGCCGTATAAATAACCAGACCTATCACTTTATCTTTTGTTTTTCTTAGGTGACGAGACTGCGAGATAACTAACTTATTAGACGAACTACCCACTGTTTTGACAGGAGTCCCGTTAGCAGCACCACCGGTCACATTATCCTTTTGACGCACCTGAAGTACTAATACCGTTGATTACATTGTTATCTCAGTTGTCAATAATAGTGTACTTTTGTTAATTATACAATATATTAGAAAAGTTCCTAATAAAAGACAGTTTCTCACCTTTGTGAATTTTCTAGTGTTTTATTCACAAACCTTGGCCAGCCGCAAGTTTTACCTCGACTGGAAAACAAAAGCACGTTACAAATTTATATATTATCAATTTGGCAACCCACTTTATTTAACAATTTGTTCTCGGGGGTGTTAGTTTTTCAACTCAACTCTAGAGGCCTTTCGACAAACAGATTGGTCAATAGAAAAACACCGCACGGCGGAATCCTATCCCCTCTTCTATAGAACACAGTCTTAAAGAACTTCTAGTTAGCTTGGAAGTTGAGGGATTCAAGGTGATTGCATAGGACGATGCCGACGCCATTGCGGTAACTATAACCCTCCAAAAAACTAATCTGGTTTTCTTCAAAAAGAAATACAAAATTCCACAATTAACAAGTCCAATTATCCCACTTAAATTCTCAGATTAAGCAAAATTCAGCCTTATCGGGAATTCCTTGGGAAATATTTTTTCCAAAAAATGTTTCCCTTCCCGGGAAACAAGGAACAAGTTTTTTGCAAGGAAAAACACAATATTTCCCATAATAAATGAGTTCCCGATAGGTATTTTTCCATAGGAATTTTATTCACAATTTCGAAAAGAAGTTCCCGATACCAAATTTTCGAATTTGGGAAAAAATCCATGGGAAAAAAAGTTCCCGATAAACCTTGATTATATCTACTACACAAAAAGTTAAGCGGAAAGCCTAATCAAAAGTAAAGCCACCGTGGCCACGTTTCATGTAAAAAAGCCATAGGAAACAAGGGCGACTACCACATATCCCCAAACGCTACACACTGCGTTCATAAGCAGTATCCATATTCGTATCGAGCAGCCACAGCTGCTAACCTATAACAAATATTCCACTTTCAATAAGTATATAAATAAACATTTATGTAACATTTTATAATTTTTATTGTTAAATTATTTTTCTGCTGAAAAGTTGACTTAGAAAATACTGTCAAAGGAGCGACTAATCGTGGCCAGTAGCTTTTACTCCTCTACATTACAATGTCACCCTTAAGAACTAAAGCAACATTTTGCTATACAAATGTTATTCTAATTAAACACTCTCAGTGTTTATTGTTAAATAATATACATAATCATAATTTTACATTTTCTTTCGTTTTTTTTTTTTTTGTTAAATTAATAAAATTAGTTTTACAGTAAATTACAAAGACTCGGTTTCAAATGATTTTAACTTCTGTTTAAGTCTTATCAAATTTATCGTTACAAATCCATACTCTCGTAAGTAATCGTGTGAATGAATAAAAGGTAAACTTCCATTCTTTTCATTGTCCGATGACTGCGAATGTATGAGTTTATTGTTTAAGTGCAAGCCAAAATTTAAGAGTAAGACGACACCCAAAATAATGCTTAGTTTTTTATATAATATAATTATGATGTGTATTTGCGCTATTTGTATGTATAAAGATAAGTTAATTATGAACAAGTTGTTCTGTTCCAGTTGTCCGCGCTAGATTACAGTACATATGTGTATTTTCTTCTACGATTTTAAGTGACTCATCGGGAAGTTCTCGATTCAATGTTTTATCAGAAATATCTAAAGAGTTATCTGAGAAGCGTGTCCCTACGTCAGTCGATGTGCCACTTTCATTGGAGGCGGTTTTTGTTGGATCTACATCTCGAATATGTTCACTTATAATGCATTCGTTGTCATAAATGCCCGAGCAACCGATGGGAGATGAGGTTGCAATCTGCATAGTTGCTCTATGAGCGGTACTAATACTGTTTTCATATCCATCATGTGACATTATTTGGTAGCCTTCTTCATTGATGTTAGGAGCATGCATTGGAAAACCTGGAGACCGGTGATGGTTCTGCGTAGGAGATTTATCTTTTTTTGATGAATCATTAGACTTATTCAATTCCTCGGACTGTAAGCAGCTGGACTGTGACAACGGATGCTGTGGTTTGGGTAACGGATTAACAACAGTATACCGTGCTCGTATCGAATCGATGACGTCAAGCAAATTTTTTGCGTCCATTGCTAACACGTGAGCTGCAGATAACATGCTCCTATTGAAACAGAAAAAAAAAATTATTTAAGTAATTGACAAAAAAACTAAGGTTCGTAAAAATAGAATATACTTACTTTCTGTATTCCACATCCAACGTGGTCTCGTTATACTGCTGAGCTAAGCGCATAGCCGACACCAATTCATGCATGTCCTTTGATAAAACC
The DNA here is from genome assembly GCA_949752695.1 of Melanostoma scalare. NCBI lineage: Eukaryota > Metazoa > Arthropoda > Insecta > Diptera > Syrphidae > Melanostoma > Melanostoma scalare. The sequence goes on from OX456986.1 coordinate 57,992,452, forward strand.
TGATGCGCCATTTCCACTTCTCTGAAAAAAAGTTTTTTTTTATATCTCGATTCAAAAATCTTCTTTGAAACTACATACTTGTGAACTTGTGGGGGAAACTGAGTGGACAACCTGTCCACGGAAACAAGTAGATTTCGCAATTCAATTCCGACGTATCTTACCAGATCCAAATAATCTGCAGCACATGCCTTTTCAACTCCTTGAGATAGAGCCATTATCGCTTTAACAACACTTGTCGTTGCTGCATAGACTTCATCATTGGAACGGTCAATTGTTTGTGATTTTTGGGTTTTTTCAGTGGCTCTATTTTTTTCTTCAATCATATCATCAGATGCTGATGACGACACTCCAACACGTTCCGAAACCGTTGGTGAAGAATGTGATGGTTGAGTACCAGTGTTGGATCCTGGCGAACCGGGCCTAGATGTTCTACTCAAACTATTTGAGTTTTGAGACCATTCACGTCTTAGATTTTGGTGCGAAGAGATATTGTCATCGCCATGTACGTAGCTTTCAGAATCGGCACTAGATATAATTAGACTCAGACGTTTTTTCTAAAAAGAAAATTAGTGCAAATAAATAAAAGTCTTTAATTCAAGCAAATAATTTATTATTTTTCATACACTTAAACTAAATTGTTCATATAAACAGGCAGAACTCGACAGCTTATAGGTCCCACAACCGATTTGAAGTAAAGTTTTTGATACTCAAATTTAAAAATGAAATTTACATGCTGTATAATAACAAGTAGTTCTTTCAAGAAACTTTTTCTCAATGTCAGAATATCGCTATAAGCATTCTCACAACTCTACATCCATTCCAGTTCGATTCCATTGAAAGTAGAGAAGAAAGAATCTACAGCTTTCTGAGACAATTCTGGATTGTATATGAGCACTTAGGCATTGCTTGCTTTAATATTTTGGGAAATATTTGCTTTTAAAAATTGAACTAGCACATGCAGTTGTGGTTTTTCACTTTTACTAGAAACAGGTAATGTTTTTTAATCTCTCAAATTTAAGGTGTTAGGCCACCCTAGAATTTTCGAAAAGTCGATTTTTTTTTTATTCCAAATGATCCCTTAGGACTTCAAAAATGATGTCCGAGAAGATTATGGCCAGGAAAAACCTTTAGGTACTCGGTTTTCGAATTTTAGTACAAGGCCGTCTGGTCCGCAGCGAGCTCCTTTTGTGAGCGCAGAGGGAAAGGTACGTTAGGGGAGTAGAGCCGTGTCGAACGTCTCTTTAAGACATCGCAGATTAAAGGTATTGTAAAATTATTCGTGATTTTCTACTACTCAAAACTTTAAACGCGTTTATCTCAATTCTGTACTTTTCAAGTTGGCCAGACTCATAATTCAAGCAATTTTTAACCGATTAACTTGAAATTTTAAAAATGTCTTGAAATATAGATTGTCTATGGAAGTACATAGGATTTTTTTTTTATATTGCGTAGTTCATTTGTTATTAACAATTTTCTGACAATTTTTTAGGCAAATTTTGCACTTTTCATTTTAGAAGGGCGCCATTTGGCCAAAAATCAATATATCGCAAAAATCATACGTACTTCTGTAGCAGTTAGTATATAAATATAATCGAATAAATGAAAAGATTAGTAAAGTTTTTAACAGTTAAAACACTTTTTATATTTCCTCAGATGTACATTTCAGAAGCAATGCTTCCATCGTCAGTGAGATTTATAAATTAAATTAAATTAAGTTATTTGTCAAAAAACAAAAATGTTTCTAAACATTAGTTTAGTTTTTTGACAAATAACTTAATTTAATTTAATTTATAAATCTCACTGACGATGGAAGCATTGCTTCTAAAATGTACATCTGAGGAAATATAAAAAGTGTTTTAACTGTTAAAAACTTTACTAATCTTTTCATTTATTAGATTAAAAAACACGTGGAATATCTCAACTAAAAAACTCATCAAATATAATCGAAAAAATCCATTTGTTCTTAATAATTTAAAAAATTGCAGGAGCTGTTGGTCCGGCCGTGGACCTAAAAAAAAGGACGTCATCGCAAAAACGCTGCACAGCCGCCATTTTGTAATAAATCGCTTCAAAAAAATTATTGTAAGCAGTCATTGATATAAATAATAAAATCACGTTTTTGTTATCTCGATTTATTTTGTAGTATGTATTTCTGAAAAAAATGTCCAAAAAACCTATTGTTTTCAGGCTCTAGGGTGGCCTAGCGCTAGCCCCTTAAACAAAAGAAGTCAAAACTCTTAACTCCCCATAAATTTATATAATTTTTTTTTTAACTTCCAAAGAAATATTTTGATACTTAAATAATAAGTTCGAAATTATTCAATTTAATTTCGCAATATGAATACGAATTTTCGTTATTATTTTAGTAATCAACCTCTCCTTCCTTCGCTAATCGCATGAAAACAAAAGGCGAATACGTATGAGCAACAAGCAATTATAAAAATTATAAATTCCAATAATTTAGTAACTATATTTTTTGTATGTTTTCGTCTGGCAAGCAGAAGGCTGAAACCAAATCGTCTGGGACCGATTTTTTTGTAATCAGGTGAATTTTTCTGATTTTTTGATGTATCATTTGTGTGGTTATCACTTCGACCTCAAAATCTGTAAAATTACCATTTTCGAACGCCCATCCCCGCCCCCGGCTGAAAAGAAACCTGCCAGACGGTTGAATCTGATATAATGGTGCGTGTATCTACACATACATGTGCATTATTTTAGGTTATCACTCCACTCCAAAAATGTTGGGCTAAGATCCTTGTTATGGTTTTCTTCTCAACCGAGTGTGTTCGTCTATGGAGCGTAAGAGTTTATTGACGAATCATTTGACGACAATTATTTTTTTGTTTAAGTAATGGATTACAACTTGTCTTGTCGGTACGAGTATCGTGATTTCGATTCTACAGCCAACCAAATGATAATTTCGTTGCATGAAATTATTGGTATGCATTTTTTTTTACTTCGCGATCATGTCTAAAAGTTGTATGATATTGCCCTTAGATCTCTGCACAAAAATACCAACTCAGTGCTCTTTTTTTTATATAAATTGTAACTAACGTGCAAGGGTTATGAATATGATTATAATCAGTGGCGGCTGTACCTTAAGTGCGCTCGTGCGCTGAACCACCAATTCAAAAGATTCAAAATTACAAAACATAACTTCAACTTTTTAAATTACCATTTTAATATTTATTTTTTAAACATACAAAAGCGTATAAAAAATTAAATTTCAAATTATGTGAAACAGTTTGAGGGCTTTACCAAACTATTAAAACTTATTTTCATGCGTAAAGATAAAATCTAGTGCGCTTCGGCGAGCTCACGAGGACTGCTAATATAACTTGTATGAGATACGAGTAATATGCCTGACGCGTGAAACAAAAAATATTTCTTAGAAATGTACCAAGTAATAAGTCGGTTCTCGAGCGCCGCACGAACCGAAGATTGCCAAGAGCACACACAGTGCACACATCGAAATTCGAAAGTAATATATTGCACTATTGCGCATGTCGTCATGTTGTTCCGCGTACACATGCTGTGTAGGTGTACGCGGAAAAGTTTTTTTTTTCATAATTTTTCATTTGCCTTTTGTGCACAAAATAGACAATATAGATATAGAGTATTGAGAATAGAATGAAGCGATGACCGCAGACATGTTCGACATCTCGTGTAGTTTTACTGTATGTGTGAAGTGTGATGCGTTAAGCTTTGTTTGTGTATATTACTGTAGGTCAGAGTTTTCAATCTTTTTGATTTCGCGACCCCCTTCAGGTTGAAATATTCTCGCGACCCCCTCTTGTATTATAGAAAGCAAAAGAATAATTTAACGAAAAGACTAGGTAGGACCCACAGATTGAAAAACACTGCTGTAGGTAATTGCTTTTAGTCGCATTGATTTAATGTATAAAAAATAATAAAATAATAAAGATCTAACACATTTTATGTCAACTGTTGTTTTTTCAATTTTCTGATTTTAATATTTTAGTAAAGTGCACTGCCAGTTCGTTAACCTACCAGCCGCCACTGATTATAATGATATATGATAGTATGAGTATTTAGTAGGAGATAACGGTGCACATTGCTTTTGAACTTTTGTTGTTACATGAAGCTAATACGATTGAGTTCAAAACATCTGCAAAATTTGTTTATGTTCACAGTAAAAGGCAACTGACTTAAACTTACCAAGACGTTTTCCTCTTGAATAAGCCATTTGCTATCCGTTTCACTTTCGATTTTCTGCCTGAGTAACTTTTTTTCCATATCTTCTTGGGCCATCTTCTGAAAAATTTTTGCATTTTATATAGTATTTAGTGGTATGAAATTAAAAATATAAGTTGTTATTAAAGGTATAGTCTCATGTAACCAAATCGATTTTTTTTTACAATATTCCGCGATAGCAAAAACTATTGAAAATATGCTGTTAAAAACTCAGTCCGAAATTTTTAGTATTAAAAAAGCTACAACTCATAATCGCCGTTATTTTCTGAATCGGTCATGGTCCTAGAAAAAAAAAACTATTTAACCGTTAGCTTTGAAATTTATATATGTTCTTCTACTCATTAAAGGTTGTCGTCCGAACCAAAATTGTTTATTTTCGATATTCTTATTTTTAAAACAACTTTTTAAAAAAAAAACTAACCAAAATAACAAGAGTCCGCAATTTTTTTTTGTAATGAAATTGATTAATTTTGATAGGAACAATAACGACAGATCAACTGAACAGTAATTCATTCGGTTTTTTTTTTATTTCAGACAACATAGACAGCCGCTATTACCATGACCAATGTTCTGCTTTTGGCGTCAAATTCAATCGAAAATAAATTATGTACGCAAAATGTAAAATAAGAAAACAAAAAACAATTTTTTTTTATACAAATGAAAACATACAAAAAATTACAATGATTGAATTTGATTGTCTTGTAAAAAGAGGTAAAATGTATGCGTTTAAATGAGACTTCCCTTTTCAGTAAGACAAAGTACCTCTAACAGCATTTAAATATGTACATGACACGTTTACCTATACAAATTTGCAATAAAATTTACGTACCGACATGTTTTCCTCTTGCATAAACCATTCATTATCAATATCATTATCTGAATGCTGAAAGCGATTAATGTCCCCTGAGATCATGCCCTTAAATAAAAGAAAAAGAATATAATATGCAAACGTCCAAGTAAAATGACACAAGTAAAGCAAAAAAACTTAAATCAACAAATCATGCTATATAAATTTCATTAAGGTACTCAACAACATAATTAAAGGAATATGAATAGGTGCTAATTGAACAAAAATATACGTGCTTTCAAAAGTAAAAGCTAAGAGTTAATACAAATATCTGTTTATGCGATAGTATTTTAGACTTTTTGATTTCATTACTGGGATATTCCTTATTCCTTTCAAGTAATAATTTTAAGTAAAAGGAACTTAAAGGAGATTTCGGGCCCATATGAAACTATCTAATTTTAAATCTATTTTTTTTTTTTTACGTATTTAATTACACGCGTTGTCATTTAATCTGAAGTCAAACATCATTAGCCCATTAAAATAAAACAAAAATTAGACAAACCCTGCATTTCGAAACAATGATTTTCATGTGCAATGACTTGGGTTTGTTCTTACAAAATGAAAGTTATTAAATTTTTGCCTGCAAACGCGACTGCCGGAAGGCAAAGGTGAAGACAAAAACGTGGATAGGAGCCAAGCGTGGCATGCTTGTTAGCACGTCTGCCTGTTATGCGGGAGGGTCGTGGTTCGAATCCCAACAGAAAACAAAAAGGTTTTTCTACGGGTATTGCCTTTGATGAAGAATTCGCAACTACTCCGATTGTAAATTCATTGCCATGAACTGCACTTTCTCGATTAGCCCTTCGAAATAAGCAGAAAATTGTAGGTCCCCTTTATTCTCTCACAAGGCATGGTAGTGAGAATTGCGATAGACCCCGGGGACTTCGCTATATTGCGCCACTCTATCAGTGTTCAGCCATGGCCAAAAGTATGAAACACCCTTAAAAACTGACTTAAATTTGAAAAGGAATTTAGATGAAAAGAAACAAAGCGTGTAGAAACATAAAAAAATCAGTTTTTGTATAAGAAAAATTTATTTTTTATTTTTTGCCATCTTTAATTTCAATAGCTTTTGCAATTTTTAACCAGTCTATTAGGTTAAACAAATTTCTATCCTTATTTTGTTTAAAAATATTTTCAACATCTTTTCGGATGTTTGAAGGGTATAGGGATGTTTGAAAGGTAGTTTGAAGGGTAGACTTTTCGTTTTAAAATTCTCCAAAGCGGATCTCCTTTACTTCGGAGAATGGGAACAAAAGTTTCAAGTGCCTAATATTTGTGGCCAAGCATGTATGTATGTATGTTCCCAGGCTAATGTCAAAATGAAATAAAAGTTTACATGATGTGCAACGTTTCATGGACGTACTCTTCATTAGACAAGAAAAATATTACACAATTTAGTTAACTTATACAAAATTTACTACGCTTTGATACTTTTTCTTTCCAAATTTTGTTGGGCAAAAAACCCAAAACCAAATATACTAAGACATGTCGTTTGAAAGGTCTTGAGTTATCGATCACGAATATAAAATTACTTTCTTTTTAACAACACAATATGAAATCAGGTTGAACAACGCGTTTAGGTTTTTTGATTAGCAAATGATCTGATGTCTTTTAAATTTTAATTGACATCTTGTAAAAATACTTTGCTTTTTCGTGCACCATTTATCTACCCGTACATCAATTCCTTGCGAAATTTTGGCAAATCTGTTTTATTTGTACTATGCCACAGTATAATAAACTAAGTATTTTTGTTTCTTCCCAAAATCATTGTTAGTAAATTATCATGGAAATACGAAACACCTTCTAAATAATTTTGTAGATTTATTTGCTAAAATACTTCTTTTGTCACCTTTCACATGACTTTGATTATACATATCATTACTTTTTCTGGCAACCGATAACACCTACACAAATATTTTCCTTGTTCAGATTTCGTTGTTAATGTGAAGAACAACGAAAAATTTCATTTCGCTTCAGCAGCGGGCAAGGCTTTGCAGTGAATGCTTAGGATTGTATGAATCTATTAAAAATCAGTTAAAATTATTTGCTAATAAACTAACTACAGTGCGGGTAAAAAAAACCAGTTTGTGTTTTTTCCAAAAAAAAAAAAGAAAAAAAATTATAGGTAACCTGATTTTAGTACTCCCAATAGTGTTCAAATTATACAGGAACATATTATTTTTTGTATTTTATACTGATACAGAAAAAAAAATCTATCTATACATATCTATACATATAATAAAAAAGTAATCTTCTATATCTATATCTATCTATACATATAATAAAAACGTAACAGTTTGTTTGTTTGTGCACGCTAATCTCAGAAACGGCTTAGCCTACCTAGATGGGGTTTTCAGTAATACATTGTGGTAAACTTCACTTAACATTTAGTTTTTATTTCATGTCAATCGGTTGATAAATAAAAAAGTTATGCCAATTCTTGCGGACGAAGTCGCTGGCACACCTAGTATATATATAACTCATTGAGAATGATGGCATTTCAAAGCTTACGATAGTAGACAAAGCACCTACTGGAAGACTAAAGAGAGCTTTTTGTGTTGCCATAATAAAAATAAAATGCGCGCAAAAATCAAATAATATTCAGGTTTTTTTTTTAAATCTTGTAATATTGCACTTCTTTCGAATATCACAGCAAATTTTGTTGGCCCTACACAATAAACAGATTAAAAAAAAACGTATCTATTTATGTATGTCAATGCGAAATATTTTTGTTCCCCCGGAATTTTAAAAGTGATCAGGAGTTTCCCCCGAAGGAGATTTCACTTCGATTTTAGATCTGACAGTTCGAAAATAGGTTTGACAGTTGACAACGAGCGAGGAATTGAAATAATAATAAAAAAGTTGATATGTGTTGATATGAAATTAGGAGTAAAAAGGAATATCGAAGTGTTTAAGGGGTTATGTACAGTTAGAATTTTCAAAAAATCGATTTTTTTTTTATTTCATTTTCTCAATGTACATATATTTAAGAATACGCACAGAAAATTTCACATCGTTCCGGTGAATATTTTCGAAGTTACACCCAAATTTGAAAAAACAATTGTATCCATTGTAAAGTGCTTTTTACTTTAAACGCGTTTTTCTCAAAATGGTGTTTACAAAGTCGGTGACCAACATTACTCGAAAACGGCTAAAACGATTAGTATCAAATTTTAACACGAGCTTCTTAAATAATATATTAATTACTATAATCGAAGATTTTTTCTCACCGATAAATATTTTATTTTTTATAAACAATTTAAGGCCGAAATTTTGATTTTTTTCTTTGAAAAACCGCCATTTTGTCAAAAAAAGTTCTTTTGCTTATTCCTTCGATTAATTACTAGATTTAACATTACTCTAACGAAAACTGTTTGGTTTTTTTATTTCGGAGGATCCAGATCAGAGATATATTGGTCACCGCAAAACGTCTTTTTTGAGAGGAGCTCCCGGAGATCAGCTGTAACTCCTTTCCAAATTAATATTTTTACTAATACTAAGTCTTAAAATACAGTCAAAAGATACCATAATATGTGTACAAATTTTTAGATCAATAAATTTAAAAGTTTTCTCAGAAAAAATTCTGAAAAATTATCTTTTTTTCGGCCTTCCAACTGTATTTAACCCCTTAAATAATAAATGAAATAATAAAAAAAAATATTCAAATTAAAAACACTTAGATATAAAAATTCTAAGCATATCCACGCATGTTCTATTCCTTGAGGAAGAGGAAGAAGAAGAACTAACACTACGTCGCACTGTTCGGAAACAGTTAAGAGATCACTCTAATCCTTTGGAGTTACGTAAACCACTAAGAGAATGAAATTGCATTTTCAATTTCATTTACCTACTTCTAACTTTAACCAATTTTTAGATTTCAGCAGCTCTATAAAGTAAACGCGCCTTGGCTTTTGCATATTTGTTGGAGGTCTTAACTACTGCGTTGCCCTTGAAAGTATAAGCATTTGAAATTCCATCCATTGTTACGACTTTCCGCTGGCTTGGGGTTTTTTGCAGTAGGTGGACACCAAAAAGGTGTGGGTAATGGTTGACTACTTCTTTTAGTCCACCAGCGACTTTTTTTAAATTTTAGAAAACGCCAACAAAGAGGATTTACTTTTTGAAACAAAATAAAATGAGAAAGACAATTTTCGAAAAATCTCTCATACGAGTAAGTAGATTTAACTTAAAAGTATACATGTGCTGGTTTATTCAATTTTATAAGGACTTTATATTTAAATGTCTGTACACCGAAAAAAAGTATTTGTTGAAAGCACTAGATCGATCACACATAAAAGTACATGACGTGTCGTGGAAACCTGCGAACAACTAGGTTCCTGATGCTTCTACTATTAATACTTCCCCGATAAAAGCTTTTAAATTAAACCTACTTTTTCAATTAGACCTGAATACTTTCAACCAAAACAACAGCTGCCATAAGAAATGTTTTTTTCATTTTGGTGATATTTTTCTTATAGGGCCCCTACACTACGCAAACACGTTTGCACAAACGTATGTTTGTGCAAACATAGTTTCGCCACACACTACTCAAACATGTTTGAGAGATATTAGTTGCTTGACGTTTTTCATATCAATAAGGCCTACGGAGCAATGAGCGATTTCGCATGTGCTGCTTTAATTTAATTTATTTAAATTTTCCAAAAAATTTGTTCCTCTTGTTTATTCATCTTTACTCCTCGAAAATTGACACGTGTTTGAGCAAAATTCACCACACACGACTCAAACATGTTTGTGCAAACACGGAAAATTCAAAATTTTTTGAATTTGTTCAAACGGTTTGCGCAAACACTCAACATCGCTACACACTACTCAAACAGTTTGCACAAACATTTTTGCAAAAACAAAATACATATGTTTGCGCAAACGGTTTGAGTAGTGTAGGGGCCCTATTACGTTTTTTTGAAGTAAAATTACTTTAGCTTTTTTCAAAAGCTCAGTTGAAAATCTTTTCAATTTAGGGAGTCGATTTTACTTTAAAAAATCTATAGCATTTCCTAATGCTAATTTAAAGTTTTTCTCATCCCTATTAGGATTGTAAATTGATATTTGGTTGTTGGCAATGGTTTTTTGTTTTAGATGACAGAAGAAAAACGTTCAGTTTTTAAATTGATTTTAAACCTATGGCCTTCCTCGGCCATATACTTCAGTCCTTTACACTTCCCTGCCGAATGAAAGGTGTTGCACACCAAAAATATTTTAAATGAAATTCCTCAAATTACATAGAAAAATAAAAAAAATTGTCGCACAGGTATTCACGGTTCGGTTCAACAAGTATCGATGTTGATGGACAATCGTGAATACCTTTGCTTTTGATGCACACAGCTACATACATCAAAACTACACGATGTTTACTAAAATACAAATAAATCTAGCACAATATGATTCCAATAAAAAGAACTTAATCATAGGTAACAGAAAGGAAAAAAAAAAAACATACGAGCTCCACAAAGTCACCCAACTGAAATTAAAATTCAAGCAAATCTGCAAGGAATTGACACCGAAAAATAACGAAATTAAAAGGTGCGATATTAAAAAAAAAATTAACGTTATGCAGCATTTATTGTGCAAACCTGCTTGCACTCGTCAGTGATAGCAATATGCTCGCCGTGTTCATGTCCTGCTTCGAAAGGCATTTTATCAGCAACACCTGATTCAAAATACTGATGGGATCGTTCATGTTGCCGTTGCAGAACATTTTGCATTTTATATGGGCATGAAATAGAATTATCGACAGAGATATTTTCTGGTAAAATTGGCAATGAGCTTGGCTGAGGCCCAGAGCCCGGTTGATAGCCTTCAGATGATCTCATGTAGTTATTTGCAGGGATCATTGAAGTGTACATTGAGTTTTGTGGAGACTGAATGCAGTTCATGTTAGACTTCCCCTTGACAAAGTGAATATAAGAAGGAGGCGGCGGCTGGTGTAGATAAGATGCTGAAGAGGAATGTTGAGTAGCCGGTGCATTTGCAGGCAAATAGGATTGCACATAATCATACTGCGTTGTATGTAATGAAGAACCTTTGGACGGAGCTGCTTTCATAGCAGGCGCACAGCTTTTAACATTCGCTCCACCAAAATCATAAATACCTTCCTGTTCTGATTCTAGAGTAGGCCCCATTTGTGAGCGATAAACATGATAGTTGGGATTACCTTCAAGGCTTCCAGATCGATGACTTGTCATCTGCTGATTTCTTTCAAGACTTCCACCTCGGAAAGTTCGATTTCTAAATATATTTTTTACGTCCGCTATGGACTGATTTCGTTCTAAGCTGCCACCTTTTGGGCGCATGCAAATTTGTTGTACAGATTTAAGTACTTGCTGGTTCCTCTCAAGGCTCCCATAAAACGTGCGAGCTTGTCTTTCACAGTTTTCTGTTGAGTTCAAACTTTGGTTAGAATCAAGTGAATTAGATGGACTTGTTTCCCGAATCAGAGAGCATATTTTAGACGATTGCAAGGGTTTCATTTTGTATTGCTGCTGTCTTTGGTCTGAAATGTACTGATGAATGATCGATTGTTGGTCGTAAAACGATTGACAATTATTGATTGAATTATTCATCAATTGTTGTTGCGGCATTTGTACAAATTGTTGCTCATTGTTGCAATGGTTATTAGCAAGCTCGATTTTCTTTTTTGATTGATCATGCAAGTGTTTGTCGATGGAAACATTAGAAGAATTTTTATCTGAAAAAGTTGTATGGTCTCCGATGTAAGGGTTCGAAGATGTACACATCGAAGATAGTGTGGACGAAGAACTTAAGTGCGAATCAAGAGTATTAGACCTGAATATGGGTGCATTTTCAATTCCAACACTATCTGATTTATATTGCTGTTGCTGTTGTTGTTGAGATGGCAGAATCGATATATTTTCATCAATGATCGGATCCAGTTTTTGTAGTTCGGAAGCAGGGATTTTCTTAGTTTTCAAAGATATTTCGGCCGGGTTAATGTTATTCAATATTTTAGACTTAGCTTGATCTACATCTACGGCTAAAGTGTTAAATACCGATGCTGGTGTGGTATAGCAAGATGGATTTATGCTACGGTTTTCATTCTCCATCATTAAGCGAGCGAGGACTGTGGAGTTTTGGGCAATAATGTATGTCAATGGAGCTCCATGGCCTTCTTCCACCGCTGGCATCAGGAAGGATGAATCTAAAATAAAATATAATAAAGAAATCAAAAAAGAATCAAATCAATTGTTAGTCTAATATGCAATGAATAGCTCGTTAGTGCAAATTTTTGCGCAATTTAGTTCACTATAACTTTTTGTGTTTTCCTTTCAAAATGCAATGGCAGAATAACCAAAAATAAAAATACCCCAAAACTATTCACAAAAAAAGTATCCCAAATAAAATCTTCTAGCTCCTAGTCGTTTTACCAGATCCTGGTTAAAATAGACCTGTGCAGTATCAATGTCGAAGCCTATGATGATGATATAGTCATCATACTTCGGAGCAATTCACAACAACTTTTGGTGACGTCCTAAGGTCATCTCTCATCAAACTGGGTCGTAAACTGCGGTTCAAACGTTAATCCTACAAAAACAGAACTTGTTTTGTTCACGAGAAAGCGCAACATTTTAGATTTACTTCTATCCATCGTAAATGGTATACCAATTCACTTATCTTGTACAGCAAAATATTTCAGAATTGTTGTCGATCGTAAACTGAACTGGAAAGAATATTTAATAAACCCAAATCGCTAGATGAATTTTTTGGAGAAAAAATGGAAACCTGATCCTCCCAAAACCGTTCAATTAACTGCACAAACAGATCCATAACTACACCAACCCTCACATACGCCTGTTCGGTATGGTAGTCTTCATTAAAACAGGCTTCAAACCACAATACTGTAATGTACACCCAACATTGGATACTAATTTCCTATTCGAAAACGATTAACCGAAAACTCAAGCGGCAACACTATAATGTAGGTACATCTAATAGAAGACAGTGCTTGGAGTCAGTGTTTGTGTACGCAGAACAATACCGGGAGGAGAATGTGTCTAGCCATAATGGGGATTATAGCAAACTCTCTCTATGTTATAAATTGCTCGAAAGCTCTCGATGTTTCACACTTCAAGCTCTAGATGTAATAGGATTCTATATAAAAAGGTCGCAAAAGAAACCAGAGCTCATCCGCTCCTGAAGCTCCAATGGGACGTTATAAGGAAACTCAACAACCACCAAACAACAGTTGGATGTTTCTTGGACGTTGAGAAGGCATTTGAGAGTGGCTGGATAAACGGACTTATCCATAAACTAACCATTTTACGATTTCCAGGTTTATTAATAAAAATTTTGTTTAATTTTCTTCATTCCAGATATTTCTACGTGCAAGTAGACAACACCGTGTCTTCAAGCAGACCCATCCGAGCATGGGTTGCTCAAGGATCGAAGCTAGGTCCCTTCCTATACAGCATCTTCACCTCGGACCAACCTCAACCAGAAAACACCACCAACCTTCTCTTTGCGGATGACTCATTGACCTACGCGCACTCACTGTTACCTGTGATCGCTGCTCGTAGAGTTGAAGACCACATAAAGAAGCTCTTCGAGTACTACAAACGATGAGGAATCAGAATTAATTCAGCGAAATCCCAGCTAATTTGCATAAGAAGACCAACACAAGGACGGAGACGTTCGAGATCAGCCGCAAACTGCCACAACATCTGCGTAAACCTTCCCGACGGTACACAACTCAGGCCGAAAAGCAAGTCAAGTATCTAGGAGTCCACTATAACGAACTGATGCGTTGTCAAAAAAGCTAACTTTGCTTTCCATCGCGTCCATCCGCTGATGTGCAAAAGAAGAGGACTCAGCCAAAACACAAAATTGTTTCTGTACAAGCAGCTAATATGACCCGTGATCACCTACTGCTTCCCCGTCTGGTTTACAATATCCAAGACCAGAATGCAAAAACTGGCTGTATTCGAGAGGAAGGTTCTGCGCATATGCACAGGGCTTGGCTACAATCCGATACGCAGGAAAAACGTCAGCAATAGAAAGCTCTATGAAGAAGCAAGACAAATACATGGCGCAATCTGGAAGACGCCTACTGGAAAACCTGGCCAACCATCCGAACCCCTTAGCAAGAAGGATAGCAGAAGACCGACACCCGGACCCGAGATACATTGATGCGATGACACTAATGGAAGACGACACATTCAACAACGATGAGGCAATAGCCTTCTACGCTGAGGCAGCGTCAACCCACCACCGTGGCTAGCTGCTCCATCACCACATAACACCCCCCCCCCCCCCATACTCCCCCTTTAAGATTATCCTCACATAAATAGATCAATACAGCTCTCAGACTTAAGGGGGGAAGCTGGTCTAGAATTTTGAAGAAACCGACATTTTTTTTGTCCTAAAAGGCACTTTAGGGTCTTAAAAATAAAATACCAAAGGATGGATGCCGGCAAAAATGTCTAACTTTCCATTCTGCGGCAGCGCCCCTCAGGTATGCCATATGATTTTATAGTACTTAAAACTTTAAACGATTTTTTCTCGAAATCACTTTTGAACTGGCCGAAGACATAAATCGAGCAAATTTTCACCGATCTATACGAAATTTTGACAGTACATTGGAAATACCTTCCTCCGGAGACGTACGTAGGATTTTTTTTATATTGCATAGTTTTTTTTTTAGATATGTAGATATGTAGATAGGGAGAACGACACTGCGGAAAATCAGGTGTTACGTTTTCAAAACGATATTATTGTAAGCGTATGATTGCATTGTTTTAAAAAAAGCACCTGAATTGCCGCTTGAACACAAGAGCTAAGGGGCGTTGTGTTGAGAATAAAATTACTCGTATTAGGTAATTATTTAAAATAAAAAAGTATGAGCAAAGGAAATAGGTACAATTTCGATAGCACAGGGCGTATCTTCTTGTCTACTGCTTTGTTTGTTTGTTTGATTTGTATTTTGGTTGGGCTATATTTTTTAGTCATATAATTCCATGAAGAAAGCTATTAGCTTCAGCAAAAAAGAAATTAGTGCAAAATCCTGTTATATACACCACCAGGTGAAAAACAGGGCGAAAATTCAATATGAATATAGTTTTTATTTCTTTCATTTTTAATCGTGAGAAAAAATTTCTTTGCAAATATCACTTTTTTAACACGTCCTTTCGAAAAGCTTTGATGAAGTTCACATTGAACTGAAATCTTAGAGGAATGGTTTCGAAATCCCAAATCCTGGTTTCGAAATCCCAAAATAAAGTGGTGTTAGTAAATTCGCTGACACAGCTTTATATTCAGCTTAATACGTGTATCACAGATGGATCTCGTGTTACAAAAACAACAATGTGGTTCAGTAAAATTTTATTCGCGAGTTTTTTGACAAGAAAATTATTCAAAAGTTAATAAATATTTCATACTTTCTTTCTTTCGAAAACGAAGCACAAGAATCAGCTAGTTGCAAACTACTTACCGATTGCATGACTTTCAATCAATGGGAGGAATAGGGGTAAAGTTGATTCGGCGAAAAAAGGCTCAACTTTAAATATTTTAAATGGACTTATTTGTTATTGAGAAATTGAAAATTATTAAAAAAAAAGAAACTCTCGGGGTTACCTTATTATTTATGTAAGGAACTGGTAAGCAAAATTTCAACAAATAGGTAGAGTAGATTTTGAGTTAAACTGTTCACTGTCTTCAAAAATGCTTCTTCGTTAATTTTCCTTCCAATTGTTTAAAATTTTGACACAAAAATCTTAAGAAGTTGTACAAGCATATATGTATAAAGTAATAAAAAAAATGGGAATTTTAAATCTTTTCAAATGCTTGTTTAATAAAAGTAGATAAAATTATCTTTTTAGCTTTTGGGATTTCCTGTGTGATTTTATTGTCCTTGGCATTATTATTTACTGGGGTATTTTAACGGGGCATTAATTTCCGAGATATTCATACTTATCGCAATAGTAAAACGCCAGTAAAATGACATAACTTCAAATGCCTTTCGTTATAATCGTAATAATAAAAAAGGAGCGAAGTGAAGGTTGTACTTCTACTTTTATGAAAGCACTAGTTGTCATATCTGGAGTTTTGTTATTTTCCAGACGTTTAAGTGAACGCCTATTGCAATATTTAGATTTTCTAACCCAGTAATTCTTTCTTCATAAATAAATATTGATAATTTAGTATGTATACATTACCATTTCCAGGAGTATTGCGAGTAGGTTTAGGTGGAGGAGCGTTTTCACTCGCACCCCAAGACATTGCCGCAACCCTACGATTTTCACGACGCATCGTTTCAGAATCACTTAGTTTTTCCTCAACTAGAATATCACTGCAATGAAGAAACAAGTTTTAGTTTGTAAGGCAGTAGGTATTTTTAAAAGGTGCTAACTAGCAGTCCAAGGTCGACGTACTCTCATCAAATTTCCTAATAGAAATTTATATTGTAATCATGGTATTAATCAAATTTAATTTTTAATTCCTATTTCACTTTTTGAAAATTAGGTACCAGCTGTATACTTTACTCTATAAGTTAGTGAGTGTGTGTTGAAATATTTATTACAAGATTTTTAGCAAGTTGACGTTAACAGACACTTGTAAGAAAAAAAGAGCAACTAACTAATTTACTGATGTTTTGATTTTTTTAATATCTATTGATTTTTTTAATTGAAATTTAAGTTTAGGTAGATCTTCTTTAGGAGCTCTGATGTTAACCCTGTAGAATTTATATGAGATCAAACATTTCTATTCATTATTCGAATCTGTGTATCAACTCGAAAAATATCGCAAAATAAGTAATACAGCTGCTGCCATAAATATCTTCCAAATTTCATTTAATTAGTTAAGAGCATGATTTTTATCAAAAAACTCAATGAGGATAGATCGAATTTAGGTTGGATCTGAGATTTCTATCAAACATTAACGTACTATAAGATTTCTTTGATGTTTTTGAAGTTAGGTCTTTTAAGTGGTTCATATGACCAACATTGTGACATAAGTGAATACAAACGTGGAGGGCAGTTGTTAGGCAATGGCAATCTTTCGCCGTTGTCTAATTTAATTATCACATCATTATTTTTTATTCCTTGAAATGGTTTTACTCCCAACATTAAAATTTCCCATACGCAAACACCTGCAAATAATTAAATCAAATTCAATCTTAACTAGTTTTAATTTGTGAAAGTTAAAAACTAACCAAACATCCATACATCACTGGCGGTTGTAAATCGTCTAAAATTAATTGATTCCGGTGCCATCCATTTTATCGGAAGCATGTACATACTTGAGTGGTAATACGATTGGTCCGAAACCCAACGGGAGAGTCCAAAATCCGCAAGCTGAAAGAAAGATAGTTTTAAATACATTCAAAAATAAACCATTAGAAAATATAATATGTAAATCAGAGTCGTTTTTGAAAAACAAACCTTAATGCATGTTGGTGTGCTGACTAGTACATTTCTTGCGGCGATATCTCGATGAACAAATTTTTTCGATTCTAAATAGCTTAGGGCTGTTGAAAGTTGATAGCAGTACAAAAGAAGAAAGCCTCGTTTCAACCTGAAAACAAAAGGAATCAAGCTTGTAGAATTATATGTATATATAAATGTATATATTTTTTTAATAATAAATGGCTGATTGCCTGTTCATCAAACGGTTTTGAGGTATGGTCGACGTGTAACAATATATGAAATGAGCAACAGAAATAAATTAACAAATCGACTTATTGTACAAAAGATTCATTTTATTTTATGATTAATTTCTCTTATCATTTCTTCCCCTTGCAACTAGTAGGGTAACTGTGTATTTTGTGGTAAAGGTTGGGAACTGTTCTTTTTCAAACGAAAACGAACTAATATATCCTACTTCGGACCAAGAAAAAAGAGTCAACAGGTATTGGTCAGAGCTCTGCAACAAAAAAAAATGAGAAAAACGACATCTAAAAAAAAAAAAGGTTCATAAAAGCCTTTGTAAGAGTAACTTGAGAGATGTTATAGTGAGCATGAAATTCAAAAGTTCTATCAAACGGTAAAAAGATCATGTGAAGTTAGCAAACTTCAGACACTTTCTTTTTCATATTTGATGGCGCCACGTATATCGTGAACTCGAAATGGATTACAACCCTCCAATAAATGTATCTGCTTCACAGTAGTGCACTGCCAGAATAGTACACCGAACCTTGAACTCAATCTTGCAAATACGAACAGGCCAACATAAAAATAAAATCATAATCGTTACTCAGGTCGGAAAAGTCCGCTTCTGCAAACTTTTTTTTTTATTCAAGTTGTATGTTCCAGCTGATAATACAGTACTTCAATTAAAAAACGCTGTAACCCAGTATTCATTCATTTTAATACAACAAACATTTTACTGTTTTACATATTCCGTCTTCTAAAACACTGTGGCGTATTTTAAGCGGAAGATCTGGATATCTAAAAGCTCTAATTGTGGCTAAAAGAAATTGTCAGTGAATATCCGCATCTGCTCAGACTACCAAACAGCCAAGCAGACATCAAACCATTCGGCGCCATTTCTACGAACTCAGTAATTGCCGTAACTGTCGACTATCACTCATGGAGATGGATGAACAGCTACAAATTTTTTTTGGGTACCGGTACACATAGATGTTCTAGGAAAATGCAAAGCCGATGAACTCGACGGAAATGAAACTGGGATACTGATTTCAACCAGCAAGCTGAACATTGGCATGCCATTGGCTACATGCAAACTCATGCAAAAGCAAAATGCCATGGTTAAAACAAACAGTAAGCGGAGAAATACTATCACTTGTCTAGCAACAAAACAGCTCTGACCAAAACTATATAAAATACATAAGACATTTGTTATCCCTAAGCAGATTATTTATAAGCTTTGCAATCGGTGTCATCACCGAATATTGCTTCATATGCAGATTCGCTATAACACTCGGCACAAGCAGTTTGACGAAGAAGAAGAAGAGACAATTTTACACCTTCTCTTTACCTCTACCACTTTTTTAAAACCTCAAAATTGTTTAGTTAAATAAGGCACTATCTCACATCTTTCACGTAGTATCACAACGGACCCAATTTTGGTCTAAGTGTATCGATTGTTTTCCTGGCAGCCTAAGATCACAATCGAAGGCCGCTCTGGTTTGCGCAAGGCTTAAGTTAACATTTGTTTAAGTTTATTTTTCCCTTGTTTTAACCGTAATCAATTGCCTTTGAAGAAATTATCTTAATCCATTTTTTCTTTATCTTGAGTATATATTTTTCTTACTTTTCACTATTTGCTTTTAGAAACGCACGTAACTCGCCATGCCGGGCTAGTTCCATAACAATCCATATGGGTGCGCTGCTGCATATTCCAATAAGACGAATAATGTGTGGATGATCGAATTTCTGCATTATATCTGTTATGAACAATTAAACGTGGAAATAAGAAACAGTGCATATTTCATTAAAAAAAATCGACTCACAAGCTTCTTGAAGAAATTTCTCTGTTTTCGTAATATCATCGTCTGCTTTACAAGTCTTAACAGCTACTTGTATTACTCCAGCCTTGTCATTATTTGCATTACTACCCATGCTGTTTTCGTCATTGCCATTTACACAATTTTTCTTTTGTGTTGGCTTGTCTTTAATATAGTAAGTCCCTATGTGTACATCCCCGAATTGTCCAACACCAATTATCTCGTTAAGAACAATTTGTGACCTATCCAATTCATAGTTGCGCACTACAAATTAAAAAGATTTTTAATATATTACACGATTAACTTTAATTATAATAAATTATGCTTACCTGCAGGCGTTGAGTAGTCTCCTTCTTCATCAACAAGACCAATCTCAGCATAATCCTCGCTTAGTTTTGGTGTATTTTTTTGTTGTTCGTTTTGTTTTGTGACAGTTTTATTAGATTCTAATGACTTATCATTATTGTCTTTTGACATAATGTTTATATCATGTTTTGCGTCGTTTTTAGATTTTTCAAGAGAATTCATGGTACTACTGCTACTACCGGATGTGTTTGAACGATCCCAGAGCGAAACTTCGCTATTATTTACCAAACTGCAATATCCATCAACTAGATCGGCTATGCTGTCGGCAGTCTGAAAAAAAATTTATAGCAATTGAAAATTTTATCTGGTAAACATGTCTAGTCTAGTTATTTATTTTGATTTTATTATCTATCTATCTATATTAGAGTGGGTCAAAAAAATCGATTTTTTTTTTTTTTACAAATGCTACGGAAAAATGGGTTGCTAGACTCCTTAAAAAAATTCTCAAAAATTATGAGCTCTTAATTTTAATATTTAGGTCCTCCGCATCGCAGTTTTGTATATTTTCCCCAGTCCAATAGAAAAAAATTCATACCTCATCATTTATCGATTGAACAGAAAAATGTTCTAAAAAATCTTTTAGGAAATTTAACGCTCTACAAAAAAGATATCTTGTGTTTTTTCCGTAAACCTCACCATTTGAAAGATATTGAGGATTTAATTTTGATTATTTTAGGACAAATTTCATTTTTGTTTATGAATTTTATAACTCGACAATAAATGAATTTTACAAAATGCGCAATACAAATTTTTGTTGGAAATTTACTGCTCTATAAAAAAGGTCTTTAATGTTTTAGCGCTGAAATTAACCGTTCCAAAGTTATTCATCATCAAACTTTTATGTGTACGGATTTTAAAAGTTTTTGGTGAGATATTCGAAAAATTTCAATTTAATTTATGAATTTCATATGAATTTCATTTCTTATCATTAATATTAGTATTATTTGAGTTCTATTTTCAAAATTATCAAAATTTTTCTTTAGTTATTCTAAACATCTTATTTTTAATCATTAGAACTCACTATCCTAGGGAAAATTTCTCTCCTAGAGAATTTCTGTTTTATATTTCATTTAATCTGTTTGAATTGTGAAAATAAAACTCAAATAATATTTATATTAATGACAAGAAATGAAATTCATATGAAATTCATAAATTAAATTGAAATTTTTCGAATATCTCACTAAAAACTTTTAAAATCCATACACATAAAAGTTTGATGATGAATAACTTTGGAACGGTTAATTTCAGCGCTAAAACATTAAAGACCTTTTTTATAGAGCAGTAAATTTCCAACAAAAATTTGTATTGCGCATTTTGTAAAATTCATTTATTGTCGAGTTATAAAATTCATAAACAAAAATGAAATTTGTCCTAAAATAATCAAAATTAAATCCTCAATATCTTTCAAATGGTGAGGTTTACGGAAAAAACACAAGATATCTTTTTTGTAGAGCGTTAAATTTCCTAAAAGATTTTTTTGGAACATTTTTCTGTTCAATCGATAAATGATGAGGTATGAATTTTTTTCTATTGGACTGAGGAAAATATACAAAACTGCGATGCGGAGGACCTAAATATTAAAATTAAGAGCTCATAATTTTTGAGAATTTTTTTAAGGAGTCTAGCAACCCATTTTTCTGTAGCATTTGTAAAAAAAAAAATAATCGATTTTTTTGACCCACTCTAATCTATATATATAAAAATCAATTGCTGTTCGTTAGTCTGGCTAAAACTCTAGAACGGCTGAACGGATTTATCTTTTCTTGGTATTGAAATGTTTGTGGAGGTCTAGGGAAGGTTTTAAAGGTAAGTAAATATGAAAAAAAAAGAGTTGGAATATAGTAAAAGTAACAATTTCATTATTCTTAACTGTAATGAAATAAAAATTTAATTAAAACAATGATTTTTTTTCAATCGTTTTTGACAACAAAAAATTAAAATAATAAATAACAAATAATAAGATTATTTGGTTGTTTGTTTTGAAAAATTCTTTTAATTTTTTGACTGATAAGAATAAAGATTTAAGTTTTTTTAATTTATCGCCCCTGAGTACCATAGACAAATTTTTTGTTTGTTTTATAATTAGCGCACACATCAAAGGGTTATAATTACCCTTAGAATGTTATAGAACACAGTGCGAGCATTTAGGAAAATAGGAGAGGATTTAATAGGAGACACCAATGCACATTGCTTTTGAACCTTTGTGAATCTTAATGTTGGTCAAATATAGAGCCAGGTAAAGCATTCCACATACGGGTGGTGCGACTAAAATAAGAATCTCTATACTTGACTGTACGCCCGAAGTTGGGCTCAAGGAAAAACTGATGAACATTCCTAGCGAGGTGTTGCGGCTAAATTGTTTTAGGGGAGGAATGCAGCTGGCTACTTCACTAGAGGACTGTTTGTGAAAAAAGAGATAAAAAAGAGAGAGACAGGTAACGTTTCGACGATGTTCAAGAGAATCAATCGAATCTACGATTGAACTATCACATCAATTTCAACGCTCTATTTTGTACCCTATCAAGTAGGCGCAAAGATGTTTGAGGAGCACCTGGCCAGATATGGGCGGATGAAGGCCTTATAAATTGTAGCCAGATCAGAAGGGGTGAAGAGCTTCCTGCATCGTCTCAAGAAGCCTAAGCATTTAGCAGTGTTTTTGGCGACTTCAAATATGTGGTCATTCCAACAAAGATCATCGTTTACACACATGCCAAGTACTGACAGCTTTTCGTTTTCTTGGATGAAGGTACCATTCATGGATAATGGTAATGAGGGAATGTTAAGCTTCATCCTCTAATTCCAACAGGAAAGATAATGGGAACAGAATCGGAAATTCAAAAACCACTGGAACGAATTGAAATTTCGCTATTACAGTACGAAGTTATCCCCAAATTCCCACGAGAACGGGACGGGAACAAGAACATTAGCGGGAACTTGGAAAATACTGGACCAATTCCAAAAAAATTTTCAACGTTAGACTGTTTCATTCCTCCTGAGTTACAAAGACTATAATTATTTTCTTTAGGTACATATTCTTTCGGGAACGGAAACGGGAATGGTGACATACTCAGGAACCTGGAAAGTAATTAACAAATTCCAAAAATTCTTTTATTTTTGGAAGGCTTCAA
Source organism: Melanostoma scalare (assembly GCA_949752695.1). Classification (NCBI taxonomy): domain Eukaryota; kingdom Metazoa; phylum Arthropoda; class Insecta; order Diptera; family Syrphidae; genus Melanostoma; species Melanostoma scalare. The sequence goes on from OX456986.1 coordinate 58,015,451, forward strand.
TGTCCCTGAGTAATATAGAGTATAGTTCATCAACATTTACCCACAGGAACGGGAACCGGAATTCAAATACCACGGTACTAATTTCAGTACGGGTTTCACCATTACAATACGGTGCTAAATAGACCATATTTCACCCCCATATGGGAATAGAACGGGAACTGGAACATATCCGGGAACTTGGAAAATACCATACCGATTCCCAAAATTCTGTCATCTTTAGAGTGCTTAATTGTCCCTGAGCAACATGAACTATATTTCATCCCCACTCTCCCACTAGAATGGAAACTTTGAAACTACTTTACTTAACTTTCAATTTGATAACCGTAGGGCCTGAGCTACGCCGGACGGGTCAGCTAGTTCTTGCATAAATGTAACGAAAAATATACACTACAGCTAGAGCAACTTAGGCTGAAAGCTGGTAATTTATTTAGGGCCGATTTTCTTCTAATAAACAAACGGGCAACTATCTGAGGAAATTATTCAACATATAAATATTTTCTATTTTTCGACGAATAAATATGTAGCAAAATTTAATGAATATCTACATATAATGGAAGTGTATATGCACCCAAAAAAGGTCGTGTAGGCTGGTATTGATTCGTTTAACACCAGCCTTTTAACCTTTAAGATAAGGTTTCCTATTGGTCAATATAAAATGAGTCAGTCGAAAATCTCCTGGAGTTTTTAAAGTTCGCGCGTATTATTAGTTTTGTCATTCAAACGAAAAGTTAAAATGATTTCATTTTTAAATCACACTACTTATAGTTAGAAAAATGATGAATGTCGTGCGAGTTAAAGGGGGAGACCACTTTAGGAGCGCAAAAAAAACATGTTTTTTTGGGTTTTTTTAGAGGTAATAAAATAACCCAATCTATTTCAAAATTAGGAGAAATGTTTATCACAGCTATCCAGTACTCACAAAATTTTTTATCTTTGGGATAACCAACAAAATTGCGGCGTTATTGAGACTCTCCGGACGCCTGTTTCCGGCGACATCGAAAACGGCTGCCACTCTTTTTCGGTTGATCTAAGAAAGATTTACCAAAGTTCATTCTTTTACTGACATATTAAGGGGAAGGAAACACCTGAAAATGAATGAAAAAGTGCAAAATTCAAAATTTGGGAGCCTTTTTAATCCAAAATTTGAATTTTCGGCAATTTTTTCGACATATTCGACTCCCAAAAAATTATTTATTTACACGCTACTTCTCAAACTTTAGGTATATCCTTTCGATAATATTACTGAGAGTAATTTCCCAAAATTTCATCTAAATTGGTCGCTTACTTTTTGAGTTACAACACGAGCAGTTTTTGAAAAAGTAGTTTTGAGATAATTGCGTTTAAAGTTTCACCAGGAGAAAACTATTAACTGTAGTAACTTACGGATTAATCGGCGATTCCAGGCGCGTACAATAGACCTTCGACTTCCTTCCCCTAAACAGCTGCCTGACCATACAAAAGGTCAACAGTAGAGGGTATTGTGAAGCTAAAGTCGCTGCTCCTCTAACGACCCGAGCTACGTGACTCGTCACCCGACCGCATGTTGTTCCCGCACTCTAAATGCATCTATTCAATATTTTCAGTTTTCCTTTGGTCAAAACATTCTTTGAATATCATACTTTCGAAATAATTATTAAAAAAAGATAATAAGATAATTTTTTGAAAGTTTTAAAGTGGTCTCCCCCCTTAACTTTACAATATCACAATAAAAACGACCGACTACTTTGGTGTCCAAATAAAAACTCACTTTCTTCTTTTCTTTCTTCTTAGGTTAGGTTAGGTTAGGTTAGGTTGAATGGGGGGTGCAGCCACAAGTGGCAACACCTCACTCGGATCTCAAGGATCCATTGTGCTCCCCGGGAAATCATAGGATGAGGAAATGGGAGGATTGGAAAGGTAAATGGTTATTGTGGTAGGGAACTCCCACTGAACCATTTGGAGCCCTGAGTAAATTTCAGGACGTTGCTCAGTGGGAGATTTGAGATGTCGCCCAGTTCGTCGAAAAAGTATTCTCCGAGGGTTTTTTTCCGAGTGTGGGCCAAGCTAGGACACTCACAGAGGAAGTGGAATGATCCCTCCTCTGCCTCCTCATCTTGGCATCCTCTACAATCTACATAAGTCGGATGTGCTAATGCCCATTCTCATCATGTGGGTACCCAACGAGTTGTGTCCCGTGAGAATGCCAATCAACAGAGAGAGCCGAGGTCTGCTTAGCTGGAGTAGAAATTCTGTTTTTTTCTTGGAAATATCTGGCCAAAGGTTTCTAGAGACTCGGCATGTTTCTAAAGATGACCACCTGTCATTGGCGGTTTTTAGAAAATTGTGTTTGATTCTGTTTTTTTCTTGCTCAAGTGGCCTTAGAACTGAGGTGTTCGTTTCGCTGGATTCGAGTGCTAACCCGATTTTAGCCAGCTTATCCGCCATTTCATTACCAATTATGTCACGATGTCCTGGAACCCAGGTTAAACTAACTGTGTTTGTTTCGCTGAGCAGTCTTAGGTTACTGCGACAGCTGTCTACTAGTCTGGATTTTGTGATAATGGATGAGATAGCTTTAATGGCCGCTTGACTGTCTATAAAGAAGTCAATATTTTTGTTGATCAGGTTTTGCGTAGATAAGTGCTTCGCAGCTTCGCACACTGCAAGTACTTCTGCCTGAAAGACACTGCAGAAGTCGGGAAGCTTTATTGATCTATTCATGGTGGGGTAGTCTGAGAAGATACCTGACCCTACCCCTTCGTCCGTTTTGGAACCATCTGTGAAGACGGAAATGTGATTTCCTTTTATAACCCTGTTTTCCTCCCAGCTTTCTCTTGTCGGAAAGACTGTTAGGGCCACTGGATTGAAGTCAATACGCGGGGGGGTATAGTCTGTTTGAATGTCTATGTCTGTATGGTTCATGATGGTTCTATGGCCTGATATGCCTGTTTTCCAATTGTTGCATTGTTTGAGTCTTTCTTCTTAACACTACAATGCAATCAACCTTATTCCGAGTTTCACGTGAACAGCTTTTGGCCAGAAACATTTTTGTTCGCCCGGAATTTTGAAAGCTATTATGAGTTTCCCTCGAACAAAATTCCTTTTTTCCGCTTTTGTTGTTCACTTGTTCGCCTCACAAAAGTAAGTGATATAAATTGCTCTCAACGTTTTCACATTTCACGTTTCCCCGCTCATAATAAGCGATTTTTTTCGAACATGGACGATTTTTCTCCCGAAACTCATAATAAGGGAAAATGGAAATGGGATCTTTTTCGAGGGGAATGCTGTTCACGTGAAACTTATAATAAGGCTGAATATATCTAATGAATCGCAAAATAAGCATACGTACTAAAGGAAGTGCGGCTTAAGGTTTCATTACCAAGAAGGTGGCATGTATTTATTAACCGGAACTTCCTGTGAAAGGTCATCACTTTTTACGACAGGGTCGTTGTACGTAACTCACATGAATTCTGGCAATGCCATGAGACTTTCAACTTAAACGACTGCAATAAGGCGGTGTTAAACAAACATTTTTCTCCAAACAGATTACTCAAAAAGCTGTGTTAAACGTACCAACATAACCCACATCTGCACCACCACACCGTGGGTGAATGAAGACTAAGGTGTTTCATTTTTGGGCAACTTTTTCTTTTCCACAAAAAACAGGCTTAATATTTTCAGGAAGGTATAAAAAGAAATCTCTTAAAATTTGAGCTCTTAATATTAACATTAAGAGGTCCCTGTTCTTAATTTTCAATTTTCCATATAAACAACATGAACATTTTTTTTTTTATTTTTTCTTATTTTTGTAGCTTGACATTCGAGCATTGTAAAAGTAAACTGACAAGTTATTCTAGTAGGAAATTGAATGCTCAACAAAAAAGTTATTTTTTATTTTTTTCATAGAGTGAGCCGTTCTAAAGATATTTACACTCAAAGTTGGAAATATATGAAATTATGACTTTTATTTTATTAAACTCATACTGATGACTTTTTTTTATGACTTTTTATGACTAATGTCGACGCTTCCTTAAATTCATTCACAATACGTCTTGGGTGGATAACCTTTCACAACTAAAACACTCCTTCCTTACTCCTCCAAACATAAAATCATACCACAAAACATTTTGCCACGTAAAATATCGCTAGGAAGCAGATATACTGGGCTAAGGAACGCTCCAAGTTTTCTTTGAAAAAAAAAAAAAAAAACAGAATTGAATTCATTTGGAAGATGAAATCAGAGTGGAATACAGTGCAGTACAGAAACTTACACAAAACTAGCAGAAGTCCAATAAAGTCAAATGTGGACAATGACAATTTGATATGTGCTAACATTTCAAACTACTTCAAAGACAAAAACTCACATGAAATGATCAGTACGATGTTGAAGGAACGGACAGCTAAACATACAACAGGGCATTTAGAGACTGTAGGTCTTTTCATCTGCGATCTGAATTCTGAACGCGATGGAATATAGTTGGCGACTGAAAATGGACACAGTATTGAAGTACGTTTATACAGGGCATACTAAACATGCCATCAAAAAACTTATAGAAAAACTGGACCAGAACTTGCTTCTTAAATACTCTAAGCAGCCAACTACTATCTATTATATTATTTTATCAAACACGCAACTCCATATCATTGTCTTATTCAAAAAAAAAACTTTTCCTACCTATTTTGAAAATCAAATTTTTATCTACCTTTTTATCGGTTACCGAAACCGTTTTATACTTACATTTAGTCCAGTACAGTTTATAACTAAATCTTCATCATTGCTACTGGTTTTCATTTTCAATTGCGTTTTGATATCCTTACAGTTGCAATTTTCTTTTTTCCCTGATAATGACTTATCAGCATTCGAAAGCTTTTGTGAACTTTTGAGTCGATCGGTTGACAAGCTTTGCTTTTGTTGCGTATCATCGATTTGTTGACCGTCTTTCAGTAGAATGCATGTTTTGATTTTCTCAATATTATGAAAATCAGCAACTTTTGTTAGTTTTGCTTGTGGATGTGTAAGATAAGAAATTCCTATAAAAAAAGCAAAAGTTTTTAAACTGGAAGATAAAAACAATGAATCATTTATTTATCTTACCAATATGAGGTCCAATGTACAATATTCCTGAAATATTCCACGCAGAGCTAAGTGTAACGGAAAACTGTTCCTGGTCGAACGTGTATTGAGATTGCAAGAGTTCGAAAAATCTGAAAATACAAGGTTTTGAAAATTTTTATTTAATTCACTCATAAGAAAAACAAGAAATAAACCATACTTGAGGATATATTCAATATCACTGTAGTTGTAAACTTTTTTGTAACCAGTTTGTATCAATTTCTTGAGATTTTTTTGCTTAGTGCTATGTATCACAGCTTGTGGTAGAAAGGATTTAAATCCAATCTCTTTGTCAATGTAGTCTACATGATGTTTTTTATCTTCCGCTTTAATTACATCCCTGAAATAATGTCTAATCCCTAAACAACACAATTGTATTGCTATATCGAGGTCAATGGTTGTTATGCTAGAATTAATGTAATCTTGTTTAACCTAGAAATATATGTAAGCGAATTGAATAAATGTTGAACATTGAACTTTGATATTCGTTTACTTGATCAAAATAAAAGTGGCAGGTTATTCTATCTTTTTCATAGAGTTCTTTAATGCTTTTTGGAATATACCGAACTCTTAGTTCGGCTCTCCAAACGCTATTAGCTCGAGTATCAACAACGTCTGGTTTTTGTTGTTGTTGTTGTTGTTGTTGTTTCTTCTGATTGCCAACGGTTTTGTAAGGACATTCTGTGTTTGAACATGATGGATTTGAAATGCGTGCCGCAACTTGAGTCATTGGTGTGTCCCTGGATATCCAGACAACTTCTTTGGTAATAACATTGCGCAAGCGCAGCGCATAGCTTTGTGAGTTTGCTTTTTGTCCCGGTATAATGTTTTGTACAATTTTTTCAATCACTTTTCGTACATCGTCTGTAGATTCATTGAATTTTATTGTGCGGAAACCATTATTTGGTAAGTAAACATGTAAGGTATCAAGTTGTCCTATTTATCGAAATAAACCAAAAATGTTTTAAAGCCTTATTTGAGAGTTTAAAAGAGTAAAACTAACTTACCGCTGTTTGGTTGCGCAGAACTAAAGTGAAGTGAATGACACCGATTAATGTTTGATTCCGTCATTTTGCTGAAAAATGTTTGGCTGGTATATCAAATTTTCTGAAAGCAAACAATAGTTTTGATTAAAATAAATAAATATGAATACTCCTGAGATTTCTCAGGACAAATATCGATACACCATTATAAAGAGGAGAGGTTTTGTTGTTTGTATTGAACAGACTCGAAAACTAGTGAGCTGATTTGAATAAAATTTGGAACAGAAATGGTCTAGAGCCTGAGAAATGACATAGACAATATTTCATTTCTATATTCTTTCGGGAACGGAAACGTAAACGAGAACCTAGAAACTACTTGTACAATATCAAAAATTCTTTCACCGTTAGAATGATAAATTACCCTCCAGTAGCATTGATTATATTTCATCCCCATATTGAAACAGTAACGGAGATTCGAAATCACTGGAAAGTTTTCAAATTTCTTTATTAACAATACAATGCGGTGTTATCCCCGAGTAACATAAAATATATTTCATCCCCAGAATCCTACGGGAACGGGAACGTAAAAGGGAACTGCTGGACACATTTTCAACATTCGGATTCTAAAATATCCCTCAGTAAAATAGATTTTATTTTAACCCCATAAGTGCTTTCCTTTCAAGCTTTTCTAGCTCTGGAGAGAAATGTGAATGTTTACAGATTTGATTTTGAAATCGATCTTTTCCGTAGTTAATCGAAAAACGAAATTAAGTTTTGAAGTGAAGCTTTTTTCGAACTCAATAGAACGAAAATGCGTCACGATAAAGAGACAAAAATATAAGTGTATAGGTATATAAGTTTATAGGTATATAAGTGTATAGGTAAATATCGAGCCAACGCTATCAAACTGGATCGACTCTATGCTCCAAACGAGAATAGTAAAAGCAGGAATCATCTAATCAAACATACATAAATAAAATTCAAAACTTGTAGAGGTACACCCCAAGGAGGAGTGTTATTCCTGCTACTCTGGCTCCTAGTACTTAACCAAATCCTGGTTAAACTTGAATGACATATCAATAAACTTATCTGGTACGGCAAAATATCTCGGAATTGTCCTTGATCGTAAACTTAACTGGAAATAAAATTTAAAAGAAAGAGAAAGGAAAGCTAAAGTCGCTTTCTAAGCTTTTAGTACAAGGTGCGCCAGAGAAACTTACTTATTTGAAAGGTCAATAAAAAAAAAGTACTTCAGTTATTGTTTTAAATTTTTTTTTATTTGAGAATACAATATCCCAATTTTTTTTTATGTAGTCTTAAAAATGACATCGGATAAATGGCGACCCCCATTGCGCATACACTGATGAAGTCGATTTTTGAAATTCGTATCCACTCTTCGCAGCATATCAATCGGTATGTTGGCAATGGCGTCGCGAATGATGTTCTTGAGGTGTGCTATGATCCGTGGTCGATCGACATAAACCAGGGTTTTCAAATAACCCCATAAAAAGAAATCGCATGGAGTCAAATCTGGAGAGCGTGCCGGCCATTGGAGATCGCCTCTGAGAGAGATGAGGCTGTCGGCGAAATGTTGTCGCAACAAATTCATTGAGTCTCGTGCTGTGTGTGCTGTGGCTCCATCTTGCTGAAACCACACGTTCCTAACGTTAATTTCTTCGAGTCTTGGAAGAAAAAATTCCTCGATCATGTTCCTGTAACGAGCTCCATTCACGGTAACTGCGCGTTCGTTTTCTTCAAAAAAATAAGGACCAATTATTCCCATTACCGACATCGCACACCAGACAGTAACTCGCTCACAATTAAGTGGCTTCTGGTGAAGCCCACGCGGATTTACACCACGCCAGGAACGAGTCTCTGAGGAGGAATTTCAAAGCGAGCGCGGAAGGCACGTTGCGTAGCAACAAGTGAGCGACCGTTAGAAAAGAAGCTCTCAACTGCGAAGGCCCGCTGCTCTCTAGACCTAGAGATGGCAACTGACTGGAGGGAGAAACAAAATTGGGAACTTCCCCCTCCAGATGCGTCCCCTCTTGCCCCTCTACCCGGCCAACTCACCGCGCGAGATTTTTCAAATAAGTAAGTTTCTCTGGCGCACCCTGTAGAATTTTTGGGAAAAAATGGGGACCTGGAGTCAATTCCCGATCTGTGAAGCTGTGAAGTGAAACATTTTATCACTGTGTAGTGAACTCCAGTACAACTCCACTACAAACAACAACTCATCGAACAGAACAACAACTCATCGAACAGAACCACAAGAACAAATCCCAGATGCCTCACCGAACAGAGCCACAACTATAAATGTCAAATGTCACCACACACGCCATTTGTCACTTTTGCCTTTTTCCGGTTTCGCTTCTCGTTCTCGTTCTCTTCTTCGACGGCAGCCAACTACATCGGACGTCTGGGCACGCGCTCAGCAACAAAAACATAATTTTGTATATTTATATAGATCACCGCAATAAAGTAATTTTAGTGAAGCAATAAAAATATAATTGTGTCGCGTTCTATTTTTATTACACACATTACAACTGCTTCACCGAAAACTCGATTCTCGATGAATGAAAACCAAACCTCAAATGTCAATTTTTTTCATATGATAAATTTCTTTTCATTGCCGTATGAGTCGGTTTCAATTATGAAAGATGGCAGCAAAACTTAAGCGTGCAGCGGGGCTCCGAGGTTCAAAAATCATTTTTAATAGAGAACGTCTCAATATCCTGAATCTATTTCTAAGAAAGAAATAAAGTGTAATTACAGCACAGAATCCAAATAAATCATTCAATGATAACTTTGTTCAGAAAGTTGTTCACAATTTAAAATTATTTGAAATATAATTCCGGACATTACTGACAAAAAATTTAAAAAACCTTTTAAAAACACAAAATCCAATTGGAAAATGAGAGACAAGTGTCAGAATTTATTATTTAGAACGTTTTAGTACTTTTTAGAACACAGTTTGAGAACTACTTTTTATTTTGAGATCGGGAATCGCTTAGGGTGGGTACGTGAAGTGATAAAGTTTTTTTTTCACTTCACAGCTTCATAGATCGGGAATTGACCCGATCATAATATGCCATTAGAGAAGGCTTCAAACCTTAAGACCATGACCAAAATCCAAAGGCTTGCATGTATGGGCTCAACTAGTGCCATGAGAACAACACCAGCTCTGGAAACCTTCCTGTCGCTAGCCCCTCTAGATCTTTTTACTAAAAAGATGGCGGCCAAAAGCGCACTGCGACTCAAACAATGCAACAATTGGAAAACAGGCATATCAGGCCATAGAACCATTATGAACCATACAGATATAGACATTCAAACAGCCTATACCCCCACCTTCCCCCCCCCCCCCCCCCACACACATTGACTTCAATCCAGTGGCCCTAACAGTCTTTCCGACAAGAGAAAGCTAGGAGAAAAACAGGGTTATAAAATAAAATCACATTTCCGTCTTCACAGATGGTTCCAAAACGAACGAAGGGGTAGGGTCAGGTATCTTCTCAGATTACCCTACCATGAATAGATAAATAAAGCTTCCCGACTTCTGCAGTCTCTTTCAAGCAGAAGTACTCGCAGTGTGCGAAACCGCAAAACACCACTGGCTACGCAAAACTTGATCAACAAAAATATTGACTTCTTCATAGACAGTCAGGCGGCCATTAAAGGTATCTCATCCATTATCACAAAATTCAGATTAGTCGCAGTATCTTAGACTGCTCAGCGAAACAAACACCGTAAGTTTAACCTGGGTTCCAGGACATCGTGACATAATCGGTAATGAAATGGCGGATAAGCTGGCTAAAATCGGGTCAGCACTCGAATCAAGAAAAAAACAGAATCAGGTGGTCATCTTCAACCCAACCACCAGCTCAACCTTCTACCTCTCCAATCCTCCCACCTCCTCATCCTCTGTTTTCCCGGGGGAGCACATTGGATCCTTGAGTTCCGAATGAGGTGCTAAATAGGTTCTGATATTTCGGATTACTAATAACTAATATAGGAATAAGACAAGGCTGCTCCTTAAGTCCTAACATTTTTTTCTTACATATCAACGACCTAAAGAACTTTCTGCAAGGAAGAATTGAAATTGCTGGGATGTCGCTAAAAGCGAAATTTTTCAAACAAATTTGTTGGCCCTGGAATAAAATATTAAGTATTTGTTGGAGTGGCTGAATCGGTCATAATGTAGGCAGCACAATTTTTAGGGCATACACAATATGAAACTGTAGAAAAACTTCTTAAATACTACATCAAACGAATCTTAGGTTTACCACACACGACATCTAACTTTATGATTATTACAGAAAAAAATATTTTGCCATTATTTATAAAGACTTCATATAGACGAAAGTTCTCGGAATGTTTGAAGAAAGACTTCCAAGAATGTTTGCTTTAAAAACTATTCAAAAAAGAAATTTGTGGTAGAAGAAATATCAGGGACCGGCAGAGTACTGTGGGGTGCAATTAAATGTCACATAAACAACATAGGGTTTATGAACTTATTTCGAAAGTATACGAACAATACAGGACACATTGTATTAATATGACTGCAACCTCCGTCCATAGTGTGAAAAAATTATTTCAAAAACACCAACAACCAAGAACTTACATATATGGGTCATATTCAAGATAGAAAAGGAACTCTTAAAACTTAATTATATTTCACATCGCTCCAATCTTCCGACCTATTGCAGCATATGCATCCTTCTTGTTAAACTAGGCTGATTTCCAAAATGCAGAAACTGCGCAGATGCTGCAAAGTCATGCGTTCCGAAAATTAAAAAACAAAATTTCTACAAAGTCAAGAGTTTCTTAATGCAGTTTTAAGGTATACGATGCGCAGAACGTATACGATGCATAGAACGCATCCATTTTTTTTTTTTTGTATATGCTTTCATTTGACGTTAGTGAAAAAAAAGTTTTTACTACAAAAAGAAAACGTGTGTTCAAAGAAAAAGCGTTTTCATTGACAAATTAAGATAGCCGTTTCAAAAAAAATTTCAAAATTTGATTCTGTTGCAAGTTTTCCAAAATAAATTCTGACAACAGTTCTTCTGAGATCTAATGTCATACTTAAAATCCTCATTAAAAATAAATGTCATATCTTTAACTTTTAGCTCCCAGACTGCTATTTTAAATGCGTTCCAAAATGTAAAACTAATGCAAAGTAAAATATATGCAAAGCAGTAAGGCTGCGCAGTAGATGCGCAGTGAGACTGTAGTACTGCCGCAGTCAAACTTTTTTTCTGCATTTTGGAACTCAGCCCTAGTTTTTAATTATTATAGAAAAGCATTTAATTACAGAAAAAACATTATAAACGAAGAATTTTAAAATTTATTTCAAAGAAAGAAACAAAAAACTAAAAGTCAATTACAAATATGTACATATGTAAGTAAATATATCTATTATAACCTCAAATGTAACTATAAGACAAATCATTATTAAATTTATGTCAATCAGGCAGACGGCATAAGCCATAGGTTAGGTTATGTTGAATGGGGAGTGCAGCCGCTACATTCCCGGATAACAGAGGGTGATGAGGTAGTGGAGAGTGGTGGCAGAGGATTGGGTTTGTGTATTGCGAGTCCCCAATGAACCATTTGGAGCTCTGGGTAAATTTAAGGATGCTGTTTAGTGGGCGGCTAGAGATGTCGCCCAGGTTGTCAAAGAAGTATTCTCCGAGGGCTTTTTTTCCTATAATATTGGTCAAGCTAGGACACTCACTGAAGAAGTTGAATAATCCCTCCTCTGCCGTTCGTCTCCCCTACATAAGCTAAATGTGCTAATGCCTATTCTCATCATGTGGGTACCCAATGGGTTGTGACCCGTCAGAATGCCAATCAACAGAGAGAGTCGAGTCGAATAGTAATATCTGGCCATACGTTTCTGGAAACCCGGCAGGTTTCTAAAGATGACCACCTGTCATTGACGGTTCTTAGAAAATTTCAAGGATTTGCATTATTGTAATTAAAGAAAAAATAAGGGCGTGAGTGCTGCTCAGCTTCTCATGTGGCTCTTTCAAAAAGCCTCAGCAATTAAATAAAACTATCAATGATTCTTCTGGCAAAATAAGGTTAATGTCACTGTCATTGATGTAAGCACTTAGGGTATCATTTACCTTTAAAAAAAATCGTTCGAACGCACTGTTCCATCGCGTTACACAATCTAGAAACAGTTTGAAATGGGAACGATTAGTCTGTTTGACTTTGCAGATGTTTTTGATCGATGGTAGAACGATGTTGAAATAAAATGAAATTTTGTAACATTTTTCTATTTAGTACACAAGTATTTTTATGTTGTTTTATGTTTATGCTCCTGTTTCGTACCTGTTTCGAACGAAATAAGATATCAAAATCTTAAGGCTGAGTTAAAGGTTTTAGTATTCGCTCATCATAATATATTGGGTGAATAAGGGTTGCCAACTCCCCATTAATTATGAAAATTTAATTAAATCACGTAAAATATTGAAAATAAAAATTATTTAAATATTCCAAAGGTTTCAAGCGAAGACCTAAAACTCCATTCTTTTGCAGTTGCTAATACAAATAAACGCTGAAAATTTAATGAAAATCGTTGGACCAGTTTTTTCAAAAAACTGTTTTTATTTTTAAATTTTTTTAAAAACGAGTTTTTGAAAAGTCAAGTATGCAGTGTTTAAGATCTTGCCAGAAGCTGTTTTCACAAAAATTTTGTAAGAAAACAAAGATTCGGTTTATTGAAGTTATTTCAAAAAATCAAATTTTTTTTTTACATTTATAAAAATTTCAAAAATTAAAATTTTTCACATATTAATAAAATGCAATCTTTCTCAAAATACTGAGGACTTTCAAAAAAAAAAATTTCGTCAAAATCGTGTCAGCCATCAACGAAAATGTTGGTTTTGAAAAAAACCAAAAAGCGACACAAAAAAACCAAAAATTGTTGAAAATCAAACAATCTAGCAATCTGTTTCTTATCAGTAATCACTTTTCATTTATGAATATTATTTTTCATTCTAATTCAAACAACATATTGTTATAGTAAATTTTCTTTATTCGGACGCCAAGGCATTATATCTTAATAGGTTATGGGCGACTTAAAAGATAATATGCCAGGAATACCACAATTTAACGGTTCTGGTTATGACGAATGGTAATTCCGTGTGAAAATTTTTATGGAGTCGAAGAGTTTATGGGACGTTATAACGAGCGATCCCCCAAGCGAAATAGAAGCAAACGCTGAATTTGTCAAGAGGGATAGAATAGCTAAGAACTATTTAGTTAATTTTATCCAATCGGACTATTTAACCTATGTAAGAGATGAAGAATTTGCAAAGAAGATGTGGCTCAATCTGGAGTCAGCTTTCGCAGGCAAGTCAATCGTAAATCAGTTGTTATTACGAAAGCAACTTACAAAATTGAAAATGCAAAGTGGAGACTCTGTGACCTCTCACTTAATAGTTTTTGAGAATTTAATTCGCCAACTGAAGATGACAGGGGCTTCGTTAGGAAAAAGTGATATACTCACACAACTTTTCTTGACATTACCCGACAAATTTGATCCGCTGATCACAGCTCTTCAAAATTTGGAAGAATCAAAGCTTACACTTTCATTGGTGAAAGATAGGCTTAGAGCCGAAGAAATCAAAATTAATGATATAGAAATATATATATAATGATAATTGAAATAAGGTCAAGTCGAAAATGAGATAGAATAATATATTTCCTATATCTTCGTCTCCTTTTCGATCGGGCTTTCGTAGTCTCCGGGACTTTGGAAAAGTTTCACTTCTGCCATGTTTGGATTGCGCACACACATAGGTAAGGTAAACAACCCGTATGGTAGGAGGAGGGTGTCTATCCCCCTCCTTTTAAGCGCGAGGAGCAATGTTTTAAAAAACTGACTTACTTCAAAAAAATTTTAAAACTCAACAGAACCACTTACTTTAACATACATAGTATAATATTTTTGAAATCTAATACTTTGTTCTTTAAATAACATTTAAGTTTGAGTTGATTTAGTGAATAGTTCTCATGTCATGTCTCATGTCTCAAAAATTTCATATAAAGATATAAAATTTAATTTTGACTTTGAGACTTGATTACTCAAAAACAGTTCACTAAATTAACTTGCACTAAAATGTTATTTAAAGAACAAAAAATTCGCTTTCAAAGACACTTTGGTATATGTACATTATATGTTTGGTGTTGATTTTTAATATATATATTTTTTCCAATTAAGTCAATTTATTATAAAATCGTCCATGTACCTGAACGGAGGGAGATAGCATTTCTGTCAACAGTAAATAAATAACGTATCGCCTCTCCTGAGGAATTGGCAGTAAACTCATTGCCATCAAAAGCGCTTTCTCGATTAGCAGCTCGAAACCGGCAGAAAATTGTAGGTCCCCTCCATTCCCTTTCAAGACATGGTTGTGAGAAATGCGATAGAACCGAGGCTCCCCGCTCTTTTGCGCCACCCTATGTATGCATTTTGGAGACTTTAGCCTAGAGGCGGTGTGTCTTAATACGCTTAATTACCTATCTTTGGCTGATGTCCTTATCCCTGAATCCACCTCTATCCCCAAATAAACGTTGTTTCTGTTGTAGCAGTCGCCACAGTATAGCAGTTTTCCATTTTTACTTGCGATTAAAGGTTTTATAAGGCAAGTTTTGCAATCAGAAAAAAGTGCAGAAAAAATTTTGAGATACATGACATTACGATGATAGAGAATACGAAAAAAATGGGTCCTGCAATTCTATTTGTCTGTCCGTATATGGATGTACAGCCTGAACCGCTAGGCCGATTTTCTTCAAAATTTGCAGTTAGTTTTTGTTGGGCAGCCTACAGAGGAATTTTGGAATTGGGTCTCTAGGTCTTAAAATAACGGTACGTTCCATACAACCGATATGATAATACTTACTTTTCTCGAAAACGGCTCCAACGATTTCTATTAAATTTTTTGTGAAGGATTAGTTTCAGGTTGTCTTTCTTATGATGTAAAAAATAATTTCGGTAAAAGTGTAAAAACGGTACCTCTAATAGTACCGTTATTGAAAGCCGACTTTCTCGTTGATGGCTAACACGATTTGGACGAAATTTTATATTTAAGAAGTCCTGGGTAGTTTGAGAACAATTGCATATTAACATGTGAAAAGTTTTAATTGTTGAAATTTTTTTTATAGAATTTATAAAAAAAATTTTGATTTTTTGATTAAAAACCTTCAAAACCTTATCTTTGATTTTTTTGGTTTTAAAAAAGAGAAAAATAAAAACCGGTTTCTTAAAAAACTGGCACAACGATTTTTATTAAATTTTCAGCGTTTATATGTATTAGCAACAGCAAAAGAATGTAGTTTTTATATTTTCGCTTATTTGGAATATTCAATAAGTTTTTTTTTTTTTCATATTTTGTGTGCTTTAATTCAATATTCATAATCAATCAATCCATCGGACATCTTTGGTGGGGGTTATATCTTCTTTGCAGCAATCGTTCTTGACGAAAAACTAGGGAAGGAGGACATCTTTGGAAATAGAATCGATAAATATTGCCTGCATGACAAAACATCCGAAAACGGACTCAGGCTAATCGATTTTTCTGCGGTGCAAAATCTTGTTGTTAGTAGTACGCGCTTCCCGCATCTCAAAATTCATGAAGGTACATGGCGATGAACAGATCAATCAACCGTCAACAAAAGTGACCATGCTGCGGTCGACGCAAGGCAGTCTTCCAGTGTGATAGATGTCCGAACTTTCCGAGGCACGAATGAGGTTTTCCTGTTCACGACTTGTGCGAACCAACGCTGTGAAGAGATATGACGTCGGATGGTTTCAATCGCAATAGACTGCATGTGCCTTTTCCAATCGAGTGTCCCTTCAACTATCCTTGAATTCTTTACCGCCAGCATCAAGCATTGAAGACCAGTAGCAACAATGACAATAAGCCATCAGAACTGCAGCCTATGAGGTTTTGGGTTTCACTCGTCTTCCAAAACGAAACCCATGGTTCGATGAAGAATGCAGGCAGGCAAATGCAGCCAAACAAAAAGCACGACAAATGCTGATGCAACAACGAACAAGGGCTGCTTACGATCAGTAAAACGAGATTTACAAGGAGAAAAGAAGGAAAACACCGAATTCTCAAAAAAAAGCAGCATGAGAAGCGCTCGTTTGAGGAAATTGAGAGGTGCCATGACAGGAACAAGATTCGGAAGTTTTACCAAAAAGTAAAAAGATCCTGCCAGGCTGGCAAGATCCGAACTCAAGTAAAGACCAGCAGGGAAACATAGTAGTAGAGTCACAGTCGCTACTGAGGATCTGGAAAGATCACTTCTGCAGATTGTTTAACGGCGATGAGGACACAAATTCCGCTGTGAGGCAGAAAGCTCCATTCAACTTGGACGATGATCAAGAATGCCTTCTTCCCGACTTATGCAAATTTAAATCAAATAAGGCTGCAGGTGCAGATGGCCTGGATGCCGAACTTTTCAAGGCAGCTGGAGATCAGTTGGAAAGGAGCATGCACCAGCTGATCTGCATGATATAGTCGGAAGACAGCATGTCCGATGAATGGAACCTCAGTATCGTATGCCCGATCTTAAAGAAGGGAGACCCTTACAATTGCACCAATTATAGAGGGATACGCATCCTTAACGTCACTTATAATATCTTGCCTGCTGTAATATGTGAACGTCTGAAACCCCATGTCAACAACTTGATAGGTCCTTATCAATGTGGTTTTAGACCAGAGAAGTCCACAATAGACCAAATTTTCACATTACGGCAGATCTTGGAAAAAACCCGAGAACATACGGCCCTATCGTGGTAACCGTCGGAGCGGAGTTTTCTCCGCAACGCATCTTTTTTCGGAGATTCAATTTTGCTTCGAAGTAGTTGTTGTCGTAAAAAATTTTTCACAAATGCGGCAATGCATTGCATTCCCAAAACTAAAATCTCCGCAACAAAAACTTATCGGAGAACGTCGGATCGTCCGATCGGAGAAATACCACGAAGCAAAATGTCTCCGATCGGAGAGAATTCCGCTCCGACGGTTACCACGATAGGGCCCATAATATCGATATTCACCACCTCTTTATCGATTTCAAGGCCGCGTATGACAGTATTTACAGAGACGAGCTGTACAGAGCCATGTCTAGTTTCGGCATCCCTGCAAAGCTCGTACGACTATGCAGGATGACTTTGGAGAATTCACGCTGCTCCGTCAAGGTCGGAAAAGAACTCACCGAGACCTTTGATGTCGAAAAAGGCTTTAGGCAAGGCGACAAACTGTCATGCGATTTCTTCAACATCAATATGTAAACGACCTTATCAATGTGGTTTTCGACCAGAGAAGTCCACAATAGACAAAATTTTCGCATTACGGCAGACCTTGGAAAAAACCCGAGAATATAATATCGATATACACCATTTTTTTATTGATATCAAGGCCGCGTATGACAGTAGAAGTATGTCTAACTTCGGCATCTCTGCGACTTTGCAGGATGACTTTGGAGTTCTTTTGAATGAATTCTTTGGAATTCACTCCGCTCCGTCAAAGTATATAAAGAACTCACCGAGACCTTTGATGTCGAAAAAGGCTTCAGACAACGCTAAAACTGTCATGCGATTCACATGTACTTGATTGTACAAAACTCAAACGGAACAATTTTTCAAAAGTTTGTACAATTACTCGCTTACGCAGACGATATTGACGTAATGGGAACAAGTAAGCGTGATGTCATAGGAGTTTTTTTGATAGCATTGGAACAAAAGCGGTAAAATTGGAATTGGTGGTTAACGAGGGTAAAACGGAGTATATGTTGTCATCAAACAAGGACACAGAACATCGACGAATTGGACGAAACGTCACAATAGACAGACATAACTTCGAGGTAGTACAGGACTTTGTCTACCTAGGATCCGCTATAGACATGGAAAACAACATCAGTGCAGAGATCAAACGGAGAATGACCGTTGCTTCTTTGGGTTAAGAAGGCAATTGAGAAATAAAATGCTGCGCTGTCTAGAAAAAGCAAGATACCCCTTTATAAAACCTTGATCATCCCAGTCCTACTATACTGCGAGGGAGCTTGGATGTTACCTAAAGCGGATGAAGAAACCCCTAATCATTTGAAAAGAAAAATACTCTGAATGATCTTTCGCCCTGTATATGAAGACAATGAGTAGAGAAGAAAACTCAAAAAACCCGTAGTAGCTGAACCGCGATATGGGCATAACTAAAAGAGTACGAAATGTTGTCATATCTTTATTCGTTTCGTTTAAAAATAAAACATGCAAACAGAAAATCAACCAGTTTTAGCCGCTTGCGTAAAATTAAGTTTTATACTGGCCTAGACAGATAGATGCATAAATAGGTTTTAATTAAAATTAACAATTTAAATAATTTAACCCCCTTATAGTAGATAACTTGATGGCTAACGGCCATCTAAAGCGGGGAATACACAATGCAACTATCGTACCGATAATCGTACATCGCATTCGATTGTTTCGACATCGCAATGTCGAATGACTTGAACTGAAAACCAAATTCGATCGTATGCGATCCAAGTCGCATTCGACGATTGTATCGTGTATTCCCCACTTAAAGAGTGCCTTGTCGTCTCAAACATTAAATAAAGAAAAATGTTTAAAAAGAAATAGGTACATACATAGTAAGGGTATAAGTTTTGAAAATTTATGATTTTTTTTCCAAAAAGACAGTTGTTTTTAGGGACTTAGGTAGGTTGTGCATGTGTCCAACCTACCTAACATGCAATGTTATTCGCAATCAAATGAAAGTAGAACTTGGAATATTAGTTCAAGACATCAGCTTATCCACTGGATGGAATACATTTCTCTCTATGAAGTTCTAAAAATCTGGATCATAACAAAACTCTCCTATTTATCTGCTTCACTAAGGATCCGTCCGCGGTTTACTAAGATACTTGGTTAACATTTTTAAATGTGTTCAGAAGTTTGCAAACAAAATGCCTACTATGAAGTAAATGACCGGAAATACCCAACTTTAGCTTTTAGTAGGCGCATCGATTTATCATTTTGTATGTATGTAGAATGTAGGTGTTCAAATAAAAAAAAGAAAAACAGTTTTGTCGTTTGCATCATGGAAAAGTCAAAGAGATATGTATATTTCATCGTTCTTTGTATTTTTCGCAAGAATATCTGTTGGGGTTAAATGATAAGATGGTTAGGTTCGACGTACGAAGAAGACTGATAGCGGTTTATTCAGGGTGAAAAGTTTTAGTTATGCCAAAGATTTAAAAGCATAGAAAATATAGGTTCTATATACTCCTTTAAGATTAGGCTGCTACACTAAGTACAGGTAATGGGACAGTGCTTGATGCAAATGCATGAAAACGACGTAGATACCCCTCTCATTGAAAATATAAAACTAAATTTCATTCAAGCAATTTAGTTTGGTGATTTAAATTATTAAAATTAATGGTCTCCAAACAAAAAATATCAAAACTTTAATCCAAACTAAAAAAACAAAAAACACCTGTCTACTTTTTAGAGTAAAATGCACCATAATAGTATGCAAAAAAGGAGGTACGTAGGCGAGCACAACAATTAACGTTACTAGTAGGCAGTTCCAACTTCCGATCCAAACCGTGTTCCGAAAAATGCATTCGCATAAGTGCCTACTCGTATTCGTGGGCTAACGACCTGTTTAGCATATATTTTTAGAGCTCTCCATCAGTTATTAGAAATGAAATGCTAAATATTTTCTGTCAAGAATTCAATCAGAAATAGATTTATGAGCATAAAGCAAACTACTATATTTCCTTAACCATTAAACTCAATTCTATTTTTTGAAACAAAACACTTACCTTTAATGAGAATTCACTTGTTTTATTATTATTAATAAATTCAACTGAGCTTGTTTTTATTTTGTTGTATCTCTATACCATTTTTTCACTCATATAATTTTCTTTTAATCGATAACATGATGTTTCACTTTAGTTATAAATTAGAAGTAAAGCTGCCAGTTGTGGCCAACTAATAATATTCCATTTTATCTTTATTTGAGCACTATTTCGATATCACATCTTGCACGAATTAAAAAGAGCATTTTAGTTTTAATCAATTAAAACTTTACCATGTAGGCGGGGACCACTGTCATCATCGGCAAGGAATATTTCTTTTAGGATAAATAAGAAGTATTTTTATATGATTTGCATGGTTAATTAATCAAGTGGAATAATTTACTATCCAAGTAATGTCAAAATGTTATGTCAAATTTGAACAACGCCCGGTCGCAGAATCTATTGCACTTTCCAATGGTTATAATCCCATTATTTTTATCGAAATGGTCAAAGCTAGAGCAAATAAGAAGTCCCCATATGGTGAATAAGAAAAAGTTATGGGCAATAGAAGGTAAAGCTACAGAATGCCAGGCCAGTGCCCCTGTTCTGTAAGTATCGCCTCGATAAAAGCAGGCGATAAACGGTGGAAAATGGAACGAAATCCTACTAAATTCATAGAATTTCGTTCCATTTTCCACCGTTTATCGCCAAGGCGATAGTTACAGAACAGGGGCACAGCTCGTATCTCTCTGCCTGAAAAACTCAAAAAACTTTGTTGAACATTTGTAAAACCAATTTCCAAAAATCCTACAAGTCGTCAATCGTCAGTGCAACACCACTCACACATTAATCAAAATATTTTATTCTTTTTTTGACAACCAGTAACGTGTAACATTCATGAATAGGTTTGTTCGTTGAAGCCCTGGGGTTGCCCTAGGGTCGCCACAAAGCGTTTTTTGAGAAACCTAAATTCGCCCTGAATGTTAAATTGAGTGTTTTTTGAGCCATAGGTTCCCCAAGTCGCCCTAGCTTTTTCCTGTGGCGATTTGAGGGCTGTCAAACGGCATGTAATTTTTTTTTAATGACGAGATGTGTGGTGATTTGTGGCTTAGCGTTTTTTGAGGACTGGGAAACCCAGGTTTTTTTTTTGACAACTCATTGGGTTGTCAAGAAAACCTGGGTCAACCCTGTGGAAAGTTCAACGAACGGACCTAATATTCGTAACATAGTCAAACATACAAAACAACAACAACTATGATTTTGAAACAAGCATCACGTAAATAGAAATCAAAAATTAACATTCTGCAACGGTTTATCCAGCAGCTGCTGTTGAACATGTCCAACTTTTAGCATTGCATATATAAAGAATAGTAAACTCGACATTCTTTTTGACTGGTAGCGCACCACTCCGCTTCGCTCACAGCTCATGTGTTCCTTTGAAAATATAAAGAAGCGATTGGTGCGCCACCGTGCCTTCAGTCCAAAGCTTCTTAAATTTGAAATCTATTTTATTATACCTTATTTATATACATGCTTTTAGTTGCTACCAGTGGCTGGCAAAACAAAAAACGTACTGCTATACATACGTGTAAATTTTTATTTCAAAGTGTATACAATATGCACGTTCAAGAACCTATCGGATAGTCTATCTCGGATACCCCTATTAATGGCGAATTCCTTTCAACAAAAAATATTGAACATGTTCAACTTTGCCAGCCGCTGCTAATAGGTTTGCTCGTTGAAGCCCTTGGGTTGCCCTAGGGTCGCCACAAAGCGTTTTTTGAGAAACCTAAATTCGCCCTGTTTTTTGAGCCATAGGTTTTCCCCAAACTCGCCCTAGCTTTTTTCTGTGGGCTGTCAAATGGCATGTATTTTTTTTTAATGACAGGGATGTGTGGTGATTTGTGGTGTAGTGTTTTTTGAGGACTGGGAAACCCAGGTTTTTTTTTGACAACTCATAGGGTTGTCAAGAAAACATGGGTCAACCCTGGGTAAAGTTCAACGAACAGACCTAATTACTCGCCGGCTGCTAGCGTGTGTGGTTAATTTCTTTGTCACACAGAGGACAGAGCTGATCAGCGGCTGGCAGTAGCGGCTACTCGACTCGCCGCTGGCAACCAGCCGTGTGTGACCCGTGCTTTACACCTAATTATGAATTTTCTTATTATAGATACGGCAGAATATTTACGAATTCGGGACAGTAGCTTGTAAAAAATGCTCCTTTTAAAATAACATAATGCATCACTTTTATTTCGGATTCTGCTTGCTTGTACAGAGCACTTCCTTGATAAGTGTTTTGAAACACAAATAGTAGTTCTTCGCTTAAATATAAAAATAATTTCTGCGCATTTGGAAGCTCAAGTATTAATTTTAGGCCGTGTCCGAATTGGGTTAAAATCTTCTACCACTGGTTAAATTTTGACGTCTGGTTAAAATGGGATCAATTTTTAATTTTTGCTGTCCGAACTGGGTTAAAATTAAATGGGTTAAATGGGATATTTAATAAAAATTCCCCCTAGATTTAAGAAATTTCCCTATCCTTTTTTGTGTATCGTTATTCCAAAACATAAATATTTAAGACAAAATCCAGCTTGAAATGTATTAAAATACAAATTTGGCTCAAATGAAATAGAATAATTTTAAATTTATTTACTTTTGTAGGTTTTGCATCAATTATATCCCTTCATCATTAGGAACAAATCCTATTGTGTATTGCTTGTTAATGAAGTCTGCGAACACTAGTTCTCACTAGCTGGGGGTCAATTCCCGATCTGTGAAGCTGTGAAGTGAAAAGAAAAATATCATTTCAGTTTTCATACAGTTTTTTCATTTTATCACTTCACGAACCCATTCTAAGCGATTCCGGATCTAAAAAGTACTAAAACGTTCTAAATGATAAATTCTGACAGTTTTCTCTCATTTTCTCTCTCATTCCAATTGGATTCCAATTGGATTTTTCATCGTTTGAGTTTTGCGGCCATTTTTCATAATTGAATTTTTCACCGACTCATACGGCAATGAAAAGAAATTTATCATATGAAAAAAAGTTGACATTTGAGGTTGGATTTTCACTAATCGAGAATCGAATTTTCGGTGAAGCTGTGATAAATGTTTTCACTTCACAGCTTCACAGATCGGGAATTGACCCCCTGCTCACTAGTTTCTTTCTTGAGAAACGTCAAAATTTAACCACTTGTGTCAAAATTTAACCTGGTCTGGAGCTGGATAATTTTTAACCCATTTTATTCACCACGCTAGTGTCAAAATTTAACCAGACGTCAAGTTTTAACCCACATTTTAACCCAATTCGGACACGGCCTTAGTTGCTCTGCATGAGGCAATGCAGATAGCCCTGCTCAATGCACTTTTGGGATTGGTAAATTTATCTGTCAAATGCAGCAAAATTATTTCGAAAATTTCGTCATACATATGTATTGATTCATTCCACGAAGCGGGAAAATTATCTGGAACATTAGTTTTCTTATTACATCTCTAGGCAGATTGTGTTTTATATATATACATTCGTGTAGTTTATGTATTTCAAAAAGTGCATATAAATTGATATGCGAATAGACAAATAGGTATATGCTTGTCATTAAATATAAGCGGAAGTTAAATTAATTCACGGTATATTTACGGAAAATGCAATTGTAGTTAAAAGAAAACAGATAAATTATAGTTTACTCTGTATTAGAAGTGATTACCGTACTGTGAGTATCTTTCGCCGTTGAACGATGGTATATGCGAATTTTTGCACTCCCTAAATAAAGGAACGGCTGGGAGGAACAGTAGCCATCTAAAAGCTCAAGATAATGAAATGTATGTATGTTTATATATTTTATATGCATATATCTAGCATGTATATATTTGTTTTGGTAACTTTTTATGTTGAAAGAAAACAATATTCAGTTGATTTTAGAAGAATTTTTATGTTCAAAAATATTTATAGCTACAATGAAGAAAAATAATTGCACATAATTATGTATCAATTCACTTTAAATGTGTAAGTATTACCTCTTCCAATGCACATGATCACACCCATATAAATTTGCGCTCAGGAGAAGACTCGTTTATATATCAGTTTGAGTTATTGCCTTGGTTCTGAATCGATGCCGATCCTACTCTTGTTTTAATTAAGGATAAACTACAGACGAATAAAAAATCGTATGCGAATTCGTCTTGTTTACTTTGAGACAATTATCACTCTAAAAGTGGACTATTTTCTTAGTTCTTGAGTTAGGTACTACACTTTTTTTTTTCTTTTTTTTTAATTAATCTTATCATTTATATTTTGAATAATTTCGCAGGAGTAAGGATTACGTCTGTAACTTATGTGAAGTTTAAACTGACCGCATTTACATTGCATATAAGTTATAGGTATTCAATTGTGTTTGAGTAGCCCCAAGAACCTTAACCTTGAGCCTGCTCACATATAATTTTATTGAAATTAAAGAGGCCTTCAATATTACTTAATCAGTTAGTATGGTCGTGGAGTACCTAGGTAGTTGGCCCATTACGTTGATTTACTTGTTGTTTAAACACCTTACATTTTTCGACAAATGAATAGATTCGGTCTTTTTTGAATAATATGTGTTTAAGACGTGTAAATTCGATAAAGTTTGAAACAAAGATAAAGTTTGTTTTTTGTACATAAGAAGAAATGCAGTTTTTGTAAGTCGCCTCTGCCCTTACTCCAGAAGTCGCCAACTTCAGTATTCAGTTCCGTCCTTAGCTTTTACATCTAAAAGAGGAGGCAAACTATTAGAAACAAGGAAGAAACTTTCAAAGTTTATGAAAAGTGAATTGTAGCTTTAGATTGGTTCCAAATTGTATAAGTGGAACAGATCACGAAAAAAGGACGTAATTTTCAGTAATTGGTGACGGGTTTTTTAGATCACCTACCTACCTACTCTATATTTATGAAAAACTAGCTGATCCACCCGGAGTAGGTACATCGGGTCTTACTTATTCCTAGCGTTGTTGACACAAATCTGGCAAGAAGTCAGAAAATGTTTGTTGATAACGTCTTGTGTTGTTGTTGTATTCACTTATATTTAATGTTAATGCCATTGTGTGCACGCAGTTAGTCTGAAAATTGTCTAAAATTATCATCAAAACCCGTTCAGCTGTTTTGGAAACAATAGGGAACATACAAACACGCCCAAGATGGCGTTTGTTTAGATTAACAAATGCTTTATTTTCCTTTAGGTCTTACAAAGGTTATATATATGTATATATAATAATAAACTAACATTTTTAGAGCATGGCCTAAGCCGTCTGCCAGTTGACAATATAAACTTAAAAGTAAATTTTAAGTAATTTTTTAGTCTAAAAAAGTTTAAAAAAGTTCATCTATAATTTTTTTCCTGTATGAAAGAGCAAGCTTGACAAATTGAAACAGAACTTTCCAATCAGCTCCATTGAGAATGGTTATCATTTCATCTTCACTGAGTAAACTTTTCCCGAAAACCCTCCTCCGAGATTCCATTAAGATCGGGCATCTGCAAAGGAAGTGGTAGTTGTTTTCCCTTTCTCTTTGGTTGCACAGATTGCAGATTTCCGGGCGTTCCTCTCTGTGCGGTATAAAGTTGAGTGGCAGCAACTCTCCTCTTGTTTTTTAAATCAGTGACATGAGGTCGGATGAGTACTCTTCCTTGAAATAACTTCTTGTTGAAAGATTGTAATCGAGCATTGCGTAAATACATCTGCTTGTTGACTCTCTCGCTCTTGTAACGAATTCCTCTCTTTTCTTCACATCAACTGCACTTATTAGATCATAATGTTCAGCTTTCCATTGTTCTGGTCTATTTTCGTTTAAAGTAAGCTGACGGTCACAAAAAGTAGCTAAGTTACTCCAACTCTCGGACCAAGATGATTTCCTTCTTAAAATGACCATAGTTAATTTTTTGGGCAGCCTGTTCTCGTTCATGGTTAACGTCTATAATAGTACTACTTGCAGTTTAAGTGTCGAAATGAATAGAGGAGGAAGACCCGTCTCGAGCATGAGAATGTGATTTGGAGTACTGTTTGGAAGCCTCAAGGTTTTCTTTAGAAAATATCTCAAAAGATGTTCCACCTCACTGAATTCTTTGTGGCCCCATACTTGTGCGGCGTAACACAACTGCCTTCGCCGTTGTTTCAAAAATTCGAAACTTTGAATTGAAATTGACGTATTTGTTGTGCATAATGGACTTCCAGGTTGCATTTAGTGCATTTTTTGATTTGGCCAGTTTCTCCACAATGTGGTTTCTCAGATTCAGATTTCTTGATATTTTAACTCCTAGGTAGTTATAGTCACTTACTACTTCGATTTCCTTACTATCAAATCTCCACTTTTTGTTGCGACAGTTTGGGCCTCCACCGTTACGAAAAATCATAACCTTGGATTTACTGAGGTTTACCTGAAGCCTCCATTTGTAGCAGTATGCAGCTATTCTGTTTATCATCAACTGGAGACTTTCAGGCGTTTCAGCAAATATCACTATGTCATCAGCGAATTTTAAGGATTTCACTAGAAGATTTGCTGTAACTTTTGCTCCACCCTATAGATCGTCCTCCATGTCGTCTATGAAGAGTGCAAACAAAAGAGGGCTTAAGTTGCAACCTTGTCTTACTCCTATTTCCCATTCATATGATTCCGTTACGTCGTTGTTGAATGATATTGCAGATGTAGATTCATACAATTTATTCAAAATGCGTCCAAATTTTGTTGAAACACCCTTGTTGTATAGTTTAAGCATCAAAGCTTTTCTGTCGATGGTGTCGAAGGCCGCTTTAAAATCTATGAAGAAGGCATACAACTTCTTTTTATCTTTAATGAAAATGTCCGCAATGGATGTGAGTGAGTAGATTTCATCTACGGTTGAGTAATTCTTGCGGAACCCGGCTTGAGACTCACCAAGGAGGTGATTTACTTGAACCCAACCGTAGAGTCTTTTGTAGAGAAGCCTTGTAAGAATTTTCATTGATCAGCAAGGATATTCCTCTATTAGTTTGCAGGATCAGTGCGGTCACCTTTCTTGAATATGGGTGTGGAATCCTTAAAATAATTTGGTATGCATCCGTGTGCATAAGCCTGGTTAAGCGCTATAGTAAAGTGTTCGATGAATGAAGGTGTGCTGAATTTGTAAAATTCCGGCGGTATTCCGTTGGATCCTGGAGCTTTGTTACATTTTAGTTCATCCAAAACTGCTTTTACCTCTGAGATACATAACGGGGCGTTCAAGGCGTGTGCATATTGGCCTTGCAGTAGTAAACAAATGTGTGAATCTATGACGTACTTGCGCAGACTGAGAATGCTATCTTGCTTAGTTGTATCATGCATAGATGACCTGATGAACTTCGTTTCACAGAAATTGTATTTCATTATGACTTTTGGTCAGCGATTGATATTCTTCAGGAACTTACAATTTATTGAGATTAATAATATTGTCTGCATCGCCTTCAAACATCGTTTAGTTATGTAATTAATTTGAATGTAATCTTATGACATAGTAGTTAAGCTACGTGCAGACGGGATATAAAACTGGTTCTGACTTCACTTTTACGTCATTATTTGCGACTATTGACATTTATCACCTGAACACTCGTTTGCGACAGTGCGGACATGAATGCATTTGTATTGCGGAGCATTTGCGAATGTGCGGCTTTTTTTGCATTTCAACTGACCGTGAGACGAAAACTTACTTACTTACTTAGGCGGGCATTACAGTTCGGGGTGAACCTGGGCCTCAACCAACATCCTTCTATAACGATTTCGATTTCGGGCGAGCTCTCTCCAGTTTCGCACTCCAAGTCAGTTGAGGTCTTCATCCACTTGATTGCGCCACCTAAGACGAGGTCTTCCCCTTCCGCGATTTCCCTGCAATGTGCTTTCGAACACCCGACGAGCCGGAGCGTTTGGGTCCATCCGCTCTACATGGCTCAACCATCGTAGCCTCGCGATGCGTACTCTTCTGGCTATGCCCATGTCGTGGTACAGCTCATACAGCTCGTTGTTGTATCTTCTTCTCCACACATTGTCTTCGCATACGGGACCAAAGATCATTCGGAGAATTTTTCTTTCGAAACGACCAAGGGTTTCCTCATCCGCTTTCGATAAGGTCCATGCTTACGCGTCGTAAAGCAGGACTGGGATGATCAAGGTCTTATACAAGGTCACCTCAATAATTGAGATTTAGAAGCCGTCAGTCAAATTAAAAATAATACTTTTTTTAAAATTTTATCTTACAATATTTCAGGGTTAAATAATAAGCTTTTATTTGTAAATTTTTTTAAATACGTTAAGAATTTTGAAATATTTTTTTTGTTTGAAACACATGTTACAAAGGAAAATTTTAGTAAATTTGAGAAATATTTTGATGGGTTTAAACTTTTATGGGGTGAAGCAATTAAAGCAAAGGTAAAAGGTCGTGCGAGTGGGGGAAGTCTATATGGGATACGAACATCACTTTTAAATACGTACGCGTTTGGCGAATGTGAAGGCACAACTATAGTAAATTGTTTAAAACAGAAGGATATATGTATTGTACCTTACTACATAAACTGCAACAAGTGGGCAAATGATTTTGAAAAACTATATAATACAATGCAGTGTCTTGCATCGAAGAGCGTTTTACTGATTGGCGATTTGAACGCAAGAACTAGCAATTCACAAACTACAATTGTTCAGAATGTATCGAATCCCGCGATCTCTTATGCTGACAGAAACTCAGCTGATGACATTCAAAATAAGAATGGTATAGATTTGCTTCACTTGCTTCAAATGTACGATTTCATCATTCTGAATGGCTGTACGCAAGGAGATAAGGCAGGACACTTCACTTTCATCGGAAGTCAAGGAAAATCCGTTATCGACTTTTGTGCCGTAAATAGTGACTGGATCGGACGGATCAATAAGTTTGAAGTGGAATGTAAAACCTTTTCGGATCACTTACCTATTGTTGTGGAATTCTCGTTTGAATCTTCTCCCACAGAAGTAAATCTTCGTCTACTTCCTCGTCTTTGTTGGAAAAACGAATATAAAGTTCATTATCAACGTAATTTGGATAATTTCTTTTTAAGAAGTGAGTTGACCACTGAATCCACAGAAGCACTTTCTTCACAGCTCACAAATTATATGAGAAACTCAACATCAAACAAATTCACAAGTCAGAAAATCGCTTTCAAACAAAAGTGGTTTGACATTGACTGCCAGAAAGCACGGACAAGATCGTTTTCTCTTCTGAGAGCCTTGCGAACCTCAAACAATCATCATCTTAGGATTTGGTACATCGAAGCTAATTCTTATTACAAAAACCTGTGTCTTAAAAAGAAAATTGAGTATGAAAATCGACAAGCAATAGCATTGGGCCAAACTAGAAGCTCAAAAGATTTTTGGAAGATCGCGAGGGAGATCAATGGTATGAATTACAAAATCGGCGCAGGTGTATCTGCTGAAGATCTTTCTACTCATTTTAAGCTCCTTGTCTCCAACGATTCTAATTTAATGTTCTCATACGCTGAACCATTAACTGTGGATGAAACATTGGATGTAGATATCTCACTTCATGAAATACAAACAGTGATTTTAAATTCAAAAAATGGAAAAGCTCCAGGTGAAGATGGGATCCCATACGAGTTCTTTAAAAATGCAACACCAACATTTATTAGCGGTCTACAAGTTCTGTTCAACAAAGTTTTCTCTACTGCTGATATCCCCTCTTCATTTAAAAAGTCTGTGATTTTTCCTTTACACAAAAAAGGACCTTTAGATGTTGTGGAAAACTACAGAGGAATTTCTTTCATGAATGTCATAGCCAAAATATTTTGCGGTGTCCTTGTAGAGAGGTTAGAAAAATGGGTTGAACGGAAAAATATTCTATCCGAATTTCAAGCTGGCTTTAGAAAGAATTATTCAACCATCGATCAGATATTCACTCTCTCAGCTATAATCAAAGCATATCAAGCTCGGAACAAAAAAGTATATTCCTTTTTTGTAGACTTTAAAGCGGCCTTTGACCTAGTCAACAGAAATGCGCTCTTCTTTAAGCTCTCACAAATTGGAATATCTTCTAAATTCATAAAAGTGATCAAGGAAATGTACACCGATACAGAAGCGGCAGTCTGGGATGGCAACAACTATTCGCAATGGTTCGGTACAAATACTGGTGTAAAACAAGGCTGTCTTTTGAGTGCAATGTTGTTTTCGTTGTTTATAAACGACATAGTAGATGCTCTTCCTGGAGGAGTAAGAGTTGCTAACTCTACCATCAATGTATTGTTGTATGCAGATGACCTCGTCATACTCTCGGAAACACCAGAGCATATGCAATTAATGATCAACAGCTTATCAAGTTACTGCATAAAATGGGGTCTTACAATTAATACAGACAAATCGAAAATGATGGTCTTTGCGCAATCCACGACAGTTCACAATGAAAGACAATGGACATACGATGGGCATCCTCTCGAAACAACTAATGAGATCAAATACTTGGGAATTAAACTGAATTCTGCTTTAAATTTCAGCACTTAACACTTAATCGAAAAAACCAAAAGTTCTCAAAGCTTGGTTAATCTATCATGGAAAAATGTGTTTGCAAACAAAAGAATAGTGTTGTCTGCAAAATATAAAATATTCGATGCAGTAGTGAAATCAACTCTCTGCTATGCTTCTCAGGTTTGGGGGGCATATGAGTACGAGGAAATAGAAAAGTTCCACAGGAATTTTATTAAAAAACTTTTCAATCTGCCACAAAATACGCCTAATTACGCTCTATACCTGGAAACTGGTCTACCAAAACTCCTGACAAATACTTTGAAGTCACAAGCTGATTTCATAATCAAAATATGCAGTCAGTATGAAGAATGTAGACTTACAAAAAAACTATTGCTATATGAGTTACGAAACAAGGACTGGTGGTACGCAAGATGGCAAACTATTGGTAACGCTTGTGGAGAAACACTACACATTGATGTAAACAACTTAAGTAACCTGAAATACCAACTTTACAGTATTATCCAGAAAAATGAAGACCTTGTTCGAGTTACATTCATCAAAAATGCCCGTGATTCTGAAAGCAGGTTGTTATATAGTCAACTTAATTTGAATCTTAACCAAAGAAACTACTTTCATGGCTCACTTAGTTATAACGAAATATCGCTGATATTCAAAACAAGGTGTGAGGTCCTCTTCTTAAATGGTACCCCTTTCAATGGATCCTTCAACCAATTCTGTACGCTCTGCAATCTGAGATCAAAAGAAGATTGCTTTCACTTTATAAGCATATGCCCAATATTCAGACCGCAACGGCTTATTTTCTTCGGAAAAAATACACTAACACTGCAGGAAACTATCTATCTTCTAAATGAGTGTAACTGGAAAACCCTAAGCAGCTTTTTAAAATCAGTTTACAAATATAGAATGTTGTTAATATCTGAATACGTTTAAATCTAAAATTTTTTGTTTATGTATTGAAAATTAAGTTAAAACAATATTAATTTATAAATTTGTTAACCCAGGCTGACGGCTTAGCCATAGCGCTTAAATTCATATTATGTTCTATCATTTTGTATTTAAATGTTAATAAATGAATAACTTACTTACTTACTTACTTACTTACAAGGTCACCTTGGTTTTTCTAGAGAGGGTTTTGTTTCTCAATTGCCTTCTTAACCCAAAGAAGCAACGGTTGGCAAGAGTTATTCTCCGTTTGATCTCCGCACTGATTTTGTTGTCCGTGTCTACAGCGGATCCTAGGTAGACGAAGTCCTGTACTATCTGGAAGTTATGTCTGTCTATTGTGACGTTTTGTCCAATTCTTCGATGTTCTGTGTCCTTGTTTGATGACAACATATACTTCGTTTTGCCCTCATTAACCATCAAACCCATTTTTGCCGCTTCTGTTTCAATACTCGCAAAAGCACCTATGACATCACGCTTTTTTCTTCCCATTACGTCAATATCTTCTGCGTAGGCGAGTAATTGTACAGACTTTTGAAAGATTGTTCCTCTGGTGTGGACGTCTGAGTTTTGTACAATCTTTCCAAGTATGATGTTAAAGAAATCGAATGACAGCTTGTGGTCTTGCTTAAAGCCTTTCTCGACATCAAAGATCACGGTGAGTTCTTTACCGACCTTTTTGTCTGTTTTTAAATTAAGAGTGACTCTTAAAAACTGTGTAGTTCAAATCAATCATAAATTGCTTCAAGTTTCATAAGCTAGTGTGGCACCAAGGCTCATTTTAAGGCGATTTTAAATGACTCATGATTTTAATTCTGTGTGTATATAGCCTGAACCATTTGACAGTTCAATGCAGATTTCAGCTATTTGTTGTTTTTCATTTAAGGATTTTTTTTTTAGTTTTGTCTTTAAGGATATTTTCAATTTGTAGTTTGAGGTATTCAAACTTTGATCGAAGTTCATTCCAAAAAATGTTTAAGCCTTCATTTTCTTGTTTCAAAGATAGAGTATGCAGACGAACCTCTTCAATGTCTGCTTTTAAAGCTAGATCTTTTGGTTTCTAATCAAAAACTTGCTTCAAATAAAAAAAATGGTAGATCCGACAAACGTTAATCTTTCCCATTTTTACTTGCTATTATAAGTACTATAGTCTTGCAATCGTGCAGAAAAAAAAATTGAGAAAACAATTAAATATGGCATTACGATGAGAGAATACGAAAAACGTGGGTCATGCAATTCTGTCTGTCGGTCTATATGTGTGTATACATATCTGTATGTCTGTATGTCTGTATATGCCCTAACCGCTTGACCGATTTTCTTCAAAATTTTAAGTTATGGTCTCTGGGGTAGCCTACAGAGGGGTTTTTGGAATTGGGTTTCTAGGTCTTGAAATAGCGGTACCTGCCATACAACCTATATGATAATACCTCATTTTCTCGAAAACGGCTCTAACGATTTTGATAAAATTTCACGTGAGGTATTATTTTTGAATAGCTATTCTTATGATGTAGACTTTTTTTTTGAAAAAGTCCAAAAACGGTACCCCCATAGTACGGTTTTTTCAAAACCGACTTTCTAGGTAATTACGAAAACGATTTTGACGAAATTTCATATTTTAGAAGTCCTAAGTTGTCTAAAAAAGATTACATATCAACATTTCAAATTCAATCAATCAAATCAATCAATCAAATCAAATTTAGTTTTTTTCGAGTTTTCATTGATTTTTTTAAAAAAAATTTGTTTTTTCGAATATTTTCAAAATGGTATCTGTGATTTATTTCAAATTTCTTGCCAATACCTCTTTTAGTAAGGTCTTAAAACTTGTGTACTTGAAGTTTTGAAACCTCGTTTTAAAAAAAATTTAAATTACAAACCGGTTTTTTAAAAAACGGTTCTAACGATTTTGAATAAATTTTTAGGGTCTATATGTACGTATTAGCATTTGCAAAAAAATTACATTTTTAGGCTTTCGCTTGAAACCTTTTGAATAATTAATTTAATTTTTTTTTAAATATTTTGCGTGATTTAATTCAATTTTCAAAATCAATGTGTAGCTGGCAACCCTGTACCACCAAATATGTAAAGAGCTAGCACTAAAACCTTTTTTTTTTTAAGTGTATTTATTAGTTTCAATGAAACTCTTAGTAAAAATTACATATCATTTATATCAAATTATTTTTAAATACAAAAAATTAGACGTGATTATATTACATTTAAATTACTCAAAATTTTAAATTAGTTAATTTTACATTTAATTTATATCACATTGTTTTTCAATAAGTTATTTAGACGAAATTTTATTACATTTCAATTTGTTAAATTTTTAATTTCGTTGGGTAGTGTGTTGAATAGCTGAAGCCCTTTGTAGAACAGATTGTTTTGCGTGCTTGCTCTTCTATACAGTGGAAGTCGAAAGTGTCCAACATTCCTAAGAGGGTACCTATCGTTTGTTATGTACTGAACATTATTCTGTAAATAGGCAGGATATAGATCAAGTTTAATTTTAAAAATTCAAACAAGAGCGTTATATTTAAGACGTTGTCCAACATTTAGCCACCCCAGGGATTGCAACATAACAACTATTGGGGTTAATCTATCACACCTTAAAAGGCATTGTACTTAGCTGTGTGCTGTGTCGCAAGTTCGTGCGGACCCAGTCGTGCCCATTTTTTCCCTTTTTAGCTGAGTTCATTTTTTTTTGTTTTTTTAAAGGACGTTTTCGCATCGAGTCTCTAATCAATAAATAAGCAGTGACAGGATCTCGTTCAGCCTTTTTGTGAAGGTCAACTATCATTTCAAAATTGAAATTTGTTAATCAATTTTAGCAAATGTTATTAGTGGAGTTCACATTGTAAAATTAGTTGAACAGACTTCGTTTGATGGGTGTTGGATAGTCGGATGTAGTTTGAGACTTAAGTCTTGTCGTCCAACATTCAAAATTTTCCAACTTCAAAATTTTCAAAAATATTTGAAAACCATCTAATAAGTTGGACAAGCGTTCGTCTGTCCAACTAATTGTGTAGTGTGAACTCCGCTATTATAATTGTCACAATGTGAATTCATATATCATAGTGTGAACTCCGCTATTATAATTGTCACAATGCCCGCATTCACAGCAGTTTCGAATCTTCGATATTCAATCTGTCAGTTCATGAATGCAATTTAAGCTCTGTGTTATATATAAAATTGTACTGTGATTCACCTTTCGGTTCTACATGGTTAGTGGTAAAAGGAATTGGAAAACATACAGATTTTCCCACTTTGAAATTAAGGAATTCGATTTCCACGTTTTTGTGCAAGGTAGTATGCAAATTAAATTCACTTCAATCAATTTTTATAAAAAAAATTTAAATCATGTGCACTCAAAAATTTATTTTCGTTGCTGATAAATTCACTTTCAATATCAATTTACAAAACAGAATATCCAAACATCAATAATAATCAATTTCAATTCAACAAGTAAGCGAAATCTAGTAAAACAAAAAACTAATCCAAGAGTACCGAGTAAAGTCCGATTGTCATATAAGTTGTTTTCCTTGTTTTGACAACTAGAATTTTTTTTAAGAATTTTCAGCCAGTTTTTTCCATCTGAAAATCTATGTTCGAAAATCTGAAAAATCTAACTGTCAGCTAAATGTCAGCTGAAACTTCTGAACCTTATGACCAATCAGAGCGACGAAAACTGACAGTAGTTTTCGAAGTCCTGGTGCGTTGAATGCGAGGACTGTCAGCTAAATGTCAGCTGAAACTTCTGACACTTTTGACCAATCAGAGCGACGAAAACTGACAGTAGTTTTCGAAGTCATGGTGCGTTGAATGCGAGGATTGTCACTTGCCAATGAATTATTGATGCATTAGCGGAGTTCGCTTCTTCTTCTTTTGTTTCTTATTTTATTAAGTAGATTTCATATTTGAGATATACCAATCTATAAAAATCATAATTTGAAACATTTGCTTATTTATTTATTTATTTTTGTTTCAGAAATCTTAAAGGATCCCTTTGAATCGTTGTATTTTATAACTTTAAGACGGCAATGTGTTTCGGGTAGTTTTCAAGAAAGAATGTAAAAGACATAATCCAACATTAGTTACCCGGCTCACTGGGGGGTCGGGCGCATGCCCGTACCTCCTACAACTGATTTACTGGCGACAATAAGCATGTTTGAACAACAAATCAAATCGGAGCCGTTAACCTATTATTCAACATGTCCGCCTCCTGGTCAGGATACACAAAATTCACATCATGATCTTCAGCAGCAACAGCAAGGTCAGCAATCTGGACAACATCAGCAACGCTCTGTTATTACAGCAATTGACAATAAAAATAACATATTGCATTCACAAATTTTGTTGGTGAGTAGATCAAAAAGTATAGATTATAGTTACATATTTGAATGCTAAATAAGAGTAGTGGTAAAAAATAAAAAAATAAAAACTTATTGGAAAAGGAAGAGAATATAAAAAATAAAGGAAAATAAATTACCGCCGATCTGAGGTAGGGAATTTCGATTCGATTTCTATTTCAATTTCCGACAAACTTACAAGTCTATTGTTACTCATTTTTTGCATTTTCCGAGAAAATTTACAATAGTAATGTATATTCTTTAATTCTTTTCACCATCAGAAAGTAAAGATTTCAACGAACAAAAAGCCTACTGCCTTTTTTAAACAAGCAAATATTATGTATTTTGACGTGAGAATTTTCGATTGAATGGGGGCGTTCAAAACAGCGGAAGTACCGTTACTTCGAAAAACTTGTCTTAAGATTCTGTCACTTTTCTTGGTTCTGATTGGTCAAAAGTACAAGATTTTCAGATGAAAACTCAGATGACAGTTAGATTTTAAGTTTTTCGAACTTAGATTTTCAGACTGGGAAAAGAGTCTGAAAATCTAACTTTCAGATTTCAGAAGAAAAAACAACATACATATATGACAATCGCACGTTACTCGGTATTCTTGGGTTAGTTTTTTGTTCTACAAGTTTTCGCTTATTTGTTGAATTTAAATTGATAATTATTGGTATGCAGACGATATTGACGTAATGGGAAGAAAAAAGCGTGATGTCATAGGTGCTTTTGCGAGTATTGAAACAGAAGCGGCAAAAATATGTTTGATGGTTAATGAGGGCAAAACGAAGTATATGTTGTCATCAAACAAGGACACAGAACATCGACGAATTGGACAAATCGTCACAATAGACAGACATAACTTCGAGGTAGTACAGGACTTCGTCTGCCTAGGATCCGCTGTAGACACGGACAACAACATCAGTGCGGAGATCAAACGGAGAATAACTCTTGCCAACCGTTGCTTCTTTGGGTTAAGAAGGCAATTGAGAAACAAAACCCTCTCTAGAAAAACCAAGGTGACCTTGTATAAGACCTTGATCATCCCAGTCCTGCTTTACGACGCGTAAGCATGGACCTTATCGAAAGCGGATGAGGAAACCCTTGGTCGTTTCGAAAGAAAAATTCTCCGAATGATCTTTGGTCCCGTATGCGAAGACAATGTGTGGAGAAGAAGATACAACAACGAGCTGTATGAGCTGTACCGCGACATGGGCATAGCCAGAAGAGTACGCATCGCGAGGCTACGATGGTTGGGCCATGTAGAGCGGATGAACCCAAACGCTCCGGTTCGTCGGGTGTTCGAAAGCACATTGCAGGGAAATCGCTTAAGGGGAAGACCTCGTCTTAGGTGGCGCAATCAAGTGGATGAAGACCTCAACCGACTTGGAGTGCGAAACTGGAGAGAGCTCGCCCGAGATCGAAATCGTTATAGAAGGATGTTGGTTGAGGCCCAGGTTCACCCCGAACTGTAATGCCCACCTAAGTAAGTAAGTAAGTAAGTAAGTAATTATTGGTCTTCGGGTATTCTGTCTTGTAAATTAATTTTAATGGTGAGTTTATCAACAACGAAAATACATTTTTGAAGGCATACGATTTTAATTTTTTTTATAAAGTGGCAGCACTGGTTATCTCTGTGCATAGTTGTGTGTTTTCATAGCTCTGTTTTTAAACTAATTAAATTCTGTGTATTTCATACTTTAAAATTTAAACTGTGATCTGTTCAGTAATCTTTTTAGTTTAATTATTTACTTATAAGTTTATTTTGGTTCAAAGTGTTGTAAATAATAAAAATAGCAAAGTTGAATTAAATTAGATTCTGATTACGTTTTGTGTTATCTTTAGTTTTATTGGTAAGACATTATTTTCCGTTCTTATATTGAGTGTGTTTTGAGTGATTTTTTATTATTGTTTTCTCCGTTTAACCACTAATTATCCCTCATACATCTCTTTCAACTACTAATTCCTTTCTTTTAGAAAATACCTTTTTAACTTAACAATTTTGCAACCTCTAAATTATCGTTAGTTTGGTTGAATTGCTAGGAGTCTATACCATTTTGAGAGTTTAATTTCGTCACTTAGGTTCAACTCCTACCCGTGCCTAAAAAAAAAAAAAAAAAATTTTTTTTTTTTTTTTTCTCTTCTTTCTTATAAATAAATAATTTTTTTTTCTCTCTTTTTTAATATCTTTTAATATGGATTGTGCAGCGGGTAAATGCCTCGACAATTCGAACTCACCTCTGTTTGCTTGCTATGGGCCATGTGGAAATGTTTTTCATGCCAAATGTATTGGCTCCAACAATGCTTTATTGGATAAAATTAGTGCATCGAAAATCGCTTGTTGGTACTGTGAAAACTGTAAGAAGATTTCCCTATCCCATTTAGCTGTAAAAATGTCCAATTTTAAGTTAGAAATTGAGAAACTCTCTAAAGGCTTCGAAACGCTTCATAAAGTTTTTAATGAATCGGTTTCAAACTTAGCGTCATTTTCTTCCCCTATTAGCTCTGTTGACATATCAACTTCAACAGATGACTTAAAGTTGCTGACTTTGGATAAACCCCAAGCTTTAAAGGATTTAAGTGAACAGTCCAGATCTTCAGTTAATTTGAACCCTGTCTCCGTTCTAAATAAGGGCTCCAAAAGAAGTAGTGATGGCATTGCTTCCACTAAGCAAAGTCCTCCTTCAAAGCGACAGAATCTGAGAAGCAATTCTAAAAAGGCGAACAGCGTTTCAGTCCCATTAGAACAAACTGATGTAGTTGATATGGTTGCAATTAGTTCACCATCAGTAAGTAACGATTTGGATGCTGTTCCCTTAGAATCTATTACTCGAATGGAAGCAGTCCCCAAACCTAGATCCATTTTTGTTTCTCGGCTGAGACCTGAGCTCATACCGAATGATGTTTTGCATTATTTAGTTACAAAGAAACTTATTCCTAGTGAAAACTTTATTAAATGTTCTAAAATAAGTAAAACTGATAGTTTTGTTTCGTCTTTTAAATTACTTGTCCCACCCTTATTGTTTGACTCTCTTTGTGACAGTAATATTTGGGCAGCTGGTACTCTTGTCAAAGAATTCTCAGGCTACAACCAAAAGAATAAAAATGTATTAAAGAGTATTCCAAAAAACTAAAAAGATTTTCCCTCTTCTACCAAAATGTTAGAGGGCTTCGCAGTAAAACTGCAGATTTATATGTGAATTCTCTCGTTTTCTCACATGATGTGTTTGCTTTGACGGAAACGTGGCTTAACCCAAGCCATTTGAATACCGAAATCCTCAGCCAAGAATTTTCTGTCTACCGTAAAGATCGGCATATAGACAAACCAGAAGCTGTTGGAGGTGGTGTTCTTATTGCGGTCAGGAACGCGTTTATGTCATCTCGTATACACTTTCCGTTTGATTTGTCTATTGATGTTGTTTGTGTGAAAGTTTGTACCTTGTCCAAAAATATTTTCATCATAAATGTTTATATTGTCCCTAAAAGCTTAGCACCAGTTTATGCTGAGCTATCTCTTATTTTGGATTATGTCTTCGAAATATCCAATCTTGAAAGCCAGATTCTATTACTGGGTGACTTTAATTTACCATACATTCAGTGGCTACCCTCTGATGATGGTTCCTTTCAAAAAGCTTCCCTGTCTTCACCACAACTGGAGCTTTCCTGTTTAGACAACATAATTTCTTCTGACTTACGGCAAGTAAGCTGTATTAGAAACTATCAAAGTCGTATGTTAGATTTAGTATTTTCTTCGGACGCTATTAAGACTGTTGTAATGCAATCAAATTCTGGTATCACAAGAATAGATGACTTACACCCACCTTTAGATATCTTTATTGAACTTAGCAATGCGATTGACGAAAGAAGTAGTCCATATGACTGTTCATATACCTTTGACTTTCGAAAAGCGAACTTCGATTTGCTGTCGGATGAATTAAGCAGGGCTGGTATTGAAAAAATATCAACTCTAGCAAATCTTGACGAAGCAGTCAGCTGTTTCTACTCTATTTTAAAAGATTGCATGAATAAAACAATTCCGCTAAAATTGATTAAAAAAGAAAATTATTGCCAGCCGTGGTTTACCAAAGAACTGAAAGTTCTGCGGAATAAAAGAAACAAGGCCTGGAAAACTTATTTGACCACTCTTTCTCTAACTGACCACCAAGTGTTCATAAGTCTTTTTGAAGACTTCAGAACGCTTTCTCAAAATCTTTATTCCAGCTATGTAACTCAAATGAGTTGCTCTCTTAAAAATGATCCAAAAAGCTTTTGGTCCTTTGTTAACTCCAAAAAGAAATCAGACGGCTATCCAGCAAATTTTATTTATAATAGCAATCTTTTGAAGGATACTCCTGACATATGCAATGCCTTTGCAAATCATTTTTGTGGCTCTTTTTGTAGTACACCTCTCAAAATTGATGAAAATTATTTTGAGTATTTAACTCACTGTTCTCAAGTAAGTTTTAATAGTATCCCCATTTACAGTGATAGAATTATTCATTACCTTTCTTCTCTAAATGATGATGTTTCATCTGGCCCGGATATGATACCACCTATAGTTTTAAAAAAGTGTTCTTTACGCTTAGCCTTCCCTCTCGAATACCTTTTCAAGCTTTCTTTAAAGTCCGGAAAATTTCCTAGTTTGTGGAAAATGTCTTTTATTACCCCTGTTTTCAAGAAGGGTGAAAAAATTGATATAAAAAACTACAGGCCAATTACAAAGCTTTCATGCATTCCTAAGCTGTTTGAACAAGTAGTCTCCGAAAGTTTATCATTCTTTGCAAGGAATATAATCTGTAATCAACAACACGGATTTATGCAAAGAAGATCAACGGCTACTAATCTTCTCTCGTTTTACCATAAATGCTCTAATACACTCGAAAAAGGTTATGAGTTAGACTGCATTTATACTGATTTCTCTAAGGCCTTCGACCAACTTTCTCATAATATTATATTATATAAACTAAAAGCATTTGGATTTCCACCAGTATTTATTGTTTGGATAAGTTCATACTTAAAAAATAGATCTTATCAAGTCAAATTTCGTAACGTCTTGTCAAATTCTTTCAATGGTCTGTCTGGTGTGCCACAAGGGAGTCACCTTGGTCCTTTGCTTTTCATTATTCCAATAAATGACGTCATTTCTAGTATATCATACAGCGATATTCTAATTTTTGCTGACGACATGAAGATTTTCAAATCGATAGAATATTCGTCAGATCGCAATTTATTACAAAAAGATATCGACAGTTTTGTTACGTGGTGTTCTAAAAACGGTCTTAGTTTGAAAACTTCAAAGTGTCAAAGTATGACGTTCTCACGCAAAAGGATTCCCACTATCGCAAATTATTCAATATCTCAGCAATCATTATCTCAAGTCTCGAATTTCCGCGACCTTGGTGTAATTTTTAGTACTAACCTTGAATTCAATGAACACATCAATTCCATAACAAGTAAAGCATATTCTATGCTTGGGTTCATAAAGAGATGGGCAAAAGAATTTAACGACCCCTATGTTACGCTTTCCTTATACAACTGTCATGTTCGTCCCTATCTCGAGTATGCTTCTCAGGTTTGGTCACCTCTATATGAGGTTCATAAATCTCGTATTGAGGCAGTACAACACAGATTTATACGTTTTGCCCTGAAAGGTCTTCCCTGGGAAGATCCTTTTAATCTCCCCCCTTATGAAAATCGTATTCGTCTTTTGAATCTTCAACCACTCTCACAAAGACGGACTAACAATGATTTAGTATTTTTCCATCAACTTATAACAGGTTCGATTGATGCTCCCGACTTGCTCTCCCACATAGGATTCAACTATCGTGGAGGATCTCACCAACTACGTAATTTGGAGTTTTTGCATTGCTACCACCACAGAACTAACTATGGCATGCATGAGCCGATAGCTCGCATGAGTAGGTTATACAACTCTAACCCTTTTACTTTAGATTTCAATATTAGTAAAAGTAGTTTAAAATTAAAACTCAAAACCAGTGCTCCACAAGCATGATTTTTGTTTTGTATTTAATTTGTATTTAATTTGTATTTAATTATTAGTTAGCGGTAGATTATTTTAATTGTAATTTTCTTCTTTTTTTTTATATACTTTCAATAATGTTTATAGTTTGATTTTGTTTTATCGATGTAGTAAAAGTTAATTATGTTAAATGTTATGTCCTCGTCCGAATACGTTCTTTTGTGCTTGTGTTGGCGTTTTTTACTAACCACTAACACTTGCATTAATGATGAAGAGCGTAGATAAGTGCGTACATATGAGCTTGCTCTAAGCTCAGTACCGCTTAAGACTCTGAGATGCAAAAAAAAAAAAAAAAAATTATTAAAAAATTTTAAATTCGCTTATAGTAACATTTCGGTTATAACGACGAAACTTAAAGCTAAAGTTTGGTTTGTCACTAAATACTCAATAGTATCTTTCGGTTGTAACAACTTCGGTTATAACGGCCATTTCGGTTATAACGACCATTGTAACGGGATTTATTTGTCATGAAATGCGGATATAACAACCGAAAACAAAATAAAAGAGAATTTGCCAAACAAATTTCGTTGTTCCAGCGTGTCTTGTCTAGACATCATACAGTTATGTAGGTTTATTTGAATGAAGAGTTTATTTTGTATGATAAAAAGTTGGTTCAGATGTGCTATTATTTTTCATTGAGAAGTGTTAATTTCATGGTACTACTTAGTTGATATAGGTAAGAAAGCGATTTATTCTTTCAATTTAAGAAAAAATTCAATGTGCTTAATTCTGTAGAATGGGATCTAAAAAAAGAAAAACTTTCACTATTGAGGAAAAGGCTGCCATAATTTGGAGACTCGAAGCAGGGGAATCCAATTCAAATCTTGCAAAAGAATTCCATGTTTCGCATTCTACTATCAGTGGAATCTGGAAAAATAAAGAAGCTATACAAAAAAGTTTTGAAGCGAAATCAGTTAAAATCAAAAAGATTCGTTCCTCAAAAAATGCGGACATTGAAGAGTCATTACTGAAATGGTTTAAGACTCAGAGGAGCAATAATGTTCCCATTACAGGACCAATACTACAAACAAGGGCAAATGAAATTGGACAGCTTCTTGGGAAGGATTTTCAATGTACTGAAAGTTGGATCTACCGTTTTCGCATGCGAAACAACATTATGTGAGAAATTTTTGTTTTTTGGGCTTTTTATGATCCTTAGGTTGGATGCGATTAATATTTGAATAAAACTAATCCATCTTGGTTTTACCCTACGTTTCGCCAGTTGTTTTCCAGCTTCTTCAGGGGATTTATTTAGCTACATATAATTTAAATACATTGTTAGTACAAAACGTTTTGAAAGAAATTTTACATATGAAGAACTTACTATTTTATATTAAAAAAACATAATTGAAAATTTGCACAAAATGTGCGAAAGAAGTAAAATATGGACAACACTGTAATTAAATAAAACCAATATGAAAAAATAATTTAACACAAAGTACAACAAAAATTAACCTAATATCACAATATTTAACAACTAGTGTATGGCAACAATGTACAAAGAACTAATGTTGTTGACGTCTTCTTGATGGTTCATCGTCAAATCAATTTTTTGCTGGATTCTCAAGCTCTCCAGAGTGAAGCGGGTGGTCATGCGCTTTTCTTTGTCTAGTATTTTTACAGAAAAGAAAAGCGCATGACCACCCGCTTCACTCTGGAGAGCTTGAGAATCCAGCAAAAAATTGATTTGACGATGAACCATCAAGAAGACGTCAACAACATTAGTTCTTTGTACATTGTTGCCATACACTAGTTGTTAAATATTGTGATATTAGGTTAATTTTTGTTGTACTTTGTGTTAAATTATTTTTTCATATTGGTTTTATTTAATTACAGTGTTGTCCATATTTTACTTCTTTCGCACATTTTGTGCAAATTTTCAATTATGTTTTTTTAATATAAAATAGTAAGTTCTTCATATGTAAAATTTCTTTCAAAACGTTTTGTACTAACAATGTATTTAAATTATATGTAGCTAAATAAATCCCCTGAAGAAGCTGGAAAACAACTGGCGAAACGTAGGGTAAAACCAAGATGGATTAGTTTTATTCAAATATTAATCGCATCCAACCTAAGGATCATAAAAAGCCCAAAAAACAAAAATTTCTCACAAATTTAATATATGATCAAGTTCCCATTATGAAACAACATTATGTTTGGAAAAATTTCAGGAGAAGCTAACAGCGTTCAGCCAGGGCAATGCGATGATTGGTTACAAAAAGTATGGCCAATTGTTCGAGGAGTGTCGACCCAGTGACATCTTTTATGTGGACGAAGCCGGAATTTTTTACAAACTAAGACCTGACAAAACATTAAAATTTAGAGGAGAAAGGTGCATAGGCGGAAAAATGTCGAAAGAAAGAATAACCGTGCTCGTTGGTGCTAATATGGACGGATCGGAAAAAAGAAAACTCCTTGTTATTGGCAAATCCAAGAATCCCAGATGTTTCAAAGGTAAAAAGTGCTTGCCAGTTCACTACACAGCAAACAAAAAGGCTTGGATGACTTCCAAAATTTTCGAGGGAGTTTTACGAGAATTGGATGCAGAGCTGAGGACAAAGAAAAAGAAAATTTTGTTGCTTATCGATAACTGCCATTCACATCCCCACACTCAAAACCTTTCTTCAATAAAACTTGCTTTTCTTCCGCCCAATACAACATCGATATTACAACCAATGGACCAGGGTGTTATTAGAAGCCTTAAAAACAATTTCCGCAAACAACTTGTGCTTAAAATTATTCGGGACCTAGAAGCAGGTAAAGATTGTGCCATTGGCTTATTAGACACTGTCAACATGGTGGCCAGAGCTTGGGATCGTGTTACCAGTAGCACTATTGCTAACTGTTTTAAGCATGCTGGTTTGCAAGCTTTGAACAACTCTGGAGATGAAGAACAGTTTGAAGAAGAGGATGATTGGCCTCTTTCTGAATGGATTGCACTGATGAACAATTCAAACATTGTCGCTTCAGAAACAGCGTGGGTGGAGTACATTACCGTTGATGACAACATTTTAACTTCACACGATCCAAATTTAGAAAAAAAGTGAGTGCTGCTGCTGTGGAAAATGAAGT
This sequence comes from Melanostoma scalare, assembly GCA_949752695.1. NCBI lineage: Eukaryota > Metazoa > Arthropoda > Insecta > Diptera > Syrphidae > Melanostoma > Melanostoma scalare. The sequence continues at coordinate 58,060,245 of OX456986.1, forward strand.
TCTTGAGAACTCTGATGACGATGACGGCCCGGTACACGAAACAAGCCCTTCAATTGCTGAGGCATTAAACGCAATACGAATTGTTAAGTATTTTTGTTTTTTGCAAACACAACACCAGAATTAACAAGTAATGTAATGGAAATAGAACAAAATTAGAAGTTCTATACCTTAAAAACAAAAAACAGTCAACTATCACAGATTTTTTCATAAGAACTGAATCTTAAATTTATTATAAAAAATAATTGCTTATGTTAATGAATTGGATTACTTTTATTTAAATGAAATAAAAATACAATTATTAAACAAGATATTAAATAAATGGGTTTTTTTTCGTTCGGATATAACGACATCCGCTTATAACGGCGGAAAATTTGTCTCCCGCGAGTGGTCGTTATAACCGAATTCTACTGTGCTTGGAAGTCAAATTGTTGAATTTCAAACTGAAAAAATCTTTATGTTTTGCAATCAATTTTACTACTGACTATGTATCGGGTTTTTCAATAAGAGCGCTACAAAAGTTTTTTTTAAATAAAACAAAAACGTTTTTGAATATCAATGAAATTCTTTATTTCTGTGAAAGTACGTTCGATGCTATTATGTATGGAACTCGGTTTTATTTGCATGGTTATCGCGAACATGCTTGCAAGAAAGTCCAGACGCTGAACCCAATTTTCGACGGTTTTCAAGCATAAATCGGCCGACACTGCTGCAATTTCACGTTCAATGTTCGTCCGAAGTTCATCAATCGTCGCGTCGCTGGCTTGTTGGCATAGACCATTGACTTGACGTAGCCTCACAGGAAATAGTCTAACGGCGTCAAACCGCACGACCGAGGCGGCCAAGCGACTGGACCGTTTCGTGAGATAACACGTTCTCCAAACTTGGTTTCCAATAAATTGATTGTGACATTCGCTGTGCGGATTGTGGCGCCGTCCTGTTGGAACCTCATGTCCTCCAATCCATATCATCCAATTGGGGCCAAAAATATTCGGTTATCATTGAACGGTAGCGATCCCCATTCACAGTAACATGCCGGTCTTGATCATCATGGATGAATTACGGCCCAATGACGCCGCCGCGCCGGCCCATAAACCACACCAAACCGTAATTTTTTCGGGATGCAATGATGACTCATGGAGTACGTGTGGATTGCTGCCTAACCAATACCGCATATTTTGTTTATTGACGAAGCCTCATCATAAATTGGACGTAGCGCTCTTAACGTTGAGGCCACTGACTCCGAATTTCGGTAGTAAATTTTTAATAATTTCGACTCGTTGTTGGCTCGTACATCTTTTCATCATGAAATGGCAAACCTTACTTACTTACTTACTTACTTAGGTGGGTATTACAGTTCGGGGTGAACCTGGGCCTCAACCAACATCCTTCTATAACGACTTCGATTTCGGGCGAGCTCTCTCCAGTTTCGCACTCCAAGTCGGTTGAGGTCTTCATCCACTTGATTGCGCCACCTAAGACGAGGTCTTCACCTTCCGCGATTTCCCTGCAATGTGCTTTCGAACACCCGACGAGCCGGAGCGTTTGGGTCCATCCGCTCTACATGACCCAACCATCGTAGCCTCGCGATGCGTACTCTTCTGGCTATGCCCATGTCGCGGTACAGCTCATACAGCTCGTTGTTGTATCTTCTTCTCCACACTTTGTTTTCACATACAGGACCAAAGATCATTCGGAGAATTTTTCTTTCGGAACGACCAAGGGTTTCCTCATCCGCTTTCTATGAAGTCCATGCTTCCGCGTCGTAAAGCAGGACTGGGATGATCAAGGTCTTATACAAGGTTACCTTGGTTTTTCTGGAGAGGGTTTTGTTTCTCAATTGCCTTCTTAACCCAAAGAAGCAACGGTTGGCAAGAGTTATTCTCCGTTTGATCTCCGCACTGATGTTGTTGTCCGTGTCTACAGCGGATCCTAGGCAGACGAAGTCCTGTACTACCTCGATGTTATGTCTGTCTATTGTGACGTTTTGTCTAATTCGTCGATGTTCTGTGTCCCTGTTTGATGACAGCATATACTTCGTTTTGCCCTCATTAACCATCAAACCCATTTTTGCCGCTTCTGTTTCAATACTCGCAAAAGCACCTATGACATCACGCTTTTTTCTTCCCATTACGTCAATATCGTCTGCGTAGGCGAGTAATTGTGCAGACTTTTGAAAGATTGTTCTGGTGTTGACGTTTGAGTTTCTTACAATCTTTTCAAGTATGATGTTGAAGAAATCGCATGACAGTTTGTCGCCTTGCCTAAAGCCTTTTTCGACATCAAAGGTCTCGGTGAGTTCTTTATATACTTTGACGGAGCAGCGTGAATTCTCCAAAGTCATCCTGCATAGTCGTACGAGTTTTGCAGGGATGCCGAACCTAGACATGGCTCTGTACAGCTCGTCTCTGTAAATACTGTCATACGCGGCCTTGAAATCGATAAAGAGGTGGTGAATATCGATATTATGTTCTCGGGTTTTTTCCAAGATCTGCCGTAATGTGAAAATTTGGTCTATTGTGGACTTCTCTGGTGTAAAACCACATTGATAAGGACCTATCAAGTTGTTGACGTGGGGTTTCAGACGTTCACATATTGCAGCAGACAAGATCTTATAAGCGACGTTAAGGAAGCTTATCCCTTTGTAATTTGCGCAATTGTGAGGGTCTCCTTTCTTTAGGATCGGGCATACGATACTGAGGTTTCATTCATCGGGCATGCTTTCTTCCGACCATATCATGCAGATCAGCTGGTGCATGCTCCTTTCCAACTGGTCTCCAGCTGCCTTGAAGGGTTCGGCATCAAGGCCATCTGCACCTGCAGTCTTATTTGATTTAAGTTTGCATATGGCAAGCTTAACTTCCTCTAGGTCGGGAGGACGGCATTCTTGATCATCGTCCAAGCTGAATGGGGCAATCTGCCTGACAGCGGAATTTGTGTCCTCATCGCCGTTAAGCAGTCTGCAGAAATGATCTTTCCAGATCCTCAGTAGCGACTGTGACTCTATAACTATGTTTCCCTGCTGGTCTTTAGAGGCTTGAGTTCGGGGTTTGCCACATTGGCAGGATCTTTTTACCTTTTCGTAAAAATTCCGAATCTCGTTCCTGTCATGGCACCTCTCTATTTCCTCAAACGAGTGCTTCTCATGTTGCTTCATTTTCTTTTTGAGAAGTTGGTGTTCTTCCCTTCTTTTCTCCTTGTAGATCTCGTTATACTGATCGTAAGCAGCCCTTGTTCGTTTTTGCATCAGCATTTGTCGTGCTTTTTGTTTGGCTGCATTTGCCTGCCTGCACTCTTCATCAAACCATGGGTTTCGTTTTGGTGGCCGAGTGAAACCCAGAACCTCAGAGGCAGCGGTTCTGATGGCTTCTTGGCATTGCTGCCACTGGTCTTCAATGCTTAATGCTGGCGGTATGGGATTCAAGGATAATTGAAGGGACACTCGATTGGAGAAAGCATTGGCAATCTCTTGCGATTGTAGCTTTCCGATGTCATATCTCTTCACAGCGTTAGTTCGTGCTGTTCGTGAACAAGATATCCTCATTCGTACCTTGGCTACCACAAGGTAGTGGTCCGAGTCAAAGTTGGCCCCTCGGAAAGTTCGGACATCTAACACACTGGAAGAGTGCCTTGCGTCGATCGCAGCATGGTCAATTTGGTTGACGGTTGATTGATCTGGAGATCGCCATGTACCTTTATGAATTTTGAGATGCGGGAAGCGTGTTTAGCCTCAGTCCGTTTTCGGAGGTTTTGTCATGGAGGCTATGCTTACCGAATGTGTTTCCAAAAGAAATGGCAAACCTTACTAAAGAGAAATGTCAAAATAGCGGCAAGAAATATGGCGTTGTTTGCTGTCCCTTTCGCTCTACTTTTGTAGCGTCCCTTTTGAAAAACCCTTTAGAATAAAAAGGTGAATCACAGTATCATTTTAAGACTGAAACAAAGTTAATATAGTCGTTCATAAACTGACAGAATCTTAAGATAAGTTTTTCGAGCTTTCGAAATTGTTTTGAATGCCCCAAATATTAAGATCCTTTTTAGATATTAAGTCAAAATAAAATAAAAAAATAAATTTTATCAATAAAAGACATCAGTCGGTGTTACCGCTGAAAATTTTCATAAAGTGTCAAAAAAAGGTGTCCCATAGAAATGTCAAATAAAAAGTGAGGAACCCATTCTTCTACACAAAAAAAAAAAAAATATATATAAAATGTATCGTCTTTGTTGAGTAGACATATTTTTATACAGATTCGGATAATTTCCTTTAAACACTTTGAAGTAATTAATAAAATACAAAATAGACATTCCAACATTGTAATCAGTTTAGCCTGACCACTTCTAAGTCGGCGGTAACATAAAGTTTAAGTTCAAATCAAATACGAATTTTCTGTAAAAAAAACAAACCTTGTAAAAGAAAGAAATCAAATCTCAATAAAGTTACTACTACTACTACTACTACTAACCCATTCTTCTACCTCTAACTCCAAATCTTTGCCTCTTAAAACATTAAAAGCTGAAAGGATTGAAACGCAATTTTCAATTTTTAATTTATTAGTAAATTTGTTTCACACCTAGTCACCGGATTCAAAACAACGAAGACGAACCGACCACAGAGAGTAGCACATAGATGTGAAGGAATGAAAAGCAAAGAATAAACACAACCGACAATATACATACGTGCGTCAATAATGTAGTTATCCATAAGTCAAGCAACTTGCAAACTTTTGTTTGTCGTGTGTCGTATCAACAGAGATTTTTCTGAAAGGTAGAGATTGAAATATGTAGTTTGGTGTAGGTGTTTTTTATTTTAGTTGTTTGCGACGGGTTGCGTTCAATTTTTCGAACAAATTGTTTGTTTTGCTTAAAATAGTGCCCAAAGAGTTGCTAGATTCATAAAAAGTGTCCAAATCGACCTATTTTTAAAAAGAGGTGTCCTGTGCCCCTGTTCTGTAACTATCGCCTCGATAAAAGCAGGCGATAAACGGTGGAAAATGGAACGAAATCCTACTAAATTCATAGAATTTCGTTCCATTTTCCACCGTTTATCAACGAGGCGATAGTTACAGAACAGGGGCACTGGTGTCCGAACGCTGAAAAGGTGTCAAAGGTAACCCTTCATCAGGGGGTCGATTCCCCGATCGGTGAAGCTGTGAAGTGATAAAAAAAACATTTCAGATTTCACAGAGATTTTATTTTATCATTTCATGAAATCGCCTTAAGGGCACTGTCGCACCTGGAATGTCGATTTTTCGTGAATTTTTTTTTTAGGAAAAGTATGTAATGGATTTAAACGAAATTTTGAGCATATACTAATACATGTCTAACCAATATTTTGTAATTTTCCCCAAATCAAAATATTCATTACAACTGAACTAACATGTTAATAAGCAAGGCCATTTAAAAAAAAATTTATTTTGGGGTGACCGCGATTTCGCCTTCAAAAATTATCTGAAACCAAAAATTTAAAAAGGTATCGTTATGCTATGTCCGCACCTGAGAGTTAAACTTGTTTAACTCAAAACAATCCCAAACCAACATGATAGCCAAGTGGTTTGCCTACACGAAACCAAGTGCTCTGAATGCACTATTTCCAATATTCCATTGAATTTGACATTTAAGAGATTGGAAGTGAGTGGAGAGAATGAATTCTCTCATACGTCGTTGACGTTCTGTTCACACTTTATATCTGTCTCTTTTTAACTTAAGACGAAAAGATAAACTCAAAACTCTTTTGCATATGCGGACACTACTTGGTTAACTCAAACCATCCTGGAACGAAACCCAGTTTAACTTCAGGTGCGGACATAGCATTAGATAACATATTTTTCAGGTAAGTAATCGCTGGGTTTTCAGTGACCATTTAAAAAAAAAGTTCAATAACTCAACAAATAGCTTATGAACTGAAAAAGATTTAATTCATTACATGTAAGTCACTTATCAGCTCATGACTTGGGAAAATTTAATTCACAAGTCACCAACTGGCTTATGAATTGAAAAAATTTAATTCATAAGTCACCAACTAGCTTATGAATTAATATTTGTTTAATTCATAAGTCACTTATTAGCTTATCAGCCCTATTATCGTAACAGATCGGAACGAAATTCATTCCGATTTGTACGAAATGTAAGATATTCGTATTATGGTAACGCTTCCGATTGCTTTAATTATTTAATCGGACATATCTCCGAAAAGAACGAAACAATGCGATGAGAATGTCAAACTCACCGTAACGCATCTAGAATTCATGCGATGCATGGCGATTAAATGTGAAAATGGTGGGAACGCATTCGAAATTCTTGCGATGTATGCCGATTTCTTGGTTTTCTGTTCTATCCGATGTTTTCGACAGCAAAGTAGTCGCGGAAGGGTTGTACGTAAACAAAAAAAAAAAAAACAAATAAAAACATGAATTCTGAGGAGGGGACAGAACAACTTTAAATAAACATTTTAATTCATTCCTTTTGCAAGATTGTCTTTAGCTGGATAATAAAAAATAAAAATAAACAAAAATATTTCTGCGCCATCCATGATTCACAGACTCAATTGCAATTTATTCCACATATGTTTTATGTCAACTACATGCGTCAGTGTTTCCTTTACGAAATGGATACCATAAACAAAATAAATGTTACGATCGGAACTTCTCTACGATCATATGTTTCTCCGATCTGTTACGATGATAGGGCTGTATGAATCAACAATTTATCAATACATATTAAATTCATAATTCACATATTAGCTTGTGAATTAAAGACTAGCTTAAGCTAAGAAAAGAATTAAGCTTTTGCAACCCTGGACATACTTTGGAATGGTATACGGCTGAGTATGTCTAGTCTGAGAACTAAATTTTTAGTTAAAATGGTGTGGGGTTAAATACCCAACCACGTAAAATTTACACGTTTCTGAAACAGCCTCGGATAACAATTATGATTTTAGACTGCTACAATGCAGACATAACCACCATCCAAGAAGTGCGATGGACTGAGCCGGGCATAAAGAAGATGAAAAACTTCGACATCTACTATGGCGACTGCTACAGACAACAGAAACAACGCTTCCAGTTAATGAGCGTATAATGACCATCCGCATCAGGGCTAGGTACGCCAACATTAGCCTAATATGCGCCCACGCCCCCACAGAAGAGAAAGACGACAATTCCAAAGACTGTTTCTACGAGCTCCTCGAAGAAACACGTGAGCAGTGCCCTAGACACAACGTGAAATCCGTTCTTGGTGATTTTAACGCAAAACTATTGAAGGAGGCATCTTTGGATAAACAATCGGTAGGCATAGCCTACATGACAAAATTTCCGAAAACGGACTGAGGCTAATCGATTTTGTTGCAGGGCTAAATCTTGTTGTTAGTAGTACGCACTTCCTGTGAAACTTTTATTTGAGCCAAAGAAAAAACACGTTGGAATAACAAGGTAACAAAGTTTATTAATTGAAAGACGAATTTAGAATATAACAGAAAATGTTTAAAAAGTAGAATACGAAAACAAATTTCACAAGGAATATGTGGTTAAAGCAAATACAGTAGAGTGGAAAACTGTCACAGTTGTCACTTGTCACTAGTTGTTGCTAGTGAATTTCCAACACGCCCTCTCAAGAATAACGTTAAGCACTCAAATCTTTTATCTTCCCAAATCCAAGACCTTCTACACATCTCCTGTAAACTTCTCGAGTTAATGGCTTTGTGAGAACATCTGCAAACATCTCAGTATCTAGTAGATAAATGTTGTAACTCAAACATTCCAGCCATTACCGATTGCCGAATAAAGTGATGTCGTATGTTTTGTTTAATATGATCATTTGCCAATCACTGTGCTCCACGGCTATCAACAAAAATAATAGCTTCGGCAAAAATTGTAAAATCCCAGCTCTTTATTAAAATGCTCCTCAAGTATAGTGCTTCTTTCGAAGCCTCAGAAAGACTTATATACTCTGCTTCTGTCGATGAAAGTGCGACGGTTCGTTGTTTCTGTGACTTCCACGATATTGCTACACCACTAAGTAAGAATGGGTACCCATTATATGATCGACGATCAAACGTACAGCTGCCCCAGTCTGCATCAGTGTATCCAATTAATCGTTCATTAGTTCTTGTAAACACAAACCCACAGTTTGCACTTCCAGCAAGGTATCTAAGTACACGCTTTGCTGCTACCCAATTACTCTTCTTCGGATTGCTCGTAAATTGCGCTAATCTCGAAATTGAATTTGCAATATCCGGACGGGTAGCAACTGATAAATACATAAGGCTACCGATCAGCTCTCTATATGGAAACGTTTCCAGTGAATCACTGTCAGTGACATTATCAAAACTTACGTTTGTTTCAGAAGGCGTCAGCACTGGATTACAGTTCTCCATTCCATATTGTTTGAAAAGTCCTAGCGTATATCTTCTCTGGAAAAGCTCAATTTTACCCGAACCTTGTTTAATCTCCAAACCAAGACAATAATTTGTCAAGACAAGATCTTTTACTTCAAAGTACTCCTGCAAACGATTCCGCAATTCCAGGCTTTTCTTAACATCTTTTGACGCAATAAATATGTCATCCATCCACATACATAAGAACAAACACAATTTCACCCTCAGATTCATTTTGAAAAAGACATGGCTCATTAACCGTAGGCTTCAGTCCCAAACTCAATAACTTTTCTCTTAGTTTGAGATACCACTGACGACCAGCCTGCCGTAGTCCATAGAGTGACTTTCGCAACCTGCATGCATTGCCTCCATTACATAAACGTGTGAGCATATCCTTCGCTCTTTTTCCTAAGTTTGAGTTTTCTCCTTGTTTTGAAATGATTCTTTGCAGCAATTCGTTCAACCTCTCAGGTACTTTCATCGTAACTTCTTCATCTAGGGTGCCATTCAAGTACGCAGTCACAACATCAAACTGCCACACTTTGAGATCAAAGTGGACTGCAAAAGCTAGCAGCAATCGCAACGTTTCCAATTTTGCTATGAGAGCAAAAGTTTGATGAAAGTTAACTCCAAATATTTAGCTGTATCCTGTATCCTTTATCTAAAATTCTAGCTTTTCTTCTCTCCACTTGGCCATCAGAGTTATGCTTGTTAGCCAAAACCCAACGGCATCCAACAACATTTTCCTTCTTATTTTTTAATAATTTCCCATGTGTCATTTTTGAGAAGACTAATCAACTCAGATTCCATGGCTTCCTTCCACTCCTCGCTTTCGTCACTGTTCAGAGCATCTGCTACACTAATTTCAGCAATTCCAGCAAAATGATTCTGTGAAGAATCATCTTCGTCATCAGTTTCACTAAGACCATAGAGTTTTTCTGCTTCTTGCTTTACTGTCTCGGGTTTTGTAGTGTGAAATAACTTCTGCGGTCGCCCTCTGCTTCCAGTACGAATAAGACAAGGTCTACCAGGAGCTCTACTTAAACTCTTTTCAACTGTTTGTGATGTCTCTTGTTCTCCAGGTTGAACATCCTCCTGCTTCAACGGACTTTTAGTTTCATCTCCTAATAGACTGTTTCGTTCAGTATTTGACTTCTGAAAAAGAACAAACAGATCATCCAACTCAGGAGGTTCAGTCGGAACATGTGGATTAACTTCCAGGAATTTCAGATCACGAGCATGGATAATTTGGTTTTTACTTGGTAACCAAACTTTATAACCTTTCCTTCACGAGGATATCCAACAAATACTCCTTCCACAGATCTCGCCGAAAGCTTATCCTTTCCAGGAGTCTTATCTAAAACATGCACTTGAGCCGAACGTCCTAAGGTAATTAAGACGCAGATTAGTTTTATTCCATTTGACAAATGGAATCTCCCCATTCAGACTACTTGTTGGACAACGAGTCCGAATATGACAAACCGTGGCAGCTGCTTCAGACCAAAAACCAGCACTCAATCCAGACTGCAGCATCAAACATCTAGCCATGTAAATGAGTTTCCGATTCATCCTCTCAGCTAAACCGTTTTGTTGGGTGTTGTGAGGAATCGTCAGTCTTCTTTTAATACCTTGATCTAGAAAATTTTTATCAAAATTAGAACTGCAGTACTCACCACCATTATCTGACTGCAGGCATTTTATCATCGTTCCTGTTTGCTTTTCCACTAGACTTTGGTATAGTTTAAAGAGTTTAAAGGCTTCGAAAACACCACTTTTTTGTTTAAGAAAATAGACTTCGCACCACCTTGTGCATTCGTCTATAAAGGTCACAAAATACTTTGCACCGTCTGGTGACTGCTTTTTAAATCAGAGACATCAGAGTGCATTACTTTCAAAATTTCTTTACAAGATTCTCGAGACTTTGCAAATGGTAATACTGCCATTTTTCCTCTTAAGCACACTTCACATTTTAATAATTGTTCGTGATTTTTAGTTTCAATCGCAGGCACTACACCGATTTGAATCAGCTTTACTAAATCTTTGCTGTTCAAATGACCCAGCCTTTCATGCCACTTCAACAGTTCGGAGCAATCGGGCTGGACAACAACTTTACTCGCAAGATTCAATTTTGCTTTCGGTGATTCACATAAAGACTCGAACAGACTTTTATCACCGCAAAGATGCGACGTACAACCATTATCGAGAGTCCACAACTTGGTTGGTTCAGACTTTGCTCAGAACATATAACTGCCATCTATAAATGTGGAATGATTTGCAGCAAAAGAATCATCAGCGTTGTGAACAGCTTGCTAAGGCTTCCTTCTCGAATTTTTATCAGGACAAACATTTGCTTTGTGACCTAAAGTACCACACTTAAAGCATTTTATCATTTTATCGCCAATCTTCAATGATGATTTTTCAGGTTTATGAGGAGGATGGAATAAACCTTTTCTATTTCTGGCGGCCATGGCCATGATAACTCCTCCAGTTGTCTGTTTTCGTGCTTCAGACTCTTCAACAATTTTCACTTTCAGCAACTCATCACGCGGTTCTATTGCACAGCGAAATTTTTCATATGAAGATGGAAAACTACAGTGTACAACAGCATGATTGACAATAGATCACCATTTATTTTAATCTTTATGCTTTCCAGCTTGTCCACCGCATCGAAAAACTTTGCCATATGCTCCCTAACATCACCACCATCATCCAACTTTTGAAGCATTAACTGCTTTAGCAGAGTAGCCTTCCTGGCTGGACCTTCCGAAGCATAAATTGACTCCAATTTTAGCCAAACTGCACGCGAGGATTCACATCCACGAATCTGCTTCAGCTCTGATGGATGAATGGACAGAATCAGGTCAGCTTTGGCATTTCGATCTTGCTTACACCATTCCGGTACCCGTGGTGTGATGGATAGCATGTCCGCCTGTTAATCCAGAGGTTCGAGTTCGAATCCCAACAGAGGCAAAAATGTTTTTTTCCACGGGTATCGCCTTTCGCGAGGAATTGGCAAGTCCTCCGTTAGTATTCATTGCCATGAAAAGCGCTTTCTCGATTAGCTGTTCGGAACCGGCAGAAAATTGTAGGTCCCCTCCATTCCCTCTCAAGGCATGGTTGTGAGAAATGCGCTAGGCCCAGGGGCTCCTCGCTCTGTTGCGCCATCCTATGTATATTTATTTATTTATTACACCATTCCGCAATACAAGCATCATCTGCTTCTGGTTTAATAGATTGACCATTGACAAAATCCCATAGATCGCTCTTGATAAGAAGTACGTGCGATTGCATACACCACGTTCTCCTTTGATAGCAACTCCATACGTGAGGAACTAAATATCGTCGCAGCCATTTCAATTCAAAACAATTCTTTAAAAAGAAATCTTACCCAATTCAAACAGTTCAAAAACCTTAATATTTTTCAAATAAACAGCTCAATATTAACACAGTGGAACTTTTGGTCCTGGGCCCATAACCTGTGAAACTTTTATTTGAGCCAAAGAAAAAACACGTTTGAATAACAAGGCAACAAAGTTTATTAATTGAAAGACGAATTTAGAATAGAATAGAAAATATTTAAAAAGTAGAATACGAAAACAAATGTCACAAGGAATATGTGGTTAAAGCAAATACAGTAGAGTGGAAAACTATCACAGTAAATAATGTTATTGTTGCTAGTGAATTTCCAACACTTCCCGCATCTCAGAATTCATAAAGGTACATGCTGGCGATCCCCAGATCAATATACCGTCAATAAAATTGACCATGTTGCGATCGAAGCACACTTCCAGTGTGATAAATGTCCGAACTTTCTGAGAGCAACTTTGACTCGGATCACTACCTTGCTCTAGCCAAGGTACGAATGAGTAAATATCCTGTTCACGACTGATGCTAACCAACGCTGTGAAGAGATATGACGATTTCCAGTGCCTTCTCCAATTGAGTGTCCCTCCAACTATCCTTGAAACTTATGCCGCCAGCATCTAGAAAAGGCCCGTTCTCAAGCCTGTAAAGACCTGCAGGGAAACATAATAAAATGAAAATATGGAAAGACCACTTCTGCAGACTGCTTAGTGACGATGAGAACACTAATTCCGCTGTCAGGCAGAATGCCCCATTCAACTTGGACGATGATCAAAAATGCCGTCCTCTCGACCTAGAAGAAGTTAAGCTTGCCATATGCAAACTTAAATCAAATAAGACTGCAGGTGCAGATGGCCTTGATGCCGAACTTTTCAAGGCAGCTGGAGATCAGTTGGAAAGGAGCATGCACCAGCTGATCTGCATGATGTGGTCGGAAGAAAGTATATCTGATGAATGGAACCTCAGTATCGTATGCCCGATCCTAAAGAAGGGAGACCCTACCAATTGCGCCAATTATAGAGAAATAAGTCTCCTTAACGTTGCTTATAAGATCTTGTCTGCTGCAATATGTGAACGTCTGAAACACCACATCAACAACTTGATAGGTCCTTATCAATGTGGTTTTAGACCAGAGAAGCCCACAATAGACCAAATTTTCACATTACGGCAGATCTGGGAAAAAACAGGGGAATATAATATCGATATACACCATTTTTTTTATCGATTTCAAGGCCGCGTATGACAGTATTTACAGAAACAACTTTATAGAGCCATGTATAGTTTCAGCGTCCCTGCAAAACTCGTTCGGCTATGAAGGATGACTTAGGAGAATTCACGCTGCTCTATCAAGGTCGGTAAAGAACTCACAGAGACCTTTGATGTCAAAAAAGGCTTTAGGCAAGACGACAAAATGTCATGCGGTTTCTTTAACATCATACTTGGAAAGATTGTACAAAACTCAAAAGTCAATACCAGAGGAACAATCTTTCAAAAGTCCGTGCAGTTACAACGTCGATGATATTGACGTAATGGAAAGAAGGAAGGGTGATGTCATAAGTGCTTTTGGTGAGTTTAGTGGTTAATAAGGGTAAAACGGAGTATATGAATTGGACAAAACGTCACAATAGACAGACATAACTTCGAGGTAGTACAGGACTTCGCTATAGACTAGGAAAACATCAGTGCAAAGATCAAACGGAGAACAACTCTTGCCAACCGTTGCTTCTTTGGGTTAGATGGGCAATTGAGAATCAAAACGATCTCTCGAAAAACCAAGGTAACCCTTTATTGGATCTAATCATGCCAGTCCTGCTTTACGGTGTGGAAGCGTTGACTTTATCGAAAACGGATGAGGAAAGCCTTGGTCGTTTCGAATAAAAAAATACTCCAAACGATCTTTGGTCCCTTATGCGAAAACAATGTGTGGAGAAGAAGATACAACAACGAGCTGTATGAGGTGAACCGTGACATGACCACAGCTAGAAGAGTACGCATCGCGAGACTACGATGGCTGAACCATGTAGAGCGGATAGACATCAACGCTCCGGCTTGACGAGTTTTTGATAGAACATTGCCTGCTCTTGTAGCGCAATCAAGTGGAAGGAGACCACAACCGACTTGGATTACAAAACTTGAGAAAGCTCGACCGAAATCGAAATTGTTGGCGAAAGATGTTGGTTGAGGCTCAGATTCACCCCGAACTGTAATACCCACCTAAGTAGTTTCTCTCAGTTGACTGCAATCTATAATGATGATTGATAGTTGGTGTATGATAGTAGATACGATATTTCACAGAATTCACAAGGCCGTCAGTAAAACTTAAACTGACAACTGCCAACCTCACGCCCCGACGTGCTTCCCCATATCATTTGTATACCTGGAAGCTTTACTTTGCGAATTTTTCACCCCCACTGATGTAAGAACGAAAGATATTTAAACAAACCTGGTAAAATTTGAAAAAAAAAAATATATTAAGTTGCTTCAGGGGCAATGTCAGGCATTTTCTTTGATTTTCTTCTTAAATATTCGTCGATATCAGTAAGTAGCTATGGACGCTTGTTTGGAGTATACCAACTCTTTTGCATCGCGAATGACGTAGAATTAATGAATGAATGACGTAGACCAACAATTTTTCACTAATTTACAAATGAGAGAGCACACCGTTTTGACGGTACTTTGTAGTGATTTTGCTTATTTTTGTAATTTTTTTTTTTAAAGTATAATACGTAAGTCTCTTCCCACTGTATGTCTGTCCCAATGTATGCATAGTTCTTTAAAACTACGTGACGGTTTTTAATGCTGTTTTTTGTGAATATATAGAGTGATCCAAGAGTAAGGTTTATTGGTATAACTAGAACCTTCAGAAATAATAAATACTTAAGCAGATTATCATATATTTTTAGGTTTCGCAGTTGTTATCCCATAATTTTTAGTACGGTAAGGTACTTTCGGCACGATTATGCGTTGCCCATAGATTGGAAATTAGGCCAAAAACCCCAAATTTGAATTATGAAGACACACAAAACCTCTATACTAAGAAGAGAGATGAAAGAAAACAAGCTCAGGGTATATATGTTTGTACTTTTAACATAAGCGGCCTATCTACTGAAAAACGTTTCAACAAACTATACAAGATAAAAACTGGGATGCTATGTGTCGGGCAGAAATGAGGATGTACGGAAAAAACTTTTTTAGAAGAAGAAAAGACAGGGCCTAGAATTTTATGCCGATTAAGAACACCTAACTGAGAAAGCCATTTTCATGGCAAAGTGTAATTACTTTCGGAGGACTTTCCAATTCCTCGTAAAAGGTAATGGCTGTGAAAAATTTTTTTTTTTTCTCCAAAGTAACAGTCAGACATTCTAACGGCTAACCACTATGCCACGGGAAAATGCTGCAACTGCAACATTTACTATTTACATACGAACTGGACTTTGTCATACAAACTGGACTTTGTCAGACGACCAATCGTTTTACATTGCTCCTAGTCCCATCTCTGCCAAAGAATGTCTGTTCTTTGATCGCCTTGCAGACTCTTGCCTCTGCCAAGTAAGTGGAATTTCAAACTACATGGGTAGGCAACTTGATCTTGTATTTACAACAGATCCCATTAATTCTTCAATATCACTTTCACCCCTGCTTCTTTCAACCATAGATAACCTCCTTCCTCCTCTCCTTCTCTCATTTTTTCTGAAGTCTTGAAAACCATCTAAGCCGCCCGTACCTCCAGCTTCATACGATTTCCACAGAGCAAACTTCCGCAAAATTAATGATTATCTCAATAGAACTCACTTTAATTTTGATAATCTAACTGTAGAAGATGCCACATCCGCGTTCTAGAGCGAAATACATAATGCTATATCACTCTTCGTTCCCCTTTCTAGACTTAAAACTTTTTCTACTTCCCCACCTTGGTCTAACAATAGGCTCCGTACTCTTAGAAATAAAAAGAACAAATTGTGGAAAATTTTCCTTCATACTCGATCTCCTACTGACTATTCAGCTTACCTTGGTTCTTATCTACACTTGGGAGTGAGCTTTTCAACACCCTTTACCAACGCTATTTAATCGAAATACAACCTTACATTAATGACCCTAAATCTTTTTATAAGTTTGTCAACCACAAAAGAAAATCTGACGGGTACCCTTCCTCCCTTTCCTTTAATAACGAAACCTCATCCGATGCACTCGCCGTAGCAAACAATTTCGCAAGTTACTTCAAACATTCTTTTACGGATGATCGTTTTTACAAACTTTGTCTTTTGATTTATTCCTTCCACGTTTCTTTGACTCCTATCTAATTGAAGAAAAGTTAAATCATCTAAGTGATGAGTATATTCCCGGCCCCGATGGTATACCGGCCATATTTCTTAAGAAATACTCCTTCACTCTTTCCCTTCCCCTATCAAAAATCTTAAACTTGTCCATATCTCGAGGAGTTTTCCCCCAAGCTTGGAAAACGGCGTTTATAACCCATATACACGAAAAAGGTCCTAAGTGCTACGTGAAAAATTATCGTCCCATCGCTAAACTATCACATATGTAAGCATATTGTATGAAAACTTAAGTTTTCGTTGCAAATCTCTTATTTCCCCTAGACAACACGGTTTCCTCAAAGGCAGGTCAGCAACAAACCTCGTTGACTTTGTTTCATTTTCCCTCTCAGCCTTGGAGAATGGAAAAGAGTTCAATGTAATTTCAACTGACTTTAGTAAAGTTTTCCATTAAATCTCCCACAAACTTATTCTTTTTAAACTTTCCACCTACGGCTTTGAACCCATTCTGTTGATGGTTTTTTTCTTATTTAGAAAACTGTTTTTATAGTTCAGATCCGCCTTATCCAGCCGCTTTTTAGTTACATCCGGAGTTCCCCAAGGCAGCCATTTAGGCCCTCTCCTCTTCATTCTTATAGTATTAACGACATTGAAATGATCGTCAAACACTCCTCTATCTCTCTCTATGCGGACGATACTAAGTTTTATCGGGTCATTTCTTCTTCTGAAGACTCTTCCCAACTCGACAATTTTTCAATATGGTGCCAAGTGCCCATCAATAACCTTCTCACGTAAACGCACTCCGTCTCTATCTTCTTAACAGTCAAATCATTTCCCCCGTTCAGGTGATTCGTGCCCTTGGGGTTATATGCTACCGTGAGCTGAATTTCCTCAAGCATATCGACGATATAATCCTTAAGACAAATTCAGAACTTGGCTTCGTGAAACGATGGTCCAAATAATTTGCAGACCCCTACGTAAGCCGTCCGCTTCTTGAACACGCTTGTCAAGTCTGGCCGTCTTTCCAACAAGTGCACATTGCCAGAACTGAAAGCATTCAACGCCGTTTCCTCCGATTTGCTCTTCGAGATCTTAATTGGAGTAATCCTTTGATATTACCTTCTTATCAAGACCGAATCAAACTCCTCAACCTCAATGCGCTGAAAGATCGAAAAGAAATATTTGACATTCTCTTCACTCACCGGTACTTTACAATTAGTTAACTAAAGTCTTAGCTATTAAGTTTCTTAGTTTGTAAGATAGATTAAGTAATAGCTTGTATTATGGGGTTTTGCCCCCACCAAAATTAAAAATTAAATTACAACAGTAAAAACACTTTTTTAAATTCGGATTTGTCGTTAGAAGTGGACTCAGAGATCAGAGATCATCTGGTTGACGGGCGCATGGCCCTATTTCACTTCTCACTTTGCACTTATCAAGTTTTTCGTCAATTTGCAAAAACTTTTATGTTCTTCAGTACTGTGAAATTTGAAAGGTGACATGTTGAAATTGTTAATTGAAATTTGACAATTCTGAAATTTTTATAAAATCTTTGCTAATTCTGTTCCACGTACGTTTTCTTCTGCAAAGTGCAGAGTAAAATTTGCAAGATATTATGGAACAGAAACACTTTTCAATTTGCAAAACATTGTAATTTGAAAGTGAAAAGCTGATAAGTTTTTTTGTGGTGCTCTCGACGCACTGCTGAATCTTACTTCCCTCGATACCTACAACATGGGTTGAACTCTCAAGAGATATGGTTTATGGTTCGAATCGCATTTTTTGACACATCTCAATGGATATGTCTCCAAGCAACACAATTGACTCTTTTGTTTTGACTAGATAGGGCAGAGGTAGATCACCACCTTTTTACCAACACGTCGACCTGAACGATTGCCTCTTATATCGAATACTTGAACATTTGCCATATTATTGAGAATTCGTAAAACTAGAAATGAAACTAGTTTCAGGTAAAGCTAGTTTCGATTCAAGTTTTGCAAAAATTAATCAAAACTAGTTTAAAAAAAAAAAGAAGCACTCCGGGAGTGCCGACAGAAGTGAAAACAGAATTGAATTTTCAGTAAATATTTTAATGTACAGGAAAATCTTTTCATTGAAATGTTTCTTCTTAGTGCTTATAATAAAAATAGATAAATAGTGGCAAAATTTAATTCAATGTTTTATAATATATGTACATGTACATATGGAAGAACATCAATGAAACTTATGAGTTTTCATTCACATTTTCAGCTTTTCCATTATCATCTCATGCAATCATCGTATTCTAATAATGAAGTAATAGGCCTATGGTAACTAAAATAGGAAACGAAAAATTTTGACTCGAATCTATTGAAATATATCGCAAAGACTGCACCAACTGTCGATTTATATTTCGTTGTATTAAGGCTGCGGTCATTCGTCATTGTTTAATAAATTATATTCTTCTTTTAAAAATTAAAGGCGGAGTTGATGTTTAAAGTCACCATTCAAAATCATTAGCAAATCATCAAATCTCTCCCCAATTTTGCCGTGAAGGTGTGCAGAAGCGTATTCAGAATAAATAAATAAATTTTTATATAAAAACTGTCGTATTACACTTAACGTATTCGGTGAAATATAAACGCCAAATATTATAACTTGCTGTTCATTTTCACAGTTGCAACGACAAACAGATAGATTGCCGATATCAAAATAGTACTAGACATACTAGTGTACCTCGTATGCAAATTCATATGATTTGCACAAAAAATGGCAGTTGTATCTGACAACCATTTATAGATAGCTACTCCTGCTGCTGGACGATCATGCCTTCTGAAACTTGCAACTAAATTGAAATCAGGAATATCATATATTTCTTCTTCACCCATGCGAGTCTCTGTTAAAATTAATACGTTAATTTTCTTAGCGATAGTGTCTATTGAGTAATGGTTTTCAAGCTATTTTCATGCAACCGTTTCAATTCCATCGATAAATCATCGCGATGAGTTGTTGATCTCTTCTAATTTGTTGTAAAAAGCGTCTCTTACTCTGTCATGATGAAATTTCCAGCTTCACTTATCCAGCCACTCTTCATTGTAATGGCAGTAAAATATTTGGTGCTTTTAATTTTTTCTGCGTTGCATAAATTTTTCTCTGTTTCTTCAATTGATTTCTTTCTTCTCTGTATTTCTCCGAGTCGGTAAGTACAATTCAATTACTATATAATAATGCTATTGCATTCTTTTAAGTCATTTAGCAACATAAAAATTAAGGTGTCTCTTGGCTCAATGGTAGAGTCGTTGGCTATCCAGTCGATCTTTGACTTTCGAGCAAGAAAGACTTCAGCGGAGACAGTGTTATACTAAAAGTATTTTTTCAAGTGAGTGAAAGTTCAAGTACAAAATAAGTTATCGATTTGATAACTGAAAAGTTAGCGCAGTGGTAGAGTGGCGGACTCTGAAGCCAAGGGTCGTGGGTTCAAATCCCACTCAGAGGCGACCAAAATTTTGGAAGCTTTTTTTCATAACCGGGAGGTAGAAAACGCTATTGACTGGGAAAAAAAAACAGATGGTCAAGGAGAAAAGGGCAGGGGCATCGAAAGATGCCTCTGCGAATAAAGAATTGTTGGAATCAACAACAAATTCTACAGCAGCGGCAACAACCGCAAAACTGATAGCGGCAACAACCGCAACAACATCAGAGGCAGCTGGAACTGCAGTTAAGAGGAGGCGGCGCCTAAAAGTAAAGCCGAATTTAGTGCCCCGAAAGCAAAAGGTGAAGGGAGCGGCAGAGGAGGTCGACGACGATGGTATGTCGACCAGTTCAGAAAGCATCGTAAGTCTCAATTCGACTTACGATTATGAATCAAACGGTGGCGAGGGCCGTTATACAGGTAGCGGCAACTCGTTCGCTGCCTTGGCAGATAACAACATGGTCAACAACGACAACAACGACAACAACGACAACAACGACGAAGACGAAAAACGGATGCAATTTCTCACCGAGACGCTGGGAAAGTTTAGCAAGGAAATTGCCGAAATCAAAGAAAGGCAAGAGGCTCGCAGGCGAGCGGAGAGGGAGGCGCATCAACAACAGTCGCAGTCAAAAGTTGATGCGCCAAAACAACAGCGACCACCAGCAAAAACAATAAACAAAAAAACTGCGCCCGTGCAGCAACGCGGGACTGCAGCAAAAAAAGCTGAAATAAATAAGAAAACTGCTACCAATGAGCAGCCACGGGGGACCGCGGCTATAAAAGCCGCGACAACGAGCCAGAGTCAAGCCCAAAATCAGCAGAAGCAGCCAGCAGAGCAACAACAGCAGCCAGCACAACAACAACAGAAGAAGACACAAAAAAGCAGGGTGCCCCCTATTAACCCCCTAAAAATGGATTTCAAAGCAACGAAAAATATATGTAAGTCCGCCATTGGCGATAAATTTACTATAAAACGATTAGGTCAAGATCGGCATGCGATCCAATGTGAAAACATTGGTGACCATAAGATCGTTCGGGAGTTGTTGAAAGTGACAGCCACCGAACATTTTACATTTACTCCCAAAGAGGAGAAACCAAAATGCATGATATTGAAAGGGGTAGAGCCTACCTCTGACCCAGAGGAGCTCTTAGTTGAACTCCGCAGGTTGGCGGGCGACGATCTCGAGTTCATCGGGGTCAAGTCGTTCACCACGGCCAAGGCAAGACGGGAGAAGCGGCTTTTGCCGATGTTCCTCGTCACTTTATCACCCAATAGCCGTCTGGAGAGTCTAAGGAAAATCTCCGTCCTGGACTACCAGATGGTAAGATGGGAAAAATTAAACAGGCACGGGGACATTTTACAATGTCTTCGTTGCCAACGGTTCGGTCACGCCGCATTCAACTGCCAAATGCAGTCGAGGTGCGTCAAGTGTGGAGAGAACCACAACGACAAAGAGTGTAAGCTCGGTGAGACAAGGGTCGAAGACAAGACCCTACTGAAGTGCATTCTCTGTGGTGGAGATGGGCACCCTGCTAATTATCGGGGTTGTCCTCGATACCAGATTATTAAAAAATCAAAAAAAGCTGCTCCAACAGCAACTAAGGATGAGGGAAGGCAAACAGCCGGACCAATTCCAAGGGCCGTCGTTCCCGAAGTCTCTTACGCCCAAATGGCGTGGGGGGCTGGGAAAACGGTACAGCCTCCTCAGAAAGCGGCCGCACAGCCATCTGTGTCAAAGGCTGCTACTGGGGAGTCAGAGGTGATGGTAGCTCTGCGTGTCATTCAGGCACAAATGAGTGAACTATCACGGCAAATAAGTGAGCAGGCGCGTAGGGTGGATTTGATCTACCGTGCAGTGCCTTCGCTTGCGCAATTTTTGGGTTAACGGGCGCGCTGCCGGAGAGGCCTTTCAAGATCCTAGCCGTGAATGTGAATTCGCTAGTTAGGGTAGAACGACGAGCCAACTTCTCTGAGTTGTTAAAAGACCAACGTCCGGATGTATGTATGGTTAGCGAAACTAGGCTAAACCAGCATCACAATTTGACGAATAATAATTACAATATCGTAAGGAGGGACCGACCCAACTCGACTTTCGCGGGTGGGGTTGCGATCTTCATACGTAAGGGCATTGCTCATAAGGTAATATATAGTGGTGAAGTACGCCGATTCCAGTTGCTTGAAGCGTGTATCGTATGCATCCCTCTCCAACAGGGGAGGCGCTTGTATGTGGTCGCGATCTATGCGCCGGAGGCTTCTCAAAATTCATGTTTTATAACAGAGCTTGAAACACTTTTTCGATGTCTGAAACTGAACTCAGAAGAAAACTATTTCCTTTTGGCCGGTGATTACAATGCTAAACACCAAGATTGGGGAAATCAATTAGCCAATCCAAGGGGGACCCAGCTATTCAATTGGCTGGGGCTCCACAGCATTGAGTGTAAAGTCGATCTGCTGGCTGACAGGCCTTCATATCCTCGAAGTGGCTCTTATTTGGATCTATTGCTTTTAGACTCAAGACTTAAACTGACCGACGACATTCTGCGACGGACGAAAAATTGTTTGACGACGGTTGAGTACGACAGTGACCACTGTGGACTTGCCGCCGTCATACTGCTTCCGAACGACCTTGTGGAACTGGAGGAGTACGTGCCAACGCACTCTTACAACTACGGTAAGACACGTTGGCCGCGCTTTTCCAGTGCCGTATCAAGGGAACTTCGTTCGAACGGTATTGCGCCGCCATGCAACAGGAATCTGTCGAACGTTGAGATCGATGGGTACCTGCAACGTATGGAGGATGCAATCCGTAGCACAATGGACAGGACAATTCCTAAATATAGGCAACATGACTCTACGAACATGTACAGAAACGCGACAATAGACGCACTTTACAAACAAAAAAGTAGACTCCTGTCAAGACTCAAACTCTTGCACAGGAGGTTTACTGACCGACACGATTTGGAGATTAGAACTCTGAAGTCACAGATCAAAAATCTCCAACAGTTAATTAAAGAAAATTACAGAATCTCTATATCGCTTTTCTGGAACAACAAAATTCGGGCTGTACAATCCAACAACCCGAGTATGTTTCCGGAAATAAATAAAATTTTTAGGAGAAAAGATCAAAATGACCTTCAGGGTATTAAACTCCAAAGGACGACAGAAAACAAAAACTTACTTTTGACAGTAGGGATAGATCCGGATGAGGCCATCTTGGATGATGACCACTTTATAGTGGAAGATGCTCAGGAGAAGGTAGAGACGGTGGGTGCTGTTTTCGAGCGAGTATATAAGGTGAATGAGTGCATTCGCCCGAATTACGACCTTGAGAATAGAGCCTTCGTTGGACACTTCTATCTTAGAGACGAGATCTCGCATTGGCGATCCGAGAATCCTGGTTTCACTTGGTTCAATGACGACCGACTTGCAAATGCAGTCATCGCCCAGCGAAACGGGGATAACACCCTGTTCGTTTCTAAGATGGACCTCTTGGACATCTTTCACAAAATAAAGAAAAAGAAGTCAGCAGGTGTCGACGGCATACCCAATGTTGTGCTGCGAAACCTCCCTTCGGAAGCGGTGGACATTTACACCACGTTGTTCAACAATGCGCTGAATAATGCATATTATCCAGTGCGTTGGAAGACGGCAGTGGTACATCCTCTCCTTAAAAAAGGTAAGGATGGTTCCAATCCAGCAAATCTCCGGTCAATTAGTCTTCTTCCGAGTATCAGCAAAGTATTCGAGAAAGTTCTCAATAGAGCTCTGTCCACATGGGCTGAGGACAAACATATTATTCCAGAAAATCAGTTCGGTTTTAAGGCGGGCCATGATACCACACATGCCGCGTCTAAACTAGTATCAGATATTCAATGGAACAAAGCTAAAAATCAGTGTACGGGTGCATGTCTGGTTGACTTGGAGAAGGCTTTCGATACCGTTTGGTTAGACGGTCTTTTCTATAAGTTGATCAGATATGGCATGAGTAAACCACTGCTTTATATTCTAAATGACATGCTTCATGGTAGAACGTTTGTTGTGAAAAGTTGCAACACAACTTCTACCAGAACTTTTAAAATACAGAACGGTCTACAACAGGGGGCGGTAAATTCGCCTATTTTATTTAGCATTTTCACCGGCGATCTAATTGGTTCTCTTCACCATGCTATAGCGTACGCCGACGACCTTATTGCGTACAGAACAGGTCCAAAGATCGAAGTCATCAAAATACTTTTGCAGCGTGACTTCGATAAGATCCAGCAATATTGCGATGACTGGAAGTTGAAAATCAACGTCCAGAAATCGGAAACAATTGTGTTTAGAACCTCGTTGGCTCGGGCCTCATGGGATACGAGAAAGAACTGGCGAAAGCTGGTGATCGTTGATCTACATGGCCACCCACTGCCAAACAAAGTAGTAGTCAAGTACCTTGGCATCTGGCTAGATCAGTATCTATATTTTAACAAACATATGGATGCGGCTCTGGCCAGGGCTAGGGGAGCTTTTGCTCTGACAAGGCGACTGTTTCACAGCAGTCAACTTGATAGCAGAGTGAAGGTGATTTGCTACATGGCCCTCATAAGGCCAATGATTGTCTATGGGTGCCCCGTGTGGTTCAATGTTACAGCGTCTCAAATGGAAAAGATTCGGGTGTTTGAGAGACAGTGTCTGCGTACCTGTCTTGGATTGCACAGAACACCAGAGTCGGAGTACAGAAAATATTATCCTAATGAGGTCCTTTACAACGGGGCTCAAATAAACAGGATCGACAACTTCATTATAAAACTGACTCGTGGTCACACTGCAAGAGCGATGACCTCGACCAATGGCCTGATTTTTGGGGCTTATTACCCCAACACTGAATATATGGAGAAAACGCGCTTCAGTGGATTTGTCCCACCGGAGGCTTTCCTCTATTTTGATATGGTAGGGTTGATTCAGGATAGATTGGCGGTTCCGCTAATCTACCACGTCTGCCGTAAGTCCGTGGAACGACGGCTCCTTTACAACCGAGACGTCACCGCAGTAGGCGGAGAAGTTGAAGAGCTCCTCCGGTTCAGTAGGGCGGTTTCAGATCGCGATCGTCGTGACGTTGTTAAAACGTCGAAAATGTTCTGGTGGTTGTCGGAGCAACAACATGAATTTGATATTGATAGCGAGTCGCCAATGGCTGGCTTACACAGGTTTAGCGTGTAAGTCTTAGGGTATAGGGGGTGGGCACAGTAGCAAACAAAAAAATCACAAAAAATCAAAAAAAAAAAAAAAAACATAAAATCAAAAAAATCAAAAAAAAAAAAAAATCACAAAATACAAAAAACCAAAAAAAAAAAAAAAAAAATTAAAAAATACAAAAATCCAAAAAAAAAATTACAAAATACAAAATACAAAAAAAAAAAAAAAACCCAAAAGCTTCTGTGGCTGCTCTAGTTTTAAGTAGATTTAAGTAGTTTTAATTAGTTTTAATTAGTTTTAAGAAAACAAAAAACATGATCTATCTAACTAAGTTTTTTAAAATTTTCTTAGTTTTAACTTGTTCTAGTTTTGATTCATAAGGTATCTTAAGGCCGAAAGGCACTAGTAGTAAGATATTGAATAATTTAGAGTACCCGCCTAGGGTCAGTAAATTAAGTTATTATATAAGCTAGTTTTACACATTTTTGTTAGCATGTAAGTAGATATAAGAAAAATTGAATAAAAATGAATTAAAAAAAAAAAAAAAAAAAGTCGTTGGCTATTAAACTGAGGGTCTCATGTTCGAATCCCAGCCGTGGCGATCAATTTTTATTTATGTTTTCACTTTAAATAAACAAAAAAATGCAAGTCATGGCTGGGAAACGAACCTGAGACGCTGGGCTGTGACGACTTTACATACGAATTACGATGAGCCAATCAAAAAATGGTGTCGGTCGCGAATTCATTGATTTACCCCCATAGCAAAAGTGCCAAACGCGCCTAAAGAAGTTTTCACTTCAAAAATCGGTATTATTGATTTCTGGAGATAAACTAGTTCAAGTTTTGAAAATGGTTTCTCGTTTTGAATATCGAAACTAGTTCCATAGCAAAGGCTGCTTTGATTTTGAAAACAAAATCGAAAACTCAAACAAATTCTGTAATTTGCAAGCGTTTGATTGTTTGTATAAATATACAAATAAAATAAAATAAAGGTAAGCGTTGAACTTACCATTTTATTTCTCAAGAATAAGAAAATATGGAAGGTCGACGGTTCATGATCATTAAAAGAAAAAAATTTACCGAATCAGAAATGAAGACCCTGGCATCGCTTTGTTTATCAAATGGTAGAAATAGTATTTGGTTCAAAAAGACAAGCAAAGCGACTCAAACAAGAAAGATCATTGGATTACTGTCCATTCAGTGTTCAATACGGTAATTACGCAACACATTAACGTAATTCAGTAGGTATACAAATAGCACCTCTTTTAGTCATATATTAGATGCA
Organism: Melanostoma scalare; assembly: GCA_949752695.1. Classification (NCBI taxonomy): domain Eukaryota; kingdom Metazoa; phylum Arthropoda; class Insecta; order Diptera; family Syrphidae; genus Melanostoma; species Melanostoma scalare. The sequence goes on from OX456986.1 coordinate 58,086,162, forward strand.
CCTACCACGAATCATATCTGCCCTTCTAAGACGCTTCAAATTCATTTTGATGCATTTGCGGATAGTGTACGAGAACGCCATAATATGATAACAACGGGGGCTAAAGTTGACAAATTGCCGTTTCAGGTGACAGGTCCAATGTTAGATCTGGCGAATGCTTTTCATCTTTCGGTTTGGATGGTTTTGGGTCAGATATACCAAATTTGTTGACTGGCACAGACGCCCTGCCAATTGCTTTGACTGTGGCAGATAAATATCCAACGGCAGCAGTAGCTTACTCTTTCCAATACTGCATCGCTGAGCAATGGGAAAATCTTTTGAATGCTGACTTCGAGTCCGCAACACAGAGTCTGTAAACTTTGCTCAAAAATCTCTGTCACAAGCCGAGTTGCCTTGTACAGAAATCGAAGCAATAAGTTCAATTATCGTTGCCTTACCAGCGACTCCGATTCCTGGTCACATGCAGTTTTTCCGTAGCAGAAACCCGCCAATTACTTCCAATCGTTGGAGTTGGAGAAACACAACAAAGAAGTTCTTTTTAATCAGTAAGTACAGTTGATTATCGCTGCAGGCAATGAATTAGATTGGTCCTGCAAAATGCGTGCTGCAATTATTAGTTTCTTAGCAGATGGCCGTGCCATATTTCACCTATGTCGCAGTATTGGAAACCGGCCTTTACCGACTTTTGACAGGATCAATAGCCAATCCGGGTTGATTTACTGTGTATGAGGTAGCCAAATACGGTGTATGTGAATAACCTGAATCCCTGCTTTGATTTTGAAAACAAAATAGAAAATTCAAACAAATTCTGTAATTTGCTTTGATTGTTTGTATAAATATACAAATAAAATAAAATAAAGGTGAATAAAGGTAAGCGTTGAACTTACCATTCTATTTCTCAAGAATAAGAACATATGGAAGGTCGACGCGACGGTTCAAGATCATTAAAAGTAAAAAATTTACCGAATCAAAAATGGAGACCCTGGCATCGCTTTGTTTATCAAATGGTAGAAGTAGTATTTGGTTCAAAAAGACAAGTAGACAAGCAAAGCGACTAAAACAAGAAAGATCATTGGATTACTGTCCAATCAGTGTTCAATACGGTAATTACGCAACACATTAACGTAATTCAGTAGGTATACAAATAGCACCTCTTTTAGTCATATATTAGATGCACCTACCACAAATCATATCCACCCTTCTAAGACGCTTCAAATTTATTTTGATGCATTTGCGGATAGTGTACGAGAACGCCATAATATGATAACAACGGGGGCTAAAGTTGACAAATTGCCGGTTCAGGTGACAGGTCCAATGTTAGATCTGGCGAATGCTTTTCATCTTTCGGTTTGGATGGATGCCAATTGCTTTGACTGTGGCAGATAAATATCCAACGGCAGCAGTAGCTAACTCTTTCCAATACTGCATCGCTGAGCAATGGGAAAATCTTTTGAATGCTGACTTCGAAGTCCGCAACACAGAGTCTGTAAACTTTGCTCAAAAATCTCTGTCACAAGCCGAGTTGCCTTGTACAGAAATCGAAGCAATAAGTCCAATTATCGTTGCCTTACCAGCGACTCCGATTCCTGGTCACATGCAGTTTTTCCGTAGCAGAAACCCGCCAATTACTTCCAATCGTTGGAGTTGGAGAAACACAACAAAGAAGTTCTTTTTAATCAGCAAGTACAGTTGATTATCGCTGCAGGCAATGAATTAGATTGGTCCTGCAAAATGCGTGCTGCAATTATTAGTTTCTTAGCAGATGGCCGTGCCATATTTCACCTATGTCGCAGTATTGGAAACCGGCCTTTACCGACTTTTGACAGGATCAATAGCCAATCCGGGTTGATTTACTGTGTATGAGGTAGCCAAATACGGTGTATGTGAATAACCTGAATCCCTGCTTTGATTTTGAAAACAAAATAGAAAATTCAAACAAATTCTGTAATTTGCTTTGATTGTTTGTATAAATATACAAATAAAATAAAATAAAGGTGAATAAAGGTAAGCGTTGAACTTACCATTCTATTTCTCAAGAATAAGAACATATGGAAGGTCGACGCGACGGTTCAAGATCATTAAAAGTAAAAAATTTACCGAATCAAAAATGGAGACCCTGGCATCGCTTTGTTTATCAAATGGTAGAAGTAGTATTTGGTTCAAAAAGACAAGTAGACAAGCAAAGCGACTAAAACAAGAAAGATCATTGGATTACTGTCCAATCAGTGTTCAATACGGTAATTACGCAACACATTAACGTAATTCAGTAGGTATACAAATAGCACCTCTTTTAGTCATATATTAGATGCACCTACCACAAATCATATCCACCCTTCTAAGACGCTTCAAATTTATTTTGATGCATTTGCGGATAGTGTACGAGAACGCCATAATATGATAACAACGGGGGCTAAAGTTGACAAATTGCCGTTTCAGGTGACAGGTCCAATGTTAGATCTGGCGAATGCTTTTCATCTTTCGGTTTGGATGGATGCCAATTGCTTTGACTGTGGCAGATAAATATCCAACGGCAGCAGTAGCTAACTCTTTCCAATACTGCATCGCTGAGCAATGGGAAAATCTTTTGAATGCTGACTTCGAAGTCCGCAACACAGAGTCTGTGGACCTTGCTCAAAAATCTCTGTCACAAGCCTAGTTGCCTTGTACAGAAATCGAAGCAATAAGTCCAATTATCGTTGCCTTACCAGCGACTCCGATTCCTGGTCACATGCAGTTTTTCCGTAGCAGAAACCCGCCAATTACTTCCAATCGTTGGAGTTGGAGAAACACAACAAAGAAGTTCTTTTTAATCAGCAAGTACAGTTGATTATCGCTGCAGGCAATGAATTAGATTGGTCCTGCAAAATGCGTGCTGCAATTATTAGTTTCTTAGCAGATGGCCGTGCCATATTTCACCTATGTCGCAGTACCGGAAACCGGCCTTTACCGACTTTTGACAGGATCAATAGCCAATCCGGGGTGATTTACTGTGTATGAGGTAGCCAAATACGGTGTATGTGAATAACCTGAATCCCCTACGAAGACGTATATGTGCATACTTGCCAAATTGACAGATGCCGAAACGAAGCTGCAGAAAATGATGTGAAGTAAAAAAGTTTTGATGAATAATATGTAAGACTTCATTAAACTCCAATTAAACTCAAACAAAAATTAACTTAAGATTTCATATGAATTCATAACACCACTTCTTCTTGCAAAGGCTTTATTGAGATTGACTCGATATAACAACGTTATAAAATAGAGAAAATTCTAAAATTCCAACTACATGAACAGAAGACTTCTTAATATACTATTTTTAAGATCAAATACAAATCATTGGTTTTTGGTGATCCTTAGGAGATGTTATAAGAAGGTTTTGAAGATGTTTTTAGTTGAGTGAGAAATGTGATTTTTGAGTAGGGAAGAATAATTTCAGAACAAAGGAAGAATAAGTCTATTTCTCCATTAATCAAATACTAACTGAGTACTGTATTTGTGAAATGGAATAAACTTAAATGGGAGGAGAAAATATTATGTTTGGCTTATTTTATTTTAAAATGGTCTAGATTTCTGAGGATGCTTTTTGTCAAAGGCTCAGGTAAGCTTAGCGGATCCAGAGTCTTCTAAAGAAGCAGTAAAACTTTAGATTATTGAAGCTAGTTTATTTCCGATATTATAAATAAGGTTGGTTTATACATTTCATACAATGTCTATAATTCTAATTCAAGTTTATATTTCGACGTCTTTATTGATGCGGGCAGATTTCACTCCTCTTCGGGTGAAGTTTCACTTAGGGTTCGGCTGGGTTATGGTCTAGTCCGTGCTAGTCTATGTGCTCTTGGGCTCGGATTTGGAGTAGCGCTGGGTTTCTTGGCATCTCTCCCTTTGTAAAGTAGATTCTGTATTGATACTTGGAAGAGGGAGTTAATGGTTGCTCTGAGATAGCAGGAGCCACTATAGATTCACAACGAGATAGCGTTGGACACTATAAATTCACATCGAGATAGCGTTGGACACTATTTACTCACCCAGTCTTGGTTTCGGAATTTTATTCCTGCGCTGCCGGTACCGGAATGAATTTTCATCTATTTCACTGGTTGCCTTATACACCTTTTGATAGTAAGAGAATGTGAGCTGTACCAGTCAGTGAAATGTCACTCCACGTGGAGTCAATGGTAAGTCGCTGGTGGTGTTGTTGCTGTTGGTTATCGTCACCATTATCATCGTCTGTGTTGGTATATGCACTCTTCTATTGGCCTTGGTGTTATTGCTGGTTTATTTTGCTGTTGTTTTGTTTTGTAGGAGTGAATGTGTAATGGGTCATTACAGATTCTGGAAAAATTTAACTAGAAAAACAGCTCTTTGTGAAACAGTAATTGTTTCATCTGAAAAACGATGAAAAAAGGTTGCTATCTAGTAGTACAATTAACCGTTATAAAACACAGGCTAATCGATTTTGCTGCGGGCCTACATCTTGTTAATAGCACAAGCTTCTCTCATCTCAAAATTCTAAAGGCACATGGCGATCCTCTAATCTCTAATGGGCCAAATTTGACTAGGAACACTACCTTGGTGTCGGAGAGCTACAATCGTAAGAGATAGCCAAAGCCTTTTCCTCCAATCGAGTGTCGAACTGTCCTTGAATCCTATTTCGCCAGAATTTAGCAGTAAAGAACAGTGGCAATAATGCCAACAAACAGTCAGAACTTTATTCTTTGATGTTCTGGACGGGTTTGAATCGGCCTCCAAAACGAAACCCATGGTTCGGAGAAGAATGGCGGCATATAATAGGTCCCCTCCATTCCCTTACAAGGCATGGTTGTGAGAAATGCGGGGGTCCCAGCTCTGTTGTGCCACCCTATTTATTTATAAAGATGGGAAGAACACCGTTTGAGGAAATTGAGAGATGCCATGATAGGAATGAGACTCGAGAATTTTACCAAAATGTAAAAAGATCCACCTCAAACCCAAGCCAGCAAGGAAACATAGTGATTGAATCGTATTCGCTGCTGATGATCTAGAAAGACCACTTCTGCAAACTGTTTAACAGCGAAGATATATAAACTCTGCTATCAGGCAGACTGCCCCATTGAATTGCGACGATGTGCAAGAATGGCATCCTTCCAACCTAGATGAAGTTAATCTGGCCATTCGCAAGCTCAAATCAAGTAAAACTCCAGGTGCAGATGGCATCGATGCTAAGCTAATCAAGGCAGCTGGAGGCAACCATCTTTTTATCGATTTCAAAGCTGCCATGGTAATCCAAACCTAGATCGTTCCAGTCCTGCTATACGGTACGGAAGAACTGACCTTATATCTAAAGTAAGTTTGGTCGTTTCGAAATCAAAAATACACCTAAAGATCTTTCATCGCGATATGGGCAAAGGTAGAAGAGTACACATCGCAAGACTACGATGGCTGGGATAGCAAAGCTAATGGACATCCAAGATCAGGTTCGGCGGTTTTTCGAAAGAACATTGAAGGGAAGGGGTTGACATCGTCTTAATTGCCGCAGTTAAGTGGAGAATTAAATCCACCGATTTAGAGTACAAAACTGAAAAGAGGAGAAATCGTGATTATAGCCAAAGATGTTGGTTGAGGCCCAGGTTCACACCCATAATGCCCACCTAAGTAAGTAGGTAAGGTTAGTTTAAAGTGGCTGTTAGCTCGGCTAACCCACTTAGGCTCGTTGGGCCCATTGTGATACCACAATAGATCTTGCGTAGGCTAAGGATCAAAGTAAAACCATTTCGAGCTTACAATGAAGCGGGAGAGACGCAGAGCGTCGATGTGGGTAAGATCACTAGGATCATCAAAGAAATACGAACCTAGGTGTATCGTACGTTTGTGAACTAAAGCTGGGCATGAACAGAGAAGGTGGGAAAAAGTCTCCTCCTCCTCCTTCTCCTCATCTTCTGCAAAAATCGTTTGAGACGACTCCCAGCCTTACGGCATGTCTTCCAATAAGACAGTATCCTGTGATGACACTTATCGTCGCACTAATGTGTTTTCTTTTGAGAGAGATCAAGCCGTTCGACCGCTTAATATCTAGCTTGGGTCAGATCTGTGTCGTTGCGTTACACGTTAAACTGCTTGACCATCTCAGATTAGTTTTCTTTTATGCGTCCTGCTTGAGCAAGAGTTTGTATGTAGCGATTGGTATGCCGATACTCTCCGTTTTCAATGAGAAGGGCAGAAGTGTTCCGTTGCTGGAGAGTTCTTCTGCCTTTTTAATGTCTCTATGCCCCGGCATGGGATTTGATGGCCGCATGACTGAGAAGATGCATATATCCTTTTTGAATGTCATGTTTTCTCTGAGCCAAGACAGACGCTACAATGATCTGGAAGACAAAGCGAAATGTTTAATTTCATTTCGTCTGAATAGACAACCTACTCCTTCATTTGTTTTCCAACCGTCCGCATGACCAATATTATTGTTGGGCCATTGTGAGACTTCTTGTAATCGAATAGTCGAACTCGCAGCTATTTGTTTACTGTAGATTTCAAGTGGGACTAGGCTTAACAGGATGTCCAGTGACGCTGAACGTTGGAATTTGATGAAACTGCCAAGACTGTCATGATAAATAGCTAGTGCAGTCCACGATACTGCAACACCGTAAGTGAAGATAGGCCTGATGACCGAGATGTAAAGCCAATGTGTGATGCGAAGTTGAAGGTCCCACTTGTTTCCTATGGCTTTTTTTCACGAAAAGAGTGCTACTGTAGCTTTTTTCACTAAATTTTTTTTCTTTCACTAAATTAAACCCAAGTATTTAGCCTCATTGGAGGAAGTTAATTGTATATTGTTAATGAAAGGAGGATCTATGTGCGGAAAATTGTATTTCCTAGAGAAGAGTACCAGTTTAGTCTTGTGTGGATTTATTCCAAGTCCACTATTACTGATCCATTTTGAAATTTTGTTGGGAGCATTTTAAAGCAGTTCTTTTAATATGCTTTCCTGTGACTGCAGTGGTAACATCGTCTGCATACGCAAAAACCCTGCAACCATACCCCTCCAGGTTTATCAGTAGTTCATTTACCAACAAATTCCAGAGAAGAGGAGAGAGGACTCCACCTTGCGGAGTGCCTCTAGTCCCTCTACTTACACCTCTTTCCGGAGAAGCCTCTTCCAGTGTTGAGTTTATGATTCGACTTTCAAGTAGTCTTTCAATCAACTCACCGAGTAAGGGGTCAACCTTGTAAGTGCTCGGGAGATCGCAGATGTTTTGACGTTGTTAAAGGCGCCTTCGATGTCTAGGGCGAGTATTCTAATGTAAGGTCTAGCGTGTGTAGAATCGTTTCAATTGATTTACCCTTGCAATATGCGTGTTGGGCTTGAGAAAGAAGTGATTTATCAAGCGTATTTCGGAAGTGCTTATCAATCAACTTCTCTAGTGTTTTAATAATAAAAGAAGATAGACTGATGGGTCGGAGGTCTTTAGGTTTATATCGAGACTATTTTCCAGCTTTACATTCACTTCCCTCCAAGTGGCGGGAATGTGAGCCAGGTTTAAGCAGCCCCTCAATAGATTTTTTAAAATTGGTAAAATTATTTTGAGGAATTTCTGAAGCTCAACAGGTGTCATGTTGTCTGGCGCCGGGGAATTGTAAGATTTGAAGCTGTTTATTGCCCATACTATTTTTTCCCTTGAAATGAGATCGTTTAAGTGGTTTGTTGTCATGTTGTATCTAACTATGCTTTGTCCACCAGTGTTGGTTGAACTACTCGGAAAGTGTGTATCGAGCAGCAGTTTCTTCACACAAATTTGTCCAGATACCTTCTGCTTTTTTTTTTTTTTAGAAAACTTGGTACCTTTGGATTTTTTGAGAGGATCTTCCAACACATTTTACTTTATCCGTTGTGTTTTCGCCTTAGAAAGCTAAAAACACCCCAAAGGGCCATAGAAATATAACTTACTTACTTACTTAAGGTGGCGCTACAGTCCGGGTCGGACCAGGGACTCAACCAACATGCTTCTCCAGCCAGCTCTGTCCCTAGTTAGCTGCCTTCAGTTTTGCACGCCAAGTTGGTTGAGGTCCTCTCCTACTTGCGTGCGCCACCTGAGTCGCGGTCTTCCTCTACTGCGCCGTCCCTCGGGATTGGATTCGAAGACTTTCCGGACCGGAGCATTGGTGTTAATTCGGTGTACATGACCCAGCCATCTAAACCGTTGAACCTTGACTCGTTTGACCAGGTCAGTGTCGCTGTATAGCCCGTACAGTTCGTGGTTAAATCTTCTCCACTCTCCATCTATGCAGTCGGGACTAAAAATAACCCGAAGAATTTTTCTTTCGAAGCATCGTAAAGCGTTTTCATCTACCTTTGACAAGGTCCATGCCTCTGCGGCATATATAAGGACCGGGATGATAAGTGTCTTATATAGGGACACTTTAGTTGCTCGAGAGAGGAATTTACTATTCAATTGCCTTCTTAGTCCGAAGAAAAGCGATTGGCAAAAGTTATTCTTCGTTTGATATCAGCGCTGGTGTCGTTGTCTGAATTAATAGCGGCGCCTAGGTAGACAAAGTCCTTAACTACCTCAAAGTTATAGCCGTCTATCGTGACGTTCTGTCGGTGTTGGGTGTCCTTTTTTGATGACAGCAGATACTTGGCCTTGTCCTCATTGACCACTTAACCCATCTTCTTCCCTTCCGTCTCAATGCTCATAAACGCGCCATTGAAATCACGCTGCGTTCTTCTAATTATGTCAATGTCGTCGGCATATCCGAGTAATTGGACGGATTTTTGAAAGATTGTGCCTCTTGTGTTGAGGTGGGAGTTTTGCACTATTCTTTCAAGAACGAGGTTGAAGAAGTCGCATAACAGTGCATCGCCTTGCCTTAAACCTTGGTCATCCTACAAAATCGGACAAGTTTGGTAGGGATGCCAAAACTAGACATGGCTCTATATAACTCCTCTCTATAGATGCTGTCATACGCGGCCTTAAAATCGATAAAAAGGTGGTGGGTATCGATTTGAAGCTCCTGGGTTTTTTCCAAGATCTGCCGTAGTGTGAAGATTTGGTCTATGGTGGACTTTCCTGGTCTAAAGCCGCACTGATAAGGACCTATCAGGTTGTTCACGAATGGCTTTAGACGCTCACACACTACGGCAGAGAGGATCTTATATGCGATGTTAAGAAGACTGATACCTCTGTAGTTGGCGCAGTTCAGAGGGTCTCCTTTCTTGAGGACCGGAAAACAATGCTGAGGTTCCATTCATCGGGCATGCTTTCTTCCGACCATATTTTGCAAATGAGCTGGTGCATACTCCTGACCAGGTCATCGCCTGCCGATTTAAACAATTCGGCAGTGAGGCCATCAGCTCCAGCAGCTTTGTTGGACTTTAGCTTGGATACTGCTGTCTTCACTTCGTTCAGGTCGGGTTGGCGGAATTGTTGGTCTACGTCGCCTAAATCGAATGGTTCTATCTCTCTAACAGCGGAATTGGGTTCATCATCGCCGTTATAGAGCTTGGAGAAGTGGTCTTTCCATATCCTCAGCATTGACTGCGGTTCCACCACGATGTTCCCTTGATCGTCTTTGCAGGCTTCGGTTCGGGGCTTGTAGCCCGAGGCTGTTGTTTTTACCTTCTGGTAAAACTTCCGAACCTCATTCCTGCTGTGGAACCCTTCCGTCTCCTCGATCGCGCGCTTCTCATGCTTTCTCTTTTTTCGTCTAAGAAGCCAGTGTTCATCTCTCCTCTTCTGCTCGTAGAGCTCGCGAGCAGTCCTAGTCTTTTTGTGCAGCGCCGCTTTGTATGCTTCCTGTTTAGCTGCATGTGCTTGCCGGCATTCGTCGTCAAACCAGGGGTTTCGTTGTGGTGGCCGTGTTAAACCCAGCACTTCAGAGGCGGCATCTCTGATCGCTGATTGGCAGTGCGCCACTGGTTCTCTATACTTGATGCTGGCGGCATAGGACTCCTTAAAAGGTTGTAAGAGACTCGATCGGAAAAGAACTTGGCGATCTCTTGCGATTGTAGTCGTCCAACGTCGAATTGTCTCACAGTATTTCCTTGTGTTGGCTTGGATCGGGATATCCGCAGTCGTAACTTGGCTACAACAAGGTAGTGGTCCGAGTCAATGTTTGCCCCTCGGAATGTTCGGACATCCTCTATACTGGAGAAGTGTCGTGCGTCGATCGCAATGTAGTCAATCTGGTTGACGGTTGATTGATCAGGAGATTTCCATGTCCCTTTGTGGTTATTGAGGTGCTGGAACCGCGTGCTAGCTACCAGAACATCTCGCCCCGCAGCGAAATCGATCAGCCTGAATCCGTTATCGGAGGTGTTGTCGTGCAGGCTGTATCTTCCGATAATTCCACCAAAGATATCCTCTCTTCCTAGCTTGGCATTAAAATCTTAATGTCATAGCTAGGCCACTGCTCATATGTTTTGTCCAGGAGCTCGTAGAATACGTCTTTGGTGTCTCCATCCTTTTCCTTTGTGGGGGCATGTGCGCAAATGAGGCTTATGTTGACGAATTTAGCCTTGATGCGGATTCTTGCTATGCGTTCGTTCACATAGTTGAAACTCAAGACTTTTTGCCTGAGTCTAGTTCCAACAACAAATCCACATCCAAACAGTCGCTGCTTTTGTTCTCGGTAGCAATCGCCGTAGTAGATATCGCAGTCTTTTAATTTGCGTCTACCTGGTCCATCCCATCGCATTTCTTGGATATCTGCTTTGTAGCAGTTTAGGGCTTCCGCTAATTGTTCGGTTGCACGTGGTCTATTAAGTGACCTAACATTCCACGTACAGATCCGAAGTTCGTTGTCAGTTTTTCGTTTGCTATGTTCGTCATCAGTAAATCCGTCCGTATCCGAGGCTTGTTGGTGCTTCGCAACTAAGATATCTTTACGTGGCCGGGAAGTCGCCCCGACAGCACGACCCCCAACCTGAGGGGCCAGATCCTTGTATAGCTCGAAGGATGGGGAGCCGGATAAACCGTTCCTTATAGGCCTGAGCTCCAAATATGTTGTAGTAGCCCTATAAGGGGTTCACTAAGTAGTTCAACCTGACTGGAACTGTAGACGCCACCGTTGATTCCATCTAGGAAATTCCTCCGCTGCCGTCTGGATGAAAGGAGAGGTGCCTTAGTGGGAACACCTCTCCCCCCCTCTCTCGTTTGCTGCCACCAACAACCTTCCACTAGGGCTGAGACCCAATCTCCAGTTGAGGTACTAGGCACCCGATGTTCACCACTTGGAGGTGAGAGTAGGAGTTGATAGACAGAGGTGGGTTTTAGGAAAGAACCTAGGGTCCTCTTGGGTGCACGTGTCTACCATTTTATCATCTCATCATAGAAATATAAGCTTTGAACATATCAACGTATGAGAGTTAGAAATGACATAACTAGAAAAGTATCAAAATATGAAGTTTTAAATAAAAAAGCATAATTTTAAACTGGGATCACTATATTGCCGGAATACACAACTGATTAAAATGATGATGCTCATCATTCATTCAATTCGAATGACTTATTCAATTCTTTATGATATTTAGGCGTAATGTATAATGTTAAAAAAAATGTCTCATCTTAATTTTATTGTTGCTTATATATCTTATCAACTTTAACCTATCTTTCTTTTTACAACCGCTATTTCCTTGACATATTATCTTGCACTATAAAAGACTAAATTGTCTTACTTGTACATACAATGTATATCCTCAGTTCTCAAATGAATAAAATTAAAAAAATCCAGGATTGGTACGAAAAGTGGGGAGACAACTTCTTTGATGTTAAATTTAATGTTAAATTTCTGTTTTTAATTGAAATCAACCGAAAGAACTTAAATGATAATAATTATTGAATCGGAAATCCTTTTGGTTAATTAATTTTCCTGCAAATCACATAAAAATTGAAATACTTAAGAACAATTTGAATTTCAGGCTCAACAATCGAGTACTCCATTATCTGTTGTTGCTGATGGCCTGAAGCCTGAAATTATCCAATCAAATATTATGTCGATATCGCTATCGTCTACAAACAGTACTGGATCGGGACAATCTAGAAGTAAACCTCAAGCATGCAAGGTTTGTGGTAAAATGCTTTCATCGGCCAGCAGTTACTATGTACATATGAAGCTACACTCTGGAACCAAACCATTTCAGTGCACAGTAAGATTGTTTTTATGCTTATTGTTATTATTTGTTTAAATTTAATCAATACATTCCATTTAAAGGTATGTGAAGCTGCATTTTGTAGAAAACCTTATCTGGAAGTGCATATGCGAACTCATACTGGCGAACGACCATTTCAATGTGAATTGTGCTTAAAACGATTTAGTCAGAAGTCTTCACTAAACACTCACAAACGTATTCACACAGGTATGAATATATTTGTTCTACATTTAACAAAACAAATGTAAAAGTGTCCCTAAATTTATTCAAAACCAGATTAGTTTGAATGTACAGCGAACTACTTACATTCGGTGTAACTTCTCGCGTTAAAAAAAAATTATTGTGATTCTTGTAAAACATGTAAGCAACACTTGCCAACTTGCCATACCAAATCAACTGTAGGCGAGTTTTATTGAAATTCTATATTCACTTATTTCACTTAAGTAAACTGCTTGTCTACTGGAATTGAGACTGTGCGGTGTAATAACGAAAGGTATATAGATTCACTAAGTTTCGCTGATTTTGTGCGCAGGTACGAGCTGGTGTGTAGACACAGTCACGTCAGTCGAAAAGAAAAAAATGGGAACAACTGGGTCGCACGAACTTGCGATTGTGTTCTAAATACGATATCAAAATCTTCAGGCTGAGTGAAAATTTTCGGTATTCGCTCTGCATAATATATTTTGTGGTACAGGGTTGCCAACTACAGATTAATTATGAAAATTGAATTAAATCACGCAAAATAATGAAAAAATTAAATTAAATATTCCAAAGTTTTGAAGCGAAAATCTAAAAACGCCATTCTTTTGCAGTTGCTAATGCATATGAATGATGAAAATTTAATCAAAATCGTTGGACCAGTTTTTTAAAAAAACGGTTTTTTATTTTTCACTTTTTTTGAAAAACTGTTTTTTTAAAAGTCAAGGATGCAAAGTTTTAGATCTTGTTAGAAGTTGTTTTGAAAAAAATTTTAAAAAAATCAAAGTTATAGCTAAAAAAGTTATTTCCAAAAATCAAAATTTTTTAAAAAAATTTATAAAAATTTCCAAAACAAAATTTTTTTAAATATTGCTATGCAGTCTTTCTTAATAGCTTACGACTTTTTAAATCCAATATTTCGTAAAGATCGTGTTAGCCATTGACGAGAAAATCGGTTTTGAAAAAAAAAATCGGTACTATGAGAGGTTGCGTTTTTAACCTTTTTCCAAAAAATTTTTTTACATCATAAGAAAGACAATTCAAAATTAATCCTTCACACAAATTTTTATTGAAATCGTTTGAGCCGTTTTCGAAAAAAATAAGTATCATCATATCGGTTGTATGTGCAGGAACCGTTATTTCAAGACCTAGAGACTCAATTCCAAAAACTCCTCTGTAGGCTGCTCCACAGACCCTAACTGCAAGTTTTGAAGCTAATCGCTCTATTAGTTCAGACTGTAGATCCATATACAGACAGACAGAATTGCAGGACCCACTTTTTTCGTATTCTCTATCATCGTAATGTCATGTTTAATTGTTATATCAAAATTTTTTTTTCTTCACGATTGAAAAACTTGCCTTATAGTACCTATAATCGCAAGTAAAAAGGGTAGAATACATTAATATTTTTTCATGTTGGTTATCGTGTCCAAGTTGCGTTTTTACATAGATGAAATATACAAATACGAAAACTGGCCCTATCGGCAATCTCCCACGGAATTCTGTTTCCCACGTTATATTTTGTTCTTCACATTGGACATTACCCGCGAGCGTGAACCTCCTTCGAAATGAATTTGCAACGGAACCAATTTTAATACTCATAAAATTATCAAAACAATACGCAAACATAAATGTTTTTTTTAAAATTTTTTTTTGAGAGGAGGCTTATGCTAATCTGGAGCACTCAGACCTAATTTCCGGTCCATTGTACTACCAGGGTAGCAGCCTTCCCTTTTTTTGTGGTGCAGTAGAAGAAGGAAATAAGGTGTTAGTAATTTCACATATAACCTCAATGGCGGCGTCCAGATGAAACTGAGAGGCTGAAAGAAAAGTAGATGCCCAGAGCGGAATTCGAACCCACGCGTCCGGCCTATCTGCTGAACACTCTATCGCTGCACCACGGCCGCCCTGCTGGCGTTAGTGGTGTTTATTTCTATTGCGCTACAATTGTAAATGCGAAACAGATCAAGTAAAATGTGATATAAGTTTCCCATAGAAGGTTCATTCGCGATCGCTTAAAATTCCGCAAGGAACTTTTGAGCATCATTGCCCATACCAATTTTCCGAATATGCGAAATAATTCCAGATAAATTTTATTCACGCCCTTTGTATTGGGCGAAAAAGTAAAAATTCATTTGTAAAAAATTTAAAGAAAATTTCTTTCAGAATTAAAGCAAACAACTTACTTGTTTTCACGTAATAAACAGAATAATAATAATAGGTCCTTATCAATGTGGTTTTAGATCAGAGAAGTCCACAATAGACCAAATTTTCACATTACGGCAGATCTGGGAAAAAACCGGTGAATATAATATCGATATACACCATCTTTTTATCGATTTCAAGGCCGCGTATGACAGTATTTACAGAAACAACTTTATAAAGCCATGTATAGTTTCGGGGTCCCTGCAAAACTCGTTCGGCTATGCAGGATGGCTTAGGAGAATTAACGCTGCTCTGTCAAGGTCGGTAAAGAGCTCACCGTGATCTTTGATGTCAAAAAAGTCTTTAAGCAAGACGACAAACTGTCATGCGGTTTCTTTAACATCATACTTGGAACGATTGTAAGAAACTCAAACGTCAACACCAGATCAAAGTTCATCAAAAGTCTGCACAAAGAAAAAAAAGAAAAAAGCGTGATTTCATAAGTGCTTTTGCGAGTATTGAAACAGAAGCGGCGAAAATGGGTTTGATGGTTAATGATGGCAAAACGAAGTATATGTCAAACAGGGACACCGATCATCGAAGAATTGGACAAAACGTCACAATAGACAGACATAACTTCGAGGTAGTACAGGGCTTCGTCTACCTAGGATTCGCTATAGACACGGAAGACAACATCAGTGCGGAGATCAAACGGAGAATAACTTTTGCCAACCGTTGCTTCTTTGGGTTAAGAAGGCAATTGAGAAACAAAACCCTCTCTAGAAAAACCAAGGTGACCTTGTATAAGACCTTGATCATCCCAGTCCTGCTTTACGGCGCGGAAGCATGGACTTTATCGAAAGCGGAAGAGCCCTTGGTCGTTTCGAAAGAAAAATTCTCCGAATGATCTTTGGTCCCGTATGCGAAGACAATGTGTGAAGAAGATACAATAACGAGCTGTATGAGCTGTACCGCGATATGGGCATAGCCAGAAGAGTACGCATCGCGAGGCTACGATGGTTGGGCCGTGTAGAGCGGATGGAACCAAACGCTTCGGCTCGACGGGTTTTCGAAAGCACATTGCAGGGAAATCGTGGGAGGGGAAGACCTCGTCTTAGGTGGCGCAATCAAGTGGATGAAGACCTCAACCGACTTAGAGTGCAAAACTGGAGAGAGCTCGCCCGAATTCGAAGTCGTTACAGAATGATGTTGGTTGAGGCACAGGTTCACCCCGAACTGTAATGCCCACCTAAGTAAGTAAGTATACCAATCGATGGCAAATCACTCAAAGAAGTACTATGATCTTTTGGAAGGCAAGAATAGTTGCAAATTGCAATACATATACGCATTTACTGAAAAGCAATAAAGTTTTTTCTTTGTGAGGCCCAAAAGTCTTTGAAAACCGTCTAGTTAGAGACTTAAGGGCGACGTGTTGATTTTTTAATGTATAAGTGGTCAGTGTGAATAACAAATAAGTATTCAAATGCTACAAGAAAATAATTTTTCAGTTTGGGTCCGGATATCCGGATATTCGAATTATTCGGATATCCAACTATCTGGATATCTGGATAGTTGAATATCCGGATATCCGAATATCAGCTGTCTCAAAACATTCCTGTTCGGATATCCGGATATCCGTATAGTTTGAAGATCCGGATATGAACTGAAGCACTAGTAAACAGCTAATAACTTTTTTTTTGTTATGAAGAACAAAAGAAAAACACATAACATGCGTTAACACTTATATTTTACATATCAAGAAATAAAAAGTCACTTACTTTGATCATTTAAATAAGGTTGCAATCAGTTTTAGTTAACCCTAAAAAAATTGAAAACACAAAAAAATGAATCGATCACGTCAATGATCAAAACGCAACTAACTAATTTACAGATTGCAGCTGGCACGTGTCTGCATATCGGGAATATACCGTATTTTCAAATTATGTCATGACATACTTTGATGGAAAAGTAGTTTTTGAAAAATTAAGTGTGTTTACAACTACCCCTGTTCACAATTACCCCCCTTGACCTTAGTTATGACCCAAAAGAATTCCCGATGTTGCAAATCATTCAATATTTCAGCAATCATTATCTCAAATTTCGAATTTCCGAAACCTTTGAGGTTGTTTTTTAGTATTTGCCTCGAATTCAACGAACACATCAATTTCATTGAAACCATAGCAAATTCTATGCTTGGGTTTATTAAGAGATTTACAAAACAATTTAACGAACTCTATGTTACACTTTCATTATACAACTGTCTTATTCGTCCCAATCTCGAGTACGCTTCTCAGGTTTGGTCACCTCTATATGAAGTTAATAAATCTCGCAATGAGGCAGTACAACACAGATTCATACTCAAAACTTTAAAAATTATATCATATATATAAAATTCTCGTGTCACGGTGTTCGAACTTGAACTCCTCCGAAACGGCTTTACCGATTTTTACCAAATTTTATATGCGTATTCAGTAAGTCTGAGAATCGGCTACTATCTATTTTTCATACCCGTAAGTGATAAGGGCCATCTACCCTTAACAATGTTTTTTTAATTTACACTGTGACACGAGAATTTTTATTTTTTTTTTCTAGCTTTCTGTGGGAACAACGCTTTGAATAAGTTTGACCCGAGCAACGCCGGGCGGGCCAGCTAGTAACTTATATAATCAATCAACTGGTTAAGTAGGTTTTGGGATATCCTGTTCACCGTCGTCGAGGGATTAATTGTCTTCCTAATGGTTTATTTTTACGATTATTTTCCAATAAAGTATTTTTTTTCACTTAGGATTAAAAATGTTTTAGTATGTTCACTTCAAGCAAAAACATTAAATCCACCCACATTTTTCGAAAGGAAACCAAATTCAAGCAACGAAAAATATTTTCATTTAGTTCTAAGCACATTGGAATTTATTTAAAATAAAGAAAAAGGTTTTTCATCTCCGTTACATTCCAGTATGGCAATGCAACCGGACAAATCAAGAAAAGCGATTTATCTAGTCTAGATCCTTTTCAAACTCAAAAGAAAATGACTATCCATTGTTTTAACTTGTGCTTTCAAAAATTATTCAAAATTATTCAAACCGGAGCGTTAATGTCGATCTGCTGTTGTTTTTTTTGGCGTGTAGTTTTCAAGATGAAATAAAACGCATATAATTTAATGTTATGACCAAGAACTTAACTTTTGTCGATTTCCAGTGGTACACAAAAGCACTTTAAAAAGTGCTTTTTTGCTCGAAATACGTTTCATGTAGACACTAGATCACTTTTTTTTTTGCCCCGAAAAAGCACTTTTATGAATCTCGATTCAGAGGCAAGATTTACACGCACTTTCACGTACACTAACACAAAACATTTGACGTTTACCAGTTTGCAGTTTGATTATTTTGCATTTTTGGTTAAAGGACTGTGAAAGAGAGATAATAAAAATAAACAATAAACTATTTTGTGAACATGGATCGCTCAATTTTAGCTGAAACTACCAAAATATATATGAGTCGTTCCGATTCTGACGAAGAAGTGTTTGAAATTCTGAAATTGCTTACACAAAACGAAAGGCATTCTCTGAATAAATTTGTTCAAAGTGTTGTGTACAATTATTCGGATGAGGAGGTTTCTTCCTAGTGCACTTATTGATAAGGTTTCGAAAACATTCTTTCTTTATGCTATGTCCGCACCTGAAGTTAAACTGGGTTTCGTTCCAGGATGGTTAACCAAGTAGTGTCCGCATATGCAAAAAAGTTTTCAGTTTATCTTTTTGTCTTAAGTTAAAAAGAGACAGACATAAAGTGTGAGCAGAACGTCAACGACGTATGAGAGAATTCATTCTCTCTCCACTCACATCCATTCTCTTAAATGTCAAATTCAATGGAATATTGGAAATAGTGCATTCAGAGCACTTGGTTTCGAGTAGGTTATCTCGAAACCCAGTGACTAAAAAGGTTTCATTTTGTATGGCAAACCACTTGGTTATCATGTTGGTTTAAGATTGTTTTGAGATAAACAAGTTTAACTCTCAGGTGCGGACATAGCATTATAAATTGCAGAACAAAACAAACGGGAAGAGTTGGCTGTCAAAAATAGCACAC
Organism: Melanostoma scalare; assembly: GCA_949752695.1. Taxonomy (NCBI): domain Eukaryota; kingdom Metazoa; phylum Arthropoda; class Insecta; order Diptera; family Syrphidae; genus Melanostoma; species Melanostoma scalare. The sequence goes on from OX456986.1 coordinate 58,104,711, forward strand.
ATATGCACAATGATAAAAAAAGAATTTTGTCTTTTCTGTTCCAGTGGGCACGAAAAAAAGCACTTTTTTAGAGTGCTTTTGGTTTTGCAAAGGAAATCGACATTTGTTTGCCTTCTTTCAGAGCTCGAAAGTTTATGCTTACCACTTTCATTGGTCTTTAAATAACTCTTAATGCCCCGACCCATAGAATCCGTTGCGTCCGTTCGCTGCCGGATTCAACTGACAGCTCGATTAAATGCACACGATCTTATGAGAGGTGAGGTGACCCATAAGCATCGGATGCAACGGACGCAACGGAAAAAGTAGCCCAACTTTTGACTTTTGCGTCCGGCAGAACTGATGACATGCGCAGTCAAAACCAATTTGAAGTTTTCTCTTCATACCGCAACGGATTCTATGGGTCACCCCAATCCGTTGTGTCCGGTAAAACTCACTGCTGTTAGTTGAATCCGGCAGCGAACGGACGCAACGGATTCTATGAGTCGGGGCCTTTATTTGTTGCGATTTATTTAAATGGTCTCTCAAGAACCGGTTATGATGAGTTTTATTTTTTTTTTTGTTTCTCTCTGAGATATACTTTTATTTTTGTTATTTTTATTTTTTGGTCAATAAATGAGATTTATTTTTGTTTTTTATTTTTAAATCACATTCTATGTCAAAGAAAAAAAAACAACTGTACCTTAAGAATGCGGCTTGCAATCTCGTTAACTGTAAGGACTCAATCCTTCTGTAACAATGTCCGATTTCTAGGAGGGAGAACTAAATCACTTTCTTTAAGTATCAGTGTTGATGAGCTTGCTTGTTATTTTAAGAAACTTTTAATGTCAGATCCGAATCAAATTTCAATTAGTTTTGCAATCCCAAATATCAGTATTCCAGAATTAGACTCCAATTTTACATTGCACTATTAACATCTTTAAAATCAATGAAAAATAACAAAGCTCCAGGGTCAGATGGTATTCCAATTGAGTTTTACAAAAATTCGCCTCCCGAATTTTTGAAATATATACTCTATTTAATGAATAAAATGTTTAATGACGAGACTTTTCCGAAAGGTTTTCGGCTGGCAAGGATAACTGCTATTTTCAAAAAAGGCAATCCCAATCACCCAGATAACTATAGGGTATTTCTGTTTTGTGCTCATTGAGAAAACTTTTTACGCAAATTTTATATCTTCGGTTGGGCTCAGAGTAATAACATAATCAGTTGTTTTCAAGCAGGTTTCCAGCCTAACCTTTCGACGATGGATCGTTCGTTTTTTAGACAAGAAAAAACCTTTTTATACAGTGTTTATTGATTTTAAGGCGGCTTTTGACACTATAAACAGAAGATCATTGCTATATAAATTATCACTAATTGGGGTCTCAACTAAGTTTATTAGGGTGTACGAACAGCTATTATTGAACATGTGTGCAGTGGTATGTAATGGAAAGAATGAGTCAAATACATTTAGCTCAGAGACTGGCGTCCCACAGGGTTGTGTTTTAAGTCCATTAATGTTTGCCTTGTATATAAACGACATTAAGAACCATTTTCCGGGGGGAATTACTTTATATGTATTTGTAAAACTTTTGTTATATGCTGATGACCTCGTCATGTTTGCTGACAACCCAGCGACTCTTCAACTCCAAATAAATAAACTTAAAGTGTTTTGCGATTTTTAAAAATAAACTCAACAAAATCAAAAATAATGATTTTTAAGAATCATGCTCGTTCTGAAAGAAATATAAGGACCTGGACATTAGATGGTACTAGTATCGAAGTCGTTAAAAAGCTTAAATATTTTGGTTTCATAATCTCAAATAACTTGAATTTCAGTGCTCATATAAGAGAAAAACTATCTTTAGCAAAGTCAGCAATTAATTCAATGTGGTCACAATGTTTTTCGAAGTCATTTGTAGACTAAGCGTCAAAATTTAAAGTTTTCAATGCTACCGTTAATAGTTGGTTCTGCTATGGCAATGAAATTTACGGTTACCTAAGGATGGATGGCAAAATATTTTCTACGATTGCATTGCGAAAGTTGATGAGCGTAGTCATCTAATGCATATTGACAGGGCTAGGGAGTCTTCCTCAAGGGCTATTTATAAAACTCTTAATCTTTACCTATTACTTTAAAAAGGAGCTTTCTGCCTACGATATAAGCCTTATATTTAAAGTAAGAACGGAAATTTTTGAATTGAATTTTAGACCATATCGAAGGGATATCAACCCTATCTGTAGTTTATGTAATTAAATCAGAACGAGGATATTTTTCATTTCCTAGCCGTGTGTCCCATTCTGCAAGAAATTCGCAGACTTTATTTTAATAAAAGTTATCTTACATATGACGAATACGTCAGTGTTCTGAATGGACAGTGTGGATGGAAGTTGCTAGTACGATATATGTCGCACGCGAACTCTTATAGAAACACGTATTTGAATCTGTCATGAGTAATACACACCATGTTTAATTTTGTTTTAGCTAAACTAAAAGCCCGATCTTTAATAAAAAATTTGCTGAAAGAATTTATGAAATCTGGGCAGCAGTTTCTAAGTTTCCGTTCCTAACCCCGTTTCTGATGTGGGAATTCGGGGATCAAACCTTGACAAGAACCATCTCTGGACTAAACTATGTCTACCAATTTCATAAAAATCCGTTGGGTGGTTAAGGAGTCTATACCGGACATAGAAACATACATAAATCCTATTTTATATATAAAGATAGATAGAAGATAGAAGATATTTGGTGTCCGTAATTTTATCGTATGTGTTTTTTTGTTGGTATAGACTAGAGACGTTCTTTATAATAGTGTAAAGATTTTTTTTTTTTTAAACCATTTAACCACTTATGAATTATTTTTTATTATTTATTAGTTCAACCATGTTGTAGCTTTACGAAACTTTCGGAAAAATTTTTATATCGATTTAAAATAGTTTTTTCAGTATTTTGCGCGTTCGAAAATCCGCCCGCTTCCACACTCCTTTTCAAATACAGTGTGCTTTGCAAAACTCCAAGACGGATAGGTTGGGTAAAGACCGAAAATAATCGAAGGATGGGGACTTGTCTCCCTGCATTTAAGCGGGAGGGGCAGTTTTACAAAAAAAAAAAAAAAAAATTAAAAATCAGCTAAAACGCTGACTAATACTTGCTATAGTTTTTTCGAAAGTTACTTACTTTTTTTCGAAAGTTAATACATACTTTGTTTTCCGATTAACATTTTATTTCAAGTTTTTTTAGAAGTCTTCTTTTGAGTAATAATTTTTTTTTCTCCTATAAAAACTTTTACATAATTTTAAGATAGGTTAGGTTAAAATGGCTTTCAGGAAAACAACTGACACACTTAGACCAGTATATGGTCCATCGTGATACCATAAGAATTAAGCGAGGGAGTATCTCACTTAACAAATCCATTTGGAGCTTTTGATAAAGCGAAAGAGATGCAGGGTATCTGTGTTCGCCAGATCGCTTAGATCATCAAAGAAATATTTTCCTAGATGCCGTTTTCTTTTAATGGAGAGTGCAGGACATGAGCAGAGGAGATGTGGGATTGTCTCCTCCTCATCTAAGCAACTTCTGCAGAAGTTATAAGAGGAAACGCCGAGTCTTTTGGCGTGTCTTCCTATCAGACAATGTCCGGTGATGACATTGATTACGGAGCTAAAGTGCAATCTGGTTATGGATAACAAATGTCTTGTGCGTTTTGGATCTAGTCCTGGCCATATCTGTTTTGTTGCCACACGCGTGGTGATATTGTTCCACCTATAATTTGCTCTATCCATTGTCTCTTGCTTTAGTATAAGTTTACATGTAGCGATTGGTATACCAATATTCAACCTGCTGGTTGAGATCGGTAGAACGGTTCTTTCTCTGGCGAGTTCATCGGCTTTGCAGTTACCCACGATATCTCTGTGCCCGGCACCCAAATAAGAGATAGGCGACAGTTAAGTGCAGCTACCGAGTTCGTAGAAACAGCACCGAGTGATTTGAGGGTTGCTTGACTGTCTGAGAAAATCCGAATATTCGCTGAAGATATCACGTTTTCTTTTAGCTATGATAGGACCTCTTTGGTCGCCAGAATTTCCGCTTGGAACACGCTACAATGGTTTGGTAGGCGGAATGAGAGACTTACGTCCAGTCGGTTTGAGTACACCCCGCAGCCTACCCCTTCTTTGGTTTTTGAAACATCTGTATAGAAATGAATTGAATCATCTCTCAAAAATTCTTCGTCTTCCCAGGTCGTTCTCGGTGGGATTGATTATTATCAAAAACCAATTGGGGGATGTTGTAGTCGGAGTGGCAAGGGATTGATCTGAATAAATTCAGCATTGTAGCGTGGCTGATGTTGTTAACGGTCCATTGGGAGATAGCTCTCATACGAATGGCTGTACTGGCGGCCATTTGCTTGCTGAAGATATCTAGTGGTGTGAGGTTAAGGAGTATATTTAGGGCAGCTGAGGGTGTTGATCTCAGGGCTCTGCGCTTATACACAAACAGACTGTTCGTTGGACCTTGCTTAGATTATCGCAGTAGATTATCTAGTCCACCATACCACTACTCCGTATGTGAGTATTGGTCTGATGACCGCGGTGTAGAGCCAGTGGGTGATTTTGGGGGGAGAAACCCCATTTATTACCAATCAGTTTAGCTTTTTGTCTAGGATTAAATATACCTAGATATTTGGCTTCATTGGAAAGTTGAAGTGGGATTCCATTTATTGATGGAGTTGTAAGTTGAGGAATTTTGTATTTCCTGGTGAAGAGAACGAGTTCAGTTTTCTGAGGGTTGACCCCTAGATCACATTTTCCCGCCCATTTTACTAGTTTATTTAGAGCGGTTTGCATCAGATCCATAAGGACGTGAGCATGTTTGCCGGATGCCGCAATGGAGACGTCATCTGCATATGCAATTACTTTGAATCCCTCAGCTTCTAAGTCAACTAGAAGTTCATTGACGACTAGATTCCATAGAAGAGGGGATAGGACTCCGCCTTGCGGTGTTTCTCTACTGACAGATCTCTTTGCAGAGAAGTTTCTTAGAGTTGGGTTGATTCTCCTGCTTATTAGCATTAGATTTATCAGTTCCACTTTGGTACTATCTACTTTGAGCTTTGTCAGTGCCTTTGTAATTGCAGAGTTACTGACGTTATTAAAGGCACCCACTATGTCGAGGAATGCGGTCAGAGTGTATTCTTTGTGATGGAGGGAATATTCTATAGTACGAACCAGGGTGTGTAGAGCTGTTTCTTCAGATTTTCCCTTACAGTAAGCGTGTTGTGCTGTAGATAACAGTTTTGGATCTATAGCTATTCGCAGGTTGATATCAATCAGTCGTTCTAAAGTTTTAAGAAGGAAAGATGATAGACTTATTGGTCGGAGATGTTTTGGATTTACGTGGGATAATTTCTCTGCCTTTGGTATAAAAACAACCTTGACCTCTCTCCACTGAGTGGGGATATAGTTCAAGGTAGTACATCCGATAAGAATGACTTCAAGGACAGGGATATGTTATGTCTAAATATAATAAAAGACTGACTCGCGTTTTACTTAAACTAGGATTCTTTATTTAAAAATACAAGTTATAATTCAGTTTATAATTAGGTGTGTACTCTTAGCTGACTTAAACTGGAGTGGTGTGTCTAACCTGCAGATGTCATTTATATAATTGTCATAATACATAAGAAGTATGTATTGAAACGAAACATCCGATATCGCCTGATGTTGTTCACCCAAACTGCATATCCATTTAGTATATAATATACAGCACTCTCCACCACTCAAATTTAAGGCAACCATTACAATAAATAGTATAGTGTATTACTAATTTTTGTCTAATAACGCCTTTTGAGACCAACTTTTTTTGTTACATTACGTTTCCCTTTTCTTAAGGCTATTGGTAAATCCATATTCTTTTGCAAAGGTTTTGAGTGAGAAGCAATCAAAATGTCTTTGTTTAATGTACATTCGTTTTCGTTAAGATTAACAGCATCATCAGGTCGAGCAAGAAACTTCTCCTCAAAACGTTTCCTTAACTGATTCTGGTGAACATATCGAATTCTCGAATTTAATTCCACTAGATATGTTAACCTACTAACTACTTTTTTAACCATTGCTGGAACCCATTTTATAAAATTCTTAAGTTCACTCCTATACAATACACTTTCCCCCACAGAAAATTCTTTAAAACTATTCACATTATCCTTATATATAACTCTCTCCTGTTTGAACTTATTTGCTTCCATAATACAAATATTTTTTGGTCTTACATATCCATTTATTTTAGGATTAATATAATCTAACTTCCTTAGGGGCTTAAATGAAAGAATGAGCTCTGAAGGTGATTTGCCAGTGACGGAACACGGAGTGTTATTATACACCATTAAAAAATCGAAAATATTATTTTCTAAATTCGCGCTATTTTGCTTTTCTAAAATCAGTTTTCCCAAAGTTGTTTTAGCAGTTTGAACACCTCGCTCAGCCAAACCATTACTCTGACTGTGGTAAGGTGGAGTATTTTTATATTCAATTTTATTCGCATGACAGTATTGCTTGAAAAGGTGAGCATTAAACGGCGGACCATTATCTGATACTATACATTTTGGGTATCCAAACACTACAAATATTTCTCTTAGCTTAATTAAGAGAGATGATAAATCTGTTGACCTCATAACTTTGACCATTATGTATCTGCTATAAGCATCAACCATAATTAAACATGTTTTACCAGAAACGTGAAAAAAATCTAAATGAATTCTTTCGAAGGGTTTATATACACTAGGCCACTTGGTGTCACAAATTTCCTTAGGAACCTTTGCCGTGATCTCGCAGATCTTACAGTTCTTAGAAAAACACTCAATATCATTATCAATGTTAGGCCACCAAACATACGACCTAGCCAACATCTTCATGCGAACAATTCCAACATGACCCTCGTGCAATATCCTAAGTACTAAAGTTTGCGCTTTATACGGCACAACTATTCTGTGACCGTAGAAAACACAATTATCTTCTAAGCACAGCATATTTCTTTTAACGAAATATGGACGATAACAGTCACTCATTATCTTAGGCCACCCTACTTTTAAGAACTTTACTATTGAGGCCAAAACTGAATCTTCAGCCGTTTCCTTCCGTAACATCTCAAAGTCAACTGGACTGTCATAGGTGAAATAATAAATAGGCACTTGCTCCACCCCTGAGTCACCACTCAATGGATGTCGAGAAAGATAGTCTACATGGCTCATTTTCACGCCCTTTCGATACACTATCTTATATTGATACTGTGACAAAAGAATTGACCAACGCTGAAGTCTTGCCGAAGCCACGGCCGAATTATGCCTACCTGGACTGAATATTTCTTTAATAGCCATGTTATCTGTGACTAAAACGAACTCATGACCATAGATATATGTGTGAAATTTCCTTACTGCAAAAACAACAGCTAAACCCTCTCTGTGCAATTGTGAGTAATTTCGTTCAGATGCGTTTAAGGTGCACGATGCGAAGAAAACTGGTTTCTCTACACCGTTTACAATATGAGCTAAAATAGCCCCTACACCTACTGGACTAGCATCCGTAAGGACAACGATTTCTTTGTCGGGGTCGTACAACTCTAGCAGCCTGTTGTTCAATAACAATTCCTTACATCTTTTAAACGCCTTGTCACAGTCAGACGACCATGTAAAACTCTGACCCTTTCGCTTTAAACAATTAAGAGGGTAACTATCAGATGCGAAATTTGGCAGGAATTGATTATAAAAATTAAGTAAACCTAAGAAGGACTCTAATTGATGCAAACTGTTTGGAGCTGGGGCTTCGACTATGGCCTTAACCTTGTCTGGGTTTGGACTAAGTCCTTCACCCGATAGTGTATGACCCAAAAATTCTACCGATGGTTTTAAAAACCTACACTTTACTAAATTTATTTTCACGTTGTGTTTACTTAACCGTCGCATTACTTCAAATAATAGCGCGCCGCACTCATCACTTGTTTTAGCTCCTATTATTATATCGTCGATATAACTTTTTACATGCTTCAATCCTAACAGAATCCTATCCATAATGGATTGAAAAATGCCCGGAGCACTACTTATCCCTAGTATAAGACGCGTGAAAGCAAACAAACCCTTGAAAGTGTTGATTACTAGTAACTTTTTTGAAGTTTCATTTACCGGGACTTGTAAGTATGCTCCAGAAAGATCAATCACACAGAACACGTTGCATCCTGAGAATAATGCAAAAATTTCCTGAATCTTAGGAATCGGATAATACATAGTATCAATGCACTTATTTATTGTTACTCTACAGTCTACACATATCCTTATAGAACCATCTTTCTTCGGCACTATAACTATTGGGCTTGCCCACCGACTGACTTCTACTTTTTCTAAAATTTTCTCACTTACTAATCTTTCGAGCTCCATTTCGACCTTATCACGCAATTTGAAGGGGACACTATAAGCTCCATGAAAAATTGGAATTGCATCTTCTTTTAAAACAATGTCAGCCTCAAAACCACTTATAGGACTTTTTAAACTGCGATCAACAACATTGGGAAATCTTGATTTAATTTCATTTATAACATTTACCTCATTAACGACCTGCCCAATTGTTAAAAAATCTTCAAACCCTTTTCTCCAGTCTGGAAAAAGAACGTCTATCCAATTACGACCCATTAAACATATCTTCGGTGTATCACCCTTCACCACAATTATAGGTAACGTAAAATTTTTTCCAGCAAACCGTACTTCCGAGCTCATAACTCCCAACTCCTCAATTTTATTACCTGTAACTGACACAAGATTAAAACTATTGTTTACAAGAGCATACTTAGAAAAACTTAATTTATAAATTTCCTCGTTCATAATAGTTGTTGCTGCTCCCGTATCTACCTCCATTGACAAGACTTCTCCATTTATTATTACTCGGCACATCTGAGGTTGACTTTTGGCATTCGCACAGCTGACGATTCTGATAGACTTTTGCCCAGATTCTCTTTTCAATTTGCACATTGTAGAAATATGCCCTTTCTTGTTACACACGAAACATTCCCAATTGACAGCAGGACAATTTTGATGTGCTCGCCGCCCACACCTTTGGCACTGATTTATGTGACTGTATGATGACCTCGAATTATTATTATTGTTGGAAATGCGACTACCTGTTTGTACGTATGATGACGATATGTTTTGCGGGTGCTGCTTGACATTTGTATTCTTTGATCCGCTCTTATCAAATTTCATTTTATTGGACTTTGAATTGTTTGATACGTAGACAGCGTTTGTTTGAAACGGATTGTGAACTGCTGAAGATGCTTTCTCTGACGCTTCAATAGTCAAAGCTTTGTCACAATACTGCTCGAACGTAAGATTGTCGTGTTCGAGTAGCGCCTGTTGAATTTTTTCGTGATTCAGCCCAACAATGAAACGATCTGAGAGCTGATCATCCAAAATTTTTAATTTGTATACGCCTAGTTTCTCGTCCACGGCTTGTTCTGGTGGCGGTGTGGTCTCTTCCTTCGTTGTGTCGGTATTGACAGTACACGTGGTTTTTTTTAGGTCCAAAAAATCACCGAAACTACACTCTTGCGAAGCTGCCTTTAACTTGATGATGTACTCACTTATACCCTCACCATGTTGTTGTACAATTTTGTGAAACTTAAAACGTTCTGCTCTCTTGTTCGGTTTTGGAGCAAATTGACTTCGTAGCAAGGTTATGTTTTCACTGAACGTTTTGTCACTGGGATCTGCTGGGTACGTTAGCTTCGCAAGCAGCTCGTACATTGATTTCCCCATTATTCCGATGAAATAAATGTTTTGTAGTTCTTCTTTTATTGAGTTTAATTTAAAGAAATTGACCAAACGATTTTCATAATCTTTGAAATTATCTCCCATTTCATATGGTTCGACGCGACCGATTAATTTTGACATTTTGCACGCGTTTTTTTTTCCTGTCTTTTTTTTTCCTGTCTTTTTTTTTCACTTTCGAGCAACTTTTCTTTCTTTTTTTTTATCCTCGTCGCCAATGTTATGTCTAAATATAATAAAAGACTGACTCGCGTTTTACTTAAACTAGGATTCTTTATTTAAAAATACAAGTTATAATTCAGTTTATAATTAGGTGTGTACTCTTAGCTGACTTAAACTGGAGTGGTGTGTCTAACCTGCAGATGTCATTTATATAATTGTCATAATACATAAGAAGTATGTATTGAAACGAAACATCCGATATCGCCTGATGTTGTTCACCCAAACTGCATATCCATTTAGTATATAATATACAGCAGGATAATGATATCCGCGGCCTTTTGGTTTTCGGATGGAATTATACCATCTGGTCCAGGGGATTTGTATGGGTCAAAGCTGTTAATGGCCCAAAATAGTTTTTCCCTTGTAATCAGATCGTGGTTGTTTGTTATTTGCTACCTGATTCTATGGAATCATAGTTGCATAAATTCTTAGAGCTGCCTGGAAAGTGAGTGTCCAGAAGCAAATTGAGCGTTTCTTCGCAGGATTCTGTACAGCCGTCAGCTGTTTTCAAACTGCTAGGCATGGTTGGACTCTTTGAAAGAATTTTTTTTATGTTATTAAGAGCCACTTTTTCAAATTAGTTTTGATTTTTGAATTTTTCTTAGTTTTTGAGAAACTAAAAACTAACCTAACTTTTTACTTAATTAGGGTCCTTTTAAGTGGTTTTATTACACAGATGGAAACAATAGCCGTGTTTTATTATCACTATGATCTAATCCGGATCGGATCATGATAATAAAACAGCTTAGATCATCGTATTTTTTATTATTTCAAGTTGGTAGCTGTGATAAATTCCTTTTTTAAAAAAGACATTTCAAAAGAGTTGCAGAGTTATCCTACGAACATTTTCTGCAATGGTTATTTTTTTGTTCTTTTTTTAGGGAAAAATTACACTCATGCATTTTGTCAAATATACATTTTTTTGCACTTATTTTTTATGTATTGTTTTGTAAAACTTTCATATTATTTCATGATTTATATAAAAAATAAATATGATTAGTCACATGCCTAAGCAAAGCTTCGTCGTCTGGTTGTAAGATTTTGGGTGAGAACAGGGGAGGCGACGCACTATGGGACGAAACGAGGTTGAGCGTCTCATAAATCTGTAACTTTTTTGTTTCTTCATCGAATTAAGTGAAATTTGAAACATATCATCTCGAATATACAGTTAATATAAATTTACATAGTTTTTCGAGATTCGCCAATGTCATGAGTATAAAAAAATGTTCAAAATTATTAAATATAATTTTTACATTGAAATTTTAAACAAGAGAAGATATTAATGGAAAAAAAGCATTTTATTTATTTTCTAGGCAGTATCAATATTAATTAAGCAAAAAACTTTGACATGGTAGGGTTGCCATAGCTTCCTTTTGATTTTTTTTTGGTTAAAAAAAATTTTTTTTGGTAAAATGTAAATTCTTCGGCCTTTGAACCCAGGGTTATATATAAATATCCTAACTTGTGTTCCAAGAGTCATTTTCAACCTCTTTTTTATTTTATTTCCATAAGCCAACAATTTTCCACTAGATAATTTAATGTACATGTAGTAGGATGTCCCAGATTCTTGAGGTTTTCTCAACTGTTGCTTTAATTCTATTTCATGTAAGACAAGTAGTTATTTCTAAAAAAAAATTCAATTTGAGATTGTTTTAGTTAAGCTAGGTTATCATCGACCGACAAATGAACAAAAATATTTTTCGGAACGAAGTCGACACGGATTGCCGTCATCGTAGCAAAGTGAAATTTGGTTTACAAGGAGAGCAGAGAGTTTTTTATCTTCCATATCTTAGTTTGTATGTTCAGTATCAGACGCGTAGAGAGTACTAGTATAACAAAAGTATCACAGAAGTGTCTGTAACTGAATATACAAACTAAGATATTTAAACGAACACCCGCTCATTTCCTAAGAAAGTCCCTATTGCAACATACTTTTCCACTACCAAGGAAATTTTTGCGATTTTTCGAATCGTAAAGCTTTTAGAAGGTTCAGGAAGCACTATTATCTAACTCTTTGTTTCTAAAAGCAATTTAACTATGTACATCTAACAACTCTTACACTTCATATGTCCTGGTTTTTCCTAGACTCGAAATGAAAGGAGCTGATCGTGAAGATTTTTCAAAGCTTTTCTCGCTGGATGACTCATTTCTCTCTTATCGCCTTGTTTTAACGTTCAGTTTGTATGGTTATCTTAAGTATATTCATATGAGGTTGAAAGGAGGCTATTATTATAGGGGAGTGATACTTCAATTTATTTATTAAAAATTATTTCGTAAAATTCTTTTAAAAATTATTTCGCTTTTGTTTTGGAGCAACCATGTTAAAAAAAAATGTGATGAAATTTTTTAATAATTATTTCACTTGTATGACTTGTATGGTGTAAGGAGAGAACCATTTGGAATGATTTTTTTCAACCATTATTCATTTTTAACTACTTAGGTAGTAAGCATGAGCAGAATTTCAATATTTTCTATCATTGTAATGAAAATTAAAGAGCAACAAACTCAAAATCATAAAGAAAAGAATTCACTTTTTACACATTTTTGCTTATAAAAAAAAGGCGGACGTATGCGGACGAGGTTATTTTTGATTCTGAATCTACAATAACAAACAAATTCAAAAAAATCGGTCCCGAGGTGGAGGCAGGTGGAGGTAACAAAGAAAATTGAAAAAATCACAAAGCACATAAAAGATTCTTTTTCTTTTTTTTTTCTTTAAATTAACTGTTGAAGTAAATCTAAATGAAAACAACTCTTTTATAAAGAAAAAAAAAACGACCTTTTCAAAAATGTGTAACATCAATTACTTATATTCAGGAAGCTACAAAATATTTCACTTCAAACTTTGTACTTTTTAAAGAGAAATTATAATCAAATTAATGTGACAAGTTTGATCAGCAATTTAAGTACCAAAAATAAAAAAAAATAAAAAAAAAACAGTTACTGTTTCGAAAAGAGCTGGTTTTCTAGTTTAAGGCCTCATCTTTAGATTTTTCGAATTGTAAAATTTTTCAAAACCATTTATGAGACGCTAAAGCTCATTTCGTCCCATAGTGCGACGTAGGGTTTTTCGGGACGATTGAATTTGATGTTGTTGGTGGTGTGTTCTTTTGACCGCACCTCGACGCTTCTCTTTGTTTGGCCTATTTACTTTGCTTCGCAATTCCCACATTTTACTTCGTAGAACCCTCAATTCTGGAGGAGGTTGAGTTTTGTCTTTTGTTGTACTAAGAATGTTGTTATTTTTTCCATTATTGGAGAAAACTAATTCTATAATCTTCTTTTTTAATTTTGATTGAAGTTTGTCGGCAATTGATGGGAAGAAAGTCATGCTCTCACGTTCTTACTACTAAATGTACTTTTTTTCTTTTTTATTTATTTTGTTTACTAAATACATACAGTAACTCACACTCAAAGTGGGACACCTAAGAAATAAAATCTTCAATAAACTTCTTTACGAAAAAAAAATGCAGAGTTGCTCACTTTTTTAAATAATTTTTATTTTTATTGCTTAATGTTGACCTCAAATTATTATAAAATAAAAAAAAAATATCAAAAAACAACCCCGATTTGTTTAAAAAAAAAGATGAAAATGATCTGTCTAGTATTTTTTTTTTAATGCTGGTCACACTCAAAGTGGGACACCTGCTGTTTTCTAAGAAAACTAACTGTAATTGCCACGTTATCTATATTATTTAGTTGCAGTTTTTGTAGAGCTTTCATTGTGATAGCATTAACAAAAAAAAAATCGAAATGTCAAGGCAAACAACCTTTGAAGAAAGGCAAATTGTGATTTTCAATTACCAAAAAGGAAAATCCGTTCGCAAAATAAGTGAATTTGTTAAAAAAGTAAATCTATGGTGTTTAGTGTAATAAAACGGTTTCGGGAAGGTCGAATAGAAAATAAACCAAAAAGTGCTGAAAGCAAAACCAAAATTTGCGATAGAAATGTGCGGTTTCTTAAGAAAAATAAGAAGTGATTCTTTACTGTCCGCCATTGGTCTTTAAAAAATGTTAAAGGACACTAAAAATTTTGAGGTTGTGAGAAATGCGCTAGATTTTAGATTTAGATTTAGATTTTTTAGATTTTTTATTCATTGATTGCATACACATTAAGAAAAATATCTTAAGATAGTGTTATGCTAAAGAGAATACATTATAATATAAAAAAACAGTGAGAAGGCTACATCTTAGAAAAATTTTTACAAACATTTCTTCCAATTTTTATCTAAATACTCATTAAATATAAACTAAACTGTACATTACTTTAAGCATTTCAGTTCTTTATTTTAAATAGATTTAATTCTTATACATACATCTCATCTAATGTTAAGTGCTTTAGTTTTAAGAGCCAATGCATTTTGTATTAATTTATTTTAGTCACTTTGAAAATAGTTGCGAAGTTCAATGCTAAACTTAGCTTGGCCACGTTTCATTTTCAAGTTTCTTGGAAGAAGATTCCACAGACGGATAGCGTTGGCGAAGAATTGTTGTTCTGAGGTCCGACAAGAATACCGAGGGTGTATTAGCATTAAGGATCTGTTTGAGGAGCTGAAACGTACCCTATTGAATAAACTGCAGGGTTGTTGTGTGAGAATGATATTGCAGAGTAGTAGTAAAGTTCTGTACCGAAAGAGATGATCAAGGGACATATTATAAATTTGATTCGAGAAACTAGATATCCGATCAAACCGACGTAGACCAAATATGTAACGAGCTGTGTTATTAAAAGCAACGTTCAGTTTTCTCCTACTACTAGCGTCGCAATCACAAAAGACCTCGCAACCATAAGTTAAAATAGGAATTACTACAGTTTTGGCTAGCATCATCCGAATATTCAAAGGTGTGAATTGTTGCGAAGACCATAGCATTCTAAGAACTCCATAGACCTTTCCCACCGCCGCATTTATGTGACTGTCCCAGGTTAGCGTCCTATTAAATAACATACCTAAGTTTTTCGCACTAGATGTATATTTGATTGGTGTACCATTCAATGAGATGCTTGGAAAGTAATCTAGGTCTAGCACTGTCCTACTGATAACAATACATTTGGTCTTGAGTGGATTTAGAAAGAGTCCATTCTCCTGGGACCAACTAAATATTTGCGCAAGATCATTGTTAATTGTGTGCGCACAATCTTCGATAAGTCCGAGACCCTGGGACTCCTCGCTCAGTTGCGCCATCCTATTATTTATTATTATTCCAATACGAAATAATACTAATGTTCATCTAATAATCATTCGCTCTGAACACCCACATGCATTAAAAAAACGAAGGGCATTTTCAGCACTTGTTATAATTGTATTTGTATAAAATACATAAAAAACTACCAAAAGTACCCATATTATTGTTTTATTCAAACAAACCTCAAAGCTAAAAATGTTTTTTTTTTTTTTAATTTTACCCGTTTTGTATTTTTTCAAGTATCATAAAATGTGTGGGTTTTTGAGTGCACTTATTAATGTGTTTTCTTTTATTATTGTTTTGTTCATCTGTAAAAAATAAAAAAACTCTATCTTTAACAGGCATTTTCTGAAAAAAAAATTAACTCAAAGTCAAAACTTTGTTTGGGGAAGAAGATTTAAACACCATTCAAAATTGAAAATCTGGCAGCCCTAAGCCTAAGAAGCCCAACTTAAATACAGTTTTGAAGATTATTATTTCTTCAAATTAAAAAATTAAGTCTAAAATTATGTCTCTATCATTAGTATTGACAGAGAAATCGAATTTAACACCAAAGTATGGATACACCAAAGTTAGCCTTTTTTAATGTCAAAAGTGATGTCTAAGTTGAGAATGGGGCTTTACTGTGGAACAATTTTTTTCTTAGAATATGACCAAGAATCACATCCTGAAGTATATAACACGAATTACGGGACACCCTGTATATAAAATAGGATGTATGCATGTTTGTATGTCCGGTATATACTCCTAAACCACCCAACGGATTTTTATGAAATTTTCAGGGTAGACAAAGTTTTGTCCAGATATGGTTTCTGTCAAGGTTTGATCCCCATATTCCCACAGGAACAGGGTAGGGAACGGAAACTTAGAAACTACTGGACAGATTTCAAACATTCTTTCAGCATTAAGGGTGCTACATTAGCCGCGTTTTATTATCACAATGATCCAATCCGGATCGGATCTAGATAGTAAAACAGCTTTAGATCATCATATTTTTTATTATTTCCAATTGGAAGCTGTGCAAAATTCGTTCTTTCAAATGACATTTCAAAAGAGTTGCAGAGTTGTCCTACGAGCATTTTTTTCAATGGTTAATTTTTTGTTTTTTTTTTAGGGGAAAATTACACTCATGCATTTTGTCAAATATACATTTTTTTGCACTTATTTTTTATGTATTGTTTTGTAAAACTTTCATATTATTTCATGATTTATATAAAAAATAAATATGATTAGTCACATGCCTAAGCAAAGCTTCGTCGTCTGGTTGTAAGATTTTGGGTGAGAACAGGGGAGGCGACGCACTATGGGACGAAACGAGGTTGAGCGTCTCATAAATCTGTAACTTTTTTGTTTCTTCATCGAATTAAGTGAAATTTGAAACATATCATCTCGAATATACAGTTAATATAAATTTACATAGTTTTTCGAGATTCGCCAATGTCATGAGTATAAAAAAATGTTCAAAATTATTAAATATAATTTTTACATTGAAATTTTAAACAAGAGAAGATATTAATGGAAAAAAAGCATTTTATTTATTTTCTAGGCAGTATCAATATTAATTAAGCAAAAAACTTTGACATGGTAGGGTTGCCATAGCTTCCTTTTGATTTTTTTTTGGTTAAAAAAAATTTTTTTTGGTAAAATGTAAATTCTTCGGCCTTTGAACCCAGGGTTATATATAAATATCCTAACTTGTGTTCCAAGAGTCATTTTCAACCTCTTTTTTATTTTATTTCCATAAGCCAACAATTTTCCACTAGATAATTTAATGTACATGTAGTAGGATGTCCCAGATTCTTGAGGTTTTCTCAACTGTTGCTTTAATTCTATTTCATGTAAGACAAGTAGTTATTTCTAAAAAAAAATTCAATTTGAGATTGTTTTAGTTAAGCTAGGTTATCATCGACCGACAAATGAACAAAAATATTTTTCGGAACGAAGTCGACACGGATTGCCGTCATCGTAGCAAAGTGAAATTTGGTTTACAAGGAGAGCAGAGAGTTTTTTATCTTCCATATCTTAGTTTGTATGTTCAGTATCAGACGCGTAGAGAGTACTAGTATAACAAAAGTATCACAGAAGTGTCTGTAACTGAATATACAAACTAAGATATTTAAACGAACACCCGCTCATTTCCTAAGAAAGTCCCTATTGCAACATACTTTTCCACTACCAAGGAAATTTTTGCGATTTTTCGAATCGTAAAGCTTTTAGAAGGTTCAGGAAGCACTATTATCTAACTCTTTGTTTCTAAAAGCAATTTAACTATGTACATCTAACAACTCTTACACTTCATATGTCCTGGTTTTTCCTAGACTCGAAATGAAAGGAGCTGATCGTGAAGATTTTTCAAAGCTTTTCTCGCTGGATGACTCATTTCTCTCTTATCGCCTTGTTTTAACGTTCAGTTTGTATGGTTATCTTAAGTATATTCATATGAGGTTGAAAGGAGGCTATTATTATAGGGGAGTGATACTTCAATTTATTTATTAAAAATTATTTCGTAAAATTCTTTTAAAAATTATTTCGCTTTTGTTTTGGAGCAACCATGTTAAAAAAAAATGTGATGAAATTTTTTAATAATTATTTCACTTGTATGACTTGTATGGTGTAAGGAGAGAACCATTTGGAATGATTTTTTTCAACCATTATTCATTTTTAACTACTTAGGTAGTAAGCATGAGCAGAATTTCAATATTTTCTATCATTGTAATGAAAATTAAAGAGCAACAAACTCAAAATCATAAAGAAAAGAATTCACTTTTTACACATTTTTGCTTATAAAAAAAAGGCGGACGTATGCGGACGAGGTTATTTTTGATTCTGAATCTACAATAACAAACAAATTCAAAAAAATCGGTCCCGAGGTGGAGGCAGGTGGAGGTAACAAAGAAAATTGAAAAAATCACAAAGCACATAAAAGATTCTTTTTCTTTTTTTTTTTCTTTAAATTAACTGTTGAAGTAAATCTAAATGAAAACAACTCTTTTATAAAGAAAAAAAAAACGACCTTTTCAAAAATGTGTAACATCAATTACTTATATTCAGGAAGCTACAAAATATTTCACTTCAAACTTTGTACTTTTTAAAGAGAAATTATATTCAAATTAATGTGACAAGTTTGATCAGCAATTTAAGTACCAAAAATAAAAAAAAATAAAAAAAAAACAGTTACTGTTTCGAAAAGAGCTGGTTTTCTAGTTTAAGGCCTCATCTTTAGATTTTTCGAATTGTAAAATTTTTCAAAACCATTTATGAGACGCTAAAGCTCATTTCGTCCCATAGTGCGACGTAGGGTTTTTCGGGACGATTGAATTTGATGTTGTTGGTGGTGTGTTCTTTTGACCGCACCTCGACGCTTCTCTTTGTTTGGCCTATTTACTTTGCTTCGCAATTCCCACATTTTACTTCGTAGAACCCTCAATTCTGGAGGAGGTTGAGTTTTGTCTTTTGTTGTACTAAGAATGTTGTTATTTTTTCCATTATTGGAGAAAACTAATTCTATAATCTTCTTTTTTAATTTTGATTGAAGTTTGTCGGCAATTGATGGGAAGAAAGTCATGCTCTCACGTTCTTACTACTAAATGTACTTTTTTTCTTTTTTATTTATTTTGTTTACTAAATACATACAGTAATTCACACTCAAAGTGGGACACCTAAGAAATAAAATCTTCAATAAACTTCTTTACGAAAAAAAATGCAGAGTTGCTCACTTTTTTAAATAATTTTTATTTTTATTGCTTAATGTTGACCTCAAATTATTATAAAATAAAAAAAAAATATCAAAAAACAACCCCGATTTGTTTAAAAAAAAAGATGAAAATGATCTGTCTAGTATTTTTTTTTTAATGCTGGTCACACTCAAAGTGGGACACCTGCTGTTTTCTAAGAAAACTAACTGTAATTGCCACGTTATCTATATTATTTAGTTGCAGTTTTTGTAGAGCTTTCATTGTGATAGCATTAACAAAAAAAAAATCGAAATGTCAAGGCAAACAACCTTTGAAGAAAGGCAAATTGTGATTTTCAATTACCAAAAAGGAAAATCCGTTCGCAAAATAAGTGAATTTGTTAAAAAAGTAAATCTATGGTGTTTAGTGTAATAAAACGGTTTCGGGAAGGTCGAATAGAAAATAAACCAAAAAGTGCTGAAAGCAAAACCAAAATTTGCGATAGAAATGTGCGGTTTCTTAAGAAAAATAAGAAGTGATTCTTTACTGTCCGCCATTGGTCTTTAAAAAATGTTAAAGGACACTAAAAATTTTGAGGTTGTGAGAAATGCGCTAGATTTTAGATTTAGATTTAGATTTTTTAGATTTTTTATTCATTGATTGCATACACATTAAGAAAAATATCTTATAAGATAGTGTTATGCTAAAGAGAATACATTATAATATAAAAAAACAGTGAGAAGGCTACATCTTAGAAAAATTTTTACAAACATTTCTTCCAATTTTTATCTAAATACTCATTAAATATAAACTAAACTGTACATTACTTTAAGCATTTCAGTTCTTTATTTTAAATAGATTTAATTCTTATACATACATCTCATCTAATGTTAAGTGCTTTAGTTTTAAGAGCCAATGCATTTTGTATTAATTTATTTTAGTCACTTTGAAAATAGTTGCGAAGTTCAATGCTAAACTTAGCTTGGCCACGTTTCATTTTCAAGTTTCTTGGAAGAAGATTCCACAGACGGATAGCGTTGGCGAAGAATTGTTGTTCTGAGGTCCGACAAGAATACCGAGGGTGTATTAGCATTAAGGATCTGTTTGAGGAGCTGAAACGTACCCTATTGAATAAACTGCAGGGTTGTTGTGTGAGAATGATATTGCAGAGTAGTAGTAAAGTTCTGTACCGAAAGAGATGATCAAGGGACATATTATAAATTTGATTCGAGAAACTAGATATCCGATCAAACCGACGTAGACCAAATATGTAACGAGCTGTGTTATTAAAAGCAACGTTCAGTTTTCTCCTACTACTAGCGTCGCAATCACAAAAGACCTCGCAACCATAAGTTAAAATAGGAATTACTACAGTTTTGGCTAGCATCATCCGAATATTCAAAGGTGTGAATTGTTGCGAAGACCATAGCATTCTAAGAACTCCATAGACCTTTCCCACCGCCGCATTTATGTGACTGTCCCAGGTTAGCGTCCTATTAAATAACATACCTAAGTTTTTCGCACTAGATGTATATTTGATTGGTGTACCATTCAATGAGATGCTTGGAAAGTAATCTAGGTCTAGCACTGTCCTACTGATAACAATACATTTGGTCTTGAGTGGATTTAGAAAGAGTCCATTCTCCTGGGACCAACTAAATATTTGCGCAAGATCATTGTTAATTGTGTGCGCACAATCTTCGATAAGTCCGAGACCCTGGGACTCCTCGCTCAGTTGCGCCATCCTATTATTTATTATTATTCCAATACGAAATAATACTAATGTTCATCTAATAATCATTCGCTCTGAACACCCACATGCATTAAAAAAACGAAGGGCATTTTCAGCACTTGTTATAATTGTATTTGTATAAAATACATAAAAAACTACCAAAAGTACCCATATTATTGTTTTATTCAAACAAACCTCAAAGCTAAAAATGTTTTTTTTTTTTTTAATTTTACCCGTTTTGTATTTTTTCAAGTATCATAAAATGTGTGGGTTTTTGAGTGCACTTATTAATGTGTTTTTTTTTATTATTGTTTTGTTCATCTGTAAAAAATAAAAAAACTCTATCTTTAACAGGCATTTTCTGAAAAAAAAATTAACTCAAAGTCAAAACTTTGTTTGGGGAAGAAGATTTAAACACCATTCAAAATTGAAAATCTGGCAGCCCTAAGCCTAAGAAGCCCAACTTAAATACAGTTTTGAAGATTATTATTTCTTCAAATTAAAAAATTAAGTCTAAAATTATGTCTCTATCATTAGTATTGACAGAGAAATCGAATTTAACACCAAAGTATGGATACACCAAAGTTAGCCTTTTTTAATGTCAAAAGTGATGTCTAAGTTGAGAATGGGGCTTTACTGTGGAACAATTTTTTTCTTAGAATATGACCAAGAATCACATCCTGAAGTATATAACACGAATTACGGGACACCCTGTATATAAAATAGGATGTATGCATGTTTGTATGTCCGGTATATACTCCTAAACCACCCAACGGATTTTTATGAAATTTTCAGGGTAGACAAAGTTTTGTCCAGATATGGTTTCTGTCAAGGTTTGATCCCCATATTCCCACAGGAACAGGGTAGGGAACGGAAACTTAGAAACTACTGGACAGATTTCAAACATTCTTTCAGCATTAAGGGTGCTACATTAGCCGCGTTTTATTATCACAATGATCCAATCCGGATCGGATCTAGATAGTAAAACAGCTTTAGATCATCATATTTTTTATTATTTCCAATTGGAAGCTGTGCAAAATTCGTTCTTTCAAATGACATTTCAAAAGAGTTGCAGAGTTGTCCTACGAGCATTTTTTTCAATGGTTAATTTTTTGTTTTTTTTTAGGGGAAAATGATACTCATGCTTTTTGTCAAATATACATTTTCTTGCCCTTGTTCTTATTTATTTCACGAATCTATGTTTTGTTTTATAAAACTTTTTCATTATGTCATGAATTGTACAAAAATGAATAAATGTGAAGCTTCTCGCTATCTATCCAAAATATATTTCATTTCACACAGATAAAAAGGTTCATGAGGCAATACTGTTGTTATTGGAAATAGTGGAAATGATACCAACGTTTCCAATGGAAAATCTCCTCTTGTGTGAAATAGAAGAACTAATTTTTAGATCACAAAAATAGATTCAACCAAAGAGCAGGATCTCGCTTTGTTGTTGTAACGCTAATAAACCCATGATCTGATCCGGATCAGATCAATAATAAAATACGGCTATTATCCCCCTCCATCAGTAACTTAGACTATATTTCATCCCTATAGTCCCACGGGAACAGAAACGGGAACATTAAAGTTTCTTGACCGGTTTCAAAAATTCTTTCAACTCTAGGATGTTACATTATCCCTCAGTGACATAGACTTATATTTCATTCACATATATCCATTGGAACGGAAGATTCCCACAGGAACGGGGTTGGAAATGGAAATTTATAAACTACTGTGTAGATTCCGAAAATTCTTTCAGGATTAGAATGCCACATAATCCCACAGTAAAAAAGATTATATTTCATCCCCATATTCCCACGGAACCGGAAGAACGAGAACGGCAACCTTAAAGCAACAGACCCGAGCAACGCCGCGCCGGGCGGCTCAGCTAGTTTTTCTATATATTTATGTAGATTATTTCATTGTTTCTGTGAGTAACTATTTCAATGTATTCGAATATATGTACATACATACATATGTATTTCGATTTTTTAATAATTCAGTGAAGTATTTTTTTATTTGCGACATGTAATATGTCAGAATGAAAGTTCTCTCTTAATTCTTTTAACATGAAAGAAAAAATCGAGCAAGTTTACCACTACCAATGCAGTCACTCCATATCTCTCACTTCGCTTAAAACGAATTCCAAAATAAACGAAAAAGGAATGAAAGAGTAAAAATTATTCTGGAAAACGACATTATTTCAAAGGAGAGCTGTGATTTGAACGAAAATCAAGTCTGAACAAACTGAATTTCAGTTAATCGTTGATTAAACGGAACTAACCAAAGAATGATTATCATTTGGAATAATCATTGATAAAAGATAATCAAGAACAAATCGGCCCTGAGAATTATATCAAAAACTGTTGTTGGTTGAACTTGTTGTAACGGGTTAGTGGTGGCTGTCGGGTCGACGCCGGCATGCTTGTACCCTCCTTAGCTCGTCGGTGGGGTTGGTTCTTGACCCTATGTACTGGGTGCGGCAAAAGTATGGAAACCCCTGGAAATATGGCAGAATATGCGTTAAAAAAATCAAAGACCCTATATCCGACGTATTTTTCGACGAGGAATCCGATGGTGACCTTGAATTTGACCTTGGCCGTAACCTTGAAGCCCCAGCGATCCAAAAATCGATTTTTCGAATGGAAACCCCCATTTTTTATTGCAGATTTGGAAAGAGCGCAAAATTTTACGAAAAAACATGTATTTTATTTTATTTTTTTTTAATGATATTATTAGAGGTGCAGCGCTTGAAATAAAAAATTCAAATTGCTTCAAGGTCTCAAGGTTACGTCCAAGGTCAAATTCAAGGTCACCATCGGATTCCTCGTCGAAAAATACGTCGGATATAGGGTCTTTGATTTTTTTTTAACGCATATTCTGCCATGGGGTTTCCATACTTTTGCCGCACACTTTTTTTGCACCGCTACAAAATTCATGCCAGGCATAACTTACATAAATATGCTTTGAATTTATGGTGATCTAGACTAAACGGACGGACGTTGTTAAGGCATTGACGATAGGCATTGGTATATAGATGTTTAATACCTTAAGCACACTTTTCCCACCCCATAAACCTTGGTAATATAGGTGCTCGTAATTAGATATTACCCCGAAATTGGCTAATTCACTTCACTTGACCGAAAGACATCCTCAGCAACCCCTTAAATAAATCTTCTTAGATTATTTCCATGTTCTCTACACTAACTCAATTTTATTTTAACGTTATAATTCACATTGCATTACGTTATTTATATTGTTTCTTTCTCAATTTTTTTATATTCTACGATTATGGCTAATGATACAAAACGAAAAATGTATTTGAAAAATATACTTGTAGTACTCGTAAGGAAAGAAATTATTATTAGTAATAGGAAACAAATTTTTGAACAAATTAAAAGTTGCAAAATCGATTATAGTATACCGAAAAAGTGTATGTCAGATATAGGCGGCAATGTAGTGAAAATAAAAAAATTAAACTTACATGGATATTCGAAGAAATGTGCGCACACTTGCCTCCAATGTTTCCGTGGATTCCCTTAGGATATCTTCTTGATTAATTTACTACCTTTTAATCACAACACACACTTTCAACAAATAATAAGATAGAAGGAATGATTAATTAAGCTAAGAATATTTAGTATAGACTAAAGTTAATTACGAAACACAAATATTAAAATCAAATTTGAATTATTGAATTAGATGAAATTGGCAAAATGTTTTCCGAATGAACAAAAAGAAAGGAAAAATGGTAGCGTCCGTTTTCGAATCAATGAAATTGCATTTCATACTAAATTATGTAGATCTCATCACATAGCTAATTCGTGTATTCTTTTCCAAAGTATAGTTGTATGATTTGAATGTCCGTAGGTATTACAGGATACGAAATTATATTCGTGGAGGAATGAGTCTTCCTGTATCCCTTTCTCAAATAGTAATAAATCTTTCGAATTTCTTAATGCTCTTATCTAAAACAAACTTTCAAGAAGTCATTCGTTTTAATCAAAATTTTAAACATACTACCTTTTAATGAAATTTTCACTCCTTAATTGCAGAAATTTTCTATTTTCTTCCAAAATTTTCCTTTATTTTCTTTTGGCTTGACTTTTTTTCTTTATATATATGTATACATATATATATTTTGTTTTTTCCCGGTTAGTGTTTGAGCTTTGAAAGTCGTTGAAGGAATGAAAATATTTCTAAATGAAATATTTTTACTAGGCAACTGAGCTACTATGTTCAAAAAAAAATTATTTTCTTGAAGTGAATAGTGCAAAATAGAAAACTTCCATTCACAACATTGTATTTTTTTCAGTTTTCTATTTTGAAAAAGAAGTAATAAACAGAAAGCATATCTAAAGCAACGAAACGTAACGGACTCAGCCGCGATTTTGAATTTAAGTGTTTTTCTTTCGAAACGACGAAAGGTTTCCTCATCCGCTTTAGCTTTCGCGCCGTATTGCAGGGCTGGAATGATCAAGGTTTTATAAAAATTAAACTTGGTTTTTCTAGATTGTCTTCTAACCCAAAGTTGCAATGGTTGACAAGACCACATCTTTGTTTGATGTCCGCACTGGTTTCACTTTCTGCGTCTATAACTGATCATAGGCCAACGAAGTCCTGTATAAACTTCAAGTTATGTCTATTGTGACGTCTTGTCGAATCCGTCGATATTCTCTGTCCTTGTTTGATGACAGCATATAATTCGTTTTGCCCTCATTAACCATTAAATCTGTTTTTACCACTTCTCGTTAGATCTGCGGTTAAAATTTGGTCGATTGTGAACTGATTTAAAACCACATTGATATGGACCTATATAGTTGTTGACGTGGGGTTTCAGACATTCAGATATTTCAGCAGACGAGATCTTAATGCAAAGTTAAGGAGGCCCAGATATCCAGATTCATTTTCCAAAATTCATATTTCGTATATATATATAAAACCACATTGCGCTCATCCCTGAGCTTGTTGTGCCCATTATTATATTTATTCGTTCGAGCACGCTACGTACCGTTCTTTTTTATTTCAAAATTTCAAAGCAAAAAAAAATATATGTTGAAAAATGTCATTAAATTAATTCAACTGCAAGATATCTTTCCAATTATAAGATAAAATATAAATAAAGACAACTACTATCATAGTTGATGTTGGCTTTTGTTAATTCTTGCTTTTTATTTTGAATATTAACCCACCACTATCTATTCTAGGTTATTGGAGCATTCATAGACCGTTCCAGTGCAGTCAGTGCAGTTCATCATTTTGTCGGAAACCCTATTTAGATATCCACATGAGAACACACACTGGCGAAAAACCATTTCAATGTGATATCTGTTTGAAACGATTTACTCAAAAATCTACTTTAAATATCCATAGGCGGACGCACTCGGGTTAGTTTCACTGACTTGTCAGTTTTGCTTTATTATGCTTTAAAAAAAAATATACATTAAATTATCAATGAATGTAGTAGTTTCACTCATTTGTAATAAAGTTTTTGTTAAAACTTTTGATATGCCAGTAATTATGAATTGAAACTTTGTTATTCATTTATAAACATACATCCAGTACCAATGGCTATTTTCGGAATAAATGAAATAAAAAGTGCTTTTAAGTATCTTGTACCAAGTTTTTGTAACAATTGCTTTGTTTTTGTTTTTGAAATGTTTAAAAAAAAGAGTAGTGGTGTACTTTCCTTAATTAGTTTTCACAGCCTCCTTTTTTCTTAATGTAGCTAGATGAAATATTTAGAACGAGACATTTATTTAGGTAAGAAAACCCCAATCGCGTACCTTCTAGACAATTATCTCTTAATTGTCTGCCTTTGATCATATCGTCAAAAGATTGTTTCATATAACTTCACTTTTAGCGAAAAAAAACTTTTCCATATCTATGTAAGGCACACAAAAATGTGGCGACATGGGGTTTTTATGGACGGTTCTTATATTAAGCCTAAACTTACAAAGCAAAACACGTGGCAAATGGGAGACAAATTAAGTGCAACACAAGTGGAGTGCATAATTTTGAGTGTATAAATTTGGCATTTGGTTAACATCGTTTACATTTGCCCAAGTGAAAAGAATCCGCTGCGTATTAAAACAGTTTGCTTATCAGGGAAATCAATTTCTTTGGTAGAAATTTTTTTTTAATATGCATTTTGTGTTTTCTGCACAGGAATCGTTTTGAATCCGATATCGACTCGCCTAGATTTTGCCAGTTATTAAATTTGAGGCAAATCAAAATTGGTCCTTCCTATATTTCTAGTCATTTGACAACTAATTTCCAGGAGATGTTTTTTTCTTACTTGAAAACATCGTCTGAGTCTGTTTTTGAGCCCTAAACATTTTGAAAATTCATCAATTATATTTTATAGATTTTACAATAAAATGTCTGCGAAATCATGTTGACAAATCATTCAAACTGCATAGTTCCGAAAACATTATCATAGGTTTTGAATTCGCACATCGAATTCGATAAAAATAATACCAAATCTCGATTGAGCCATTGACATCGATTTGCATCGAAATGCATAATCGGTCCTTTGAATAAATGTTTAATTTTTTTGCTGGTAATTCTTAGAATTCTTAACAGATACTTAGAGTTTTAAATAAAGAGACATTTAACAATTTAAACTAAAACTATTTAACAGCTAGAGCAAACAGTTAGATTAATTATTGAGTGGCGCAAGAAATTTCGGAGAACTTCAGGGCCTAAAGTTTTGTAATAATATCACTGGTGGCGAAATGGTTAAAGATTACTTTATTCATTCATCCACTAGGTCCAAGCTTGATTTCGAGCTGTTGTGATTTTTTTATAAAAAATATAAGTTGCGATATCTAGCTGAATGAAACAGTTGGTTCTACTTGCAGGTCTTTTTAATGTTTCGCTTTTGAATGTGGGGTCAATGTCTTATATTTAAAAAAAAAAAACATGTATCCATCTCTCAAAAGGAAAATCCTTCAACTATTCGCACTCATTTTATAACTTCATCTCATTACTCTCTGTTTGATAGAACCAGTATTAACTACATCTTGTGTATTTGAAAGGTTTTCATATTAGAATTTAATAGGTTGTAAAATGTCTCGACAAACATGGGTTTGAAACTTTTGTTTCGCAATTTCAAATAAAAAACATGCAATGAGAATGAACGAATTAAGACTTCGTTTGAAAAGATGTTTTATTTTTATATTCTTTTCGAAATCAATTCACTATTTCATTTCGCAAGTACGAGTATTTCAAAAACTATTCAAAATCTCAATACATTGTTTTACCTTTTTCTGCGATTTCATATTTCGGAAGACATCCACCGTTTTATCCCACACTTGTCAGTGATTTGAAAAATCTAAAATAATGAGTAGTTTGTTTGCATCAACAAACTTTGTGCTTTCATTGTTAAAAAATTGAAAGTTTAAAAGAGGTAGTGTTTAATCCGAAAATAGTTAAATTTGAATTTTTTTTTTTACTGCTTAGTTAAGCTGACAAAATAAAATAATTTTTTTTATTGTTCTTTGTCTTTTAAGTTCAAGATCGACCTTATCAATGCGAACAATGCCCAGCGACATTTGCACGTAAACCCTATCTCGATATACATATGAGGACACATACCGGCGAACGTCCTTTCGAATGCGATGTGTGCCTAAAACGCTTTACTCAGAAGTCATCACTTAATATTCACAAAACTGTTCACAACGGTAAGATGCATATTAAATTGAAATTTCTTTTTGTTTAATATAAACTGCGAAAATAAATTCTTATGCTTTTGTTCTTACACGTTTAAATGGTTGCCTTTTTTTATAAAATTTTAGTTGGCATACGGCCTTTTCAATGCACACTTTGTCCGGCCGCGTTCGTACGGAAGCCTTATCTTGATATTCACCAGCGAACTCATACTGGAGAAAGACCTTTTGAATGTGAAATCTGCTCGAAACGATTTTCACAACGATCAACATTAAATATACATAAACGAATCCATACAGGTTAGTTTTAAAGTCGTTAATTTTTTTTTGTCTACAAAATCTAAAAGACAAATATGTATTTAACTTTGTATTAAAGGTTCAATAAACAAGCCCTAAGGATGTCGAGAAACCGAAACCTCGTAAAAAGTGAATAATAGTTGTCTTATCGGTGCAGAAATACGAACTACCGAAAAAATCTTTGCAAAGAAAAATTATTTCAACTATAAACTCGAAATTGTCTGACTAATTTTCATATATAGATAAAGTTAATTTAAAAAAATCTTTCAAGTCATGACTCCCTTAAATATTTTCGAACTTAATGAAAGTTTCTCAATTTAAATATAAAACATAAGGCCCGACAATTTTTTATACAGCTATTTTATTATACTTATTACAACTTATTCTATTCTTCTGGTTAAAAAGAAATTGCCAGAACATTGTTCTTCTCTTTGAATGATATAAAAACGTTCATATGGAATTTTATCGTAGATATTGATTTGGACAAGATGTTAAAAAGAGGGGGGCATGTATGTTATTTGATAAACCAAATGTGTTGCAGAATTATCTGTTTTTATAAGTTATTTGCCCTTGCCTGATTGGTTTTTTATCTAAGCAATATATAACAATAAAATTAACGCAAGAAAACTGACATAAAATATTTTCTTTAAAATTTAATGTATAAGAGTTTTTAGAAATTTTCCTTTCACGTCGATTATTTTAAGTTAATTTGTAGTATCTAAACAATTTAACGCACTTCGACTTCTTTAAGGATAGTAATTGTAAAAAAGCGATCCTAAGAACACCTCATCTTGTTTTTTGGAGTATCAGATATAATTCACAAAAAGTCGTCTATTTAAACCACAGACGTTTTAATGGTGGCGTTCAATAATCTATCTGGATAGCTTTTTGTTGTTGTTTAAGATTTAAACATTTAGCAGAAGCAGAAACCCATTTATACCTAAATGCTATTCAAAGGTATTTGTGAATTTTTGGTATACCTGTCCATCCAAGTAATCAACTGATTGAATGTTTACTTTTGTTCATTTTAATGTTGGTTCTTTATTTTAGTGTGCCGAAATATCAGAATCAGAGCTATTGTAGTTGCAAGGAATATCGAAAATAATAATTTCCAATCGGTTGGGAACGATATTTGGAAATAAGTATCTGAATCGTTGAAAAATGTATCTAATATACGGGTATCCGGAATAACCTATACTATAGGTTCTTGAACGAGCCCAATATATAGGCAAGGCATTGACTTACCAGATAAGTAGATATGGAGCAAGCAATTTTGCGAGAGGTTTATTCTATAGCAGCGCTTTTACCCGGGTAGTTTAGCTATGTTTTAACGATGTATGGGAAAACAACAAGAAACTTTTCGGCACCCCATATGCTATTTACTAGCCTTAACCATATAAATTTGTATGTGAATTAAAACAGTACTAAACCACTACAAAGCGGGAGTATAGAAATATCATTTCATAAAGATAAAATATAGAAAATTACGTACAATTGTACCGAATTCGATACAATTGAGTTTTTACAAGTACAAAAGTACAATTCGACAGAATTCAGTACAATTTACATATCTGCGAGTTTAATATATTATTCATGAAGATTGAAAACGAAGTTCTCAATTTGCTTAGAAATAAAATCATCAATTCATCATCCAGCAATCTTATTCGCAGCTGCAAGGCCATTAACATTTCGTTTGCAGTTTCTTTTTAAGTCATTGACTAACTCAAAACTGACATTTGGCTCCTGCTCGAAATCTGGGCTTAAAAACAGTATCGTACGTTACGTTTATGGTTTCCATCTTCGTTCTGTGTGTACAGACGAGAATGTGGTGGCTGAAGCCGAGAATGTGAGACTCAATTCGTCAACAGTGAACTTACAGCCGGGAATTGATGAAATGAACTTTAACTACCTCTAGTTCCAGCAAGATGACGAGCCGTGGCACACAGCCAAAGCCACACAGCCAAAGCCACACAAAACCACAACAAAGTCGTGGAAGCCACCTTAAGAACGTTGTGTTTCATAATTAATAGAAATGTTTGTTTTTACTTGCAAGGCCTTAATATTTAGAAATAATTTATCTTTGTTTCATTTTATTGCATTTACAAAAAAACAAACTTTATATCGTTGTTTTGTATTTGTTGATCAATGCTCTTTCTTTTTATACAAAACTGGTTTTCAATACAATTGGCACCATTTCAGAACAATTTTAAAAGCGTTTTAAGTACAATTGAAAAATTTCATTTTCCATCCCTGCTACCAATTTATCAATTGATTGATAACACGTGTAGTATATCACAATCATAATAGGGCTGTTAGTCCTCATAAAAAGCGGTAATGGTCAGCTTTTATGCATTAGCTTGTAGTTGGGCGTACCCGTGGCGTAATGGTTAACATGTCTACTGCTAGCCCAGAGGTTCGTCGTTCGAATCCCAAAATAGGCAAAAATGTTTTTTATCATTGTTTTGTCGGTTATCAATGAAATTGTTAAGATTTAAAATGGTTTTGAAGTAATGATGAGGGTTGAGCATATTTGTATATACGAAGACTTTAACATTTCCATTGTAATATTCAATTATTTACTATAAGTTAAATGTTCAAACTTCTACAGAAATAATTTATTTAAAACGTTTCCCAAACCCACCTGCTTCCAAGATTGGTTAGTTCCTCGAAGTATTAAGCTAAGAAAATAATTTCCCATTATATTCACCCCTATTATGAAAGGCGTAACACTTGAGTGACAATAGTCACTTTATTTGTCGAGTCACTTTTTAGGCGTTTAAGTATCAGTATTACGAACCTTGAACGCCACTAACTTACAATCCAAACGCCTTCCACATGATCAGCTGACCATTGGGGATTTGAATAAAAATTTATCAGTTCTAACCGGTGGCCCTAAGGAATTGAACTTGTTAGAAACTGCTGTCCATTCTTTTTTGTGTCCTCCGTTTGGGAGACACCTCTTCGAAAATTAGTTGCAAATTGAGGATTTTGCTCCATCAGCTCGATTAATGTTTTTATTTGCTCCTGATTTGTTATTTTCACCCTAAATTCAGTCAAAATAAAAGTTTAGTTTTAGAAATAAAGAGAAGAAAACAACTACAACTTACATTTTTATTCGAGTAAAACAACTCGGCGTTCGCAATTTTCTAATCGACAAAAAATAACGTTTTACTAGTCGTATAACTCATTTACAACGACAGCTGTAATACCGAAATATTCATTTTGTCGTTCAAAAAATTTGGGTTCCACTTAACGCTAAATGTCACATGGCGTTACGCATGGCGTTAAACTACATTAACAACTCTCGCAATACCGATTTTCTGGTACGACATTTGTCGTTTAAGTGAAACGCCTATCATAATAGGGGTGATTGTTTCTGCTCAGCTCCCCTAAATCCTTAAAACGTAGACCTCGACTTTTGAATTATGTTCCGTACTGATTTTCTGGTACGACATTTGTCGTTTAAGTGAAACGCCTATCATAATAGGGGTGATTGTTTCTGCTCAGCTCCCCTAAATCCTCAAAAACGTAGACCTCGACTTTTGAATTGTATTCGAATTCTACTTTGATGCTCATTGCATCGAAAACGAACACGCACTTCCTAAAACTTAGAGGCTAGTTCTTTAGCTTTTCCTTGATCATTCGCACGATGTTCTTTGTTTAAAGCACCTGCTCCAAATGGCAACACATCAGGACACCGAGTCGACGTTCTTTGACCTTTGACTTAAAAACCCTTCTTTAAGCAAAAACTTGTGAAAGGATGGCGATTTGTTGTGAAATTTTAAAAACAGTTCTTTTTCATCTATGAAAAATTTGTTTTTTTTTTTTTTTTTTTTAAGTTTGAACGCTTTTGTACCAATACCAACACGTCTTTAATTAAATTAGTGCAAGTATTTTTGAGTCAGCACTTGTTTTTTTTTTGTGACTTTATCAACTGCTACGGAGATTGTTTTCGCTTCTTAATAAAGGGTCCGCCATCTAACGTTTTTTTTTTTTAACTAGTGCTTATTTCGTGAATGGTTACACTTAACTCATGTCTGATTTGACAGATAATTAGTTTTATCCTTCCGCTGGTTGTGTATACGCTTGAACAACGCTGGGAAATATTGAGACATTACTTTGAAAATCATGCGCCAAAAAAAAATCATCTTTTCAGATGAAGCTCATTTTGATCTTGGCTGGTATGTAAACAAGCAAAATTGTCGCATTTGAGCACAGAAAACCCGAACATACATTGAAAAGCCAATATGTACACCCAAAACGAGTCACTGTTTGGTGCGGATTTTGGTCCAGAGGCATTCTTTAAAAATGAGCAAGGAGTGGCCGCTTTTTATGTTTTCTGAAAACAAAACATTAAATGCAATCGAGTGGGGTTGTAAAAAGAATTCTTGTTAATTACTACCTAGAAGGCTGTGCTTGTCTTCCGATCGCATCGGTTTGAACGGATAGGTACTTCTTTTACGATATGGTTGGTTACTTATTTATATTGATTAGGCACTTTCTTATTAATAAATTTACTTTGACTGGGATAAAGTAAACTGCCTTCGTAATAAATATAAGGAAAAACGTTCATTAAGTTTCTTATATTTTCATTTCAAGAATAATCAGTGAGCACCCTATGCGTCGAATGAAATTCCGTTCGATGAGAATGAGAATTCTGATAAGAAAATGACAAATTGTGGTACTAGATTACTCGAAAACGTGAGCGGTAATACCAAATTCACATAATTCCGTCACGAGTAATTCGCCCCAGCTTATTGTTACACATAAAGGTTCTTATGTCTTGATTGAGAAAGTCCGGTGTCAGCTTTAATATTTAATCGCTATTCAATCCTTTGAAATTGACTCGAAAACTGCTTCAAAAACTCTGATATTAACAACTTTCTTATAAGCATATATTGCTGAAACAGTTTTTTTTCTTCGTTTCGCAATGCTTCATATTGAGATTTTTAGCTACTTACATTCCAAGGTAATCAAACTTCATATGATTCAGTCTAGTGATCCGCCTGTTTGCATACTCTTTTACAATATCGATTATTTCATCTTATTTCGGCCACGTTCTTTAAATATAATTATTTTTGCTTTGGTCAGGTTGACTTCAAGATTTTAAAAGACTTGTATATCACAAACGCGTTAGGTGAGTGTGCCAACAGTAAACACGCTGAAACAGATCTCTGTCATACGCCATGAAATCTATAAGAAAGCATCTAATGTAGAATATAGAGGTAAGAACTCTTGTAAGGTAGGATTTCACTATGCTGTAAAGAACAAATTTAGCAAAGCTAAACTTTAAGAGTTCGAATATATATCCACTTTTTTCATACTATAGTTGATTCAATTATTTTTTGTGAGAATTGTTACGTAATCACGCAAATATGAACACAATAAAGATTAAAAAAACATTTACTGTGTTTCATTATAGTTTCCGCCGAAAGTCCCCCTAAAGTCTGAATTCCCAATACCTAGCAACTTAATATTGGGACCCGATCGTCTTTGTAGTAAAACTTAAACAGTAAAAAGTAATCTTACAATTGCAATAATTAGTTTTACAGATTTAAATTAATTTAATTTTGTTTTTGTAAAGCTTTGTCAAATTGAATAAAATATCACATTAAAAAAACAAAATTTTTTTTTAATTATATTCCTTTTCCATGAACAACTTCTTGTGTGGGTTTCTATTCTCCTTTGTGTTCATGGTTCGCATTACTTTGAAAAATCCGAAAAAAAACTTATTTTATGTTCACTACACATTCTCTTGTGTTAAGCTCATTTTTTTCACTACATTTTCAACTTAGGTTATTTTCAGAAGTTATAAATCAGCCGGTTTGAATCCACTTACTGGTTTTTCACTACTAAAAATTATCAGTTGACTCTGAACCTCAATTCAAGAAATTAAAACCGACAAGTTTAGTAAAAAAAAGCTGAGAGTCAATTTCCAAGAAAAAGTAAACGGTACTGAGAGTCTTCACGTTTTGGTCTCAGAGTTTGTATGTATGTATTTTTTTTGTAAAACGAACACAAAAATTACACTGACGCCAAAAAGAGTTTCTTTCTAGCCCAGCAAAATATTCAGCTTTATTATGAGTTTCACGTGAACAGCATTCCCCTCGAAAAGATTCCCTTATTATGAGTTATTTTTCACCGTGTATTGTGAAAACGTTGAAAGCAATTTATTTCACTTACTTTTGTGAGACGAACAAGTGAACAACAAAAGCGGAAAAAATTTATAGTTGAATTTTGTTTCATTCAAAATTCCGGGCGAACAAAAATGTTCCATACATCAAAACAAGTTGCAAACCAAACAGGAATTAGTTTTTAAATATTCCTTAAATGTGTGCCAGAATGTGAATTTTAAAGGCATCAAACATTTATTTCACTTTTTAATTATTGTTTGTTTTAAGTCCCAAAAATCGTTGGAAGTTTGCTTGGTGTCTTTTTGGAATGGATTTGACATTCGAAAACGCTTTGCACGGTTCGAAAAATCCGTTTTCGGATTTGCTTATCCGAATGAAGTTGATTCGAATCCGCTTAAGAAATAAAGTACAAAGTATTCGTTTTCGAAAATGTTTGCTTTCGAAATGAATTACTGTAGGGCTATTCCAGAAAGCGCGGCGGATCGTATTTAAAGCGATAACTCAATTGCGAAGCGCTTCGCTTTAGGTTATTCTGAAAAGCGAACATGGTTGGAAATTAAACTTCCAATATTTCCATTCGGAAGTCTTATCCATCCACGCAAATGTCATCTATTTCCAAGTTTTTCCAATAAGAATTACAAGTTTTCCCTAGGTATCAGCTGTTTCAGCGAATTCAAAGAAAGCTAATCAGAAGTGGTTCTTCTCCACTCGATGTAAATTTGAATCATTTTTATTTTTTACGAGTATTACTTCAAAAATATTTTCTATACGTTTGTAAAATTATTTCGACTTTCAAAAGAAGCGTTTTGCTTTTGCTATATTTTAGATGGAACAAAGGGGCATTTTAATCCTTAAAATGGAAGCTCATTAACTCCTATTCTGAAGCTCGCTGGTCGCTGCTACTCTTCGTTTCTTAGCGGAGGGTTCAAGCATAAAAAATTGTTGTGTTGTAGTGTGTTTTTGACTCCTTTAATAAAATAAAAACGAAAATTACTCTCAATTCAATTGATGATAGTTAATTTTTTCATTATATTTACATTTTTCTATCAATCCGCTTGCAATTCGACACTACAACACCTATCGCTTTTGAAAACGAAATGAATTATGTCAAAAAGGTATAGTTTCTACGAAAAAAAAAAAGTGACGTTTGGAAAGCGCTTTCGCTTTTCATGGAAAAAAAAAATTAAAAGCGATTCGCTTTTGAGAATACGAAAATTCATTTCCGCTATCAAAAGCGATCAGCCGCGCTTTCTGGAATAGCCCTACTGAGTAGGGCTCCAATACTAAAGTGGAACCTGTTTACATTTTGAATCCAGATTTGGCCAAATCCATTTGGTAGCCAGTGAAGTGTTGATATTTGTTCTCATACAGTCGTATTTATAATCCTATTCCAAAGCAAGTATGTCTAACTTTAGACAGCTCTTAGAACAGTGTCAAACTCCAAATCGTATTTATAAACACTTCCTTCGCTGTCTAAGAAATGTCTAACTTTAGACACCGAAATTTGCTGTAAACTATGGCTAAAGTGACATTTGATACAACAAAAATATTTTTTTTTTTAATTCCTTGAGATCGAAGAAATTAAGAAGTTTTACGGTGCGAAAATACAATTTTCAGTAATTTCATTTACAAATTACTCAAATTTGATAATTTTATGAAACTTTGAAAAGTTGTAACCATAAAGTCAAATCACCTATTTTTCGTTGGTTTAGTTCAAGGTTTAGTGCCACGCTGTTTCAAAGGGGTTTGGTTGTTGTACTCGTGTATCCAAACACAAAATTATGGTACTTTACGCATACATCATGATCGCCACCATTCAGTTTTCTATCCAAAGTTGACAGAATGTAAATGAGTATTTCAAGGCATCGTTTATAAATACGGAGTTGGCCAAGGGTTGTCCAACTCTTTAAACACCGTCTAGCTGGACTTCTATCTAACAGCTCTATTATGGTTGTCAAATATCAATACGATACTTGATAAATTTGCTCGTTTATCAGTGGAATTGGTTAAGTGGTATTACGGATAATAACCATCAGAACTTTTGATCAGTTGTGAATGAATGCTTTTTTGCGATCTATTGTGAACGTCTCTGGTTGCTGGTTCGGTATAAGGTTATCAACTTTTTTGATATCTATCAATTTTTCAATCAATTGCAAATTAGTCGTTGATAAACATTTTTTGGTTTATTTTACTGGAACTGTGTAACCAATACACATGCACGTGGTTGACTAGCAAAAGGGTAGTATTGTGAAGTGTATTTTCTGTGCCGTATAGCAAAAATTCATTTCAAATTGAATTTTGAAGTTAAACGTGGTTAGAGTTCATTGAATGCAGAAAATTAAAATGGTCGTTTTGTACCTAGATGTGGGGTGTGTCAACGCTTAGTACGAGCACACTGTTCACAATGGAAGAAAATTTATCAATTGACATGCGTGTATCAGCTGATTGATAGTTGACAACCATAATATGGCTGTAAGAGTATTTCAAGCAAATTTTATAAATACGACGGTTAGTGTTTGTTTTCCCCATGACATCTTGATGTAGCTTGAGTTTACACCAGAGAGGAGATACATCAAGAGGGCAAACCACACACACACAATGGCATCTGTCCTCAAACTGATTTTACAAACACTACTTTGTTTTCAGATTTCAAAACCAGTTTGAAATCCAAAAATAAAGGGGTGTTAGTAATTTCACTGACCAACTTTAAAGTCAGCTGAATACGTGTATCACAGATAGATCTTGTGTTAGAAAAGCAACAATGTAAACAAATGGGAGTCGCGGGGCAAGAGAAGTAATGGTTTTCCCTCTTGTTCTTTTTTCCTCGAAGTTTTACACGTGGGTATGCCAATGTTGGTATGGTATTTCCATTTCTAGATGGCTTTGCAGTTGCACGGAATGTCTCTGTGTCGCCTCACCAGAAAAAGTTAATATTAAACCGTTCTGTAATCTTTATAAGTGATTATCCATTAGTAAACGGTTGCAGAGTTTGTGAAAATATTTTCGAGTGATTTATGGGCTGCTTTGCTACCGAGAAGATTATAATGCATACCTTTTTTGAGGATAACCCATTTTCTCTATAAGCAATTATAGGACTTAAAGAGGCTTAAAAGGGTTACCATGCTTTTAAAAATATTCTTTAACAAATGGTTCAAAAAATTCTGATCGATTACGATGAAAGAGAATTTGCCGAATTACAGCTCACGTTATTGTGACCATTTTCATCATACGTGATCTCATGTATCGTAAAGGTATTTATAGTTTTACTAGTTGCACCGAAAATTCACTGGTATATTTCGAGATTCTATTAACTCACAGATGTCACTAAGGTCTCTTTGATCTTCTTCTTCTTTTCATTTCCGGCGTTACGAGTAGTGATCTTGAAGCGATCACAACTCTCCCACTTTTCTACTTCACACTAGTGATCCGCCTGCTGTTTTTGCATTTGCTTGTACCAGGAGTGTTTTGGCCTGCCTTTTCTTTTTCGTCGCGAATGTGTGAAATGTTGTTACGATATTGCCTTTTGGACGGGGTTCTGCGGATCTCTCCTTTGAACATGCCAATACCAACTGAGCCGGTCGTGCTGAATTTTGTCCAAGATGGTACTTTTGACATGAAGTACTTCTAATTCGATCAAGCTTTGTTACTCCTGCTGTCATCCGAAGCATCTTCATTTCGGCTGCCGTCAATTTGCTCTCATACTTTTTGTACATTGTCCAACATTGTGAACCGTATGTCAGAGCTGGACGGACAACTGCTGTGTAGAGTCTTCCCTTCAGCTTAGGGGGCATTTTTCGATCACAGAAGATAGCGGAGTTTTCTCGCCACTTCATCCACCCTACGCTTACTCGATGATTGAGGTCGTCATCACAAGTTGCTTCACTATTGATCATAGATCCCAGATATTTAAACTTTTCACACTTGGGAAGCACATTTCCATTCAAATAAATGTCTGGAATAGGCTTGTCTGGATCAGAAAAGGGGCAGCACAGGTATTCAGTCTTTTTAGCGCTAATACGGTACCCATTTTCTTCCAGAACATCAATCCAAACGTCAAGTGCTCGTTGCAGGGATGTAGGATCCTCGCTTATGATGGCTCCATCGTCAGCAAAGAATAATTGTTGTACTTTATTGTCCGTTACTTTTCTTTCGAGCAAATAATCCAGAACAGCAATAAAGAGCAGTGGACTCAAGACACTTCCCTGATGTACACCTACTGTTATTTGGAATTCTTCGGTGACTCCAGCTGGGCATCTCACTTTTGTAACTGGTCCCTCGTACATGTCCATAATTATTCGCACATAGGAACTCCTCGGTGTCTGAAGGGCCACCCATATCAGATCTCGTGGTTGTCGATCGAATGCTTTTTCGAAGTCAACCAACACAATATGCAAATCCTCTAAAGCATCTCGGTGTTTTTCCATAATGATCCTTATACTTTGGATTGCGTCTGTAGTTGACAAACCCGCATTGGTCATCAGACAGCCTTATTATTTTCCGCAGTCGGCTATCCAAAACCCGCTCAACGATCTTCATAGAGTGGGACATCAACTTGATCGAACGATAGTTGTCACAGCTTCTGGTATCTCCCTTTCCCTTGTACATTGGAAGAAGAGAGACTAAGGTCTCTTTAATAGTCTAACAAAAACATTGAATTCTTGTTAATTACTACCTATTGGTTGTGATTGTCTTCCGAGTTCCGACGCATGTGTACATCGGCAACGAAAGTGATCGGTTTGAACGGATAGGTACTTCTTTTACGATATTTTTAATGTAATGTAATGTGTTTATTATTTAACTTCAATTTCGATTTGTTTTACAATAATTCACAATAGAAAGCATTGGCTTATGCCGTCAGCCCAGAAAAAAGAGTATATTCTAAACAAAACAAAATAACTGTTATTAAATATTAATCAGTTAACATTTTAGATAAAGGCTCATTTAAATTTCCAGATCTAGTAAATTTTCGATGAATTTGGTATTGCATTATGTAGATTAGAAAGCTTCGTTTATAATTTGGTTCCGATATCTTATTGCAGTTCTTACGAAGCTATATAGCACGTTCCAATTCTCCCCGTTTAGTACTTCAATAACTTCGTTAAGAGCAAGTACGCTTCTTCCCCAGTGTGCTCGCCGAATTGACGCAAGGATAGGGCACGTTCCTAAGAAATGAATTACATTTTCCGTCTCTCTGAGGTTGCAAAGGGAGCACTCCAAGTTTTCTTCTGCACCATAGGGTCGGTAATTCAAGCGGAGTAACTCTCCTCTCGTTTTGAAAATAGTAGAGATTGTGTCTATACTGTATCGATCGTCAAAGTAGTTTTTAACGCCAAGATTGTGTTGGAGACGCTTATAGGTGTTTCGAGTTTCACTTTGTTGGGCCCGCTCCATAAAATTTGAGAAACTTGTCTGTTCAATCTTTGTCAGCAATTCTCGAAAGCTTTCTTCCCAAGTTTCCCATTCTCTCTCAACCAATTGAACGTTGTGTAGCAGTTCCAATCGCGACTGTTCTGTAAAAAACTGTGACTTTTGTTGAAGCAGTTGCCTCGCAATAATTTTTGGTAGACGGTGATTTTCAGAAGACATAACTTTTTTTATATAGCTGAGATGCAGTTTGAGCGAAAATGTATAAAGTGGGGCAACGCCAGTCTCTAAATGGATCATGTAGGGGTATTTTCGGGGGGGTATTTTCGGTAGGGGTATTTTCGGGGAGCCGGAACATTTTTTTAACAAAGTACCGAAGTAGTTTTTCTACCTCCTCGTACTGCAAAAAACCCCATACTTGTCCAGCATAGCACATGATCGACCTCATCACTGCTTCAAATAGCTTATATTTGGCGCTCGGGGCCACATTTTTTCTGCCAAGAACTCCTCTCCAGTTACAGTTAATGGTTTTTTTGGATTCTGCCAATTTTCCCTCAAGATGCTTTTTGAAAGATAGCTTGGGTGTAATTAAAACTCCAAGGTACTTGTACTCCTTAACTAGCTCCAAGTCCCTATTTTCAAACGTCCATTTCTCCTCTCTGGCGTATCTGCCTGTTCCATTTCGAAAAATCATTATTTTCGACTTAGCGGTATTAACCGTGAGATTCCAAAGGCGACAGTAATCTTGGAGTCTGTTGATCATCATTTGCATCATTTCTGGAGTTTCCGCAAGAATGACGATATCGTCCGCATACATCAGAGTTTTGATACTTAGACCAGCGAAACGAATACCTCCGGGAAAAACCGATGAAATGTCCTCCAGAAAAAGTGAAAACAGAAGAGGACTTAATAAACAACCTTGTTTAACGCCAGACGTCGATTGAAACCAGTTAGAAGCTTCATTTCCGTCCCATACTGCGGTCATATTGTTTTCGTATGGACACGTTACTATATTAAGCATTTTTGTTGACATTCCAAGGCAACTCAGTTTATAGAAAAGAGCTTTTCGGTCAATCGAGTCGAACGCAGCTTTAAAGTCAACAAAAAAAGCATATAACTTTTTTCCTTTTTCGAGATATGACCTAGCGATGCATGACAATGAAAAAATGTTATCCACCGTTGAATAATCCTTCCTAAAACCTGCCTGATACTCACTGAGCAATTTATTTTCATGTACCCAGGTTGTAAGTCTGTCGTGTATTATACCAGTAAAGATTTTCATCACTGAGTTCATGAAGGATATACCGCGGTAGTTGTTCGGATCGTATTCATCACCCTTTTTGAACAGGGGGAAAATGATATTCCTACGGAAACTTTCTGGGACTTCCGCCATGTTAAATATATAGTTATATGCCGTAGTTAGCTTTTCGATGAAATTTTCAGTGGCGTTTATGAAGAATTCGTATGACACTCGGTCATCTCCAGGGGCCTTGTTGAGCTTGCATCGGTGAATAACTTTCATGACTTCTTCAACTGAAAAATCGCTATCAAGATTTCCGTTTTCAATATATGGCAAGGCGTACATAATTTGGTTTTGAGATGGTCGCGTGCTTATTAGGTCTTTAAAATGTTCGTATAATAAACTTATATCAATTTTAATACTTTTTGCGAAGGGGATACCATTAAGAGATCTGGCAAGCTTCCAAAAGGAACGGCTATCTCTTACTTCTGACAACATTTGCACTAATTTAAGGGAATAATGTCTTTGCTTCTCTTTACATAAGGTTTTGTACTCTTTATTGGCTTTTTGGTACATTTCTTTAGCTAAAATTGAATTTGTTGTTCTTAGCAGTCTTAGGAAGCCAAAAGATTTTTTCCTAGCAGTATAGCAATCCGCATCAAACCATGGTTCCTTCCATTTCTGTCTAAGTTTACACTGAAAAGGCTTTGCCGCCTGATTTATACATGTAACCAACACGTCTGTGCATTGGACTGAGTTCAAATGGCTTGCATTGACTGACTCAAGCAGATAATCCAAGTTCACTTTATATCTGTCTCGTTTGGCGTCTTTCCACTGAAGTTTCGGTAACAGCTTCATGTTTTCGTGACCATGGACTGAGTCGTTGCTGAGGTTACATTTGACGGATAGTGGTAGGTGATCGGAGTAGACCAGTTCTTTTACGATATGGTTGGTTATCTACTTATTTATGTATATTGATTAGGCACTTTCTTATTAAAAAATTTACTTTGACTAACATAAAATAACTTGCCTTCGTAATAAATACAAGGAAAAACGTACGTTTCTTATATTTTCATTTCAAGAATAATCAATGAAGTGTTCATGCGTCGAATGAAATTTCGTTCGATTACTGATGAGAGAATGCCAAATTGTGGTACTAGATTACTCGATAACGTGAGCGGTAATACCAAATTCACATTCGCGTGTCCAGTAATTTGGCCAGATCTTTTGTAATTTGTAGTTTAATAATTGTTGTTCTTTGTAAGCATCTTTACTTTAAGAATGGTGAAATTATCAAGATGTGCAATTGGCCCGAAGAAGCAAGACATCATTTTCATAATACTGAGTTTGCATAAGGTTCAAAATGAGATAATTTTTTATCTTTCAAAAATTTTATGATTTTGGGTCTAATAAAATCGTAGTATAAGTTGCTGGCAAAAATAAAATTATTGTTAAAACGAGTTATGAACCAGTCTTCAACTACCAGTCAAGACATATTTTTTAATGTTTTTTCAACTTACACGTTCTTTTTATATGCTTTTTCCTTTTCATGCTTAATTCGCTGGCATGTCTTCATACCTATTGAACTTCAAACCATTCGTTGTTCCTTGACAATTTTTTTTTTTATAAGGTAGGACGATTCGATTTTTGGGTCGCGTAACATGTTTTTCTGTCAAAGATCTGTCAAGAGATATAACGGTGTTGTTTGTAGGGTAAAGATTTTACTTACGGAGCAGTTAATGTATTCTTCTGCGAGGAACTGGCAAGATACAACTTATGAGGCAGGCACAAAGACAACACTCGAAGAATAAATTTTAATTTTGAATTATTACTTTATCTTAAGGCTGAGTACAAGGTTTTAGTATTCGCTCTTCATAATGTAATTCGTGGTACAGGGCTGCCAACAACAACATTATTTATGAAAATTGAATAAAATCACATAAAATATTAAAAAAAATTAAATTAAATATTTCAAAGCTCTCAAACGAAAATCTAACAACGCCATTTTTTTTGCAGTTTCTAATAGATACATACAAACGCTGAGAATTTAATCAAAATCGTTAGAGCAGTCCAATTTTTCTAATTTAGATGTAGACCTGTTTAACGAAATGTAAAAATTATGTTACACACTTCACTTCCATTGGTGGTGCCCGTGGCATAATGATTAGCATGTCTGCGGTTCGTGGTTCGAATCTCAGAAACATAAAAAATGTTTTTCACGGGTGTCGCCTTTTGCGAGCAAGCGACAAGTCCTCCGTAATTAAAATGCACACCTGGGCCCTTTTGCACCAGTTTACAAATTACAATCACAAATTTGTATTTGTAATCCACAATCACAATTTTTGTATATGAATTTGCGTTGCTCGAACTACAAATAAGTGAATTCGGAATTGACAAATTTGTGATGAGAATTACAAATTGTACAGTTCACCTACAATTTACTGTTGCACCATTTATTCTCGGCGCTTGTAATCTACAAATTTAATTCACAATTTTGTTGAACGTTGAAGCGAACAAAACTATGAATAAATCAAAACAAAAAAATTTTGGCCGTCTTGATGTTAATGCGCAGTTTTTTTTTTCTTTTTTTTGTTGTATTCTGCGTCCAATAATATTTATGATTTCTTCTGCTTAAGAACAACTTAGTCGAAATCTTTCATTAAAATTAAAATCGCTGTCTATATTATACTTTTCACGTGGACGGTAAACTTTTTTTCGTATAAAAAAATGCGCTTCAGAGTTACTGCTGTGCTTTCTACGCAAAGACATTTTAAATTACTATGAAATACAAATTTGTAGAA
Source organism: Melanostoma scalare (assembly GCA_949752695.1). Classification (NCBI taxonomy): domain Eukaryota; kingdom Metazoa; phylum Arthropoda; class Insecta; order Diptera; family Syrphidae; genus Melanostoma; species Melanostoma scalare. The sequence continues at coordinate 58,148,817 of OX456986.1, forward strand.
AAATATACACACAGTCTTTCACCTGTAGCATTCTTTCACAAACAGAAACAAATTTGTTATTCTCCTTCATATGGTGCAACAGAAACTTACAATAAAGTAGGATTTTCAATATTTTTTTGATTGTAATCTACAACTACAAACTTATTTTCGTGCAACAGAAAATGATATTTTTTAACAAACTTATATTTTGTAATTCACAACTACAATTTTGTAACAACAAAATTCTTATGAAATACAAAATACATTTTTTTTTACAAATTTGTGATAAAAACGTTTGTAATTTACAATATTGTAAGGTGGTGCAATAGGCCACTGTTCGTATTTTACATAAAATTGTAAATCCTTCAAATGCTTGGGATCCGAGGTTTGCAGACTTTTGTTGCTCAACCCTATTTATGTATTGATTTATTTACTTTATCTCTTCGACACCTTTTTGTGATACCCATGGCGTGGTTGTTTGATGGTACATAGGATCTCTAGGTTCTAATGCCACGTATTCCACGGGTATCGGAGATCAGTTGGCAAATATCTCTTGAGTAATTGAGTAGGTTCTTGAATTTACTAATTTTTTTTCTTTTTTTACTTCACTGGCAATGCCATTAAACTTCTTGCATTTCCTTAGTGTGTTTTTTACAATTGACCCACTCTTTATGTATACGTATAAGTTGTTGAACTAACTTTTCTCATAAACCATAGGTTTAAATTTTTTAAATTGTATTTTTTTTTAAGGTGAAAGACCGTATGCATGTGATATTTGCAACAAAACGTTTGCTGTGAAAAGCTATGTTACTGCACACCGGTAAGTATATTTTTGTTTAACATCCATTTTTAATATAATTTTTTTTTGTATCAAACGTACTCGTTATTAAAAAAGAGAACAATGTTTCAGTTGCAAAATGTCATTCATATCAAAAAGTTTCTGCCATCGTGAACTTCGAAAGTAAAAATGTTCACCAAAAAATTGTACATGTTCTATTTTTGAAAATATTTCAATTACGTTTGCATGCATTGGTTGAATAGCTTTGTTTAATGACCTTGTTCTAATCTGTAACAGAAAAACATAACCATATGGTGTTTAACAGACACATTTTTCTTCCGATCGAAAATCTTTGGTGTTTAATGACTGTGTCTTGAACAGTTCCTTTTCAGTTTTCAGTGTTGTAATTAATCTGAAACCGAATTTAACATGAAATCAATCAGTAGAACTAGCATCAGGGGCCAACTGCTCACGTTATCGAGTGAGTTATTGGCATCAGAGATCGAGTGAGTGAGTAATTTTGGGATTACAGTATAGAGCTATTTAAAATTGTACTAGTAACTTCGAATATATGCCTATTGATACATTTCCAGTTTCTATTAACTCACAGAAGTCGCTGATTGCTCTTCAAACTAATTTAATTTATTTTAGTTAGCAAAATTCATTCCTTTGTTAAAAATAAGACAAGTTTTAGTGAGAATTTAAGGGGCTCGGATGATGTTGTTAAAATAAATCTTGTTAATTGATCCCTAGACGGTTGTGATAGTCTTCCGGCGCATGAATACATCGACAACGAAAGTGATCGATTTGAACGGATGGGAACTTCTTTTTTGGATTGTAATTTGGGCAATTTCTTATTAACGAATTTGTTTGACTGGTATAAGGCAATCTACTTTCGCAATAAATGCCAGGAAAATGTACACAAAATTTCTTATATTTTTATTTCATGAACAATCAGTGAGGACTTCATGCACAGAATGAAATTCCATTCGATTACTGATAAGAGAATGCCAAACTGTGATATGTACTAGATTACTCGATAACTTGAGCTGTTATACCAAATTCACATAATTCCGTCACGAGTAACTCGATAACGTCGGTTATAATAATTCTAACCCAGATATTTAATTAGTTTTGTTCCATTGCTCGCAAATAATTATATACAAAGCTTTTTTCAAATGTATAGCAGGGTTGCAAAATATTGTGCTTTTTTTCGTTCTAGACCGCTATCTTTTGACTGCAGTGGTCATGTGGTCATAACCATCGGTTCAATAGAATCTAGCAATAAACGGTGAAAACTAGAATGAAATTCAACAAATTAAGTAGGAATTCATTCCGGTTTTCACCGTTTTTCGATCATTTTCCATGTTTCTACTTAGTATTGAATCACACTTCAATTTGAATTAGTGTCATTGTATACCTAGATCGCAGCGAAATGGGATTTGTCAATTACCCGATTCGATTTAGCTATGCGAGCTCGATCGAATCGAAACTATATAGGATCACTCGGTCCGGTGTAGTAGAAACCTGTGCCTCTGTTCTTTAACTATCGCATCGATAACATCGATCAAGAAACAGTGAGAACCAGAACGAAATCCTTACTAAATTCATAGAATTTCGTTTCATTTTCCACCGTTTATCGCCGGCTTTTATCGAGGCGATAGTTACAGAACAGGGGCACTGAATCGAGATATCACTCCTTCAAAAAAAATTACATTTGAGTGTTTGATTGGGTCTCAGTAAATTTTTTTTATAATTAAAGTTATAAATTTAGAAAAGTTATGTTAGGTATAAAGGTCTTTTATTTACCATCATTTCTTTTTCAAACTAATTTGCTAATAACTATTTTCAATGCAGTTTCGCGAAACACTGCAGGTTTTGACTTAAGACCTTCCTGCCTAACGTCAAAGATTTTTGAAATCATACCTTTTTTTATCAAAATTAAGTGCAATAGATATAGCTTAAATACTACTTTGCAAAATTACTTGGAAGTCGAATTTCAAACTGAAATATTCTGTATCTTTTGCAATTATTTTAACTACTAACTATGTAGAATCGAAAGGTTAATCACAGTACCATTTTAAGTCTGACACAAAATTAAGATAGGTGTCCGTCTTTTTCCTCATTAAACAAAGCTAATTTCTCCACCAATATGAATTTGATTATAATCTAGTGAAATAACAGCCAAAGTAAAAGTTATCGGGAATAATTCCCAATCACAATTAGTACTAGGTATCTTCTTGACATAATAGAAACCACAGAAGAGAATTAACAACCCTGCACACATAACCGCATCCTTCTACAAGCTGATTTTACAAACAACACATTATTTTCGGGTTGAAATCCGAAAATAAAGTGATGTTTATAATTTCACTAGCCTAATGCTATGTCCGCACCTGGTTCTTAAACTTGTTCAACTCAGTTCATGTTTTTGTCTTAAGTTAAAAAGAGACAGATATAAACTTCCACTCTCAAAAAGGAATATTGGAAATAGTGCATTCAGCGCACCTGGCGAACCACTTGGTTATCATGTAGGTTTGGGATAGTTGAACAAGTTAAAGTGCCAGGTGGGGACATGGCTAACACAGATAGATCTCGTGTTACAAAAGCAACAATGTAATCAAATGAAAGTTTCGGGGTAAGAGAAGTCAAGTCTTTCCATCCTTTTCTTTATTCCTTTATAATAGAAATTCAGTCACTTTGACTAGGACAGTATTTATGCTCTTGGTTTGGCATTGTTTTTATAAAAAAGCCCTTCTTTTCATAAAAATGAAAGCCTTAAAAAATAACTTTATTATTGTGAGAAACTAAAATAATTATTACACTTTTTAGGTGGTCGCATGTCTCCGAAAAACCCTTGAGCTGTGATCGATGTTCGATGACTTTTACAAGTAAGTCTCAGTTTGCAGTTCATATTCGTACACATTCGGCTGGCCAAAATTTTGAGTGTAATGTTTGTGGACGAGCATTTATTCGTGATAGCTATCTTATAAGGTAATGGTTCTTGATTTAATAATAACAAAAAGTGTTTAATCAAGACATTCCCCATGCTTTAGACATCATAATAGAGTTCATCGCCAGGAACGAACAACCGCAAATAGCATAGCCACTATAAACAGCGTGGCTACTGGAGAAGATATTGGAAATGCAAACACTCCAGATCGGGAGATGTTTGATACCAATAGCTCCCAAGTTTGCGACTTGAGGTAAGTAAAAACTTATTGATCTTTAGGGCTCAGCTCTTATAGTTATAATAGAAATTAATTGTTGGAACAAATCATTGAAACGTGGGTGTTTTTTTTTTTTGTCATAAATAAATAAATAAATAGGGTGGCGCAACAGAGCGAGTAGCCTCGGAGCCTAGCGCAATTTTCACAACCATTGCCTTTGTGAGGGAATGGAGGGGACCTACAATTTCCTGCCGATTCTGAAAGGCTAACAGAGAATGCGCTTTTCATGATGAATTTTCTACCGGTGGACTTGCCAATTCCTCGCGAAAGGCGATACCCGTGGAAAAACATTTTTGCTTCTGTTGGGATTCGAACCGTGAACCTCCCGGTTAATAGGCAGACATGCTAACCATCACGCCATTGGCACCATCTATTTCAAATTAGATGTCATTGAAAGATCCTGTTAAAGGATTGAAAAAGACGCTTGTGTCGAAAAAAAGTTCGAACAGAACTCAATCAACTAACTTCGTATGAAAAGAATTATTAAGTGACTTCAAAGTCGGATAATTCTTGCTTTTGCTCTTCTCTGTGCTGTGTGCTTTAAGTTCTTTCGGGTCTATGTATTTTGTTGAATTGAATTGAACGAATTTCCTTGTCTATAATTTGTCCGTAAAAAGGGGTCAGAAACAGGATTTTTTTTCTTGATGAACGTTTGAAATTATCAGGAAAAATATATCAGTTGCCAGGCTCTCAACTCTTCAAAACCACAGCCTAGTACCTAGTTTTTCTTAGGGGTAAGTTATTGCGATCAGGAAAACGCAACAGGAAACATTTTGAAATGGAATAGTAATTATGTTTTCGTTAGAATTGAATAACAAATGTTATTCCAATCGGTGGCAAATAAGCCACAGAATTTTTTTTTTTGGAAGAAATCGTTTCAATTATTTGGATATAATTTTTCATGTTTATTTTCCACTGTCAGACTCACAGCGGATTTTTTTTTCGTGTGCATTGCATAAGGTGGTGTGTGGCTGCGAATCGCTAGAATAGACACCTTATGCAATGAAAAAATCTTTTGTGATTCTGCCAGTGAAATATGTACATACTTGGAAAACGGAACCCAAATAATCAGAACATTCCCTATTTGCTGCTAACATTTGTTATTTAATTCTAAAAAATTAATTTAAAAATATGAAGTTATTATTCCATTTGAGAATTGTTCCTAATTGGTTTTCCTGATCGCTATAACTATTTCCAAATTATTTACATGTCCATTCATAGAAAGCTTAACTACCTGAAATCGGCGTTTTATAGGTAATATTTTGACGATCACCGAGTTGCATGAAGCGAATATTTTTCTACTGTATGAAAAGAAACGACTAAAACGAGTAAAATATCACCAAATTTTTCATCTATCTTGTTAACTAGTGTCATGTAAAAGTTCCGCCAAATAACTTTTTTTTTTTTAAACAGGGCGCAAAACATCGAGTGTAGCTTCGGCTGTGTGGCACGTAGCGCCGCCGCGCCGCCGTCCTGTTGAAACCAAATGTTGCTAAAAAATTCGTTCAACATGGCCCGATAACGATCGCCATTGACTGTAACGGCCATTCTTTGCTCGTTTTCGAAGAATGCCTCTGGACCAAAATCCACACCAAACAGTGACTCGTTTTGGGTGTATCCTGTATCGGCTTTTCAATGTATGCGTGCGATTTTTCTGTTCCCAAATGCGACGACTTGCTTGTTTACATACCCGCCAAGATCAAAATGAGCTTGTTCACTCATCGATTATAAGACAGCGTCGAACGAATTGAGAATACCTATTTTATTATCCTCTCATAAAGTTTGGGAGCGTTTTAGGGTTTAAATGCGTTAATTTTTTCAATACCTGATTTTGGACGCAATATGCTTTCAAAAACCAGTCGATCCGAAGCTTGGATGTCCATCCGCTTTATATGTCCCAGCCATAGTAGTTTCGCGATACGTACTTTTCGAGCTATGGCCATGTCGCGGTACAACTCATACAGCTCGTTGTTGTATCTTCTTCTCCATACATTGTCTTCGCATACGGGAACAAACATTATTCGGAGTATTTTTTTTTTTTTTTTTCGAAACGGCCAAGGATCTTTCGATCCTTTCGATAGGGGCCATGCTTCCGCGACGTAAAGCAGGACTGGGATGATTAGGTCCTATAAAGGGTTACCTTGGTTTTTTTGGAGAGGAGTTTGTTTCTCAACCCAAAGAAGCGGCGATTGGAAAGAGGTTTCCATTTCTATAGCGGATCTTGTGTAGACAAAGTCCTGTACTACATCGAAGTTTATGTCTGTCGATTGTGACGTTTTGCCTAATTCGTTGATGTTCTCTGTCCTTGTTTGATGATAACATATACTTCGTTTTGTCTCACTAATCTTCAAATCAATTTTTGCCGCTTCTGTTTCAATGCTTGCAAAAGCACCTAATATATCACGCTTACTTCTTCCCATTACGTCAATATCGTCTGTGTAAGCTGTAAGCTGTCTGTAATTTTTCAGACTTGAAAGAGTATATCTCTGGTGTTGTATTGTTTGAGTTTTGTGCAATCTTTTCAAGTATGATGTCGCCTTGAGTAAAACCTTTTTCGACAAGAAAGGTCTCAGTGAGTTGAGCTGAACGTGAATTCTCCAAAGTCATCTTGCATAGCCGTACGAGTTTTGCAGGGATGCTGAAACTAGACATGGGTCTGTACAGCTTGTCTCTGTAAACACTGTCATATGCGGCCTTGAAATCGATAAAAAGATGGTGTATATCAATATTTTTTTCCCCGGTTTTCTAAAAGATCTGCCGCAATGTGAAAATTTGATTTATTATGGAGTTTTCTGGTCTAAATCCACATTGATAAGGACCTATCCAGTTGTTGACGTGAGGTTTCAGACGTTCATATATTAAAGCAGACAAGATCTTATAAGCGAGAGGCATATACCTCTATAATTGCCGCAATAGTGAGGGTCTTTCTTTTTTAGAATTTTTTAGACCAATCAACAAAAGTTATTTAAACTGCTTACAATTTACAAACCAATTAAACTTTTCAGATATGTTCCAAACTTAGTTATGAGCCGTTCACCAGCAGTATCACAGTTGTCTCCAACTGATAGTACCCACTCAATATCAATGAACCATCACGATTCCAACCGCAGTCAAATAAGTATAGCGTTAAAAAAAATAATTTATTTTCGTCTTTACGTCCTTATCTATTTTTAGGCCTCAATGAAGTTCGAAATATGAACATAAGCGAACGATTGATCCAAGATGCTAGAGTGATTCATGAAAGAGCAGTTCAAGAACAACAACGTGCCATACAAGACAGAGTTAATCAAGAACGTATACTACAAGAAAGCGCTTTTCAGGAATCTGCTTTACAAGATCAACAGGTTATTCAAGAACGACTTCTTCAAGACAGCGCCGAAGAGGACAGAATAATTCACGCTGCAGCTGCCCACTCATCGTTAACATTACAACAGGGCCATGTTTTAGCTCGTAATAATATATTAGAAAAATCTACGGTAATCAGTCCGGGATCTGTTTAATTAAATTTTAGCAATTAGAATGGTAGATTTAAAAAAAAAATTACTTGCAGCAACACAATTTTCTGAATAACTTTCAGTACGATCGTTCTTTAGTTAGTTGTGTATATTTTTTTTTAAGTTATTATTTTTCAAAAAATTTCATTAAATGAAAGTAAAAGCTTGACATATTAAGTAATTTGTATATATGTATGTACTATATATTTGTAAGAAAATATTTTCACAAGAAAAATTAAATTTTTTTTGAGAACGATTTTTCATCATTATAGGAAAACACTTATTTCTTACCCATAAAATTAATTTAAAATGCTTTAAGCTATTTGCAATACATAAATCTGTTTTTTATTTATTTCTCGTTATGTTGGTTTCAAAATCAAGTCTAGCCATGAATGAGGACAGAATATGTTGTCATCGAGAGAAGAAAGACAATCAGCACTGATCATTCGATCAGAATATTACGTTTTGAGTCCCAGGTAAAAAAAATATAAAGTCAAAGTCTTTTTCTGCCTGATTGTATATACATAATACATTCTGGCAGTGATTTAATGGATTAGTGGGGAACATCAAAAACAGCGGCCATTTTTCGTTAGCCATTGCTCACTGTCAAAAAAAATACAAACGCCTAAAGATATGCTATAAAAATAGCAAATCCAAAAACCACTAAACACAAATTGTGCATCGGCTAAACTACCATCTACTACCGGCCCTATCGTGGTAACCGTCGCGTCGGAGCGAAGTTTTCTCCGCAACGCATCCATTTTCGGAGATGCAATTTTGCTTCGAAGTAAAGTACTATTCTCATGAGAACGACCAACGAACGACGAATGAACGAATATTCGTTGATTTGGACATTTCATTCACATTTGTGTTTTACATTCGTCACGAATAACGAACACAATTTACATCCAAAACAAAAATGGAGAATGATTTTGAGGTTACAGTCTACATAAGTCTACATAATAATACTATAGTTTCTATATACAATGGTATTATTATGTAGACTTTTTGACTGGTGGCGAACCTATTTTCTCCGGTCCAACTTAGCAGTCTCCGTTCCAAGCCATTTGTTTCACCATTGTGTGTAGAGAAGCGAATGCTGCGCCACCGTGCTCCTCCGGTCCAAAGCATTGTTAAATCGTGTTTTGAACTTACTATAGTTTCTATATACAATGCTGATACTTCTGCGCGCCTGGTGCAATAGAAAAATTTGAAATTTTTATTTCTTGGAATGCAAAGGCAGCATTTCTCATATTTTTCCTCCGAAAAATTCGGCATTTGGAAGCTACGTTATCCCCCATTCACATTGGATAAATTTCATCCCGTAGGTATTCCCACAGGAATCGAAGCTCACTAGCAACTGAACCGATTGGAAAAACTTTTTCGCCATTAGTGTCTTACATTACCTTCGATTAGCATAGGCTAAACTTCAATTGGTATCATGGGATAGATTTCATCTCGTACGTATTCCCACAGGACTCGAAACTAGAAAACTACTGGACCAATTTGAATTTTTTTCGCCATTGGAAAGCTACGTTATCCTCGATTAGTATGGGCTGAATTTCATCCCATATTCCCACGGGAATGGTAGCTCAAAAACTACTGGACCGATTGTAAAAATTCGTTCGCCATTAGAATGCTACAGTATCCTCGATTCGCATGAGATAAGTAGGGAGTGGTTATTCAGAAACTACTGAACCGATTTTAGAAATTCTTTCGCCATTAGAATCTGGGGATATCCCGCGATTAGCATGTGATAGATTTCATCCTGTAGGTAATCCAACATTAATCGAAACTGGAAAACCAGTGAACCGATTTGGAAAATTCTTTCGCCATTTTAATGCTACATTATCCACGATTAGTATGGGTTGAATTCCCACAGGATTGGTAGCTCAAAAACTACTGAACCGAATTTAAAAATTGGGCGGATTCCTAAACGCAAGTCTTGCACAAATTATGCAAAGCAATCACTTCTTAATGCCGCCAAAAAATCCCTTCAAAGCAGAATGTCCCAAAACGTAGTATATTGCTTTTTTCCGCAATTGTAAGTGAATTTGTGCAGCTATCAAAAAACACTTGCATACTTCTAATTGCATTGCAAATTTTATTTGGAATTAATTTTGCTTAGCATTAGACTTGCTTGGCAAATCTTGCGTTTAGGAATTCGCCATTAGAATCCTACACTATCCCCGATTTGCATGAGATAGATTTCATCCCGTAGGTTTTCCCAAAGGAATCGAAACTAGAAAACTACTGGACCAATTTGACACGTTATCCTCAATTAGTATGTGCTGAATTACTGAAAAACTACTGAACCGATTTGAAAAATTCTTTCCCCATTAGAATGATACAGAGCCCCCGATCTTGGGATAAATTTCAAATGTTTGGAAAAGAATTCCGCAATTACTGGCAACGAAATCAACTTCAAGTTTCCAATTGATGAGCTTGTACTACCACAGCGTCCCTAACACCGAACCAACAAAAAGTTGCAACATCTCAAGCCCAGACCAGTATACACTTGCCGTTGGCTACCAGTGCAACAGCAATAAAATCACCAACACCGACTCTTATTTATTTTTTAAAGATTAAAACAGAAATGATATACCTGGCGCAGGGACATAACTCCACGGGACATAAGTCCATTATGGACTTGTGTCCCACTTTAGTGGGACATTAGTCCAAAACTGGGTTATGGATCTATGTCCCACCGCGGTGGGGCATAAGTCCATAAAAGAAATGTTTGGACTTATGTCCCATTTTACATGTTGTGTTTGAGGGAAATACAAAATCTTTGGCGAGATGAACCTTTTCCAAAAAATTGGCAATCAAAAGATATTTGGACTACATTAAAAACGTGTTTAACGGGCTTTTTCTTTGCTAGTTACTAGGCAGGGCTACCATTATGTCAATAAGTCAGCGTAATGTCTTATAGTTAGAAAACCAAAGGTTGTTAGAATACCGCCGCTCGCTCTTCGAATTTATAAGCTAAAAACTGAAGAAAAATTAAAATGTAACAGGGAAAGGAAAAAGAAAAAAGTGAAACAAAATCATTCTGCTTTCTTTTGTTTTCCTCAAACAGAAAAACATTGAATAAAATTAGAAAAAAACAATAGAAAGCGGAATAAGATTTTGTTTCTGAGAACAAAGAAAAATAAAAGTTAAAATTCGCAAAGTAGAGATATGGTTTTCCGGAATTTGAAGATAATACATATTTTATTTTTAGATGTTAGTAGAGTTCCTTTGTTTAAAAAAGAAATTTAAAAAATTTTAATTTTTGAGAATTTGAGAAATTAAAATTAAAAAATCGCGCGATTTTTTAATTTTAATTTCTCAAATTCTCAAAAATTAAAATTTTTTAAATTTCTTTTTTAAACAAAGGAACTCTACTAACTTCTAAAAATAAAATATGTATTATCTTCAAATTCCGGAAAACCATATCTCTACTTTGCGAATTTTAACTTTTATTTTTCTTTGTTCTCAGAAACAAAATCTTATTCCGCTTTCTATTGTTTTTTTCTAATTTTATTCAATGTTTTTCTGTTTGAGGAAAACAAAAGAAAGCAGAATGATTTTGTTTCACTTCAAGAGAAAAACAATAAATAACTTTGTTGCAAAATTACCCAAGTCATTGTATTCAATTATAATAATGCAATATCAGGAATACCATGCAAGGAGTTTTTTTTTAGAAATTTTTACTGAACGAAAATTTGATTTTTCAGGGGGTTAAATAAGTTTTAATAAAATAAAGAAATTTTATATAAAAAGTTACCTTTTTACATATCAATTCAATCTTATAATATTTTTTTTTAAATGCTAAAATTTTTAAATAGTTTTTGGCTTATAAACTTGAAGAGCGGCGGTATTCTAACAACCTTTGGTTTTCTAGTTGTATTTCATAAGGCTTTTTATTTACTATTATTTATCGAAAAATTGAGATTCTACGCAAATTGTGAACTTATGTCTCACCTAAAATAAAAAAAAATGTGGACTTATGTCCCATATTGGTGGGATATAAGTCCATAATCTACTTTTTATCCAGTTTTGGACTTATGTCCCACTGAAGTGGGATACAAGTCCATAATGGACTTATGACCCGAGGAGTTATGTCCCTGCGCCGATATACCTACCCAGAAGAGAAACCGAAAAACAAAAAAACATTCATAGCAGGCTGCAAGTATTGTTAATTTCTTCAGCTCATCACAAATTTGTTACAAAAGATAAAAATATAAATAGGCGGGGAAAACTAGCTCGGGGAATTACGTATTTCTCTCCACCATATCTTTTCTTGAATCCGAACGGCTAAGTGAGAAAATGCCTTTCATGGCAGCGGCAGGGTAAAGCCACAAAGGAGATAGAACAAGAGGTCAAACCACACACACACCACGGTATCTGCCCTCAAACTGACTTCACAAACACCACTTTATTTTCAGATTTCAAAACCAGTCTGAAACCAGATTTCAAAACCAGTCTGAAATCTGTTTGTGAAGTCAGTTTGAGGGCAGATGCCGTGCTGTGTGTGGGGTTTGGCTACTTGATATATATCCTCTGTACTTCAAACTTAACAAACAATTAGAAAAAAAACATTGCATTGCTCAAATTATCATTACAAATAAGTTTGAAGTCAGCCTTTAAAACGATTTGCGATTTGTTCAAATAGTACTATTAGTTCTATTTGTCTTTCAATTAAACTATTCCTTTTTTTAAATGTCCCCCTGAATTCGATGCGAAATTTCGTTCGGGCGGAACTCACAATTGGTTTTTAAATTCCACGTCAGCAAAATTTTTTTTCATGTGAACAGCTTTCCGAGTGAAACTCACAATAGGAGTTATTACATAAGCTAAAACCATTTGGAATGTTGGCGTTTTTTACTAACCACAACTTTAATGAATGAATGTGGAATGCTTTACCTGGCTCTATATTTCCCCTGCATTACGATTCGCAAAGGTTCAAAAGCAATGTGCATCGGTGTCTCCTATTAAATCCTCTCCTATTTTCCTAAATGCTCGCACTGTGTTCTATAACATTGTAAGGGTATTCATAACCCCTTGATGTGCGCGCTAATTATAAAAAAAAGAAGCGTAGATAAGTGTGTACCTAAGAGCTTGCTCTACGCTCAGTACTTAAGACTGAGATGTAAAAAGGTATACCTACCATATCCGTGGGCTTAGTCGATAATAAAACATAGCTAATGATTAATGATTCTAATAGCTCATTCAGAGGTTTCGCGTTGCATTGCGTTTATGACACTTTTGGTCAGAAGTAATATAAACCTCTGACAGAGTTTGTGTTGCGGAGAATATTCCATTCTGATGGAATACCTCGACAGGCGCTGATCCATTTTGTCGCTTCGATTTCTATTGTTTCAAGCGCACTTCTTCTTTTTCTTTAGCGGCGCTTAAACTATTTAATTCTTCAATGGACGACATTCACAACTTTCCGACTTGTCTGCTTCACTTTGGGAATCCATAGCGTTCATTGACTGGTTTTGGATTTCTCTTCAAGGTTAACCAAACGCTGGTTTTGTTGCATTTGCCTGTATTTATACAACAACACCTCTCTGCTAAATATTTACCTTTAATCAATCGTATCGGGACGTCATCGTTTGTTGCTTTCGTGTATAAATTTCGTCTGCGTAACCCAGTAGACTGAACCGACATCGAAAGATTGAACCTCAGGTGGTGAATATGGTAATGTAATCGCATTACAGTGAGTTGAAAAAGTTTATCGATATCAATTGTGAACAGTAAAGTGAACAATAATTGAGAAATCTCGCATTGAGTACTCAAATGACCATCAAAGAAATAAAAAAAAATTTGTTTTCAAAATTATGATGAATGTGCATTATTGAATATTTTATTTATCAAATCAAATTAAAAAGAACATTAGCATTTAAAACTAATCTAGGGCATCACGTGGGGCATCCAAGTCTCTATATTGAATAATTGGTCGATAATCGTTGAAAGGTCTGTAATCATAAAGCCAAGAGAAACAAATTTTAAAAGCTGTTGCTTTTTCCATAATTCAAAACGTATAATTTAGTAAAAGAAAAATCTCATACAATATTTGGATAGAATATCGACTCGGAAAGACCATGTACATATAATACAACATTTACATAAATAAAATTGTTGTTATTTTCTTCTCTGTTTTCTTCTTATATAATGAAAAACTTCGCTTTATTTTTTTTAAAATAAATCTGATTCAAAAACACATTTTTTCTGTCTATTCTGCATTCATTCATATCAATATTTAATCAAATATATCAAAATTTGTTGGTGCATCCAGATCATGGTAACCTATTACCCGACGTTGGTGTTCCAATGGCAATTCTCTGTAAAATTGTAGTTTTGCCGTATTCATAAATTGTTTAAAATAATGATTGTGAGAAGTTTTAAGAAAAAATATATAGAACGGATAGGATATATTCATATATGTAAATACACTGTCTATAGTTTCTGCTTAAATTTAATATTTTAACATGTATGCAAAATTAAACAAATTTACCTCCTTCCACCACCAAATCCACGTCCACCACGCGGTGCCATTATCATGGGAGGCGCATACGAATTGTATGGCGGTGCATATGCCGCCATGTAACCACCACCTTGTCTAAATCTGTGAACGATATATTTTTGTTTTATTTGATAAAATATTTTCTAGCTTGAGGAAAATTTAATTACCCAGGTGGACCCGTCGATTCAGAGTTGGTTCGTCTCACATTTCCAGAGTGCTCGGGCAGTTGAGGACGTTTTGGATCTTTCAAATAACTATTGAAGTATTCAACTTCTTTGCGAACTTCATCAACCTTATCGCCATGCTTATTGAAAATATGCTTCCTAATGAATTCAGGGCCTTTGAACTTCTTGCCCGACAATGGACATAACCATTTGTCTTTAGCCAGCTCCTGCGTATTAGCTTGAACGAATTTTTCTACTTCTGTGGTAGGATCTTTGAGGCCAAGGTTTTTCAATTCTTCTTCATCAATTTCTGTTGGCTTGGCCAGGAAGGCTTGCATTTTATTTTCAAAATTCTTAATGTAATCTTGAATGTCATTGTTTGAAACTTTGTTCTGTGGTGCTGGTCCACGAGTGTGTATTATGCCACACCTATTAGGCATTTCATCTTCATATGGGTATTCGCAGTGATTATAAAAATCAACCGAGTGCACCACACGCAAATATAAAATTAACTTGTCCAGCACTTTTATAATTAGTGGATCTCTTTCAACGTTTTCTCCTTCAGAAGAATCTTTATTTTCTACAGCTATACCAAGTAACTCATCTTCTTCCGCGGAAGCTTCTTCGATAAGAAAGTCTGTAATGTTTTGCAACACCGGGTTGTTCGACTTGAAACCGAAAGAATCTTTGCCGTTCCCGTTTTCTTTGTCTTTTTCGTTTTCTTCGTCCTGAAATAAAATTTTGAATTAGTTGTGTTGGGAAATTTATAAAACAAAAAAAAAATCTAGACAAACGATCTAGGTGGCGAATATCGATATTCACCACCTCTTTATCGATTTCAAGGCCGCGTATGACAGTATTTACAGTGACGAGCTGTACAGAGCCATGTCTAGTTTCGGCATCCCTGCCAAACTCGTACGACTATGCAGGATGACTTTAGAGAATTCACGCTGCTCCGTCAAGGTCGGTAAAGAACTCACCGAGACCTTTGATGTCGAAAAAGGTTTTAGGCAAGGCGACAAACTGTCATGCGATTTCTTCAACATCATACTTGAACAGATTGTAAGAAACTCAAACGTCAACACCAGAGGAACAATCTTTCAAAAGTCTGTACAATTACTCGCCTACGCAGACGATATTGACGTAATGGGAAGAAAAAAGCGTGATGTCATAGGTGCTTTTGCGAGTATTGAAACAGAAGCGGCAAAAATGGGTTTGATGGTTAATGAGGGCAAAACGAAGTATATGCTGTCATCAAACAGGGACACAGAACATCGACGAATTGGACAATTCGTCACAATAGACAGACAAAACTTCGAGGTAGTACAGGACTTCGTCTACCTAGGATCCGCTGTAGACACAGACAACAACATCAGTGCGGAGATCAAACGGAGAATAACTCTTGCCAACCGTTGCTTCTTTGGGTTAAGAAGGCAATTGAGAAACAAAACCCTCTCTAGAAAAACCAAGGTGACATTGTATAAGACCTTGATCATCCCAGTCCTGCTGTACGGCGCGGAAGCATGGACTTTATCGAAAGCGGATGAGGAAACCCTTGGTCGTTTCGAAAGAAAAATTCTCCGAATGGTCTTTGGTCCCGTATGCGAAAACAATGTGTGGAGAAGAAGATACAACAAGAGCTGTATGAGCTGTACCGCGACATGGGCATAGCCAGAAGAGTACGCATCGCGAGGCTACGATGGTTGGGCCATGTAGAGCGGATGGACCCAAACGCTCCGGCTGGTCGGGTGTTCGAAAGCACATTGCAGGGAAATCGCGGAAGGGAAAGACCTCGTCTTAGGTGGCGCAATCAAGTGGATGAAGACCTCAACCGACTTGGAGTGCGAAACTGGAGAGAGCTCGCCCGAAATCGAAATCGTTATAGAAGGATGTTGGTTGAGGCCCAGGTTGACCCCGAACTGTAATGCCCACCTAAGTAAGCAAGTAAGACAAACGATTAAAAAAAATGACTAAAAACAGTAATAGCTAGTTAGACTTCCGTTCTGCGGTTTGAGTAGAAGGCTTCAGTTCCTCTAAACACCTATGTTATGATTTTCAATGGATATATTCAACCTTATTATGAATTTCACGTGAACAGCTTTTCGCCCGGAATTTTAAAAGCTATTATGAGTTTCCCCTGAACAAAATTCCACTTGGAATCAGAAAGTTCAATTCGAAGAAAGACCACGTTCAGTTGCATCCAATTTCCCATCATTGCTCTCAACGTTTTCACATTTTACGAGGAAAATAGCCTCATAATAAGAGAATTTTCGCGAATATATAAGGGAAAAGTGAAATGGGATCTTTTTCGAAGGGAACTAGTTCATGGGAAACTCATAATAAGGCTGATTATATGGAAACAACAAATAAAAAACTGGTGATGCTAACAAAAGTGACATTAAATCGATTGACAAGACATGGGATCTGTCACAGAAAAGTGTCCTCTGGATCTGTACGGCTGTGATAAGATCAATTATATCGTATGCATCAGTTATTGCCTCGTTCGTCAAATTTCAAAGAACGATATGCCTTGGCTGTACTGGGGCCTGGCATAGATCTCCGTTTATTGGTCTCGACGAAGATAGCTGTGACATGGGATGTACTCTAAAAACCATTTCCTGTTTAAAAAAAAAGGTCTCTGACACAACTCACACTGTAGTTTTGAGGATTTCGAAAGCGGCATATCTTTTGACTCGATTTTGATCAAACTGCGTCAAAAATACAATTTCAACTGGAGGCAGTTCAAAAGCTGTTCACTCTAGAATCTGAACCAGGATCGGATTTTCATAGCTGCTTTCAAAACCGATAATCGATCTGGTACTTTTGCCTTCGTTGAGAGCGATAATTTACGACTGCACGCCTCATTACACATACGCTTCCGTCTTCCAATTGGAGACACGTATGCTATCCAAATGACGTAACGAAGAATAATTGAATGGGTAAAAGTATTTGTGTCTACGGCGACAGCCAAGCTGTGCTAAAGACTCTACTCAATTTTATAACTACATACTTCGAAAGAGATCAAGGAATGCAAAACCTTTTTGAATGCGGTCGGAAAACTTCATTTTTTGAGTCTCGTTTGGATTGCAGGCCATCGCTATTTAACTGGAAACGATATTGCCGATGAACTTGCAAGGTTAGGGTCTCAGACAGCTATGTACATATGTATGTATGTATCTCAGAACCCGAACCAGCGCTTGATCAGCTTGAGAGCTTCAATCAAACATGGCAGCGTCCTCTGACTTTTCTGCCAATTACTGCTTTTGTTAGGAGCAGAATATGTATGTAAATTCCATTCTCAAATAGTCTTTCGTATTTCATTTGACAAAAAATTAATAATTTTTTAAACTAATATTTAACAGACACTTGATGGAACGCTTGCTGAGAAAAATTTTAGGAATTAAAAAAAGCAAGAAACGATTTCAGCAATTTTTTAATAAATTTGATCAGCCATAACTTTCTTTTTGCAGAGGTTTTAATTTTGACTTTTTCTCACCAAATTTTGGTTCCTCTCTGTTTCAGTCTGAGGGACCATGGAGATTTAAAAAAAAAAAGAAAATAAGGACAGATTCATTCAACCTTTTTTCTATCATTATAAAATTCTTTAATTTAAAATAAAAATAAATACTTGCCCATAAATTAAATTTGTCGTCCAAATTAAGAGTAATTTTGGCACACAATTTAATGTCACTACGGACAATTGTTTTGTGTGCTGTAATTCCATTGATTGGCCTAACTCTTCGACTCAAATCCCGGTTTACAATAGCTCCTATTTCGCAATCCCTTAAACGTGTATTATTCAAATTCCAGCAAATCTCTTTGATGTTAACATCGCGCTTGAATGTGACCCAACCTCTTCGAAACCACCGACGTTCTGCCAAAGGATCAGCTATAGCAACCCTCAGAAAACCAGCAAAACGTTGGCAGATAGCCTCGATTTCGGCTTTTGTTATGGTGGGTGCAAGGTTTCGCAAAAATATTGAACTGGTTCTATGGAGAGCTTGTAATTGTGGAGTACTCTTTTCTTTTTCCAAATCGATTGTCTCAGGAGTGTCATCGATTTCAATTTTTTCAATAATATCCTCTTTTTCAACTTTCTCTTTAGGCATCTCATTCTTAACTTCGATTTTTTCTTCTTCGGCGGAATAAACGGGTTTCTTATCAGTAATTTCGACTACCTCTTCTTCTGGCTTTTCATTTTCTTCAATATCGTTGTTCGGCTCTTTTTTTACTTCTGGTTGTTCTTCGGCAGAATCATAATCTTTGTTTTTTTCTTCTTCTTCTTTCTCTGTTGTCGTGTTATCGGACTTAGTAAAGTCAGGAGCCTCATTTTCATCGCCAGAGGCAGCCGATGATGAAGATGAACTCGATTCGGAATGGGTTCTCTTTTTAACTTTGTCGTTTTTGAATTTTGACTCACTTACTGTTAACGCAGGTGCGTCATCTTCATCCCAATTTTCTTCATCATCGTTGGGCTGTACATCAGGTCGTGGTGATATTCTTTTCGGTGAGCTGTAAGGTTCTGCTTTTGGCTTTACTTCTTTAACCTCATTGTTTTGTTCGGGTACGCTTTCAAAAGTTTTTTCTGGAAATTTGACCTCTTGTAGGGGCTCGTCAAGAATTTTTAAGTCTTCGTCTGTGCCACCTTCCAGTTTAATGACAACAGTGTCAAGCAAGCGCAATAGCTGATCACTTTGTGAAGAATCTAGGGTAACACTACCAACTGTTCCATTTTCCAACAACTCGTTGAAAACTTCAGCGCGCCTCTAAAAATATAAAAATAAACAAGATAAACAGATTAAGCTAACGAAACTTATCAGACAAAATGAATTTTTCAACATCAAGAATTAAAAAAATGACCAGTTATTTAAAAGAATAAACTGCTATAAAAGAGTAACATTAAATTTATAAGTTCTGAAGTTTGCAAGGATTAAAATAAAAACACTTGTTTTAGTCTTCTTACTAAAAAATGAAAGTAGGTAAGTAGTAAGTAATTTAAAAAAAAAAAAAAGAACAAGTAGGAAGGCATAGTCTAAAGCACTACCTCGAAAAACATGCCAATCCTCACGAAAGACGATACCCGCGGGAAAGCAATTTGATATTCTGGCATTTAAACCTCAAGCTTCAAATTACTTGGTTCTCAAGAATCCATTGTGCTCACCGGGAGGGGATGGGAATGATTATGCGATTGAATGGATTATTGTGGTTGAGGAACCCCACTTTCTCTGCCTCTTTGTCGTGTCATCCCTTACAAAAGCCGGATATGCGAATGCCCTTTCTCATTTGGGCACCGAATGAGATGAGAAAGCCAGCAATAGAGAGGTTCTTATTTCTTAGTCATGGTTTTAATGATCTTATTCACAAGGACGCGAAGTACAATAGTAACTCAAAATTTGACATTGATTCGAAAATCAAAATTAGAAATAAATTTATTTTGTTTTTATTTTTCGATTGAATAATATCCATATTTGTTGGCGCGCACATCAAGGGGTTATGAACATTGAACACCCTTATAATGGGCACGTTCAAGAACCTATCTGATAGGCTATCTCGGATAGCCTTATCTAAGATACCTTTTTGAATGATTCAGATATCTTTTCCATATTGCTGCAGCCAACAGCTGTGAAATATTAAAATTCGACTTTTAAAAACAGAAAAACATTCAAAATATCGTTTCTAAACAATCGAGTTTTATTTTTTTTTATTATTACTCTAATACTGAAATAAATGCACACCAAAACGAGAAACCAACATGAAAATAAATAAAAATAAATTCTCTATAAGCTGATCAATTGAATAGAGAGGTATACTAAAAATACGCGGATACATTTAGATAGCTTTTTAGTAGAATTGGGTTTGTGACTCTGATAGACGTTTAACACGTAAACAACAACAAAAAGCTATCCGGATACGATTATTGAACGCCCCCAATGTTATGCTTTTGAGTAGAAATTAATGAAAGCATTGAATATGGAAAGAAAAAATGGACCTTAATGGGGCAAAATTATGTAACAAAAAATTAATTAGGAAAAAAATATTTTCTTTTTTCAAAATTTTGACTTTGAGGCTTGATTTCTCAAAAACTGTTCATTTAGTAAACTCAAATTAAAATTTTTATTAAAGAACAAAAAATAGCTTTCAAAAACACTGAAGTATGAGAAAGTAAGTGGCTTAGTTGATTTTAAATAATTTTTTAAAAAATGAAGTAAATTTCATATAAAATTGCCCCTCGCGCCTACATGGAGGGATATAGACCCCCCTTCCCATACAACTTTTTTTTTTGTCTTGACCAAACCTATCCATCCTTACTTTTTGGAAAACCGTATCTAAAACACCCTAAATAAATAAAATAAAATTCTAAAAGTTAATAATTAATTTTAAAAATAATTAAAAAATTGAGAGCGGTGAAATTTTTTTTTTTAACTTTTTTCTATACGCCATTCAAAACACATTTCCGAAATTTTCATGAAAATCCATGGACTGGCCCTGAATTCCTAGGTTTTGCCTTTTTTATGTCTAACGGTCCTCCACTATTTATGAATACTTCCACATACCTAAGTGAAGAACCAGAGCAAAATTTTCAAAACCGCTAAGGGGTTTGGAGACTGCAGGTGGCGATACCAGCGTTTTCCCCTCCGTGATGCTACAATATTTTTTATATACAAGGGCCCGAAGTTGAGCTCAAGGTACAACTGATTAGCATTCCTAGCGAGGCGGGTGTTGCGGCTATATTGTTTCAGGGGAGGAATACAATAGACTTTTTCACTAGAGCACTGTTTGTGGAATCTTATTGATCTCAACGTTTTGTTTTGTACCTTATCAAGTAGGTCCAAAGATGTTGGGGGTCACACGTCACAGTTTAGCTTCAACTTGGCTAAGACTGGTGTTTTTTTTTTATTGCGAATAATTTTGAAATCATGTTACGGAGCCTTTAACTTCGGGTATGTAACAACGAAAAAAGAAGTTAAGTTCTGTGATTAGTTTCAAAAAAATGTGTTTTTCAAGAATTTCTTCAGTCCTGTAGATATTTAGTTGGGTTCCGAGTTCGTAGCAGTTTCAATTGCTGTAACATTCAAACGTATGTGATATATATTTTACATCTTCGTCAAAAAATCCTGCTACAAGGGTTTTTGGTAGACGTGTGCTTTTAATCTGGTAATGCTTTTTTCGGAGCTGGTCTTTTTGGCAGCTTGCACTTGGCAATTCTTTGTCTCGAGACGAAATCGCTCTTGAAGCCGTTCATTTGTGAATTACCTCCAAGATCGGGCGATTTAATACCTCTGGTCTATTTTTGTTGGGTTATGTGAAGTCGGAAGACAATGTTTTGTAAGTGGGTTGTAGGGAAAAGAGCATGCCCACCGGCGAGCTAAAAAATGTTACACGCATACCAGCATTGATCCATCTATCTAAAGGGTCCGCCATTTAACGTTTTTTTTTTTCAACTAGTGCTTATTTCGTGAATGGTAACACTTAGCTCATGTCTGATTTGACAGATAATTAGTTTTATCCTTCCGCTGAATGAATATGGTTGTGTATACGCTTGAACCTGTGGGCCTGCGATCGACTTAGGGAAGATGCTGATTTTGCCAAAAAAAAAATCATCTTTTCAGATAAAGCTCAACGAAAACCCGCACGCATACATTGAAAAGCCGAGACACCCAAAACAAGTCACTGTTTGGTGCGGATTTTGGTCCAGAGGCATAATTGGGCCATTTTTCTTCGAAAATGAGCAAGGAGTGGCCGTTACACACAAAGGCGATCGTTATCGGGCCATGTTGAACGAATTTTTGTTCACAAAAATTGAAAAGGAAGATTTCGGCAACATTTGGTTTCAACAGTACAGCGCTACGTGCCACACAGCCGAAGCTACACTCGATGTTTTGCGCCCTGTTTTTGAAGATTGCATTATCAGCCGCAGAGCTGATGTCGTTTGGCCACCTCGGAGCTGCGATTTGAAACCGTTGGACTATTATTTGTGGGGTGCCGACAAGCTAGAGACAATTGACGCTTTAAAGGACAATATTCGTGAAGCCATTGGTGAAATACATCTGCATACAATCGATAATGTGCTTAAAAATTGGACCGATCGTGTAGGCTACTGCATGGCCAGCCGAGGCAGCCATTTGAATGAAATTATTTTCCATTATTCACCGGAAGGATTGTACTTTCAAATAAAAAAAGAAATTTAAGAAAATATTCAGTAGTTCAGTAAACCCTTTACAAAGTTGACAAAAATTTGAATCTTTAAAAAACGTTGGTTAACTTTAATATTAGAAACTGACAAAAAATCAAATTTAAGTAAAAGTAAGCGTTTTAGTGAGCATGTCGGATGGGCGGGTTTTAAAATATTTCTGAATTAGTCGTCACCGTTAGGAAAAACCAATTTTTTAATGAATCGTTCACGGACACCACAAGTTCCCATACTAAGGAAATTTGTTTGGTTTTATGCTTTCAGTTGAGCTGTTGGACTGGTATTGTAGTCACGCAAGCCACTTGAAAAAAAACGAGTTTCGCATCTATTAAGTATTCAATAATAATATGGCTACAAACTTCTACAAAAATTCAATTTTATATAAACTCCTTAAGTGCATACAACTATCTAAACAAGTTAATTTTGATTTCTTGTTTCTCCATAAAAAAAAAAACATGTTAAAAAATTCAGCAAAATGCGATGAGACTGCATTATGAGTAAAATATAAAGTCTAACAATCCTACTCTAGCTGAAGATTTCTGCTTAACTGTTATTTCATAATACGGCATTTCAACAATCTACAAATCAGGCCAATTTGGAAATGTTTAAAATGTACTTGCCTTAAGAAATCCCCTTTGTTCTTGTTTGCGTTTGACCGACTCCACTGGATGGTATTTGCTTTTGAACCTGAACAAAAGTAAAAAAGAAGAAGAAAAAAATCATTAGGTATATCTATTTCCTTTTGTAAATTTTTTTTAATGTGCTGTTTATTGTTTTTATTGAAGGAAAACATTGAAGTTTCGATATATATTTTTAATCATTTTTACTATAGATCCTTGGCGATTGATAAAGATTAATAGGACTGCACACCGGTGCAAAACAGAATTAAACATCTGTCAAAATTTGTTTATTAATTTACGTACATAACTACATTGAGTAAATTAAAGTGAACAATAATCAAAATAAAATGTTTATATTGTAAAAAAAAATTTACTTCCCAAATCTTACCTCAGATTATAGCAATTTTATAATACATATGTAGTTTTATATTTTTTATAACGAAATGAAAATGTAAAACGCGATTTATTTTTAACACACTATGGCATTGCTCGCCAAGTGCAAAATATTACGGTGCAGCAACAAATACATGTCGGAAGTGAAGAATTTTATAATGATACGAACGGCAAATGATATAAACACCGATCGTAAATAGCTGTTGGGAGAACTTTTTAATTCTTGTTTTTATTTCATACGCTAAGTAAGAGGCTTATGTAGGTTTGTTATTAAAACAATGTTTTATTTCAAGAGTGTCTTACCATTCTTCATCTTTGTGGGTGATGAAAAATTCATTCAGTTGTTGCCGTTTGAAATCCAGTTTGTATTCACTGTACTTGCGAAGCACGTCTGAGTCAGATATACCATCTTCTTGGGTATCTAAAAATTGTTTCAATGTAAGCATCGCCGGCTGAGTTTGAACATCACTGTTGGAAGTAGAAATTTCTCGAGGATGGATATTGGAAGGCATGTGATAGCCATGCATACCATGACCAGCGTAGTGATCGTGATTCCAGTTGTGTAAAAGGTACTGATCGTATCCTAAAGATTTTCAAGATTTTAGAAGTCAGGTTAAATTTACAAATTGTTTAACTAAATTTTATTTGTATTTGTTAATCAAGTCCAGTTGTTCAGTTCTATTGTTAATTTTTTTTCTTTTTCATTTTCTAGTTTTAAGTTTCATTGCAAGGTACAATTTTACATTACTTATTGTGAATAAAGAAGTGTTTGATTGCAACAAAACAGAAATAGTTCACATGTCGTACTTTTATGCGAGCAAAATAGTTTTTCTTATCCTTTTTACGACGTTGCTTTATGTGTAAGTCTAACAATCTGATTTTAATAACCAATTTTTATCTTACCATATCGAGGATTCGGACGAATATCTTCTCCCCAATCAGGTCTCATTCTCTTTGCTGGAGGAAGCTCTCTGCCAGGTGAATACTTTTCTCTTGGTCCTCTGTAGTCGCGATAATCCGGACGGGCTCTACCGCTCCTAAAAGGGTTTCTAAAAAAGGAATTTCGTTATTCTATGCTTATGGTTTTAAAAAGTAATATTTTAATATTCTATCAGATTTAGAACCGATTAGTTTAGGTTATGTTTAGGTAGTTCCAATTATGACTTGAAAAATGTTAAAATAGCCACCTGACTACATTAAGAGATCACCCACTCGTTGTACACAGCCTTCATCACACCGTTTTCTACATAATATGGGGTGCCACTATGGAAAACGACCTATCGTGACAACCATGCGACAAGTATATGTTTCAGCGAGACTCTTGACACCTTCTGCCTTTTATCTCATACCCCTCGATACTTACGAGCACAGCAATTTGCCTAAGAACCACCGCTTCACATGCTAGGAGAGGTGGGGGGAGGGAGTCTTTAGGGGGGCAATGCCTTACGCTAAAGCCTTTTATGCCCTACCTTACAAAATTTACTTTCGCATGAATTTTTCTAATACATTTAATTCCTTCTTTGTATACAAAGATTCATTTCACCTGAACTTGCGTTTTTGTATGTCTGTCGGGATGGATGTTTGTAATTGCTTTTAAACTAACTTACCAATTCATGAATATGTTATAAAGAAGAAAACCGAAAAACAAAAAAAGATGAGCTTCCCGATGAGCTAGTTTGGACCATAGCAAATTTCTGGAGCTGCGACCAGAATAGAAAATAAATTGTGCAAAAAAATCCATTACGTCCACTGATTGGAAGTCATTAGGGTTTTTTCGGAAATAACTTTCATTCGTTTAATTTTGATCAATGCATCATGTTATATGAATTTTTTCAGTAAGCAAAAATGGCTGACTTGTATGATGGAAAAAGGAATGTCCGGCTCCTAAGACAGCGTTGGTAAGAACACTTGGCCGTAGCAAAAGTTTTAAATGATAATTATTCATTGATTTTCAAGACTTTGGATGAAATTAGAAATGAAAGATTGAAAAAAAATACTCAGCCATATCACAGATTCCATCGTTGATAACTTCCACACGGAAAGCTAAGTTACGAACTACGAAAATTTGTGTTCACAAAATCCGAGTGGAATCGAAGAAGCATTGCCAGTTGCCACGCTAAATACCGCCATGTTGGTTTTCGAAATCAGCTGTTTTACGCCAAATGTGCAAGATCATTCACATTTTTCTGCAAACACAACTTCTTTCACTCAAAATAAAATAAGAAAACTTAATCCATATTTTTTTAGTTTTGGAGAAAGCGGTGGTTCTGAAAATACGACTCAAACCCACAAGAGACAAAACCAAAATCAATTCTGAATGATGACTACTTGGTATATGGCCCTTCCCGTTCCTCTGCAAGATAAAACTTAGAACATCGAAACGCTCATCCAATTAAATTTGAATAGTTGTTTCGAACTAAATTCAGTAGCATGAATTGGAAGTAGACAAAACGGATGTCTTGAATACGGTAAAGTGATTTTTAAAAATTCGAAGATACAGCAGTTGGAAGAAGGAGCTGTTCAGAGCTGTTTTAAGCGGACTTGAAATTTTAAACGAATTTTTCTCAAAAACCATGTTCGTAAGACTTTACTCCATCGTATCTTTAACAGCCCTATTATGGTTGTCAACTATCAATCAATTTATACACGATAAGTGCTATCAATTAATTGATAAATCGGTATTATGCATGTCAATTGATAAATTTTCTTCCATTGTGAACAGTGTGCTCGTACTAAGCGTTGACACACCCCACATCTAGGTACAAAGCGACCATTTTAATTTCCTGCATTCAATGAACACTAAACACATTTAACTTCAAAATTCAATTTGGAATGAATTTTTGCTATACGGCACAGAAAAAAACACTTCACGATATAGCCCTTATACTAGTCAACCACGTACCTGTGTTTTGGCTACACATTTCCAGTAAAATAAACCAAAAAAATGTTCATCAACGGCGAATTTTCGATTGACTGAAAAATTGATAGATATTAAAAATATTGATAACCATAATACCGAACAAGCAACCAGAGACGTTCACAATAGATCGCAAAAAAGCATTTCATTCACAACTGATCAAAAGTTCCGATGGTTGTTATCCGTAATACCACTTAACCAATTTCATTGATAGACGAGCAAATTTATCAAGTATCGTATTGATATTTGACAACCATAATAGGGCTGTAAGACGGCTTGACCGAATGACTTGAAATTTGAAAGGTACTTACACTGTCGATATACTTGTTAACAAGTGATAATAAACTTAAGGCTCCATCTTAAGTTACTACGTACAATGACGCCAACAGACATGACAAAACGAACAGTACAAGACCCGACAGACAAAAAACGAGACGGCTGCGGAGTAAACACCGGAACTGGTGAGGTGGCCTCCCTGCCCATTTATCGATACCGCTGTGCTGAGCTGCTCGAAAAGAGTGAGAAATGCCAGATACTCCCCGAACAACTTCTGTCCCAACAGGATGACATGGAGGATCGTGAAGGTGGAGAAAACGGAGATAGGAACCGAAGTGATTGTGAGATTGACAAACAACTCTATACAACTTCTAAGAATCAGCTTCAAAGATCGCGTTGGTATTACCCGATGCAAACTCAGGCTGATAGCTAGGATCAAAAAACAGGTTAGTAAGGCGTTGTATAAAAAATGCAATGGAATTGAAGTTTATACAAATCAATCTCCACCATAGTAAAGCCGCCTCCGCCAACCTGGTCTACCTCATGGAGAGTAGACAAATCGATGTGGCCCTTATACAAGAACCTTTGGTTGCAAGAGGAAAAATTAAGGGCCTACACTCCAAAGAAAGCACGCTGTACAAATCAAATTTTGTCAACCCGAACAGTAACCTCAGAACATGCATAGTAGCTAGAAAACAGTTAAATCTTTTTCTTCTAACTTTTTTTTTTTATAATTAGCGCACACATCAAGGGGTTATGACTACCCTTATAATGTTATAGAACAGAGTGCGAGCATTTATGAAAATAGGAGAGGATTTGAAAGGAGACACCGATGCACGCTGCTTTTGAACCTCTGTGAATCGTACTGTAGGGGAAAGACAGGGTCAGGTAGAGCATTCCACATTCGGGTGGTGCGACTAAAATATCAATATCTATACTTCACTGTACGTCCGAAGTTGGGCTCAAAGTAAAACTGATGAGCATTCCTAGCGAGGCGGGTGTTGCGGCTAAATTGTTTCAGGGGATTAATGCTATTGACTACTTCACTAGAGCACTGCATGTGAAAAAAAGCGATAAAAGAGAGTGAGACAGGCAACGTTTCGACGATGTTCAAGAGAATCAATCGATTCTACGATTGAACTCTCAATTTCAACGCTCTATTTTGTACCCTATCAAGAAGGTGCAAAGATGTTTGAGAAGCACCTGACCAGATATGAGAGTTATACTCCAGTCTTGGGCGGATGAAGGCCTTATAAATTGTAGCCAGATCAGAAGGGGTGAAGAACTTCCTGCATCGTCTCAAGAAGCCTAAGCATTTAGCAGCGTTTTTGGCGACTTCAAATATGTGGTCATTCCAACGAAGATCATCGTTTACACACATACCGAGTAGGTTCTGCCAGCTTTTCGATTTATTGGATGCAGGTACAATTCATGGATAATGGCAATGGGGGAATGTTAAGCTTCAACGACAAGAGACAGCATTGAGTTTTCGAAGCATTGAATTCTACTCGGTTCATTAGACCCCATGTAACAATGCTGTCAAGGTCAGAATTCAATGAGCTTATCATACGCAACCGTTCCAGTTCCACATCCGAAGAGCAGCGACGTGAATTGGGAAACGAATATGAAAAGCTGAGGGTCGAGTCGTCAGCAAAACAGTTAGGCGGATTAGAAGTTTCAGACAAGAGATCATTAATGAAAATGAGGAAGAGAGTCGGAGACAAAACTGAGCCCTGAGGCACACCAGCATTTATGAAGTGGGTATCAGACTTGAAGCCATCCAACACAATTTGTATTGAACGGTCGGAAAGGTAATTTCTAATCCAACGAAGAAGAGACTCATCGATACCAAAAGCACGCATTTTCGATAAAAGAGCCTGATGCCAAACTCTATCAAATGCTTTAGAAATATCAAGCGCAATAATCTTACTTTCTCCAAAACAATGTAAAGATTGGTTCCACTTTTCGGTGAGATAAGCCATCAAATCACCAGTGGACCGTTTGCTACGAAAGCCGTACTGACGGTCATTAAGAAGCTTTCGTTCTTCAAGATATTTCATAAGTTGACGGTTTATCAACGTTTCCATGACCTTGGAAAGAAGGGACGTTAGTGCAATTGGACGGTAATTGGAAGGGGAGGAAGATTCGCCTTTTTTAGGGACCGGCTGGACAAATGCAGTTTTCCATCTGCTCGGGAAAACCCCAGCAGAATGAGGAAGCACCGACACAAATTCTAGGAGGGGAAAAAACAATCTTTTGGTTATCAATAGAGGTAATACACCTACTTTTGTTACAAAAAACCGTAAAAAAGTACTTGATATTACCCTCACAAATAACTATTGTTCAGTTGTAATTCTTCTGGTTATTGTATGAATTCATTCTAAATATTTTTTATAGCAGTGATATACCCGAGTGGCACAGATCTGAGTTTTGTTATAAAAGTGTAACCAAATGGGTAACATAAAGGTAACACTATTGTTTTCAAAAACCAACTCAGTATCATATAGGTAACTAGGAGGTTTTTGAAAACCTTTAGGGAAAACAAGAAAAAATATGAGTAACATAAAGGTATATAGAACAAAGTTCTGCGACTAAAAAATGTTAGTGTAACATAGAAGTAGCACCCGAGTTTCACTGTTACTAGTTCTAGCATGTGTTTAACATACAACCGAATTGCAACTACTTTGTTACTTTCATTTTGACGTTTCAAATTCTTTCTTTTTCAAAATAGAACTTGAGTAACTATTAAGTAACACCCAGGTTTCAATTTATCAATTTTGACATCTACCTTACAATATCGAATTGAAACCTTTTCCAAGTATTATATTTTTCATGGCACCGATTAAATTTAATTAAAAAAAAATTTGAAGAGTTATTGAAAAAAGTGAAAAGAAATGGTAGTTTCTGGAAAAAGAAGAAATCCATTCATTTACACTACAAAAGTAATGCAAGAGGTCAACTTAAAACAGCAAATGTGCCAGGCGGTCTTGAAATACCCATCAATCGTTCTAGAAATGCAGAGGAAAATGTCTATGTTCCAGCCAAAATGTTTAATAGCTTTACCAATGACGAACAACACGACATAAGCGGACTTGATTCTATAGGATCTTTCCAATCAGCTTTAGCAAATTGGTCTGTGACGCATCATATTACTCGAAGTTCTATGAATTCACTTCTCGAGTTATTAAAAACCTATCATCCAAATGCAATAAGCCTGCCAAGTGATGCCCGCGCTCTAATTCAAACTCCTCGCTACACCAAAATTAGCAATTTCGAAGGCACAAATAATACGTATTGGCACTATGGATTGAAAAAATGTCTTCAAGATGGGCTTATTAAATTTTCATACAATGTGAACAAGTGCTTTTCATTAAATGTAAACATTGATGGTCTTCCACTTTTCAATAGCTCCTTGGTTAATTTTTGGCCAATATTAGTTTCCATTCATGAGTTAAGAACTTATATACAACCTTTAGTAGTTGGTATTTACTGTGGCAAAAGTAAGTAAAAACTTTTTATTCCCAATTGTCTCTGAAAAACACTTTTTGTTTTCTTTAGGTAAGCCAGTGAATGTGAATGAATTTCTCCATCAATTTGTAGATGAGCTCAATAGTATTTTACACGATGGACTTAGATTAAGTGATGGAAGAACAATGCTTTTTAAGATTCGGTGTTTTATATGTGACACTCCAGCTCGAGCATTGTTGCAAGGTACATAACATAACGACGTTGATTGCATAGAATAATAAATTAATATTTCGACCTAAAATATTTAAGGTGTCATCAGTCATAATGGGTACAACTCTTGTCTTAAATGCATAACAGAGGGAGAATACAACTATACTGCGTGTACAATGGTGTTCCCTGAAATTGATGCTGCTTTGAGAACAGATGCCTTTCGTTCTGGTGTATTTGAATTACGTGAAATGACATTTTATAAACTTATTTATTCAAAACACAACTGAAAGCCACGGTCACCGAACGAATACAAAAATAATGTGTCGCAAATATGACAGTTCGCGAAAAAGTTGTTGCAATGTTGTAACCAAACACTTCTTTGTTACTTCATTTAGTAACAAGCTAGTAACAACGCGATAACAAGACAGTAACAAACACAATTTTAGTTCTCTTTAGAAAAGAGAGAACTGACAAGTAACATTATAGTAACAAACAAGTAACAAACCAGTAACAATTCAAATGAAGCAATTTTTGTAACAAAAGAGTAACCACATACCTTTTTGTTGCTTCGATTCTAAAAAAGAAGGTAACAATACAGTAGCCAGTCAGTTAAATTTGAATTTAATGTCAATGTATATCAAAACCCAGAGGTGTCAGTTAGAAATTAAAGTAGCAAAATAGCTTCTAACACTTTTAGGAGGATTAAAGGTACTATAAGGAAAGAAAGAAAAAGGAAACATAGTTAACATTGTTTTTTTCACAGTGACCCTTTTTCTTGTTAATTAGCGACCGTGAGGTCACTATGTAAAGCGGTGTGGCTAATGCACGTGCCACATGACGAAGTCGCTATCTCTAACAATATCAAAAGTAGTTTTTTCTTTTGTGGAAGTATGGGAATGTAATAAGAAAGTAATCTCCTATAAACCCCATTTTTTGGGAGCGAAATTTTTTTAAAAAATGCTGCTTTTAATTTGTTTGTCTTCTACGTTTAATCGCATTTTTAGGTTTAAGCGAAATACATTTTTTTAATTTTAATTTTAATTTTTATAAATCAGCATATTGGTTATTTGGACATACCTAAATATATCTTCAAGTTTTTTATTTATTTATTTATTTATTTATTTATTTATGATACGACAATTACATATTGTAGGACATTGTCCCTTGGTTATATGCTTAGTAACTTAAAATTATTAGAATGTACAACGATAAGTAGATTGTATAAATAAAGAGCAAATATATAAAAAAAAATAACAATTAAGTTCAATGAAGTTTTTTTTTTTTTTTTTTAACATATAAAAAATATTTTAAAATAATAACCGATAATTGGCTACAATTCTTTAAATCTTCATTTATTTGATACATATGTACATTTAATGTACTTCCAAAATACTAAAACTACTCTTAAAAATAAGCGACAGCTCTGATCACATCATCAATATTGTAGTTGGCGCTACGATATTTTCAAGTGTATTAAACATAATGGAAGTAACAAAACGGTTACTATTATGTAACATATAAGTTATTCATCGCCGGCCATATTTCTTATGAAATTATAATTTTTAATGAATAAATAACCTTATATTATCAAAATTTCTTCAAATGACTTATTTAAGAAATACTTATTTCGACTCAAAGTTACTAAGCTGTTGATAGAAATAAAAAAAACTGCTTAATTTCAAAGTAAAATAAGAAACAAACATTTTAGATATTTTAAAAAAATAATAATTTGAAGTTATTTGAAAGGCGCTTGAATTTTACAAGGGGTAGAAAGTCATACTTCGTGAAACAATTGCGAGCGTTTTGAAAATAATGCTGTTATTTAACCGAAATTCGAACTATAATAATAATAATTATCCCAGACAAAATAACCATTGACAGTATTAGCTACTTTATTAATTCTAACATATGTAAAGAGAAAACTGGAAAAAGTTCTCATTATAATTTTTGTTATTCTTTTGTTACAATTAAATAATAAAACCTATGAGCTTTTTGTTTCAATTAAGTAACAAAAAATTATTTGCATAGATGTTAGTAAAAATATGGTACGTGTGCTTACTGCGCTCCAATTTGTTCTCTTTACTAGCTTTAGTAACAATAGAGAAAAAAAAAACCTAACAGTTACCTGCCAAATAAAGGAACAATTAAGTAACAATGTTACACTATTGTTACTTAAGAGGTAACAAATAAGTTCCAAGCTTTACTTATTTGCAACCAAAATTTAGTAACAAAACTGGACGATTTTCTCGCTTTTTTGGTAACAAATTAGTCATTAGGACTCATTTGCAATCATTTTGTTACAGTCAATCAGTAACAAGGGAGTCACTATGACTTAATTGCCACTAACTGTGCCACTTGGGTAGAGATCTAAGCAGAGATGTCATTATGCAGGTATGTAGGAGGTCATCAAAAAAATTTTTCAATTTCAAAATCGATAAAAATTGCCTAATTTCGATAATCTGGGATTCCCGCTAATCCCTTTCGATATGTCTGTTTTACGTAATTACTGAATGAAAAATACCTCCATATCAGTTGTTCTTGTCATGTATGTCTACCAAAAGAAAAAAATAGTCATTATTTCAGTTTATTCAAACAACTTTCTTCTTCTTTTCATTTCCGGCGTTACGAGTAGTGATCTTGAAGCGATCACAACTCTCCCACTTTTGTGCTTCACACTAGTGATCCGCCTGTGGGGTACGCCGCGTTGACCTCAGAAAGCGTCGGCAAGCCTCCCGGTTTTGGATTGTTCCATGTCTGAGGCCAACCAAATGCTGCTGTTTTTGCATTTGCTTGTACCAGGAGTGTTTTGGCCTGCCTTTTCTTTTTCGTCGCGAATTTTATTTTTTTTATTCAAACAACTTTATGATCTCAAAAAGGATTGAATTTTCCCAATACATGCCAAGCAAGCATACCAAATATGACTTGAAATTTTGGTGGTTAAATGAAAGCTCAACGGGCTATCCACTGAAGTTTTCTATCTACAGTCTACACTGTTAGCTCTGACTAAAGTACAGGAATTGGTCGTGGATATTATGTGGTGATGTCGTTGATGCCATCATATTTCAATTCTTGACGCAACCTCACTATTGATAATTTCTTTACGTCGGTGGATTGAGGTTGCTGGATAAGATCACTATTCGAAAAAAAAAAAAAAAAAGAGATTTGCCTAAACCTTTTGTAGCGAATCTACCTTTGGATTTTCTGGAAAAATGGTTGAAAAAGTGGTATTGCTATCAACACAACATAACTGTGAGAAAGCTACTTTCATTAAAAAAAAACCTGCAATGATAGCTGATAATAACCGCAGCAAAGGTGGAGTCGATTTATTCCACAAAATGGTCTCGATATATTCTGGTGAAGTCAAACAAAACACTGGCCGATGGTTATATTCTACAACTTACTGGACGTAGCAGCCCCAACAACTACTGTCATCAATTTCCGACACTTCAATTCACCTAGAAGAAACAAAACTGTGTTCAGAAGTGTCAAGCTTATTGAACTAGCGGAGGACCTGATGGAGTCAGAACGGAATAACCGTTCACAACATGCCTGATATTTGGGGAGAGTTCAGGAAGTATTACCAACAGTCCCCGAAAGGCTCTCTTGTAAAAGCGCGGATTTCACCTTCAATTTAAATTAATTTAATTTAAATTTCTTTTTAAATCGCGCGAACTCTGGCAACGCCAGATTTTCAAATGAAACGACTGCAATTGGTTCTCTTTTGGCACTTTCCATTGGTTTCACCCGGGGAAGCACTCATTTTAAAAACCAATGGAACACCCAAAATAATTTCTGTTCAATTTAACGTAATTGCCTTTGTGTGAGTGAATCACCTATGGCTCTTAAAAAATATTCCTTGAAGAAAATTTTCTTTTTGACATTTGAGTAACATGTGTTAGTGCTTCTTGAGTCGATTCTCATTTCAAATCGAGAAGCGGCTGTCACTCCTCAGAATCAAGAGAAGCGATCTTTTTGCACCAATGGAACGGTTTGAGAATGCTTCTGGACGCTCCTGGACGGTTCTTTTCGTCCAATGGAAAGTGCCATTTGAGAGATTTCTCAAAAATGCGGTGTTACACTTACACCACCTACACCAACTACACCTTGGCTGGGTCCATATAGACACGTCCGATGAAATTTTATACTCTAGTGAGCACTCTCTACTGTGCACAACTACGAAAAACTGCTGTGCTGCAATAGGATTACATTGATTTTCGGTGAATTGCGGCGCAATTCGTGATATGAAAATCGGCGCCTACCTGTTAAATCCACATATTATACATAATTGAGTTCGAAGTATATGCTACATGCTACTTCACATAGGCGCCACGTTCACTACTTGACTAAAGCTTGTTAGATAAAAAAATACTACCAAGTAATATTAGACCACTAATTAAATTTCAGCTATTGAAGTGGCATTATCTTAAAGTTGTGCTATTGAGTTTATTAGCTCATATGAAGTGATGCAGTCATCATAAATCGATTTGTATATGAACTTCCTACACCTTTTCACAACTGAAATTTAAACTTGAGTCGCAAATACTAAAACCACACAAATGGTGGTCCAAATGATAGGAACCGAATAAAGGTGGAACAAATAAGTTTGTTTTCACTAATCACTACGTTCATTCAATTAAAATCATAGCTTGCTTTTGTTTGTTCAAAGTAAAACCAAAACCTATAACGCCGGTCGCAAAATAAATTAATTGATTCAGTTTTACCTATCTGGCCACTCCTCTCGTCGACGGTCATCTCTGCGATCAGACCTGTAACTATCGCCGGAACTTCTTTCTCCGCGGAACTTGTCGCGACGCTTTCGATCGTACTCATCATCTGAATCAGCCATTTCCTGAAACGAAAAATTTCCTTCACAATACAAAACAATAACTTAAATTTTGTTAATTAAAATATATTTATTTGATGATTTTTGTCAGTAGCTTGATTCAAGCCGCCGACTCAACCTTGCAACAATTCATACCTTGCTTTTTATGTTAAAATTTGATTTTTATCCAATGAAAAGTATACCCAATATGAAATTAATTAAAGGATTCTTAAGTTCTAACTATTCATAAGATTATTATTTATAATAAATCGCGCTTTAATTTCAACGGAGAAAAAAATTAGGTTGTGCCCCGTGTTCTCTTTTTTGGTAGAAAACGACTAGAGTATTTCTTGATTATGCGACTGGAATAAGTTTTAATAAGAGATGTTTACACTTCCAATAAAATTACTTCGAATGCTAGCATTGGTGAAATCGTCTTCCACAAACTAGTTATATCGAAAAAATTGGCATTTGAAATTCGTGGTGAGTTCATAAGAGCAGTTCACACTGTACAATTATTTCATGGACACAATGGCTGCAGAGCCGCAGCCGCAAGAAATGTCAAAACATTAAATAATGACTTTTTTAATCAATCTTAAACATTTTCTAATGCTTTTGCAAGCATTGCTTTTTAGCATTTGATTATTTATCTATTTTTAAAATACTTTAAAAAGAAACATGAATTTATCAATCCACAACACCAATCGATTTCCATTGGTCGTTCGGAAGCCTTTTGAACGCTTCTCAAGCGGCATTTACACTGTTCAAATGCTTGACCAGCACGTGAGAGTGTATTAGTGCCTGTTCAGACGGGTTATGCTGTTAACGTTATGCTGATAACACCTACAGCCGTATTTATAATCGCATAATAAACTCCGAACAACTTTAAAACACGCTTATTCATTGAATAAAACAAAAATCGTATATAATCATTTTTCGTCAGTGAATAAGGGCTGAATAGCTTAAACGCCAATATGCGTGTTTTAAGCGTGTTTTAGCACATAAATGTCATTTGATTTTTGAGTATTAAGTTGTCATTCAGTGGTTTATTTACAACTTTGAGAATTTTAAAAATAACTAAAATGGAAATATACATAATTTGGATGTAATAAATGTGTTTTCAATTGAAAGAAATATGCTGTGTTTTCCTTTTTTGTAAATTGGTTTCTTATGCTATGTCCGCACCTAAGAGTTAAACTTGTTTAACTCAAAACAATCCCAAACCAACATGATAACCAAGTGGTTTGCCATACAAAATGAAACCTTTTTAGTCACTGGGTTTCGAGATAACCTACTCGAAACTAAAGACGCTGAATGCACTATTTCCAATATTCCATTGAATTTGACATTTAAGAGAGTGGAAGTGAGTGGAGAGAGAATGAATTCTCTCATACGTCGTTGACGTTCTGCTCACACTTGTATGTCTGTCTCTTTTTAACTTAAGACAAAAAGATAAACTCAAAACTTTTCTGCATATGCGGACACTACTTGGTTAACTCAAACCATCCTGGAACGAAACCCAGGTTATCTTCAGGTGCGGACATAGCATTACAAGTTTTCCAGTTGGGAAGCGTTTTGATTTTCCCTTTTTGGGCAAAACAACAAGAAATTAAAGCCAAAGAACTGTATTTGTGTAAAGCTAAAGAAATAAAAGGAACAAATGTTCTTCCGTTGTTTGGTTTCGAGCAAATTGGCAAAGCAAGTTCTGCACATTGGTGAATTGAAGCACAACTTGCTAGAGAAAAGAGGAATATTTTATAATGAAAGGTGGGGTTGCGAATTAACTACTAAAGAATTGATTTATACTGGGCCTTCGGGTCTATACTCTTCCACCAACCACGAAGGAGAACGATTGAGAGATCATTTGAAAAACTATATGAGTGTGCTTATACCTCAATAAACTTTTGCTTTATACCAAAACCAAATGTTATTTTATTTTTTTATTTTTACATAGAGATCCCCAACAGAAAACCAAAATCAAATGACACAATGGTGACGTTGCAATGTGATCGATAAGAGAAAAGAGGAGAGGTGACCTTAAAACTTCTGGAACAATTAAATGCAACGACAACATCAATTTTCAATTGGTTGATTTTTTTTTATTATTGGCGCGCATATCAAGTGGTTGACTACCCTAATAATGTTATAAATTACAGTGCGAGCATTTTAAGGAAAGTAGGAGACACCGATTCACATTGCTTTTGAATATTGGTGAATCGTAATACCGGGGAAAACCAGTCTGGCAAAGCATTCCACATTCGGGTGGTGTGCCGCTGCTTTATGAAGTCAACATGCAGCAGTAAAGTGGAAGTGTTTTGTTTTATAAATGAAAACCATTTTGCACTTTATTACTAGACAAAAGAATCTCAAAGTTCAGTAAAGTCATAAGGCTTCCACCAATGTGCTAGATTTTTGACTTTAGTAACAAAATTGTTTTCTTTCCACATCTTGCTGTGTCCAAATTTAACATTCCGCCGATAATTTCCTGAAAAAAAGAAAAATTTACTGTAAACAAAAAATACGTTATAATTGATTTCCTTTACCTGTGCAAAGTTCGATGGAAATTTTTCCTGGTCTTCAATTACATGGGCAAAGCCAGAATCCATTCCGAAATTTACCCAA
This sequence comes from Melanostoma scalare, assembly GCA_949752695.1. Lineage (NCBI taxonomy): Eukaryota > Metazoa > Arthropoda > Insecta > Diptera > Syrphidae > Melanostoma > Melanostoma scalare. The sequence continues at coordinate 58,186,495 of OX456986.1, forward strand.
AAGTACGGTAAACCCTTCGGTATACTTCGTCTGAGGCTCTTCTCTTTTAGAGAGACCAATTGTTTATTTGTCGACCACTCGTACTCACTCTCTTGAATTGCTTTTTTGAATTAGAACGGCGCTATTTCCATGCTGTTTGCCGGAACGCAATGTATCGCCATGTGTGGTCGTTTTTGGAGGTATCGGGCGGTTTCGAAAAACACTATGTCCTGTTTATGGGCAGCAAACATTTTTGTCAATTCCTTTCTGTAGTTAGAGATCTCTTCCAATGTGTCTTCATGCAGTTCTGTGGAACACGCAACATGCTGCATTGGCACAATGAGACAGTGGTTAGTCTGAAGACCTTCATGCCAGGGTAGTGCTAGATATACTTTCTTTCCCATAGAAACCATGAGTGCTTTTTGCATTTTAGGAGAGTCAAAGCATTTATCACAATTGTCTAACATTTTTGTGAGTTTTTCGTGTTCGTTGATTGCCCTCTGTTTCTCTTTCTCAGCAGCAGTATGATCGGATATATTTTGACGTACTTTGTCTGCAAATATGTCTTCGAGATCATCGTTAGGGTTCTTGTATCGTCCTGCGATCTCGGTGAATTGGGCATCTGAATCCGCAGCAGACGTGTACTTCTCCCGTTCAAACTGAAATGTAAAACGTAATTAAAAGAAAAAAATTTAAAAAGCATTCCTTACCATTTGCTTAATGTCGTATTTATCGTCATCGGGAAAGTAACGAACGCGTTCGCCGGATACATGAGTCAGCTGCTTTGTGTTTTTGCCCACCTTTAGACCAACCGCTTTCATTGCCCGATTGATAGAAAAGCGGTCGGCTGGTTCCCTTGCTGTCGGTTGTAAGAAGAACATGCTCAATTTTCTTTTGGGGTGATTTTTTACTCCTGCTTTTACTGGATGATTGACTTTTGACTGTATTTTTAGTTTTCTGCTTTAGCTCACGGACCTTCTCGATTTTCTTTTTTAATTCTTCAGCCAGTTCCATGTTTCCCATTATCTCTGCTTTAATAATTTTGGCTCCTATCTGCTGTTTTCCCGAATCTTCTTCATCTCATTACTGCCGCCGCTGTCATGTTCCATTAATTTTACCTGCAAATATTCCGAAATTAGGTATTTTCAGAAAAAACAAGATATTTACTAAAACATACTCTTTCAGAATGCTTTGGTTGTTCTTGTTCGACCGATGAATCATCTTCCTTTGTATTACTGCCATTACCAGTGATCTGTAAACATATTTTAGAATTTAAAAATCAAATACACCAGCGTATAGTACCAGTAAAGTTGACAAGTCTTAACTTAAAAATCCTTGGCTTCATAGGATTGATTAACGACAATTCTAAGATGCTCATCTTACAAAAATTGCATACGATGATTTGACCATGGTTGAGGACTGTTTCAAAACACCGACCAAACAACGACCACGTTGTGATATCACTGGTCGCTGCATTCCGTCAGAGAAAGAAGAAACAAATGGAAAATTATTCACACAAGCTTAGACTAGAGGAAAAAATGATAGCCTTACCATTTTAAACGGCTGGCAAGACGAATATCTGCATTGGTACCAACAAATACTTTCATATCCAACAAATTAAGAACCTCTGGACTCTGGAAACCCCTTTTCCTTAAATGGAAAATTTTGCTTCAATTTGGAATTTGAGATTTGAAAACATATGACTTTGAAAGCTGTCAGTAGAGTTATAGCAACTCCAAAAAGGAATATCGGTTATCTCTTTCGGTCTATTGTGCACACAGTCTATATCCGTCCTGCTTTACTTTTCTGCACTTCCGCACTTGCAGATGCATGTATCCACCATTATTGATTCTTCGATTCGGAACAATTATACGAACTGTACCTACTTCAGTATCGCATTGTATAGTTCAATTTCAAGACCCATGACGTATATTGTGTGACCTACATTTCATCTTATCTATGAAAGTACAATGCCCTTAAATTACGCACCTACTGTAACTAACTTTGCGTCGTGTATCGATATTATAAACTATACAGCCCTGTAGAACTCAAACTACGCTGCGTCGGGTGGGTCGAAGACAACATTCATCGCCTATTTGTATGTACTCTGTAGCTGTACTGTAGAGAGTGTTTGAGCCAAATACATTTGGGTGGCCTATGTTATAAGGCAGTAGACATCGAATCTCGAATGATCGAATGTTCCATAGCTAGGAAAATATAAACAAAAACAAATTTCTGTTGTCAGTTCAACCATTGAGAAACAAAAATATAGAGTTTCTCTATGATTTTGACATTTGACCAGTATTTCACTGTAAAAGACAAAAATTAGTAAAAAAAAAATTTCATACCGATGCAGGCGTTTTGTTAAGTTTTTACAGTTCATACTAGTGAGCACAGAGCCTCAAACTCAGAAATAGGACGCCATATTGAAAATTTTTTTGCGGGTGTTTCGGGCTGAAGGGGTGGAAGTGGATACTCTGTATTATCTACTCTGTGAAATGAATGCTGGATCAAGCATTCAATCTCGCATATACACTCTTCAATGATTGAAGCCTGATTGAACGAAAATCAAAACTATTTGATTTTGCTTCCAGCATACACACAATTTATACGTGAGTTATTTTCACTAATACACTCTTACATGCTGGTCAAGCATTTGAACGGTGTATATGCCGCATCAAACCATTCCATTGGCATCAAATGACAGTTCCTCTCCTCGAAAGAAGAGAAATTTGATTCTTGATTTGAAGAAGGAAGCGAGGCCAGAAGCACTCACACACTGAAACTGCGCACTGAAAATAGCGCTTGACGTTTCACACCGATACACAAAACAAGCAACGAGACTTCAAATCAAATAAAAATGTTACTTTGGGATCCCGGATCGGAGAGTTTTTCAATTAAACAGCCATTTCCCTATATTTCATAGAGTTCCAAAACACCCCGGCTGGGAGAGCTAATCTCAATTTGATGAGCCCAAATGTAATCGAGATTCGACTATTCAAACCGAGTGCCATGGAGACGGCATCACGGCATTGGCATTTATATAATTGTTTTGTTGTAGGTGTAGTGTAGAGTAGTATTTTGAAAAAATAGTAAATAATAATGAAATCTTGTATCGGTAAAGTGCTAAGATTTACCGGGAATGTTGTCAAATATGGATGTATAACTCACTGTACGTTTGAATATCTTGGGGATTTTGTAGTTGTAAGACTGCGCTTGTAAATTGCAAAATACAAACTATTTAAAACATTTATATATCTTACTATACTAGTGCAGCGGACCCTCTATGGCGCCGACACTTCGCACAGACGATATATTGCTTACAGAACGGATATCCCCAAGGCTGTCCAAAATATCAAAAGGTGACATTATTATTGCAAAATGTCCAACGAATCCAAGCCAACACATCTGCAAACGAGTCATTGGGATCGGTGGTGATAAGGTCGTCAGACGTGAGGCTTACTCAGAGAGCCTTTTAATGAATGCAATATCAGATCTTGCCGACGAATGTGAAGAGCGAAAAGAAAGTCCAGTAAACAAAACTAGTGTTACTTACGTCCCAAGAGGACAAGTGTGGCTGGAAGGAGACAACAAGTCGAATAGCACTGATTCAAGGTTGTATGGACCAGTTCCTGAAGGTTTAGTAAAAAGTAGGGTCCTATGTAGACTTTGGCCTTTAAGTGACATCAAAATGTTATCTTAAAACAGAATTCTAAATAAAAACGTGGGGTTTTGTTTAACCGGTAGCTTTATAATTGGTATTTGAATTATTCCTTCATCAGAAATATAAACTTTTCCTCCGCACTTGAAGATGATTTTAATACTTAAAGGTTCTGACGAGGGTTCAAATGCTAACGCAAACAAGCTTAAAGTCTACAAAAACATACCCACAGAGTTAGGGTAAAAATTAACGGAAACAATTTTTCGAACATCTGAGAGCCTGATCCATGATATCTTCACCCGATGTTGAACAGGACACTTAAAATCAGTTTTCGCTGCAACAGCCTTTGCTGGGAGACATAAACTTGTAGTCCCCTTTTTGTGTAGTCAGTCGGACAGAGGAATTATTGAGAGGAGTGAATTAGAAGAGTAACGAAGCAATTGTTTGTCAATTGTGTATGAAGGTGAAGGCCTCGTTTTAGGTGGCGCAATCAAGTGGAAGAAGATCTCAACCGACTTTAAAGGCAAAACTGGAGAAAGCTCGCCCGAAATTGAAATTGTTGGCGATAGTTGGTGGCCGAGACTCAGGTTCACCGTGAACTGTAATTAAGTAAGTGTATTATCTATGTTCTTGTGGCAGACGAGAATTCCCAATTTCCACAATTAAATGTCGAGACTATCCTTGTTTCTTTAAGTTTTCCTTTATTTCGTAGTTTTTTCTTCTTTTATTTAAGTTTAATTACATGTACTTGAAAATTAAGAAAAAATATATATATACGCGGGGAAGCCGCCAAAGAGAATAAAATTCGCAGAGATCAAATTTTTACAAGTGTCGAGATTGAATGCCAAAAAGTAAGTGAGAGTAAAACCACATGTCATGGCTGACGTTTCTTGGTAGGCCGGCAGTGTCCACACCATCGCGAAGTTAGGTGCGGTTGAGTATGTATCACTCACTCCAGCACCAGAGATGTGCAAGGAGGAGTGGTACATACTAGTGAACCGTAGATGGCGTGAACATTACCGGCCCCCTTGGCATATAGTGCCAAAAGAAATTTATATGTACTTCTAAAAATTATACAATTTTAAGATATAATAATAATTAATTAATCAATTCAATGGTTATGAAATATAAAATGGTGGTAGAACAATGATCTGATTTCATTTGATTTCTTATTATGTTCTAAGTTGTGTACTCAGTTGTGTTCTAAGTTTTGTACTCAGTTGTTTTCTAAGTTTTGTACTCAGTTGTTTGTGCGGTTTTAGAGGTAAAAAAAAAAACAAAGTTTAAATTGAGTTTAAAGATACTTCATCTAAAATATATATAAGTTTATAGATACTTCATCTAAAATATGACTGTATTGAATTACGACAATTCATTTGTTCCTTGGTTCAATCATTTATAGGCAAACGACAAAGTTTGACTATTGGGCGAGTAAATTCACCAAATCGCGTTTTTATTGTTGCCACCCGCACTCTACCATCTGGACCAGGAAATACTTTAATGATACGACCCATACACCAATCAGTGGATGGAAGGTTTTCCTTTTTAATTAAAACAAAATCACCGATTTTAAAATCTTCAGTAGAGTAATGCCATTTTGTTCGTTTATGAAGCTCTTTGATATATTCTTCCTTCCAACGTTTGCTGAATTCATGCTGAATTGATTTGAGCTTTTCCCAGCGGTTTATAAGTGAAAGAGATTTTTCTTCTGGCAACAGTTCAGGAAAAGTTAAAAGTGGAGTTCCTGTCAGGAAATGACCTGGGGTTAACGCTAATAATTCGGTAGGTGCATTCGACATAGGACATAAAGGTCGCGAGTTTAAGCACGCCTCTATGCGAGCTAATAGTGTAGCGAATTCTTCGAAAGAAAAATGAGTATGAAGTCCGATTTTACGAAAGTGAGTTTTGAAACTCTTTACCCCGGCTTCCCAGAGCCCACCCATATGGGGAGCACCTGGGGGAATGAAATTCCAGTTCAAGCCTTGAATCCCATATTTGGCTAAAGTTAATTCTGGAAATGAAGAATGAAGCTTTTTAAACTCATTTTTTAACGCCGTGTCAGCACCAACGAAATTGGTTCCATGGTCTGAATATACAGAATGCGGAAGACCCCGCCTTGCAACAAACCGAGCAAAGGCAGCTAGGAAAACTGCCGATGACAAATCGCTGGCGGCTTCCAGATGTATGGCTTTCGTTGAAAAGCATACGAAGAGGCATGCATAGCCCTTTGTCAAACGACAATTTCTACCCGTGAAGCTTTTGATTGTGAAAGGTCCCGCGAAATCTATTCCGGTATGAGTAAAAGGAGGAGAGTAATTACAACGTTCATCAGGAAGAGCTGCCATCAATTGTTGACCTAACTGTTTTCTGTGGATCGCACAGGTTTTGCACTTATAAATATGAGATTTTACAAGAATTTTAACTTTCGGTATCCAATAAGCTTGACGAATCATCCGTATCATTAAGGCGTTTCCACCATGAAGTGTAAGTTCATGAATGAAATCAACTAAAAGTTGGGTAAATTTTGCTCCGTAAGGCAAGATGATAGGATGGCGTTCACTGTAAGAGAGATTTGCATTTGATAATCGTCCGTGAACTCGTAGAATTTGGTTGGAATCCAAAGTAGGATTCAAAGATAAAATTGGGCTTTTTGAACTGATACTGCGGTTTGTAGACAGAGCTTTGAATTCTTCGAAGAAAAAGGATTGCTGACATTGACCTATTAGACGTTGTTGAACGAATTGAATTTCTGGTTGAGTAATACGAATGGAATCAAACGAAATTGGTTTGAATTTCTTCGGTAATTTTATGCGAATGTAACGATAAACATATGAGAGAACTCTCAATGCTCGTGGTAACGACGAAAATCTCGACAAGATATCGATTTCGCTAAAGGCAGTAAACGTCAAAATTGTTTGCGGAGGAAGAGAAATGAGGCGATGCTGAACGAATTGAATTTCAGGAAGAGTGATACGGCATGAATTATAAAAAATTGGATCAAATTTCTTTGGAAACCTTTTACGAAGAAATCGATAGACATAAGATAGGATTCTTAAGGAACGTGGTAAACACGGAATTCTGGATAAAATCTCGTTAGAAGTGATTAAAGTAGCAAGCGTCAAGACTGGTTTCGCCTCCAAGACCTCGCTTTTCGGTTCAAGGGGAAGGCTTGCCGGCCATTGCGATTGAGGCTCGCTTATCCAGGAAGGGCCTTTCCACCAAAGATCACTATCTTTTAAAACCGATGGAGTGAGACCCCGAGTAGCGAGATCCGCAGGATTATCGCCAGATCTAACATGATTCCAGTTCCTGTTGCCAACATTTTCGATGATTTCGCTTGTTCGATTTGCGATGAAAGTTTTCCAAGTCCCTGGATGTTTTCTGAGCCATGCTAGGACCACAGAAGAGTCGGACCAGAGAAATATTTGATAAGATTCGACTGGTATTTGCGGAAGATAGGTTTTAACAAGTCTCGAAAGAAGAAGAGCCCCACAGAGTTCTAATCGAGGTAGTGAAATAGATTTTATTGGCGCGACTTTGGACTTTGCGCAAACTAGATGTGAACGTATGCTTCCATCATTGTGCTGAACTCGTACGTAAAGACAAGCGGCATATGCTTGTTCCGAAGAATCGCAAAACCCATGGAACTGAACATCTCCAGAAGGAGTGTATTCCGTCCATCTTGGTATTTGAATCAACTGGATTTCATTGAACGACTCTACAAAGGCTTTCCACTTGAGAAAAGTATTGGACTTTAGGAGCTCATCCCATTCAGTTTCTTCTATCCAGATTTGCTGCATAAGAATTTTTGCGGTAACTATAATCGGGGCTAACCAGCCCGCAGGATCAAAAAGCTTGGATATTTCGGAAAAAACTTCACGTTTGGTAGGAGTCGTAGAAAATCTGATAGGCTGAGTGGTGAAGTAGAAAAAATCGTCTTTAGCGTTCCAACGAATCCCTAAAGTTTTCGTGGTGCTGTCAGAGTCAATTTTTAAAAAGTTTTCGTTTAGAACGTGATCAGAAGGGAGATGATCTAATAGAAAAGATGAATTCGAAGTCCACTTACGAAGTGGGAAGCCAGCAGAGTTGAGTGCTTCAATAACTTCGAGTTGGATACTTTTCGCCGTTTGAAGATCATGCGCACCAGAAAGCAAATCATCAACGTAAAAGTCGGATTCAATGACTTTTGCTGCAAGTGGATATTTAAGCTGAACATCCTTTGAAAGTTGCTTGAGTGTTCTGATAGCTAAGTATGGAGCACAATTCACCCCAAAGGTTACAGTAAGAAGCTCGTAATCTACAATATTTTCTACTGGTGACGTTCTATATAAAATTCGTTGAAATTTTGTTTGATCGGGGTGTACCAAAATCTGCCGGTACATCTTTTCGATGTCGGCGTTGAAGGCATATTTGAAAAATCTCCATTTGAGTATTAGTGAAGGTAAATCACTTTGGAGAGTAGGTCCTGCATAAAGACAGTCATTGAGACTCCTACCAGTAGACGTGGAGCTAGAAGCGTTAAACACTACTCTTACCTTGGTAGAGTGGCTCTCGGGCTTGAGTACTGCGTGGTGTGGCAGATAATAGGGTTGTGCTTTACTGCTATTATGCTTTTCATGAAAAGTTAATTTGCGCATATGATTTAGCGTTAGGTATTCGGTAAGCACCTGAGAATATTTAATTTGAAGATCAGGTTTATTTTGAAGATTGCGTTCAGTGCGACAAAATTGTTGAAATGCAATATTTCTCGAGTTTCCTAATTGAGACGGTTCAAAATCAGGCTTAAAAGGTAAGCTGACCACATATCTTCCATCGGGAAGTCTAAAAGTAGTGTTTTCATAAAGGTGTTCACAGTATTTATCGGATTCCGATGCAAAATGTTTTCGTTCAGAAAGCTCTTCCCCCTCAAAAAACTTTTTGATGCTATCAGTAAGGGATTCATTCTCCTTTATACTAGTAGAAAAACTTTGGACTGTGTTAGGAATTGGTCCGGAAAGAATCCAGCCGAAAACGGTTTTTTGAGCTAAAAGTGACTTCGAAATCTGTTTAACACCATTGCGTATAAGGCTTGGATAAAGATCTGCTCCGATAAGCAAATTAACTTGAGAAGAATAATTGAAGTTTGGATCCGCTAAACAAATTCCTTCTAACTCATGTGAATCAATTAAAGAAAATGACGTACTAGGTAAATTATTTGTAAGTTTTTTAAGAATAAGTGCATTTGTTGAGATTAGTTCGCTTGGATCTTCACTATTGATTATTGAAATGAGGCATTTTTTACTACATTTGGCTGTCTGAGCACCACTAACTCCTAATATCGAAATGTCCGAATCTTTAGTTGGCAAGTTTAGACGCTGCTGAGTTGCTTCCGTGATAATAGAAGACTCCGAACCGGGGTCAATTAAGGCTCTTATTCGATGAATACCATCTTGCCCGCGGATATCAACTAAAGCCGTCGCAAGTAAAACTCTTCGATGAGCTTTGACAAAAAAATTTTGTTGTTTTTCTTGTTGGGTATCGGAAGATGAAATGGACTGTATGTGTGGAGTTGAATTATGATCGGAGGTATTTGCGACGTCAGCATTGCGATCCAAATTAAGGAAATGAGAGTGCGAGGTACTTGATGAGTCATTGTGAGGTATAAAAGGTTGCGAATTTTTGTTTAAATTACTTGAATTGGCCTGAGAATTGTTTGCTATGTGAAGTAAGGAGTGGTGTCGTCGATTACATGTATTGCAAGTGTATTTGCTAGCACAATTATTGAGAACATGATTTAGTGACAGGCAGTTGATACACATTTTGTTTTTTCTTATAAGTTCAATTCTCTCTAGTACTGGCAATTTTAAGAATTGTGGACATTGACGGATATAATGCTTCCCAGAGCACGCTTTGCATACAAATTCTTGTGCCTTTGTGTGGAAAAGATTAACATGTTTCGGATTTTGAGAATAGGACTTAACTGGTGCATGACTATGTTGTCTTGATGCCATTCTAGATTTGTCGGATGAAGTTTGCGATGAAGTGGTATCAGAAATAGATTCCAAAACTTGAAAACGGTTGCTCAAAAACTTATCCATTTCTTCCCATCTAGGAATTTCTGTAGGATTGGAAAGTGACTGTTCCCATAAAGCGAGTGTGGTGGGGGGCAATCGATTAGCGCAAGCAAAGATAAGAATTGGATCCCAATTTTTAGTGCATACATCTTGTGCATGAAGTTCTGACCTACAATCATTTATGCTTCTTTGAAGAGTCTTAATGGCAGAAGAAACTTCATCCTTAAAACTAGGAAGGTTGAATAAAATTTTTATTTGGTTATTAACCAAAATTCTCTTGTTTTCGTACTGTGTCCGAAGTGCTTCCCAAGCTAGCTCAAAACTTGCATTGGTTAAGGGAAATTTACTAACGATGTCATGAGCTTCATCACTTGTCTTCGCTCTCAAATGGAATAATTTTTCGACAGCACTCAACTTTGGGTGATCATAGTATACGGCTTTAAACATGTCACGGAACGACGGCCATGAAACATAACCTCCTTTGAATACCTGTGTATCACAGGGAGGTAACTTTAAATAGTGCGAAAAGGACGACTTTTCCACTAAAGAAACATTAGAAGAACTCGAAGATGTCAAAGGTGTTTTGAACTCTTCCTTCTGTAGATTTACTTGGATTTCTAAAAACAGACCTAAGCACGATATATAAGTTTCATTAGAACTTGAGTATTTCCTTTCAAGTGTTTCTATATCTGCTCTATCCTCTGATGGAGAGCGAAGACATTTGGTATAGTTAGACTTTGTCTCAGACCACAAACTTTTTAGCTCCTCTTTACGAGCTTCTATTGTAGCTAGAGTATGGTTTTTGACTGGGATCTCCTTTGCATTAGAAAAATATTTGACCAACTGGTCAGCGGAAAGAATAAAATCGTCTAATAAAGACATTTTTAAATCGAAGTTATAAACTATTACCAAGCGTTTTATTGAAAATGCGTTCTGCAAAGGCAGTTAATTGAAAAAAAATTATTTCAAATTAATTTCCCAAAAAAACCTTGGTATAGCTTTAAAAAAAAAAACCAAATCACAAAAAGGCAACGAATTAAATAATTTCCTACCCCAAGACGAATGGCAGTGGCAACACTTATTTCATGAACAAAGTTCCAAACCAATTAAGACGAAAATTGAACCAGCGAAAAAATGACACTATGGATGTGTTAGCAGGGTTGTGCAACATAGGCACTAATGCAAATGTTTGATTTTTTTTTTTTTTTTGTAAAAAACAATTGAAAAACTTTAAATTTATTTTCCTTCTAACCACCAAACGCACACACAACTGTTTAATAGAATATGAGATAGGAATAAAATATATATGTATTTTTTTTTTTCTAATGTATAAAATGGTTACAAATGAAATCAATGAAAAGAGATCAAAATTCTTACCCCAATACAAATTGTCGTTTTTTCTTGTTTATTATCTTTTTCTTTTCCAGAAAATCTATGTTGGTATGTGATGGTGATGTGCTGCTGGAACTGCTGTTGGTGTTGGTGCTGGTGTTGGAACTGTGAGTGCTGATGAATGTGTGTATGTTGATGACGACGGTGACGGTGCGGTGGCGATGGTTGTATGTATGTTGATGACGACGGCGACGGTGCTGTGGCGTTGGTTGAATGTATGTTGATGACGACGGCGAAGGTGCTGTGGCGTTGGTTGAATGTGTGTTGATGACGACGGCGAAGGCGGCGTTGACAGTGGTTTCCTCTAGCGATCGTAGAGCCGCTGTAAACTCGTCGTCTATGGTGACGATGACGACGGAACTGGTGGAGGTTTGTGACGATGATGATGGAGCCAAAAAAATCGATGATTAACGGTGGCTCGATGTGGGCAAGGCAATTGTCCAAAATGGCGGTCGTCAATGGGACGACGCGACAATGGTGACGTGTGACGATGTCGACGGTATGTCGAATGTATTTTCCCTTTTTAGCGGCCAAAAGAAAACTTGGGCACGCACTTTCCAACGACGGTGACGACGTAGATCGTCAAGACGACGACGATGGAGCAAAAAAAATAAACTCGATGATTATTTTGCTCGATGCGGGCACGCAACTGTCCAAAATGGCGGTCGTCAATGGGACGACGCGACAATGGCGACGTGTGACGATGACGACGGTATGTCGAATGTATTTTCCCTTTTTAGCGGCCAAAGAAAACTTGGGCACGCACTTTCCAACGACGGTGACGACGTAGATCGTCAAGACGACGACGATGGAGCAAAAAAAAATAAACTCGATGATTATTTTGCTCGATGCGGGCACGCAACTGTCCAAAATGGCGGTCGTCAATGGGACGACGCGACAATGGCGACGTGTGACGATGACGACGGTATGTCGAATGTATTTTCCCTTTTTAGCGGCCAAAAGAAAACTTGGGCACGCACTTTCCAACGACGGTGACGACGTAGATCGTCAAGACGACGACGATGGAGCAAAAAAAAATAAACTCGATGATTATTTTGCAACAACGCAATTGTCCAAAATGGCGGTCGTCAATGGGACGACGCGACGATGGCGACGATGACGACGGTATGTTGAAAGTATTAAGCACTTTCCAACGACGATGACGACGTAGATCGTCAAGACGACGAAGATGGCGAAAAACTCGCTGAATGTTGCAATCATCCGGCTCGAAGGACCAAATGTTCTTGTGGCAGACGAGAATTCCCAATTTCCACAATTAAATGTCGAGACTATCCTTGTTTCTTTAAGTTTTCCTTTATTTCGTAGTTTTTTCTTCTTTTATTTAAGTTTAATTACATGTACTTGAAAATTAAGAAAAAATATATATATACGCGGGGAAGCCGCCAAAGAGAATAAAATTCGCAGAGATCAAATTTTTACAAGTGTCGAGATTGAATGCCAAAAAGTAAGTGAGAGTAAAACCACATGTCATGGCTGACGTTTCTTGGTAGGCCGGCAGTGTCCACACCATCGCGAAGTTAGGTGCGGTTGAGTATGTATCACTCACTCCAGCACCAGAGATGTGCAAGGAGGAGTGGTACATACTAGTGAACCGTAGATGGCGTGAACAATCTATTTAAGCGATATTTTGTACAGCACTTAGTTTACATAATGTATGTTTATAGACGTTTTCAGAACCATGTCTCGTTCGATGTCGTTGCATTTGCTTTTACCAGGAGTTTTTTGGTCTGTCTTTATTTTTCTTCTTTCTTCGCGAATTTGTCTGAACGCTGTCTGGGTCAGAAAACAAGTAACAGAAGTGCTTACTCCTTTTTTTTAGTCTAATACTAACTTTTACCCGTAGGTTAAGTTCTTCTTGGAGTGATGTAGGATCGTCACTTATGATGACTCCATCGCCAGCAAAGAATAGTTGTATGTACTTGTGTGTTTTGTCCTTAATCTTGCAGCGGGCACTGTAATAAAGAGCAAATAACTCGAGCCAATTCTTAGGGACACCTTCTGTGACTTGGAATCCCTCAGTAACAATAGACATCTTAACTTGGTCACTACTCTTTCATACATATTTTTGAGCATCCGCACATAGGAGAATAGAAGTCTTCGTTATCTGAGGATAACTCATAGATATTAGATTTAGTGGTTGCTGTTCCAATGCATTTCCGAAGTAAATCAGCACAACATGCGAATCCTCTAAAGAATCACGATATGTTGAAAAAAACAACAATAGATAGCATTTAGTTCTTCGATAAACCTTTTAAATACTTGGTCGCCAAGTAGCACCAATTGTACTGGTGCAGCTAGCTTCAAATATGAATCCTTCCAATTTCATAAATGATAAAAAAAATTCTAGATGATATAATAGGTAGCGTTTTTCATTGAAATTCGAAAGACTTGAGAGTAAGTAGTAACCGAGAACTACTTTCAACGAAACACGCTTTTTGGATTTTTTCTAGTATTGGATGTTAAACTGATGGGCAATAGGAATTCACATTTTCATATTTTGTAGTAGGTTTTATACTGCAAATTCCTTAATTCTAACTTAGTTACTCGTTTTCTCGTAATCTATAACAATTTTTAGAACTTAATGCTGGCACACAAAATTAAAATAAGCAAATTATTTTCCATTTCAATAAAACATAGAAAATAGGAAAGTAGTAAATCTTTTCACAAAGGAGCACCTATTTTCGTCTATAAAAACGCTATAACAGTCCCATACATAATGTTAGTCTCTAAGCTCTAAAAGGCAATGTACTGCTATTTGTCTATGTTAAAATGAGCACAGGCTAATTTCATTTTGAAACCAGCTCAATAATTCTTCACATTCTAAACACTAGATGGCACTGAACCGTTAACGGAAAATATGTGAAGCGGTTTATTCAACCGTGAGCTTAGAGGCATAAAGAACAAGAGTTAAAACCACACACACACCACTGCATCTGCCCTCGAACTGACTTCACAAACACTTTATTTTCGGATTACGAAACTGGGGCCGAATTCGAATAAGTCGTATCGGAATTATGGGAATTTGGTATTACCGCTCACGATATCGAGCACAGAGTATAACCAGAGCACAGAGTATAACCAGAGAGTCCACTGCAGCAAGGTAGTGTGTTTTGCCTACAAGCTAAATCAAACCGGAAAACCGCACCCGGAAAACCGCACTGGCCGTCACTTCCCACAGATCAAAGTCAGTTGAGTTTGAAAAGTAAAAAATTTTTTTTTGGTTGCAAAAAAAAATCGATAATTTTTAATTTTCATAGAGCCTAGAATTTAGAAAAATGAATTTAAGTTGCAGGAAATAACTTTTTTTTCCATTTTGACCAGTATTTCCCTGAAAAAGACAAAAATTAGTAAAAAATTTCCAACCGATGCAGGCGTTTTGTTAAGTTTTTACAGTTCATACTAGTGAGCACAGAGCCTCAAACTCAGAAATAGGACGCCATATTGAAAAATTTTTTGCGGGTGTTTCGGGTTGAAGGGGTGGAAGTTGATACTCTGTATTATCTACTCTGTGAACCAGAGAGTCCACTGCAGCAAGGTAGTGCGTTTTGCCTACAAGCTAAATCAAACCGGAAAACCGCACCCGGAAAACCGCACTGGCCGTCACTTCCCACAGATCAAAGTCAGTTGAGTTTGAAAAGTAAAAAATTTTTTTTTGGTTGCAAAAAAAATCGATAATTTTTAATTTTCATACAGCCTAGAATTTAGAAAAATGAATTTAAGTTGCAGGAAATAACTTTTTTTTCCATTTTGACCAGTATTTCACTGAAAAAGACAAAAATTAGTAAAAAATTTCATACCGATGCAGGCGTTTAGTTAAGTTTTTACAGTTCATACTAGTGAGCACAGAGCCTCAAACTCAGAAATAGGACGCCATATTGAAAAATTTTTTGCGGGTGTTTCGGGTTGAAGGGGTGGAAGTGGATACTCTGTATTATCTACTCTGTGATATCGAGTCATCTAGTACCACAATTCGGCATTCTCTCATCAGTAATCGATCGGAATTTCATTCTAATTCATACATGAAAGACTATCGAAACCATCTATTATCAATATTACATTTAATAACACCATCCGAGTGTATTTTATGTTTAAATTTTCCGAAATTCTTACTAAATACTGTCTTTTTTTTACAAAGGCATGAATTTTACCTACCAAAAAATAGTGAAATAAGTATATGTGGCGTATGACAGATGAAAGTAGAGAGAAAAATAAAATAGAGAGAAAAACAAAGTAGAGAGAAAAAGCAAGTACTCGTTTGAGTCATAGGCAGCGCTGTCATCAGAAGAAGGAAAATTCGAATTCAACCGATGAAAAACACATAACCTCAATTCATCATTGGAAGCGAGATAGACAAGCAGCAAGACGCCAAGCGAAGACAAATCAAATACACTTGAAATACTTTATCATTGTAAAACATTTAATGTAATTTTATATCTTTACAGAAAGATTAATAAACTTTATAGTATCAACACTATAACTGGTGACCCCGACGTGATCTCTTACAAGAGATTTACACAGCAGGCAGTACATGCCGTATGACCTACGCAGTGGAAAAGGCCGAAGACTGGATTTCTCCAGTTCAGAAACGTCTGACGAAGACGAAAAAGGTAAAACAATCTCTCCAGGAGTAAATAAACACCAGCCAACAATGACTAGCGCACAAGAGGAGGCAGATAAAAATATTATAGAGCAGCTACGTGAAGAGTTGCGAGAGACGAAGGAGGCATTCGACTCTCTCAACAAAATTCGACAACTGGGTACGACTGAACAACCAGTAACAGCCGCTGGAACTTCTGGAACACAACATCTTGCTCCCACGAACTTCGCAACATCATCATCTCCGTCAGGTAGTTCAGGGCAAAGTCTAGCTGCAATACAACGCGTTCGTCTACCGAAATTTAATTCATTGTATCCTCAACTCTGGCTCAATCAAGTAGAAATGGCGTTGCAACTTGGAGGTGTTGTCAACGATAACGATCGGTATGCCAACTTATTGGTCAGCCTGGAAGGCGATACCTTAAGAGCAGTTGGTGACCTGGCAACTAATCCACCAACAGACAACAAATTTGCTGTCCTAAAAGGACGACTGTTGAACCATTTTGCTCCCACTCCAGAATCACAACTGAGACGCATGCTACGAGGAGAAGACATGACCGGGAAAAAGCCGTCAGCTATCCTCGCACATATGAGACACCTTTCTGAGGGACGCTGTGACTCATCCATCATGCGCACACTTTTCTTCGATCGACTTCCCGAAAATATGTGCACGGTGCTGATAGCAACTGGCCAAGAGGATCTGGACAAACTTGCGGAAGTAGGAGACAAAATTTTTGACATGTCTAACGCACACCTGTGTCCTGTCTCTGCTTCTCTACCAGTAACAACATACGAAGATGAAGTACAAACTGTATCAAGGTCTGGATCATCTGCACAAACTATAGACGATGTCTTAAAAATTGTCGAGACACTTCGGAAAGAAATTCAATTCCTCAAAGCTAGAGGCAGATCAACATCCCGAAAGCGATCACAAAGCAAAACTCGTTCAACAAATGGTGATGAAGCTGGTATGTGCTACTTCCACAAGAGATTTGGAGAGGAAGCACGAAAGTGCAAACCAGGCTGCACCAAATGGACGGAAAACTAACTCCGCCGTCGGGTGTTCAGACGGTCACCCACGGCAACAACGATCGCCACCGTCTGCAAATAAAAGACAAAACTAGCGGAATCCACTACCTTATCGACACGGGCGCTGATATCTCAGTATTGCCTAGGAAGTATGCAGCTAACAACACACCAATTTCATCACAACTTTATGCGGCAAATGGAGCTACTATTTCAACATATGGTTCAAAAACGATGATACTTGATTTGGGTCTTCGACGAGAATTTCGTTGGCTTTTTACCATCGCTGACGTTAAGCAACCCATCATTGGAGCGGACTTCATACACCATTTCGACTTAACTATCCGACTGAGTCAAAAACTAATCAGTGATAACAAAGTAAATCTAAGGGTTCGAGGTAGTCTCAGCAACAGTTCGCAGCCAACATTAAGAACTATAGATGAAACAAATCGTTATGGAGATATTCTAAAAGATTATATAGATATCACACATGACAAGCAGACTTGCGTCGAAGAACATTTTGTGCAACATCACATTATCGTCAATGGGCATCCGGTTGCTGAGAAAGTGCGTCGACTAGCGGGTGAGAAACTTAAGGCAGCCAAGAACGAATTTCAAAATATGATGCTTCAAGGTATTTGTCAGCCATCCAAGAGCGAATGGGCATCTCCACTTCAAATGGTTCAAAAGAAATCGGGAGGTTGGAGACCATGCGGTGACTATCGCCGTTTGAACAAAATCACGGTTCCAGACAGGTATCCAATTCCACACCTCAGGGATTTTAGTCATCAGCTGACTGACTGTCAGATTTTTACAACGCTGGACTTGAAGAGAGCATACCACCAAATACCACTTGCACCAGAGGACCGACCAAAAACAGCCGTAATAACACCATTCGGCCTCTTTGAATTCAATGCAATGACCTTCGGCCTATGCAATGCCGCTCAGACGATGCAACGTTTCATGGACGCAGTTCTCAGGGGACTCGAGTTCTGTTTCTGCTATATAGACGATATTCTCATCGCGTCAACTAACGAGGAAGAACACAGAAAACATCTACACATCGTCTTCAAGAAGCTTCAACAGTATGGCTTAGTCATTAACGTATCCAAGTGTTTCTTTGGACAGCCAGAGGTAAGGTACTTAGGATACACCGTTAACAAATTCGGTATTAAACCTCCAACCGACCGAGTAGAGGCCTTAATCAACTATACAAAGCCAAGTACGATGGATCAACTTCGAAAGTTCCTAGGATCATGGAACTTCTATCGGAACTGCATGCCAGGAGCTTCAGCAACACAATCTCCACTAGTTGACTTGACGATAGGAGCAAAGAAAGGTGATAAACGTCAAATTGAATGGACACCCGAAGCAGACAGAGCATTTGAACAATGTAAAAGCAAGCTGAGGGATGCTGTCCAATTAGCTCATCCACGTTCAGATGTACCATTGGTTTTGCGATGTGATGCATCAGATGTCGCAATTGGAGCCGTCCTTGACCAACGCATCGATGATCAGCTACAGCCTCTTGGTTTCTTCTCAAGCAAGCTAAACCCGAGAGAAACAAGATACAAAGTTTACGATCGAGAACTGCTAGCTATCTACAGGGCAGTTAAACATTTTCGTCATCTCATCGAAGGACGAGAACTTATCATTCTAACCGACCACAAACCATTGGTCTACGCATTCGACCAGAAATCGGACCACGCATGTGATCGCGTCGCACGACAGCTCGAAGAAATTGGACGTTTCTCAACAAGAATAGAGTACGTGTCTGGAAAGGATAATGTGGTAGCCGACGCATTTTCTCGCTTAGAAGTCATCAACATGCCTGTCATAGTCAGCACAACAGACCTAGCGCAACACCAAAAAGAAGACGACGAGTTAAGAGTGGAATTGGCAACTCCTAGTAAGAGCTCCCTTCAACTTCGAGGACTTCGCATAGATGATACGGACACCATAGTCTACTGTGACGTCAGAGGTCCAGACATTCGACCATATGTTCCTGCAACGTTGCGCCGAAAAGTGTTCGACAGTGTTCACAAATTATCGCATCCGAGTGGAAGAGCTACAAAACAACAAATACGAAGAAAGTTTGTATGGCCCAGCATGGGGAAAGATGTACTATCGTGGGCCAGGTCTTGCATACAATGCCAACGCAGTAAAATAGGCAGACATGTCAAGAATAAACCACTACATATTCCAATGCCCAATGCTAGATTCGATCACGTACACATGGATATCGTCGTAATGCCACTAGTAAACGAGTACCGATACCTACTGACTATGATCGACCGCTTCACGAGATGGCCTGAAGCAATTCCACTTAAGGACATCACAGCTCAAACAATTGTCACTACCTTTTTCAACTCGTGGGTATGCAGATTCGGTTCATCAAAAACCATCACAACCGATAGAGGAACTCAGTTCGAATCCGCACTATTTGACGCCCTAACTAGATTGATCGGAAGTACACACATTAGAACCACTGCTTATCACCCTGCCTCAAATGGAATGATAGAACGATGGCACAGATCTCTGAAGACTTCCATTAAGTGTCATGAAGCAACTGACTGGGTAAGTGTACTACCAACAGTTCTCTTAGGTTTACGTACGAGTTACAAAGAGGACATCAAAGCAACTGCTGCTGAACTTGTTTTTGGAACAACACTGAAACTACCAGGTGAGATGTTCATGCATGAAGAAACTCTACTGGATCCGGAGATTTTTGTCGAGAAGTTCCGAGAACACATGCGACAAGTAAAATCAACACCGTCAGCACACCACTGCTATACAAAACCCTTCGTACACAAAACATTATACACCTGTACTCATGTTTTCGTAAGAGTGGACGCGGTACAAAAACCATGCGAGCAGCCTTATAAGGGTCCATATGCTGTAATGGAACGAATATCGGATTATGTATTCAAAATCGACATAGACGGAATACCAACAACGATTTCTACTGAGCGACTCAAACCGGCGTTTTACGAACACGAACAATTCAACACACCAACAACTACAACAAGTACAATTCAGCCA
Source organism: Melanostoma scalare (assembly GCA_949752695.1). Classification (NCBI taxonomy): domain Eukaryota; kingdom Metazoa; phylum Arthropoda; class Insecta; order Diptera; family Syrphidae; genus Melanostoma; species Melanostoma scalare. The sequence goes on from OX456986.1 coordinate 58,206,265, forward strand.
ACATCTGCTTCTACTCCAGTTCAAACAACATCTTCATCTAAACCACTTCAACCGCCATCCGAATCTCCAAGTTTTCCAGCTGGAATCAAAACTTATTCTGCAACGAAAAACAAACGTAAGCAAGTTCGATTCGCAAAATAAAAACATCCTTCGTTAACGCTGTCACTTGGGGAGGAGTGCTGTGGCGTATGACAGATGAAAGTAGAGAGAAAAATAAAATAGAGAGAAAAACAAAGTAGAGAGAAAAAGCAAGTACTCGTTTGAGTCATAGGCAGCGCTGTCATCAGAAGAAGGAAAATTCGAATTCAACCGATGAAAAACACATAACCTCAATTCATCATTGGAAGCGAGATAGACAAGCAGCAAGACGCCAAGCGAAGACAAATCAAATACACTTGAAATACTTTATCATTGTAAAACATTTAATGTAATTTTATATCTTTACAGAAAGATTAATAAACTTTATAGTATCAACACTATATATAAAGAGACACCAGCGACATCTATGAATTAATAGAAACTCGAAATTTACTAGTGAATATTCGATGATACTAGTACAATTTTAAAGATCAATACCACAGAGTAGATAATACAGAGTATCCACTTCCACCCCTTCAACCCGAAACACCCGCAAAAAATTTTTCAACACGAATTCAATATGGCGTCCTAATTCTTGTTTAAAAATGGAGTCGTGGTGAAGTTCCAAACTTCAATAAATAAAAAAAAAGCAAGATGACGTTTATCTTTGACACTTGCAAAATATTGCAAAATTTTGTAATGTTTTATTTCTTGTAAGTATTTATAACTAAATTATTTCTAACTAAATTATTTTCATCAAATTAGTGTCATCTGTAATGCACTCTTCATGGATTCACGCCCAGCAGCTCATAACGCACTATAAAGGGCTTGTGCCGCATGCAATATGCGTTCGCGCAAAACAAGAAGCTTCGACACAATGTCCAACAACATGGAATCCAAAACCTTCTCCTGCCGCACAAATGGAAAGTAATTTCTTAAAGTTCTCGTAATGAACACAGTGTCCATCGGATTACGTAGTTTTCGCAGGTTTTCATCGAACTGTGCACTTTCCAAAACACTTCCTTTGGCTATGGAGGGATTAACTTTCGAAAATTGGCGGATGTATGAACGTTCATCCATTCACCATTGTCATTTCAATGGTAGGTAGCAAAAACTACTGAGAGCCTCGTCTAGACACCAGCTTGCCGCGTATGGTTCGAGGCCAGAAACAGGACAGTATTTAGTTTTTTCAAATATCACCATTACCGCAATAGTCCGAGACATGTTAGTTGTTGTGATCGTGTGATTATGACTGACTGAAGGAATTCTCAAAATCGAATCCAACAAGCCGCTATCGGAGAGATGTTTTGCAAGTTTTGGTGTAGCAGCCAGCCAAACAAGCAACCCCCCCAGAAAGAAACAAAAATCTAACGTGTTCAAACAACAACAATAAATTGATAAATTTTTTTTTAAACTTCACTATGATGTGTATATTTCATCTCTTGATCAATAAAATTGTGTGTGTCAATAGTAGAGAAGCGTATTTTTGATTCTTTTGTTGTACCGTAAGCTTCGCAGTGTATTATGTATTATATACTTGGAGAAGGCATCGCTTGCCGACAAAGTTGTTGTTGAATTCCCACTGGCCCTCGTCGTCGTTGTTTGCATTGTCCCATGACATCCCTTCGAATTCGTGAATCTTGCGATCTTGCTTTAGTTGAATTCAATTTTATATTTGAATTAAAAAATTGAGAGGATAATCTCTCTTTGTAGGTTTGAAAATTCAAAATAATGTTAAGTATGCAATGTAACTTTGCTATCAGCTCATTTTAACACGTTTCTGAAACAAAATTGTTTGTAGACAGCATTTCTGGCACCGCGACAACTACAAATGTATGGAAACGTGTAGTTCCTGTCACATCAGTGTAGAAACTGTCGTTCTGAAAAAATGTATATGATGAGAAATATTTATAATGGTGCTAGGAAACGTATTAAGGAAATCTCAAAGAAAATTTTAAACTTTATGACGATCATTTTATTATTTCGATATTGCGTGTGCTTTCATATGACTGTAAAGCCCGGAATACTGTGCAAATGCCCGTCCACATAATCTTACATGTATATTTCTTAACTTTGTCGTGAATCTGTGAATGTTGCATTAAGCTATTTTGAGTCTTGAAAGATGTGGGCACTGGGGTTGCCTTGGCCCCTTATCGTGAGTAAGTTTATGCATGCGCAAATTATATGAGTTTCTAAAGCGTTTATCACATATATCGCACGAGTAGTTCCTTATATCTAATTGTCTGCGCATATGTTCTGTGAGTTGTGATGAGGACGTGTGACATTTACCACAAGGCTTACAAATAAACGGTCTCTCTCCTGTATATATACGGTGGTGGGATATTCTTTCTGTAGATGAAGCAAAACATCTATCAAAAAAATCACATTTAAACGGTTTTTCACCAGTATGTCGACGAATGTGAACGATTAGATTTTGTTTGCAGGTATATTCCGATCCGCAAATATCGCATTTGTGTGGTTTCCAACCTGGAAGATGTATTGTCCGTACTCATACCAGTCATTTCAGTTCGTGGTTCATCGGGAAACATCTCTTGACCTATACAACACAAGAAAATACATATATGCCATAAATGGGTATAAGAAATGAGAATTGATTCAAACCTACCCGTCGTGATAACCTTGTATGGTTCTTCAGACTAGCGGTTCACTTAGACCAATTTCATTCCCAGCAAAAATACGAATTATGTAGGTAATCGTGATTCTCCTGTAGGTCTTTGATTTGGAATCTCTGTATATCTGGTGGTACACGTCCAACCTCAATCCACATGGTCTTGCGTAGATCACGAATGGCAATATTGTAACCGAGTAGTGGCGCACCTCCATCCGACTCGGGAATACCCCATTCAAAGACATGCGCATTGGCTGCAATGACTCTTGCTTCCAATAGACCAGTTGGTGGCGATGGAATGGCTAACAAAAAAGAAGTATTGAGTTTTGTTTCGTGTGATTTGAAATTGTATAAAATGCACACATACTTGCGTGTGTTTTCAATGAAATGCTATAAGTAGAAGCTGGTGAGCTAAGGCCCACGGAGTTTTCAGCATATACCCTGAATGTGTATTCACATTTGTCTTTCAAATTTTCAACTGTGTTTTGTAGACAATGAGCGTCCAACGTAACAACCTTTGTGGAATGCTCATCACGTTTGGTTTCATCAATCGAAAATGATTTATGAACAAACTTTACGAATTTCTTTTTGGCGTCCTCGCGACGTTCAGCTTCCGCAACTGTGTCTTCCATGTGCATGTGACTTTCTGGCCCATTTAGATTTGTTGTAGTTTTGTTTTTATTGTCTTCTCTGTCGATTATTTTTCGTATTTTTAAGATACGCTCGGCATGCAAACGTTTTTAGAAACTTTTCGACAAAAATACCGCGCACGAACCACGAACGAAGTTGGTTTGTTTTTGCTTTTCATATCTGTCACGTCATATGACCTACCACACCAGGTGCAATCGTATGGGGAGTTTAAGGCTATGTGCACATTGGTATATTCTGTGAAACCTAACAAAACGCCTGCATCGGTATGAAATTTTTTACTAATTTTTGTCTTTTTCAGTGAAATACTTGTCAAAATGGAAAAAAAAAATTAATTCCTGCAACTTAAATTCATTTTTCTAAATTCTAGGCTGTATGAAAATTAAAAATTGTCGATTTTTTTGCAACCAAAAAAATATTTTTTACTTTTCAAACTCAACTGATTTTTATTCTCTGAAAAATCAATGGCGGCCAATGGCGGCTGTGGTAAACGTGGGTTCCCGGTCGTGGTAAACGCGGGTTCCCGGTTTGATTTTAGCTTGTAGGCAAAACGCACTACCTTGCTGAAGTGGACTCCACAGAGTATAACCAGAGAGTCCACTGCAGCAAGGTAGTGCGTTTTGCCTACAAGCTAAATCAAACCGGAAAACCGCACCCGGAAAACCGCACTGGCCTTCACTTCCCACAGATCAAAGTCAGTTGAGTTTGAAAAGTAAAAAATTTTTTTTTGGTTGCAAAAAAAATCGATAATTTTTAATTTTCATACAGCCTAGAATTCAGAAAAATGAATTTAAATTGCAGGAAATAACTTTTTTTTCCATTTTGACCAGTATTTCACTGAAAAAGACAAAAATTAGTAAAAAATTTCATACCGATGCAGGCGTTTTGTTAAGTTTTTACAGTTCATACTAGTGAGCACATAGCCTCAAACTCAGAAATAGGACGCCATGTTGAAAAATTTTTTGCGGGTGTTTCGGGTTGAAGGGGTGGAAGTGGATACTCTGTATTATCTACTCTGTGGTGGACTCTCTGGTTATACTCTGTGAGCAATACGATACGAGAGGTCACGTATGCTCACTTACTCGATATCGTGAGCTGTAATTCGGCCCCTGGTTTCGGATAACCAAAATAAAGTGGTGTTAGTTTCGGAATCCCAAAATAAAGTGATGTTAATTAATTTAATTAATACGTGTATCACAGATGGATCTCGTGTTACAAAAACAGCTTAGAGGAATAAAGAAAAAGAGGGAAAACCATTACCTCTCTTGCCCCGCAACTTCCATTTGTTTACATTGTTGTTTTTGTAACACGAGATCCATCTGTGATACACGTATTAAAGTGAATTTACTAACACCACTTTATTTTGGGATCCCGAAAACAGTTTCGGAATCCGAAAATAAAGCGGTGTTTGTGAAGTCAGTTCGTTAACCATTCACTGCAGAAATCCTGTCCTCTTATAAAAATAAGAGGAAAACAGAAACCACTGTGGTGGAGCTCGGGGCTAGAACCGCTCAGGAAGGAATGTAGAAAACTTTTCAACCGAGCTAAACAATCTAAAACTTTAATAGACTGGGACTCCTACAAGTAATACCTCAAAACTTATAAATACCAACTGATTAAAAATAAAAGAACTTCCTGGAGAAACTTCTGTGGAAAAATAGAAGATACTTCAGAAGCTTCTAGATTAAGAAAAATCCTCTCAAAGAGTCCGACCATGCCTAGCAGTTTGAAAACAGCTGACGGCTAAACAGAATCCTGCGAAGAAACGCTCAATTTGCTTCTGGACACTCACTTTCCAGGAAGCTCTAAGAACTTATGCAACTATGATTCCACAGAACCAGGTAGCATAATAACAAACAACCCCGATCTGATTACAAGGGAAAAATTAGTTTGGGCCATTAACAGCTTTGACCCATACAAATCCCCTGGACCTGGTGGTATAATTCCAGCCGAACTTCAAAAGGCCGCGGACATTATTATCCCTGTCCTTGAAGTAATTCTCATCGGCTGTACCACCTTGAACTATATCCCCACTTGGAGAGAAGTCAAGGTGGTGTTTATACCTAAGGCTGGGAAATCATCCCACGTAAACCCAAAAGATCTCCGACCAATAAGTCTATCATCTTTCCTTCTTAAAACTTTAGAACGACTGATTGATATCCACCTGCGTACAGCTATAGATCCAAAATTGTTATCTACAGCACAACACGCTTACTGCAAGGGAAAATCTGTAGAAACGGCCCTACACACCCTGGTACGTACTATAGAATATTCCCTCCATCACAAAGAATTCACTCTGGCCGCCTTCCTCGACATAGAGGGCGCCTTCAACAACGTCAGCAACTCTGCAATTACAAAGGTACTGACGAAGCTCAAAGTAGATGATTCCATAGTGGAGTTGATAAATCTAATGCTAAAAAGCAGGAGAATCAACTCTACTCTAGGAAACTTCTCTGCAAAGAGATCGGTCAGTAGAGGAACACCGCAAGGCGGAGTCCTATCCCCTCTTCTATGGAATATAGTAGTCAATGAACTTCTAGTTGACTTAGAAGCTGAGGGATTCAAAGTGATTGCATATGCAGATGACGTCTCCATTGCGGTGTCCGGCAAACATGCTCACGTCCTTACGGACCTGATGCAGACCGCTCTAAATAAACTTGTAAAATGGGCGGGAAAATGTGATCTAGGGGTCAACCCTCAGAAAACTGAACTCGTTCTCTTCACCAGGAAATGTAAAATTCCTCAACTAATAACTCCATCAATAAATGGAATCTCACTTGTACTTTCAAACGAAGCCAAATATCTAGGTATAATCCTAGACAAAAAGCTAAATTGGAAAGCCAATATACAGGAAAGAATCAGGAAATCCACCGTGGCCTTATTTTCCTGCAAAAAAGCCATTGGTAACAAATGGGGTTTCTCCCCCCAAATCACCCACTGGCTCTACACCGTGGTCATCAGACCAATACTCACATACGGAGTAGTGGTATGGTGGACCGCTCTTGATAAAAGGACCTACTGCGACAATTTAAGCAAGGTGCAACGAACAGCCTGTCTGTGTATAAGCGGAGCACTGAGATCAACACCCTCAGCTGCACTAAATACACTCCTTAACCTCACACCACTAGATATCTTCAGCAAACAAATGGCCGCCAGTGCAGCCACTCGTATGAGAGCTATCTCCCAATGGACCGATAACAACATCGGTCATCTGTCACTCCGACTACACCATCCCCCAATTGGTTTTTGATAATAAGTTCCAAGTCTCAATCCCACCGAGAACGACCTGGGACGACGAAGAATTTTTGAGAGATGATTCAATTCATTTCTATACAGATGGTTCAAAAACCGAAGAAGGGGTAGGCTGTGGGGTGTACTCAAACCGACTTAACGTAAGTCTCTCGTTCCGCCTTCCAAACCATTGTAGCGTGTTCCAAGCGGAAATTCTGGCGATCAAAGAGGTCCTATCATGGCTTAGAGAAAACGTGATATCCTCAACGAATATCCGGATTTTCTCAGATAGTCAAGCAGCCCTCAAATCACTCGGCGCTGTTTCTACGAACTCAGTAACCGCCCTTAACTGTCGCCTATCTCTTAGGGAGATGGCTGAACAGTTCAATATTCACCTTATTTGGGTGCCGGGGCACAGAGATATCGTGGGTAACTGCAAAGCCGATGAACTCGCCAGAGAAGGAACCGTTCTAACGATCTCAACCAGCAGGTTGAATATTGGTATACCAATCGCTACATGTAAACTTATGCTAAAGCAAGAGGCAATGGATAGAACAAATCATAGGTGGTACAATATCACCACGTGCGTGGCAACAAAACGGATATGGCCAGGTCTAGATCCCAAACGCACAAGACATTTGTTATCAATTGCCAGATTGCAAGTTAGCTCCGTAATCAATGTCATCACCGGACATTGTCTGATAGGAAGACACGCCATAAGACTTGGCGTTCCCTCAAATGACTTCTGCAGAAGTTGCTTAGATGAGGAGGAGGAGGAGACAATCCCACACCTCCTCTGCTCATGTCCTGCACTCTCTTCTAAAAGAAAGCGGCATCTAGGAAAATATTTTCTTGATGATCCAAGCGACCTGGCACACACAGATCCCCTGCATATCCTTCGCTTTATTAAAAGCTCCAAATGGTTTTGTTAAGTGAGGTACTCCCTCGCATAATACCTATGGTATCACAATGGATCTAATATTGGTCTAAGTGTGTCAGTTTGTTTTCCTGACAGCCATTTTAACCTAACCTAACCTAACCGAAGTCAGTTCGACGGAAGATGCCGTGGTGTGTGTGTGGTTTTCCCTCTTGTTCTTCTTCTTGAAAAACAGTAAACAAGTGGAAGTTGCGGGGGAGGAGAGGTAATGGTTTTCCCTCTTGTTCTTTATTCCTCTAAGACCGTGAGTGAGCTAGAAAGACTGTGCGCTCCCAATGGTCGACTGGGTCCCTAATTTAGTTTTTTAAAAATCTTGATACGGGCATTGCTCGCTGAGATATCGGTATTTGAATGGAAAAAGATCATTTTGTCTTTGACTATCAATATCTCAGCAACCAATGATCGCACAGAAATTTTGAGGTTGTTTTCAAAAACTTGAATAAACTCCCTACAAGGATTGGCAATCGAATTTAAAAAAAATTTTTTTCAATCATTACATGAATTTGAAAAAGCAACCAAAAAAGGGCTTTTTATGGTTTTTTGGAAAATCAAGCGCCCAATCAAAAATATTGCGGAAACCACTAATGTTGAGTGTGCCTTTTACTGTTCAATGTACCCACAAAAACCCTACGAAGTTTCAATTTATCAGCTCAGATAGTGACTCTAGTGGAAGAAGGGTACAATTACCGACAAGTCGGGGATCGTATGGACATTAGTTCATCTGTCGTATCTCGCGCATACAATCGGTATTTGGATTTGGTACGCATTGGGTAACGCTAATGCCGGTGGTAGTTTTTTTTAATTTTCTGAAGTTTTTAGCCAATTGAAAAAAATAAATTTAGAAAAAAAATTTTTTTTTTCAAAAACTTTGGAATCTTTTTTTTTAAATTTTCCTTTTTTTTTTTAAAATCGAAATTCTTGCTCCTTTAATTTTTTCAAAAATTCGATGAAGTGGGAAAAAAACAGTTGGCTGGATTAAATTGAAACTTCGTAGGGTTTTTGTTGGTATATTGAACAGTCATATAATAAAAACGTAACAGTTTGTTTGTTTGTGCACGCTAATCTCAGAAACGGCTAATCCTATCTAGATGGGATTTTCAGTAATATATTGTGGTAAGCTTCACTTAACATTTAGTTTTTATTTCATGTCAATCGGTTGATAAATAAAAAAGTTATGCCAATTCTTGCGGACGAAGTCGCACACCTTGTGAAAATAGCAAAACTTAAATTTCAATAGTAAAATTTTTCTTTTATACCAGGCGCACAGCAATGTTCAGAAAGCAGCAGAAAGCAAACGAGTAGAGACAGTGGGGGAGTTATCTCTCTATAAAAGCAACTAAGAACTGAATTCGACCAATCAGCGTTCGGAACAAGTGTAAAGATCTTGCGATGACCCCATTGGCTTTCCTATTTCGAATGGGAGGTGGTCCATTTTTCATAGAGTGACCAGATTACTTCCCAATTAAAAGAGGACATCAATAGGAATCTTTACATAAGCAAAGAAACAAAAAGGCTTATCTAAAGATGTTTATATATTCCATTACATTAAAGCGAAAAAGAAAAAAATCCAAATTATGTGTGTTGTTGATTCAGAAACAGTGAATTCAATTGATATGTACATTTATTTTTAAAGCTTTTTTCGCTTAACAAAAAACTTTTCTTTTTAAAGAGAGCATCTGGTCACCCTCATTTCACACCAGTCAGACCGCTTTCCCTCTTTTGATTTCTGCTTTGAAATGAATGCTATGCAGCTACCTGCTGCTACCTCCTGAACATTTCTGTGCGCCTGGTAGCAAAGAAATATTTTTCAATGATTTCGATGAGTCCCCCGTATTTTTTGTAGAATAGTATATATAAAATAGGATGTATGTATGCATGTATGTCCGGGGTAAACTCCTAAACCACCCAGCAGATTTTTATGAAATTTTCAAGGTAAATATAGTTTAGTCCAGAGATGGTTCCTGTCAAGGTTTGACACCCATATTCCCACAGGAACGGGGTTGGGAACGGAAACTTAGAAACTAGATTTAGAAAATTCTTTCAGCAGTAGTAGGATGCCACATAGTCCCACGGAAAAGGAAAAACGAGAACGGGAACCTTAAAACTACAGACCCGAGCAAAGCCGGGCAGCTCAGCTAGTACATATAATAAAAACGTAACAGTTTGTTTGTTTGTGCACGCTATATCTCAGAAACGGCTTATCCTTTCTAGATGGGGTTTTCAGTAATATATTGTGGTAAGCTTCACATAACATTTAGTTTTTATTTCATGTCAATCGGTTGATAAATTAAAAAGTTATGCCAATTCTTGCGGACCTATCTTCTTTATATATATAATTCTGCTGTACGTGTGTATGTAATTGAACTCCTCCTAAACGGCTTGACCGATTTAAAATAATTTTTCTGTATGCGTTTGAGTGGCGCCCTGGATGGTTTAGATTCACAAATCAGCCCGGCAGATGGCGCTGCCGTTGCAGTTGCTGTTCGTTAATCTGGCTAAAGCTCGAGAACGGCTGAACGGATTTATCTTATCTTGATCTTGAAATGTTCGTGTAGGCCTAGGGAAGGTTTAAAAGCATTTATTTTATCCCTATAACCCCACGGGAACAGAAACAGGAACGAGAACGGGAACCTTTAAGTCACTTGACAGATTCCAAAAATTCTTTCAACTCTAGGATGTTACACTATCCCTCAGTGACATAGACTTATATTTCATTCACATATTTACACGGGAACGGATGATTCCCTCAGGAACATGGCTGAAAATGGAAACTTTAAAACTACTGGACAAATTTCAAAAATTCTTTCGGCACTGGGATGCCACATAATCCCTCACCGCCGTATTAATAAACGCGGAATAGCTGGGCTAAGCCTTATTCCATGGATTAAGTGGAAAATGGTATAATGGTGGCTATAATTAAATGGAAAATGGTATAATGGTAACTTAATCCATGGAATAAGTATTTCCCAGTTATTCCGCGTTTATTAATACGGCGGTCAGTAACTTAGCGTATAATTCATCCCTATAATCCCACAGGAACAGAAACAGGAACGAGAACGGGAACCTTAAAGCAACTTGACAGATTTCAAAAACTCTTTCAACTTTCCGATGTTACATTATCTCTCAGTGACATAGGCCCCGATTGCGGTTGTCGATTGACTAATCGATACTCGACTTTTGTCGATTTCGATCGACATTCTTCGATTTGACGGTCGACAGCTTTCGTTCATAATTTTCTGGTCGACTGTTGCGTTAGGAAATCATTTTGTGGGAAAATGTAAGTATTTTATTGAACAAATTCATATTTTGATATAATACTCGTATTATATACCCGTATTATATCAAAATATGAGCAAAATATTGAACAAATCAATAAAATACTTACATTTTCCCATAAAATGATTTCCTAACGCAACAGTCGACCAGAAAATTATGAACGAAAGATGTTGATCGAAATCGACAAAAGTCGAGTATCGATTAGTCAATCGACAACCGCAATCGGAGCCATAGACTTATATTTCATTCACATATTTACACGGGAACGGAAGATTCCCTCAGGAACGGGGTTGGAAATGGAAACTTAGAAACTACTGGACAGATTTCAAAAATTATTTTAGGATTGGGATGCCACAAACCCTTAACAGCCGTATCTATAAAGAACTTTTAATCATTGATTAGATTTAATTGGCCTTTAAGTTACACTTAAGTAACGAATCCGTATCGATAATCTAATTTCACATTTAAGTAACCTTGCTAAGAGCCCTCTTAACTTAAATGCCAATAATGACGTTTAAAGGTCTCTTAAACCCAAATTAAAAATTCATTCTGACGTTTCGGGAAATTCGGTGCCAATTTTGATCTGTTGTTTTGGTAATATAATTTCTAAAAAGAAACTTTAAAAATATGGAAGATTTTCTTCGCGATTTAAATGTTTTCGATGTGCTAAGTTTTTTTTTCAGATGTCATGAATAATAAATAGAAACCTAAAATGCTGGCACAAAAGCTCCACATTGCTACAAGGCCAAACGCGTTGTTCTTGCAACAACCATTCTCAGTGCGGTTCTGAAAGGTTAAATTCGAACAGCATTTTTCAAGGCATATTTTCCTGCTGTTGAGGTGATGCCAGAGAATAATCATTTTGGATGTTTATGGTGGTCGAACGCCCACGCAATAGTTACGCTTTATCCATTTCGCCATGGATGTCGTGTGCCTACAACCTGAGTTAAGAAATTGTTAGGGAACTGCAGTTTCGCTTGGCAAAGAATGATTGCTCCATGGTCGCACGGTTGATTTGCTACTCATAATAAGATATACATATTTTAAATGAAAACTCGAGAGAAATTCTCATCACATCTTTGGTTGGTGATACTCTTTTTTTTCTGATAAGCAAAAAGGCACCATATTTGTTTACAAACGAATGGTTGTCAAAACGCTGTTTAAATTGGACTAGATTTCTGTTTTTACTACTTTATTTTGACACAACTATCAATTAGTTTAGCATCAGCGCAGAATCGATTATCGATAAGAATTTAATCAACCTCTCTTAAGATCCAATTAAATTTTAATTGAAACTTAACTAATCAACGTCTAAGAGGCGTCTTAAGAAAATCTAATAAATACGGCTGAGTAATTTAACGTAGATTTCATCTTTATAATACCACGGGAATAGAAACAGGAACGAGAACGGGAACCTTAAACTTACTTGACAGATGTCAAAAACTCTTTCAACTATAGGATGTTACATTATCCCTCAGTGACATAGACTTATATTTCGTTCACATATTTAAACGGGAACGGAAGATTCCCTCAGGAACGGGGTAGGAAATTGAAACTTAGAAACTACTGAACAGATTTCAAAAATTCTTTCGGCACTTGGATGCCACATAATCCCTTAGTAACTTAGCGTAGATTTCATTCCTATAATCCCACGGGAATAGAAATGGGAATGAGAACGGAAGCCTTAAAACTACAGACCCGAGCAACGCCGGGTGGCTCAGCTAATTAAATAACAAATAGTAAGATTATTGGATTGTTTGTTTTTAAGAACTCTTTTGATTTTCGACTGGCAAGAATAGAGATTTAAATTTTTTTAAGTTTAAAGTGTTACTTTTACAATAATCCAAGCTATTTTTTCATATGAAATGACCGCATATTGAACTTGATCTATATTCGCGAGACAAAAGGAATTGATTTAAAGTGATACTATACACTTTGACCTAAGCTATGACAGCGTCTTCTAGGCCTTTGGTAGAGATAAGGATCTCGAAGGGATATTGGGTTCGAATGCAAATGAAGTGGAAGTTCTTTGGTTATTATGTAGACAAGAAGAAATGAATAAAGTAATAAATACTCGACGAAAATTTTAATTTTAGCTCAGACGCAATAAGGGTATTGTAAAACCAATTGGTGGTCTCTGTGACGATGTTGAACGGTGCAGATGCTGACACTTTGATGTACTCAACAAGTGTCAAGAGCTTCAGCAACGATACGGGAACAACAACATTAGCGGGAACTTGGAAAATATTGGACCAACTCCCAAAATTTTTTCAATGTTATAGTGCTTCATTGCTCCTGAGTATTAAAGACTAGATTTCCTTCCCATATTTTTTTCGGGAACGCAAAAGGGAATGGCGAAATAACCAGGAAACTGGAAAGTACTGAAGCGATTTCAAAAATTCTTTCACTGTTAGAATGCTTCAGTGTCCCTGAGCAATCTAATCCATATTTCATTACCATTTTCCCACAGGAACGGGAACGGGAATTAAAAAAGAAAAACAAATGTACCGATTTCAATGCGTATTTCACTTTTACAGTACTGGGCCGATTCCAAAAACTACGTCATCGTTAGAGTGCTTAACTGTTCCTGAGTAACATAAACTATATTTCATCCCTATTCTCCCACTAGAATGGAAACTTGGAAACTACTTAACTAAACTTACTCAATTCGATTACCGTAGGGCCTGAGCTACGCCGGGCGGGTCAGCTAGTTATATTATATATTTTTCGCTTTAAAATCAAAAATACCCATATTTATTAATTATATATTTATTTAAAGCAAAGCTTGGAGTTTAAAAGTGAACCTGAACAAGTCCAAAGTAATGATTTTTAAGAATGGTGGTGGAATAAACTGCTCAAATGAAAGGTGGTTCGAGGAAAGTATTGAAGTATTGAAGTTGTTAAGGACTATAGTTATCTTGGGGTCTGTTTTACAAAAAACCTTAGCTTGGAAAAGCATTTCAAAGAAAAACTTGTCAAGGCCAAGAATGCCATTGGTGCTACATGGAAAAAATGTTTCGCTAAAAAATACATTGCCCATAGTAGTAAGTATCGTGTTTTTGAAGCAGTGTCGGAGTCGATTATGCTTTATGCATCTCAAGTATGGGGATACAAAAAATATGAAACTGTTGAAGCACTTTTGAGGTTTTATGTGAAAAGGATATTTCGTCTTCCTTCGAATACACCCAACTACATTGTGATGTTGGAAACATTACTCTCCCCGCTCTTCATTCGCACACTTAGGCTGGACATAGACAATATAATCAAGGTTTTGAACATGTCTAACGAAAGATTACCAAGAAAAGGGGCGCTACAAGCCATTGATCGAAGAAGTAGTTGTGATTGGTATGCGGAGTGGTTGGAGCTGGCGCAGTGGTGTGGTATTCAACTAAATTTTAACTTAGATAATATCAGTGAATGGAAAAGCTCTCTCTACAAACTAATTGAGTCTGTGGATGTAAAATATCGCGAAAGATATATAGAAGAAGCTACTAGTTCAGTGCATAGATCGATATACAATAGATTTTGTCACAACCTGGGTCCTAAAAACTATTTTTGAGATGAGTACAGTGTGGATCAAATATCAACTATGGTAAGACTGCGTGGAGAACTTTTAAGTCTTAACTTTGTTCCCAATAGAGATGACCTTCCGGGATTATGTAGTTTGTGTAATCAAAGAGAAAGAGAGGACGTGCTCCACTTTCTTGGAAGATGCCCAGTGTTAAAAGAAACAAGAAGATTTTATTATGGCTGCAATGTCTTAAACGAAGATGAGATGTTATCATTGGTTGCGTTCGGATTTTTACCTAAGACGAACTAGATTCCTTTCGTGACATTTGTTGTTAGTGTAATCCCATGTTAAAAAGCAGCTGACTGCAAAACATCTTTTGAAGGGAAAGCGATCCAAAGGTACCTTAAAAATCATGGTATATAGCAAGCTACCCAATTTGAAATTTGAGAACAGCTGACTTGGATTCATTTTTGTTTTGCTTTCTGTCATAGTGCTTTGTTGCAAAATTGTTTTTTGTAAACATAAAATTTAAAATATGGTGCTCCTAATTAATCTAAACGACGTTGTTTACGAAGTAAACGATTGTGAAGAAGTTTGCAATCGAATAATTAGTGGTACGTGTTGTTTGCAATTTTTAATGTCGATTTCCTTTCACCAATTTGCAGTCGACTGCAGTCGCTACTAAATTCGATTTTTTTTTGGGCATTTAGGAAATCAAAAAAGTAGCGATTTTTTTTCTATGGGTGTGTTTGTGTTCAACTGACAGATGAAAACAAAAACAAACGGTGTTTATTTACTTTTCGATAGCGTTTGTTTTGGGTTGGCGTCGGTCGTCGTGCTAAAATCTTTATTTTCAATTGTAATTGCTAGCAATAAATTCAATCACGAAATGGAAGTTGATTTGAATGACTATGACGTCGTTCTTGATTTTTCGGGGAACGTTGTTGTCCAAGAAGGATTAATAATAATTAAAAATCGAACGAGTAAGTGATAATATATATGCAAATACCAAGTATGTATTATATTTTCGTTTGGTTCTTTTGCAGCGGAGGAGCATTTCAGTGTTCCGTTTGAGGAAGTTGCTCCATTTTATGGTTTTGAAATCGGTTTGCAACAGAAAATACCAATTGAAACAGCTAACAACCCAACCACGAAAACAATAGATCCAGAAATAGACCCAACACCACATCCACTATGTGTATCACCAGCCTACGCACCACAACCAATTCTCAGTCAAGATTCAAACCAATACCCAGAGGAGCAAGAACCTTCAAATTACCAAAGTATACATGTTTTTAAGTGGGACGATAGCCAAACAAGGTTCTTGCTCCATATGTACCGGCTGTACATGGATTCAACTGGCCCACAAAGAAAATTCAAAACAAAAAAATTGATGTGGAGTGATATCGCCGACCAAATCAGCAAAAAATTCAAAACCCAAATAACTTGGAAGCAAGTAGAGACGCGTTATAAAGTTGTTACCAGCCGTGTAAAGAAGGTACTGAACAACAACAACAAAAGCGGTGCGGAGTACCAGGAGGTTGAGTATAATGAAGAGATGGAAGACATCATAAGAAGAGATGACTTAATTGACTCAGGAGTATCGCCGGGTGTAATGAGCAGCAAAACAAATTTTTTCCCGGCGACCAGTCACAGAGAAACTCCTACGCTTCCTTCTACAGCGTCAACCCCAGAATCTTTGGAACCCGAATCGCTTCCTTCAACCTCGGCTGCGATAACTTTGGACTCCTCCACACGGATACCGGAGAGTCACCTGCGCCAAAGGCATCGGCAGACCCCGCAACAAAATTTGCTTCAGCAAATGGTGGAGTGCAACACTAAATTCTGTAATGACTTCTTAACAAGAAGGGATGAGCACTACAAAAAAAAAGAAGCGTATTATGAAGAAATGTTTAAAATTTTAAGAGAAATGCGGGAGGATAATATGAGAAAGAAAGAATAATTGAATTACCTCATTTTCTTGTCACTGAATTTTTTTTTATTTTGTTAATGAATGAATATTTTGTTTTTTTTTTTTTTATAATGACTGTTTTTTTATAAATGTATATATGTATTTATTTTTGTTACCCTCAATAATAATTTTTGAAAAAAAAAACTATTTGGAAAGATTTTTACTTCTCCATTACATAGCGGTCATAATTAGATTTCTTTTGCGTTCTCCCCGTTCGAGCAATACAGACTCCAAAGCGGCATTTTCTTCTCCTTCACTTCTCGGATTTTGCTGTAGAGTAGGGAAAGGATCGGCTTGATGTTGATTTGTTTCCGTCCACAAGTCACCTTCATCTATGCACAAATTGTGCAACACACAGCATCCCAAAACAAACTTTGCCATTCTCTCCACAGTAAAATAATCAAGCCGAATTAGTTGGCGAAACCTTTGTTTAAGTAGACCAAAGGTATTTTCAATTTTCACCCTCGTCTGGCACTGTCTTTTATTGTATTTTTTTTGCTGATGAGTTAAATCTCCAATAATATAAATGTAGCATCCATCAATGCATCCTAAAACATTTTTAAAACCAGACACCTAATAGAAAAAAATACAATTCAGAATCAAAAAGAAAATATATGGGTCATTTCTCGAAAACTATTCCGTCACCTAAGGCAAAAAAACATTGCATTACGTTGGGTAAAAAAGTTTTCGACCCTTGAAAAACTCATTTTCAAAAAATACCTTTTCAAAATCCGAGCAGATTGCTTCCTTCGTAGCTGTTGTGGATGGCATTTTTATATACGTTGAAGAGATTTCAAAAAGAAACTGCAAAAATTGGGTTTGACATCTATATGCACTCGAGATGGACATATTGAACAGGTTTGCAACCTCCCTGTATGTGTTTTTGTTTCCAGCAAACCTATAATTCAAAGAAAATATAAAAATTAAAAACTATTTTATGAAAATTTACTTGGTTTCATACCATAAAAACGACAAACATTGGATATCGGCGCTCACAGGCGTTCGTCCCGAGTCATTACACCTTTTTCTGAATTGCCTAGACCTGGCAAACTTTTCCGTCAGTATGGCAGCTGTTTTACGGGTTACACGGAAATGTTGTCGAAACTAAAGACAAACTTTGCAATATATTAATTCGTCACTAGAATTAGAAAAAGGTTTACCTCTTCATCCGTGTAATCCTGAATGACATCACTAAATGTTTGCACAGAGTGCCTGACGGTCTTCCTGCAAACAAGTTCACAGGCTTGGGTAATTGAAGCATTCATATGGTTATACACCATCAATAAATCTTCTTCATCTGATGATGACGAGGAACTATCAAGCAAGTCCAACAACCTTGGATCCATATTTCCTATGAACAATTTCATACTTTAAACTTTGAAATAATTTGAGCAAAATGAACTGCAAAATATGCATAATTTACCTTCAACGATTTATCCACTTAAGAACACAACAGTGTAATATAATAGGTCTGTATCTTTACTCACACGCGGGATCCCGTGGGATCCCGCGGGATCCCGAAACGTGTATCTTTACTTTTTTTTGACGTAAAAGTGGCAGAGCTTTTGCTTTTTTGTCACTTCCCCTCCAGTAAGAATTTACCCGAACAATTTGCTCGTGCACTTTCTTGCTTGTCAAATCGGCTGTTTGTGAAATCAGCTGATCGAAACATTTCGATTGAATTCAAATTTATTTTTGAAATTAAATGAAAAATGGAAAGCATAATCTCTCTTTGTAGGTTTGAAAATTCAAAATAATGTTAAGTATGCAATGTAACATTGCTATGAGCTCATTTTAACACGTTTCTTAAACAAAATTGTTTGTATGTTTTTAAGTATCTCTGCTGAGAGTGCATGATAAATGTCATTCAGCAAGAAACATCCCAAAGGTGTATCTTTACTTTTCATTTTCGGATGGAGATTACAAAAACAACATTAAAAAGCTCGAGCCCAAACTTTTTCCCGGGCTTTTTCCCAAACTTTACACGAAAAGTAAAGAAACAGACCTATTGAATAGCACGTAATTCTTATATTTTTATCACAAAATGTTTTTTCAAATTGAAAATAAACACAATGAGCACTGCTTACTTTATTATTTTTCATGAAGTGACTTTCCAGTTTGACGTTTTCAATTTGTCACAATTGTTGTGTGTGTGAAAATCCGTGTGAAAATCTGTGTGAATCCGTCTTAAAAAAGAGATCGACGACAAGTCGATTTTTTTTTTCCTAAATGAATTCCTTTCAAAAAAAAATTGACTGCAGTCGACTGCAGTCGATTTTTTTTTGAAAGGAATTCGACATAAAACACATTTGGTTTGGTTTGTTTTTTATAAAAGCCAAATACAAGTGCATGGCACTTTGAAGCGCGTTACGCAATCTGCAGTGGCAATATCGGGGAGAGTACGATAACTTTGGCGACAAGAAATAATAACGGTTTTTGGTGGAGGGGTTCAATACAAGCATTTTTTAATACGGGATGGGGGTCTATCTCCCCCCATTTAGGCGGTAGGGGCAATTTTATAAAAATTGACTTCAAATCTAAAAAAAATTATTGCAGAACAACGGGAAAACTTACAGATACAAATTATACTTTTACAACCTCAGGAAAGGTTTGAATATGCAGATGGCGGATTTTAATGAGGAACTGTGAAATTTTATAATGACGCAGTGTTTCCATTTGGCAAATGCTTCGTGGAAGCTAAAAGAAAAGGAGTTTTTTTTTTTATAAAACTCCATTATAGGTCACCATCATGATATGAATTTTTATTGAAATCGGGATTTTAAATGCCATCTGTGAGCACGATCCAGCGTTGGAATTCTAAAATGCGACTACATGCCGGAATAAACGAAGAAGTTATGGATATGATTGCTGAAAGATCAAAAAACATGACAGCTATGGACAAAAAATGCGTTCTTCTCTTCGGTGAAATGGCTGTAAAAAAAAGCATTGGAGTACAAAAGCAGGGATGACCTACTTGTTGAATTAACAAGCTTCGGAAAGTTTAGAGTCTTTAATACTATAGCAAACAAAGTCTTAGTATTCACTTTAAGAGGACTAAATAGAAACTGGAAGCAAACTATTGCATTCTATGTAGGCTCACCAAATGGAAATGTTCTTTCAAAAATGGTGGTCGATGCTGTAAAAAAAAACAGCAAAAACAGGACAAGGATCCAGGTCGCAACAAGTTGTGACCAAGGATCAAACAATTATGGAGTATATATCATAATGCGATCGACACCACAATCAACATACACAATGGTAAACGATCAACAAGTTTTTTTGCTGCATGACTACCTACATATGTTTAAGAGTGTGCGTAATATTTTATTAAGTCATAAAATAATAATTCAAGACGAAACTATTGACTGGAATATAATAAAAAAGGTTTACGAAGAAGATAGCAAAGGAAGCTTCCAAGTGTGTTATAAGTTATAACCTAACCGAAGCCCATATAAACCCAAGTCATTAGGTCTGTTCGATGTGCAGTGCTCCAGTGCGCACTGGGGAATGTCAACGCACTGAAATTATCTGTCAATGCACTGAATACCTGCTCTGGATTTGATTTCACATCGAACACTTAAGAGCTAAAACTCACGTAGCACCTGACTTTCATAAATTAGTTTCCTCCATTTGGCAATAAATATGGTTTTATTTCTTTCGTAGATGTATGAAAAGATATGAAATATTAAAATGAAACACAAATAATCAGTTTATAACCCAATTGCCAACAAAATATTCTTTGCTTTGCAAATAATCTTTTTGGCCTAAGCAGCTGATTTGCAATTGACAGACCTGAAAACCTCAACCCTAGAAAAAACCTGGGGCATGGCAGTGCGCACTGAGTGCTTGCACCGGACGAACATCGAACACAGTGCAAATGCACTGGGGCAAAAAAAATGTCACATCGAACGCATCAGTGCGATTTCAGTGCGCACTAGGGCGCCCCAGTGCGCACATCGAACAAACCTATTGAAAAAAAATGTTAGTTAAATTGGCCACGCAAATATTCAGTTTCAATGTTTACACTGGCATAATGTTTGTATTGCATTTGAATTGTTTCAAAACGGACAAGGAGAAAGAAGTTGCCCTATCAACAGCTAATTTTATTTTGAGAATGAATAATCTCTTTGATGCACTGAATAAGGACAGCTCTATTCAAGAAATCCCATACGACAAACACTATAGAATCTCTACTTGAAGCAAGAGAGTGAATACTAACTTGTGAGTCTACCAGCAGGATAACTTTTCCCCCATGCTTCAAAGGACTTCAGGAAACGCTGTTGGGGATTGTTGAGCTATGTGAGCACATAAGAAACGATACGCAGTCTTATATGTTGACCAAACACCTGAATACAGATGTCACAGAAAATTTATTTTCTATAATGCGATCGAATAGAAGTTCCTATGAAGAAAATCCTTCGGTCATGAGATTTGTAAGAAATCTTAAACACTTAATCTTCTCGCCTTTACATCCAGCAGAACATTCCGGTTATGAAGATGCTAGCGCTGAAACATTACTGGAGGGGGCTGAAGTAACTGCGACGAAGAAATTGAAAAAAAAAATGAGACAAAGGAGTTCATAGGAGACAACTTACTGCAAGGCCAATTTTACAATGAAGAAGACATACAAAGTGCTTCGGACAATGAAGAGAACCTGGGAACAGAAGAGGAGCAGGATAATGAAATGATCGACGAAAACAATGAACAGAACATTATAATATGCTCTAAAGAAATGTAGAAAGCAGCAGCTGTGTATTACGCAGGATTCGCTGCAAGCAAATTAAAAAAAAAAACTCAACTGCGAAGTCACTTCCCAGCTTATGAATTATTTAATTCATAAGTGTGAAGGAGTCACAGCCAACGACCTCGTAATGAAATGCTCTATTATTACCATTAACAGGTTGTCAACCCTCGGCTGTACCTCGATATCCGATCCTCTCACATTCAGTCAAATGCATTACACTTGACTTGCATGTGTATCCATAGAGTGCATTGTACTCGGAACAATATGACTCCCAACGGCAGGCCACTGCCAGCCGGCAGAAGTAATAAGGGATCATATTGCTTTGACTGCATGCGCTCTGTATATGTCACAGCAATAGTCTTTGGGTATGAGCATTTGTTTATGATATAGGTCATTGGCGCTCACCCAAAAGAATGTGATGATGAAGCGTTTTAATCGGATATCGAAGTGTAGTCGATTGTTCGATAACCAGAACTCGAGCATAGTAGCTTTGTATAAATAGGGTATGCATTTGGAAATAAAGTCGATTGTGATCGTGGAGTCGATCCGAAGAACACTCTAGTCTTATTATTTGATATATGGCTGTTAGCCTAAAAGTATAAGCTTGGACGTTTTCTTCTTTAGTCGTCTTCGGTACCACCCTCAACTTTGCAGTTAGTGCGAAAGAGGTTCGAGCGAAAGCAGTAAATGCTAAGCGATTGGTGCTGAAGTACAAGCGACTTCACATGGCGAACCTGCCAGGAGTTGAGTTGTTCGATCGAGTCCAGGAGAGTGTTCAGAAAGAGTGTTTTGGACAAGACAAAGTTAAAGTCTTTTTTTTTTCCTACAAGTAAAAAAGTAGTAGGACAAGACAAAGTTAAAGTCTTTTTTTTTTCCCTAGTTTCCTGATCAAAGAAGTTTTTTTTTTCTCTCTCGCCGCGCTGTCGGTACTGTAAAATCAAAACAAACCTTTTAATGACCACACGGAGCGACCTAATAGCGGCCGCAGAGCACCTCGCAGAGGCGCAACTTCTACTAAAGGCGATAACAGCGAGTCCTGAAAACGACAAAACTATTGGCCCGTGTCCTCTGTACATACAAGAGTACAGAAGGGACGTACATAAACATAAAAACACACCAACAAAGATGACTACAGTTAAACATAAATTACAAAAACAAAACAACATCATGAGGGCGATCAAAACAAGCAGCACAAAAAACGTTCTAAATTTTTACCGAACACTACATTGCTTCCATCGCAAAGAGTTCCACAGGAAAAAGCGGATTTGTCTCCAAATTGATTAAATTATGTACTACAGTACTACTACTACTACATTTAAAATTAGTTATTTTAGAAAATAGTATATTTTTTTTTATGTTAACGAAAAGAAAAACACAAGAAACATTGCAAAATTATCAAAGATGAAAAATTTCCATTACCTATTACATAATATATACATATATATATATTATCACACAGTACGTTTTCAAGGTTTCTATCAATATCGGGTCTAACATATTCAAAATGCTTTGTGTATCTTGACGATCTTATAGTATTCAAAAAAAAATAAAAATTTAGAACACCACAATAAAAATTTAATTGAAGTATTCGAAAGATTGAGAGAAGTAAATCTCAAACTACATCCAAGTAAATGTGCTTTCCTTAGAAAAGAAGTTTTATATCTAGGTCATATAATATCAGACAAAGGTATTATACCAGATCCATCAAAATCCATAGTAATGAAAAATTATCCAATCCCACAAAATGCAGACGAAGTAAGGAGATTTGTAGCATTTGCTAACTACCATAGAAAGTTCATACCAAATTTTGCAACACTAGCAATTCCTTTAAACCGTTTATTAAGAAAGAACGTAGAATTTAAATTTTCCGAAGATTGCAATACCTCATTTAATTTGCTAAAAGAATTCCTAATAAGCCCAAATATTTTACAGTTTCCAAATTTTGAAAAAGAATTTATACTCCGAACAGACGCCTCTGGATTTGCCTTAGGTGCTGTTATATCAAATTTTGATGATAAACCCATCGCATACGCAAGTAAATCATTAAATAAAGCCGAAAAGAATTACAGCACTATAGAAAAAGAATTGCTCGCTATAGTATGGGCAGTAAAACATTTCAGACCTTATCTTTTCGGAAGACGTTTCAAAATACTAACGGACCATAGACCACTAGTATATCTGTTCTCACTAAAAGAACCTTCAAGTAGATTAACGAAATTTAGGCTAATATTAGAGGAATATAACTTTACTGTGGAGTATTCACCAGGCAAAGACAACTGCACTGCGGATGCACTAAGTAGAATACAACTAAAGTCAGAGGACTTACAGAATTTATTTGTGTGTGTCACAACAAGAGCACAAGCTAGAAACTCAAATTTAGAAGAAGAAAACCCAACAACTAGTAAATTAGAGAAAGAAAAAATCATAAGTGAACTTCTTAAACCGCCAGAAAAGGGGCTAAAAATAGTCGAGTTAAAAATATTAAATAGCTTCAAAGATGAAGACAAAGATTACAGTTTATTAAAAGGTACCAGAGTTATAAGTCCAAACCTCATTGTAGGATACATTCCAGGGAATAATTGTTTGATATTAAATAGGTCAAAGATAAGCACTTTTACCCGATCAGCATCATTTGACAAAATGTTGTTGAGGGACGTGCAGAATATCAAAGAACCATTTTTAAATAATAAAAGGGAACCCAGAAAAAGCACTACTGCCCGATCGGCATCATTTGACAAAATGTTGTTGAGGGACGTGCAAAATAACGGTGAACCATTATTAAATAATGAAGAGGAATCCAAGAATAGCACTATTGCTCGATCGGCATCATTTGACAAAATGTTGCTGAGGGACGTGCGTTCAATTTGCGGACCTCTATCAATTAAAGATATTTATATAACTAAAGAAGAGTTAGGTAAACTCTCAGACGGCCGTCGTAAAGAGAAATTATATATATTAAAGAAAAAGATAGAAGAATTATTCAAAGGAAATAAAATAAAAGTGCACATAATTGAAGATAAAATAAAAGTAACGGACCCTGGAAAACAAAAACTTATACTCAATGATTACCACATGTTACCGACAAGTGGACATGCCGGAATAAATCGCATGTTGCGGAATATTAAGAAAAAATATTTTTGGACAGGAATGCAAAACGATGTGACGACATACGTTAAGCACTGCCCAATGTGTCAGCGAAACAAACACATACAACCAAAAAATCAACCGATGACTATTACTACAACAGCAGAAACATGCTTTGACAAAATATACCTTGATTTAGTTGGACCTCTTGACGAGACGGAAGATGGGTCAAAATATATATTAACACTACAAGACGAACTTACGAAGTTTACAGAAGCCATTGCTTTACCAAATAAAGAAGCTAATACGGTAGCTAAAGGACTTGTAGAAGGCTTTATCCTAAAGTATGGAGTCCCTGCTACCATAGCATCTGACCAAGGTACAGAATTTATAAATAGAGTTTTCAAAGATCTATGTAAGTTATTAAAGATAGAACCATCCACCGCTTATCACCATGAAAGCATTGGAGCACTAGAAAATTCTCATAAAGTTTTAGGAGCATACCTTAGGAGTTATGTAGAAGAAAAACATACAGATTGGAACAACTGGTTGCCATACTATGTTTTCTGTTACAACACTTCAGTACATTCCGAAACAGGATTCACCCCATTTGAATTAGTATTCGGAAGACAATGTAATTTGCCTTCAAATCTTACAAAGAAAGTTGAACCAGTGTACAACTACGAAGACTATGTGATAGACTTAAAACACAGACTACAAATTGCTCATAAGGATGCTAGGGATACTTTAATACAAACGAAAATTTCTAGGAAAGATAGGTACGATTCTGATAGAAAAGCAAAAACTCATGATTACAACGTAGGTAGTTTAGTCTTGTTAAAAAACGAAAGCAGAAAGAAGTTAGATCCAATATATATAGGACCATATGAAGTCTTATCACAGGAAGGAGTAAATTGCGAAATTAAATATGAAAATAAAAAAATGATTGTTCACAAAAACAGATTGAAACCATTTTATATATATATGTTATTATTATTATAATTTGTAAACTTATGCAATTTGCGAAGTTCAGAAAGAAGATTTGAAAATAAAAACAAATAAAAACCATTTTATGTATGAATATTGTGTAATTTGTGAAATTGTGAAAGAAAATGTAGAAATAAAAAATTACTTTTATGGATGTTATTGTGTAATTTGTAAAATTATGAAAAAAAAAAAAACATTAATAATAAGAAATTTATTAAATGTACGTTATTGTATAATTTGTAAAATTGTGAAATAAATGTAATTGATAAATAGGTTAAAACCATTTTAGACATATATATACTAGAATTATAAATGAAAAAAAAAAAAGGAAAGAGAAAGAGACATATACATATTGCTTAATAATATAAAAATAATTGAAAAGTAATTCTAAGAATAGAATTAATATCACCTTGAACTAGTTATTATAAGAAACTATACTCAATGCATTGATCTAAGTATAGTAATCTAAAAAAAAAAAAGGTTTAGAAATACATAAAATTTAAAAAAAAAAAAAAAATATATATTGTAAGACATATTAAATAAAATAGAAACAAACGAATATATGTACCAAATACTGAATAACAAGCAATGAAAATGTAAATATCCCAAATGATATCAGACACTGACTAATATGTAATGAGAAAGAGACTAAGCAAAATATAATAACTAATGTAAATATCACAAATATTAACTAAAAGTAAACATCCAGAAATAGCCACAATGTTCAATCCAATATGATAAAAGAAAATTTTTTTTTTTTTTGGTTTCATACTCCCGTATTTGTAAAAGAGTCGTGGAAAAGTAGAAATCAACACTCTTGTCTTGATTTCTTCTTTTTCCCCAGGAAGGGTGGTGTGAAGGAGTCACAGCCAACGACCTCGTAATGAAATGCTCTATTATTACCATTAACAGGTTGTCAACCCTCGGCTGTACCTCGATATCCGATCCTCTCACATTCAGTCAAATGCATTACACTTGACTTGCATGTGTATCCATAGAGTGCATTGTACTCGGAACAATATGACTCCCAACGGCAGGCCACTGCCAGCCGGCAGAAGTAATAAGGGATCATATTGCTTTGACTGCATGCGCTCTGTATATGTCACAGCAATAGTCTTTGGGTATGAGCATTTGTTTATGATATAGGTCATTGGCGCTCACCCAAAAGAATGTGATGATGAAGCGTTTTAATCGGATATCGAAGTGTAGTCGATTGTTCGATAACCAGAACTCGAGCATAGTAGCTTTGTATAAATAGGGTATGCATTTGGAAATAAAGTCGATTGTGATCGTGGAGTCGATCCGAAGAACACTCTAGTCTTATTATTTGATATATG
Organism: Melanostoma scalare; assembly: GCA_949752695.1. Taxonomy (NCBI): domain Eukaryota; kingdom Metazoa; phylum Arthropoda; class Insecta; order Diptera; family Syrphidae; genus Melanostoma; species Melanostoma scalare. The sequence continues at coordinate 58,232,699 of OX456986.1, forward strand.
GCTGTTAGCCTAAAAGTATAAGCTTGGACGTTTTCTTCTTTAGTCGTCTTCGGTACCACCCTCAACTTTGCAGTTAGTGCGAAAGAGGTTCGAGCGAAAGCAGTAAATGCTAAGCGATTGGTGCTGAAGTACAAGCGACTTCACATAAGTCACTTGCTAGCTTATGACTAATGATTTATTTAATTCACAAGTCGCTTACTAGCTTATGAGTTCATTTTTTTTTTAATTCATAAGTCACTTACTAACTTTAATTTTTTAATTCACAAACTCGCAACCGCCATCAAAATACGGAATACAAAACACCTTGAAGTGTTTTCGCCGAGAACTTCACCTCAGATAAATAACTACACAAAAAAAATATTTTGGTTTTGTTTTAAAAGTATTTAATAGTTCAAGTTAAATTTACAAAATTGGATAGCTGCATTCTGATGCGATTCCACAGAAACTATTCTTATTTCTAGGAATTCGAACAAATCCGTTTTCACCCCATTTTTCAGACCACGAATTTTTGATAATCCAATAGTCCTTGCCGTTTTCCGAGCCATATCCAACAACTAAAACCGAATGATTTACATCTGCTTTGTTGCATTCTTCATCATCGTAAATGCCTTCTTTGTACAAAATAAACGACTCAATACCAGCATTCATAGAACACGCTAATGGCCCAAGTGTAGCAATAATTTCTTTCATCTTTTGTTCATCTCCTTTTTCTATGACAGCGAAAGCCTTCATATCAGCACCCTTTATCTGGCTTTTATAGGAGCATTTCTCATCCATCATTTTGTATGGATACTTATCGTTCTTAGCAACTCCTTTGTTCTCAATAATATATTCGAATGCATATTCTTGGTAACCACCTCCACAGCCAGTGTTACCGTAGTTTGAACTGCAGTCAACCAAATTCTGTTCGGAGAGTGTCACCAATGATTTCGTCTTTCTGAAGTTATGACCTTCCAGAGCTCCGATCGCAGCGAATGACCAACAGGAATTGCAGTCAAAACCTTAAGTAAAGGGCAGTAGTTGAATAAAAGAAAAGTGAATGTATGAGAAGGGACAAACCTTGGAATTTGACAGGCGTAACACCACCCTTTTCACGCCAATCGAAACTGTCTGGAATATTCTTATTTGGTACATCAGCGGCTGGCTTTCTATGAGCTTGAGCTTTGGCACTGAACAAAAAGGGCGGATATTATTTACTGTGGAAAATGTTGTTCTATTTAGTTTTGACACTTACTCTCCCAACCCGTTTCTTTTTAAACCAGTAAGTTTTGAAAGTATATCGGTTGGAGCCAAGTCGGCAAATGCGTTAAGACCGAGCTTGAATGAGCTTTGTCCTAACTCAAAAGCTTTGTTTCCTGCATCAACTAAGGCTTGATTACTCTGAAAAATTCCGGACCGCAATGCATTCTCAGCAGCTGATGCGTATTGTTTTCCGGATTGTGCCTGTAACAAAAACGATCAAAAATGACTATTAGTAATTTTTTGTTTTATGAACGAAACAAGATTTACTTACAACAAAATCACCAAAGTCTTGGACATTATTGAGAAGTGGTATATTGGTAAATTGGTTCAAAAGGTCTCCTCCTCCAGTTGGTAAAAAAGATCCGAAGCCCCCAAATAAGCCTTGGGCGGAGGCAGCTGACACAACAGCAAACAGAACCAAACAACACCGCATTATGTTGAATTGTCTGAAAAGACAAGAACCGTGAATTTGGATTGGTATAAAGCAGCTACTTGTTTTATCTTTCATATCGACCTACTATATTAGTAAGACTTTTTTTTTGCTTTATGTACATGTACTTATAGAGTTGGTTCTCAGATGGCTAAGCTGAAACACTTAAACCTACACAATATCATTGCTTCAGCTACTGACTCTTCTCATTTTCAACAGGATCTACAACTTGTCTATCAGGTGCTTTAAAAACGGTTTGGAACTAAACTTTAGGTACAAGTGTTACTCATTATCTTCTCCCGTAAGCACATAAAATCTCCCCTTGCATGACGTCGCTATCTTCTTTGCAGTTAAGGCTATCCCAAATCAAAGCGATTTGATATATATGCAGTTGCGGGTGCGGCACGGCAGCACAAATTCAGCTGTTAAATTATTTATTAACATAGTGATATATGAGAGTGCCCATACTGACTAAAACAACAATTACAATAAATATATGTTGTCGCCGCCACAGAATTGCTATCAACAGCGTTCTTGTCACTGTCAAATTTACAACATCGATTTGGTTTAGACTATAAATCATTTCACCAGTTGAGGCGTTTCGTGACTTTGGGATAAATTTTCTCTTACATATCAATGATAAAATACTTAATAAGAGCCACTTCAACACCTTTGCATGATTCAAACAATTCTCCGACTTCAAAAAACGATTTATGGCGACCACACTACCACAGGGCGCCCCAAGGCCTTCAACGAAAACACCTATAGACTTTCCTAAAAGTTGCTTTGATATAGCATTAGTGTATGCTTTATATTCTTAATGACATGATGCATGGAAGAACGTTTGTTTTTAAAAAGGCACTATAGTTTCTACAAAAACTTTCAAAACTCAGAATGAACTGCAAAAGGGAACTCAACTTTTTTATTTAAGTATTTACATTAGGTTTGTTCGTTGAAGCCCTGGGGTTGCCCTAGGGTCGCCACAAAGCGTTTTTTAGAAAACTTAATTCGCCCTGAATGTCAAATTGAGTGTTTTTTGAGTCATAATAGGTTTGCCATGGGTTTTCCCCCAACTCGCCCTAGCTTTTTGCTGTGGCGATTTGAGGGCTGTCAAATGGCATGTATTTTTTTTTTAATGACAGGGATGTGTGGTGAGCTGTGAGTTTAGCGTTTTTTAAGGACTGGAAAACCCAGGTTTTTTTGCCAACTCATAGGGTTGTCAAGAAAACCTGGGTCAACCCTGGTGAAAGTTCAACGAACAGACCTATTAGCAATCTAATTGTATCTCTTCTTCATGCTACAGCATACATACGTCGACAACCCTTTACAGTGCTATATCATGGAACAATTGTTTTGCACCGGGTCTTCAATAAAATTCAGCAAATTTGCGATGGCTGGAAGCTAAAAATCAACTTTTAGAATCACAGAACACCAGAGTCGAAATAGAAGCAGTACTTTCCTATTGGGGTCCTTTACAATGGGTTGAATCCCATAAAAATAAAGAGAATCGCTAATTTCATTACCATATTGGTTCGCGGCCACAATGCAAGAGGTAAGACCTCGACCAATGGCCTGATGTTTGGTACTTACCACCCTAATATAGTATAGTATATAAGAAAATATGGATTTGTTCCACCGGAAGCTTTCCTCTTTAATGATATGAAAGGACTAATAGGGCAGATTGGTGTTAACGTTATACTATTACGTCTGCCGTTATTCCACGGAACGGCTGCTCCTTTGTTACCAGAACCTTACCGAAGTAGGGGGAGACGTTGTTGAAGCGCTCCTTCGGTTCAGTACGGTCTCAAATAGCGATTGTCTCGACGTTGCAAGAAAGGCAAATAGGTTCTGGTAGTTTTCCTACTTACAGCTTTGAAAGCGTAGAAATACATAATTAGCCTTATTATGAGTTTCACGTGAACAGCTTTTCGCCCGAGACATTTTTGTTCGCCCGGAATTTTAAAAGCCATTATGAGTTTCCCCTGAACAAAACTCCACTTGGAATCAGAAAGTTCACTTCGAAAAAAAGAGCACGTTCAGTTGCATCCAATTTCCCGTCATTGCTCTCAACGTTTTCACATTTCACGGAGAAAATAGCTAATAATAAGAGAATTTTTGCTAATATGAAAAATTTTTCCTCCGAAACTCATAATAAGTGAAAAGTGAAATGGGTTGGATATTCTGTTTTGTAAATTGATATTGAAAGTGAATTTATCAGCAACGAAAATATATTTTTGAGGGCATATGATTTTAGTTTTTTTCATCAAAATGGAGTAAAACAAATTAAATGTGAATACTACTTAACAAAAATACTTGGAAATCAAATTCCTGAGTTTCAAACTGCGAAAATCTGTATGTTTTCCAATTACTTTTACCACTAACTATGTTAGAACCGAAAGGTGAACCACAGTACCATTTTATATCTGACACAGAGCTTAAATTGCATTCTTGAACTGACCAGATTGAACTTCGAGGATTCGAAACTGCTGAAAATGCGAGCAATGAAATTAGGGTCAACCCTGAAAATAAAATATTTTAAGCAAACAGCTGACTTTAACACTTTGCTCGAGAATGCTGCTTTATGCTATGTCCGCACCTAAAGATAACCTGGGTTTCGTTCCAGGATGGTTTGAGTAACCAAGTAGTGTCCGCATATGCAGAAAAGTTTTGAGTTTATCTTTTTGTCTTAAGTTAAAAAGAGACAGACATACAAGTGTGAGCAGAACGTCAACGACGTATGAGAGAATTCATTCTCTCTCCACTCACTTCCATTCTCTTAAATGTCAAATTCAATGGAATATTGGAAATAGTGCATTCAGCGCCTTTGGTTTCGAGTAGGTTATCTCGCAACCATAATCTTATTCGTCTTTCTTTTTAACTTTTGTGCTTTGTAATCTTCATCTGTCTCGCTTTACTTTTCTGCACTTCCACAGTTGCAGATGCATGTAAACCCAGCATAAAGAAACAGACATAATTCGCTCTGTGCACGGCCAGAAACATTTCAAAAGGGTTTTCCTAACTTTTAATTTCTCGATAAAAGGTCCGTTCGTTAAACTTTCCCCAGGGTTTTCCAGTCCTCAAAAAACGCTAAACCACAAATCACCACATATCCCTATCATTAAAAAAAGAATACATGCCATTTGACATCCCTCAACTCGCCACAGCAAAAACCTAGGGCGAGTTGATGGAAAACCTAGGTCAACCCTAGGGCTCAAAAAACACTCAATTTGACATTCAGAACGACTTTAGGTCTCGCAAAAAACGCTTTGTGGCGACCACAGGGCGACCCTGGGACTTCAACTTCAACAAACAAACCTAAAAATTACAAAAATAATAACAACATCCTGCAAGAATATATCCGAACATAAAATTTGTCAAATAAACTGAATTATTCTCATCACTCCACTCGCATCCGTTAAAATAATTCTTGTCTCTTGAGTACTATACAATCTTGATCTTTTAGACAGTAGTTGTCACTTTATTTGTGCTCAGTGTGGCTTGCCATTTTATCGTGGAAGAATTGAAGCCACACGGTTATTGGAGATTCGGTATAAATTATCTCGAAACGAAATCGACGTTGAAATCGATTCTTCCATAATTTCGAGTTTTAAACCAAGATCTCGCGATTTAACACCGATGCACTTTATTTGTCGGGTTATGTGAAGTCGCTTGTCGATGTAGATAAGCCCAAGACGATTGAGGCCTTGAGGTTTAAAATATTATACGAGCCACTTCTTTTATAGCTAAATTCTTGGCCACAACATTAAATAATATGTTTTATTTCTTCTTGAAAGCTACATGTCTAAAAAAACATCCTTTTGTTACAGGAAACTGTAAAATATCTCTGAAAAAGATTGTCAGGAATTTCATTGACAAGCAAAGAAGTTGATGCTTTTTTTCATATTTTTGTTTTTTTTTTTAAAGAAGCACAATTTTTTCACAAGAAGATTGGCAATAAGATATTTTTGTTACAACTTATCTGTTCTTACTTCAAGATAAGCACTTTTCAATTTATAATTTTGAAATTTGTATTAAAACGATGTTTTTCTTACACACTGTTTTCTGACGAACGTTTTGTTTAGCAATAAATTATCGTAATCACTCTACTTACCTTTGTTTCAGAAGTATCTTAACTAATCTTACTGATCAATGATGATCTTCAAAGTAACAGCAGACTAAGTCTTGTGTAGGCATGCCAAAGCTTTTATAGCCTAATAAACCGTTTGAAAACCTAGGTAAAATTATACGCTCGTTTGGTAGCTATTATTAAATCCATTACCAAGGAAAAAACCGGACTGGCTGTTTTGTTTTTATGTTTTCTAGCGACAAAACCTGAAACATTAAAAGCATCTTCTGTGAGTTATGAAGCTTATAACCTGAAATTGATTCTGTTCCAGCTGTATCTAGAATTTGTGTTGCCTTAGGTCTGACGACAGTTCACATATAAAATCGTTTGATTGATGAAGTAAAGTCCCCGAAAGAACCAAATTCAGAGATGTAAAAATATAACATTAAGTTTACATGAATGGATAGGGCAGATTTATCACACTTGTTGAATTTCCCCTTTCCCTTACTATTTTGCTCATTTGTCATTAAGTTAGGTATGAACGAGGGTCTGTTTTGCTTTAACACTACACCTGAATCAACGTAGTCAATAATTATAGTATTATAGATTAATAAGCTTGAACCAACACAGGCACACATATTTCAATCACTAGAACTTCAATCAAACAAATCTGATTGCTCTCATCACCTTCTTTCTGAATTAATATAGAGAACAATTCTGGGAAAAATTGATAAAAATTGTATAAGATGCGTTTGATAGAAGGCAGGCACTATCTTGTTTTAACTGACATGTGTATTTTTAAATAAAAAAAACCGAGGCTAGGCTTTGATTATTATTGAAAAATTCATATGGTAATATTGTGACAAGTCAGGCCCTCCAAATCAATGAGCTCATTAGGTTTTTTGTATAATATAAAAAACATAAATATGTAGGCAACCATGTTTATTCAATAGTAAAAAGAATGAATTCTATCATCTTCGATTATAAAATCCGTCTGGATAATGCACTTGAGTAAACTTCGTTCTTTGTCTTTAGGGAGCATATGATAGCTTTATTATTGCAATTTGGTAACATATTTTTATAGAGGGAACACTCTAATTATAGAAAGATAGATAGATATGTACATACATTATGTATGTAGATATGTAGATAAAATAATTTTATTTTAAGCTAAATTCTTACAAAAACATGAGTTTGCTGGTTTTCAAAATTAGAATTGACAATAACTTGTTTTAAGTTGTCTGTCAGGTTCAAAAATTTATTTACTTTATAACAAGCTATAAAGCTAAGTGAGTTCTAACTATATTCGTTAATTATAAGGCTTCGATATTTAAGTGAGTTTTTCAAAAATTTGTATAGGTTTTGGTAATTTGAGCCACAAATTTTGCTATCGATTTTCGTTTTTTAAAACTGGTAGAAGTATTGTACCCGGAAAAGTTTACTACCAGTTAATAGATACGTGTTTTCCCATAACAAATTCATAAAATTAAAGGGTTAATTCGAAAAGACCGTTGGAATTCCTCAGGATCAATTAATGAACTACTGAAAAAAGGTATAAAAAGGTACTCCACTAGGATGAGGCCAGTGCGAATATTTCCGTGCAGGAGTGCGCATGTGCGAATTCTTGTATAAAATATCTAAGAGAGTGTTAAAAATAACCGTTTTATTTAGTTTGAAGCGGACATGGGTTCCGGAAAGACTTTGACAGCGACAGAAAGAGCAAAAATAGATGCTTTCAAGGAAATAGGACTCTCAGGCCGTGAAATAGCAAGGAGACTTAACAGGAGCAAGACAGTTGTAAACAATTATCTTGCTAATCCACACAACTATGGCAAAAATCAAAAAGGACGCACGGAAAAAGCCACAATACCAAGAGAAAATCGGTTTATTCTACGACTTGCCTCAAACTCTCTCTACCAGCCACTAATGTATGTGTTTTCTGAAGCATCGATATTACATATACTGCATATGCCTACAGTGTCATTACGAAAAGCTCTAGCATTTAAGTTTAAAAGACCACATCGTGCTGTGAAGACCAAATTTATCATTTCACGCGGATTGCTATCTTGCAAATAGTTTGGGACATCAGAGTGTATTAGGTTGCTATATTCGTCGTGATATTGTGATTGATGTGCCTTTCCTACAAAATCAACTCAGTATTTTTCGGGAAGCTTTGTAAGTAGTATATTGTGATATTGATTCCACATTAAGCGCGGGTCTTCAAAACTGAAGTTCATTTTTGTTTGTTCGAAAATCCCTGACCGTTCCTGGAACCAATAAATATTTTTCTGAATGATAACGTCACAAAGAATACGTGGGAGACGATTACGTGGCATTGACATTACTTTCCGTATGGACGTAAAATGAACATTCAAAGTTGTAAGAAATGCTTTTGGAAAGCCAGTTTCAATATAAATTGCATAATTAGGTGTGTTGTGTGGTAAACCGAAGTATCTCTTCACGAAGAAACGTTGAAGCTTTTCAATTTGAAGGTACTCTTTGAATCCCCACACCTATGCACAATAATGCATTGAGGCTATGGCCAAATCACTCCATCACGCGTTCGACTTCTGCGGCCACAACAGACAACTCGATTAAAACACATGTATTCTTATGGGAAATGGCCCATAAGCAGCGTGCGTGACGTCCGTGGCGGCGTTGAGATTAAAACATTATTAATAGGTTCGTTCGTTGAACTTTCCCCAGGGTTGACCCAGGTTTTCTTGAAAACCCTATGAGTTGTCTGTGGGTTTTCCTGTCCTTTAAAAAAACGCTAAACCACAAATCACCTGTCACCACACATCCCTGTCATTAAAAAAAAAGTATATGCCATTTGACAGCACTCAACTCGCCACAGCAAAAACCTACGGCGAGTTGAGGGAAAACCTAGGTCAACCCTAGGGCTCAAAAAACACTAATTTTGACATTCAGGGTGACTTTAGGTTTCTCAAAAAACGTTTTGTGGCGACCCCAGGCCGACTCTAGGGCTTCAACGAAAAAACCTAATATCAACGCACTTAACGACTTTGACATTTGCTATTAGTATTTTTTTTTTTGCTTGATAGACACACATGTTGAGCAACAAAAACGCACTAACGCGACGGATTCATTGGGCCATCCAAAATTGTCACGTATGTCAAAGGTGAAGTTGTCAGTTGAACTCAACAAAGTCAAACGCGTGACGGAGTCATTGGGCCATAGCCCTTAGAGGAATAACGAACAAGAGGGAAAACCACACACACATCACGGCATCTGCCCTCGAACTGATTTCACAAACTACAAACACCACTTTATTTTGGGATTTCGAAGCTGGTTTCGAGTGTGTAACAAACTTATTTTGAACTAATTTGGACCATGTTGAATTTATTGAGTTTTTTTGACATTGCAAGACGTTTTGACAAGTGTTCGGACCAGGACATGTTATATGTGAAGATAACGCCGAGATATTTGTACTGGTTTGATACTCTTATTTCTCCGTCATTGAAATACCATTTTTCAGCACCCGCTCTCCTACCGCTGTTTCTAAAAATTACAATTTCTGACTTTTCTAGGTTAACATCTAGGTTCCATTTGACACATTACCTACTGAAGCTGTCGATAATCCTTTGCAGTGTACTACGCCTATCAGAAAGGAGAACTTTGTCATCTGCGTATAAAAGTACGTTTATTTTCAAACTATTCAGAGTGAGACCAGTTGGTAGTTCAAAGTGAAGATCTTCTAGGAACAGAACGAAAAGTAAGGCGCTTAGTACGCAACCTTGTTTGATTCCTTTGGTTGTCTGAAAAAAGCTTATTATACTTTTTCCGTCCCAAACTGTCGCAGAAGTATCTTTGTATAAGGATGTTATAAATTTTTTTTTTCTTAAAATTAAAAACGAATCAAAGACTTATTTGCTTATTTATTAATTAAACTTAAACATAGCTTGAAAATGTTAAAAATCTACATTATGTAATACTATTTATTTATTTATTTATTTCTGTTTATACTCTTTTTTCTAGCTGACGGCAAAAGCCATGCCATAATTGTGAAATTGTAAAATAACAACAAAAAACTTTAATTTTGTTAAATAAAATCACACACTACTACTACTACTACTACTAAGGATTTTATAATTGAAACCATTTTCGATGAGTTTAAGTAGTTTGTAAAACAACGCCTCGCGATTGATTTTGTCGGAGGCTGCTGATAGATCAACAAAGAAGGCGTAAAGCTTTTTCCATTGACTGTTGAATTTGAACTATACACTCTAATTATATATTTTTCTACAACTGAAATTATATGAGAACCAAATGGCTTACATAAATCGTATATACTCGTATTTAGTTAGTGGAAGCTACGAGTATTATTATTGGATTTTTTTTTGTTAGTAGCTTTGTGGTTTTATTTAGAATTCAATGAGTGAATAGGTTAATGATAAGATTTAGCATAATGATGCCTTTCCTTATGAACGAAACTTGTTAAATCTAGTCAAACCGCCCTAACGATATCTAATAACTTACTTATATATTGTAAACAATCAAAAAAAAAAATGTTTTCGGCACGCTAAAATGTGATCAGTTATACGTCAGACACTTACATATGTACATACGTCAACATTTATGAGAACATTTTGTGGTTATATCGTCAATTTCTACAAATATGTATATACTCTCCTAAAATCATTCTCTTCTATTGTACTTTTGAAAGTAAGCTAGCTGACCCACCCGGCGAGGTGTTGCTCGGGTCGCTGGGTTAAACTGAAGAATGCATGAAAGTTTTTAGTTTCCAGTTCCCGTGGGAATATGGGAATGAAATGTGACCTGCGTTACAGAGGGATGATAAAGCTTCATAAAAATCTGTTGGGCGGTTTAGGAGTGTACAAGTATACCAGACTTGCATTATACATCGAATAAGGGGCACTTCATGAAGTAGTCGGAACCATTGAACAGTCAATCCCATAAGAAAAATACACGTTGGCTGCATTCCTCGATGTAGATTGGACTTTCAACAATATTTAACTCAGTACCATTCGCCAGGCACAAGGCTCCATAAATATCGAGCCAACGTGGTCAAGTTTTGACTAAAAGTCGCAAAACTATTGTAGAGGTACAACCCAAGGAGGAGTTTTATCCCCGCTACTTTGGCATTTAGTAGTTAAACGCACCCTAATGAAACTGACTTGAGTTATCATGACTTCGGTAAAAATTTACAACACCTTGCGAGTTTCTCCAGGCAGCTGAGACTTAGTGCAGCCGGAGAATCTGCGGAAGCCCTAAACGAAAAGCAGACATAACCGCCATCAAAGAAGTGCGACGGTTACTATGTATGTGACAAAAGTTATGTCAAATGGAGAAAATAGGATGCTGAAGCTAGTGCTTCGTCACCTCAATAATTCTAGAGGAGCGTGCGAAAGAGATTGGTACAATCTGGCAGATGGCTCAATAACTTTAACATTATCAGCCCAAGAAAACGTTTCATCCCTTAAGAAGAAGTTGGACGAATTTTCGATGAAAATAGGATGTACGATAACTATGCAGAGGAAGCAGAATCTTCAATATGTAGAGTACAAGATAGATACAAATTTTATTAAATTAACAATTAGATTTTTTTACAATTAAGTGTTTTTACAAATTCACTATGACATGGCATTTTTTGCCGTCTGTCAGATTGACATAAAAGTTATATTTTGAAATATTAAGCTATGTTATTACTAATATGTAGAGTATACTACAGTAAAGTAAACCACTACATAGATAATAAGACTTATTTATGGCCGACAACACCACAAGCAAAATAAGCATAATTTTTAAGATTAGAGGAGCACTCATGGTTTTGATTTTCATTCCTCATCGCCCTGATCTTCCAATATTGTGTAGTTTATTCAACTGCAGAGAGCGTGAAGATGTGTTCCATTTTTTGGGAGTTTGTCCAATTCTGAAAGAATATCGGAAACGATTCTTTGGTGTCGAAATATTTAGTTTAGAGGAAACTATAAACATGTTGAATGGAGGACGAGAATGAGACCTTTTATATCAATATTGTCTGAACGCTTTACGATACAGGTCTTGTATAGTTCATGAATCCTTTTAAAGATACAAAAGAACAAGTAGCAAATTGTTAAATTATTTCTGAAAATCAAGCACTAACTTTCCTTTTAACTATAATACAAATGTCAGTCTGGTAGACGGCCACTGGCCAAACCATTTAAAGACTTAAGATAAACTTTAACAGAAAATGTGTGAATTTGAAGTCAATAAAATAAAAATAAAAAAATATTTGTGTTCTGTTCTGGATAAGTTTTCCGCATCACCTCCAAATATTCATTGCTGTCATGACGTTTTTGGTTTGCTTCACTGCAATTTCGTTGAAGTTCGACATGTTTACTTATTCTTTATTTTGTTGTAAAGTGGACTGTATGTTTAAAAACTTGTATCTTGTCCTTAAAAAACTCGAAGGACCATGAAAAATCCTTTGACTATTTGAGATATCTTATAATTTATTATTACTTATTTTCAACCGCTTGATGCAAGCAGCCTGACACTTAACTATCTTCTCATTTTCTATTTGAAACAAAACTAAAGTTTACGAGAATTCTTGTTACTTCAAGTGCTCAGTATTGATTGCTGAGCTGATTATGGGATAGCTTAGTTGCGACAAAACGCACCAGCACGCAGCATAATCAACATAAAAAGGTCTGTTAAATCAAAGTGGCAACTCTGCTAAAAGCACTACACTCCGCACCAGGGTTGTCAGGTTTTTGAAAATGGGAATCGCCAGAAGTAAAATAAAAATCGCCATAAAATCGCCAATTAATAAATAATAAATGTACAATGTATGCGCCGCCAGAAGGTTTACATATTAAATTGTTCTCGTATCATAAAAAAAGTTGTCTTTTTTTATGCTTATATCTTCTTATGCCCTCAACCCATCCCCCCCCCCCCCCCCATAAGCCGTCTGGTTACGACACTGATTTGGTACACACATTTCTCAATATGATATCTACATGTTGTGTTAAAGACCGCTTTGAAAAGTGATACATTCGCTACGCTTTATCTTTCATCAGAAATCAATATAAAAAAGGTCAAATGTATTTCTGTCTTAATTGGCTTTGCTGCGTTGCATATCAATTTGTACCAAGAATATACTAAAGCCAACTGATTTTAAAATGTGGCTTAAGTCAAAGTAAGCTTTCCTCAGTTAAATCAAAGTGGCAGCTGTGTAAAAAGCTTTACGCCTACACATTACGACACTACACTCCGCAGTCCGCACAACAACGAACCGTTCGCGCAAGAATGCTTGGAAATGAGAGATGGAATGGAACATCGAGACCATTTTTTATTCAAAATACTAGACAGTGCTTTGTATGTAAACTATAAGGTTTATGTATACGAAGATAAGGTGTACAGAATCAATATAATGATGCAGACTTACCATTACCAGTTACTCTAACTCTCTTAATCAACACCACTACGATCAATAAAGTATGCTTTACTAATTTCAATTACCGACTACAGCCAGGGCTGTCCTTACAGAGAAAAAAAAAATCGAATTAGAGTTGTTGTTAAAAATGAAATAGATTGATATATTTAATTGACCATGGCTTGAACGATTTTATTCAATAGGTACGTTTTTTTTCTCAAGCCTATACGGCTTAGAAAAATTCACGTACTAAATACAACAAAAATTTAGCTATCTGGGCTTCCCTTAGCCTCATAATTTATTCAGTCTTATTTCCTTAGCCCGATAACAAAAAATGTGCTACCAAACTATATTTTGGAAATGTTATCGAAAATAGCGAAGGCTGTCGTTGGGTCCGTTCGGTGTAGCTACAAACTCATATAATTGCTAACAATCGTTAACAAATAAAAAAAATTTGGTTCACAAAAATGTGCAATTTGTAATCTCGCCGAACGCACCTAAAATAAAAAATGACATTTCTCATTCGAATTCGTAGCGAAATGAAGAAAAGGGAGACTCATCATTTTTCTTTCATCTGTGGTCTGTGCTCTGTGTGGTCTGTTTATATTTTATCTACCTAAAAAATTAAGACAGTCAAATGTTATTCAAGTAAAAATATGAAATGGAATGCAATCGGATATGTAACCGGGGCGACGGGAGGCCTACCAGCTTTTAACTGCGAAAAAATAATTCGAAGGAAAGGTTTGTAAGTGCATTTGTTTTAAATGTTATTTCTAATGGCATTCCTTGATTTTATAGCTATGGCTTCGTGTTCTCCGTTGAAATTGCTTCTGGTAAGGGAAATATCTGGGCAGGATTATGTCAACGAGCTGACGAAAGGTGGAGAAGAAATATGGGTTGTACAGCATCTTTAAGCCAATAATGGTGTCCCACTTTTTGCATTAATACACCACCATATGTAGCAGCTGCATAAAAAATTCCCACAAACTAATTTCCTTCGCTCAATAGCTACAACCTGCTCTTGAACTGCGCCGCGAAAAGCTGACCACAGAAGAACTTGAGTTTATATTGTAATTGAAGCATTTTGAAATTTATGTATGCAGATTATTTTAACTTAAAACAAACTTGTTGGAAAAGTTGCCTTGTGTGAGGTAGCACATAAAGTGAATAAAATATCTACTTATGATGTTGTATTTGAATTTTAAAAGACATCTTTTCGTTGTCGTATCCATTCAAGAAGATCTTTCGTTCTTCTAGTACGCCCTGAATCCAGTCAGGGACAGAAAGAATGGCTAGTGTTATACCCGCCATTCAGTGTAAGGCAGCAATAAATGTTTTGTTTCCTCTTCTCTTCAACTCTACACAATATTTTTAAGGATATGTTGTGTGTTTATAAAAGAAAACAGAATGCAAAAACATGGATGTTTCAATTTTTATTTATTTATTTTGAAGTTTGCACAAAAAAGTCATATGCCAAATACATAGTGCTACCAAATTGCTAAATCGTGTTTTTTTTCTCTATTTCATCAAGCCTTTATTTAACAACCTAATATTAGGTGCGTTTTTTTTCTCAAGCCTATACGGCTTAGAAAAATTCACGTGCTAAATACAACAAAAATTTAGCTATCTGGGCTTCCCTTAGCCTCATTATTTATTCAGTCTTATTTCCTTAGCCCGATAACAAAAATGTGCTACCAAACTATTTTTTGGAAATGTTATCGAAAATGGCGAAGGCTGTCATTGGGTGCGTTTGGTGTAGCTACAAATTCATACATATGCTAACAATTGTGAACAATTTTATGTTTGTTAGTTAACAAAAATTAACAATTTGTAAACTTTACTAATTTCAATTGCCGACTACAGCCAGGGCTGTCCTTACAGAGAAAAAAAAACGAATTAGAGTTGTTGTTAAAAATGAAATAGATTGATATATTTAATTGACCATGGCTTGAACGATTTTATTCAATATTAATTGTTGTTTTACAAAGTAGAGCAAAAATTCTCTTGGCGAACTACAATGAATTCTTTTACTAAATAAAATTATTATCAAGATATAAAAAGGAACGGCACTACTGTGTATAAAAAGTTTGTATATTTTGTACGCTTTTATAAAGAGGAAAAACTGTTTTTGTTTGTTTGTTTGTATTGAATAGGTTTCAAAACTACAGGACTGATTTCTATCACTTTTCTAATAATAAAAAACTTATAAAAAGAAATGTTCCGTTATTCATAAAAGCCCACACACACAATAGCGTGTCGACCTCATTTGACAGAAAAATCAAAAGTTCAACCATATGAAATCTGTATCACACAATCACGCTTTGTCCTCAAACGCGTCGTTTGACAGACGTAAGCAAACGTAACGAAGCAACCAACCTTCAAAAAAAGTTCAGCTATGTTGAACTTTTGCTCGCTTTCTGACATATCCCTCCTTTTCAGTTTTACAATAGGGAAGAGTAATAAAATCGATGTAAGCAAAACATCGATTTACAAAACAAATTATCGATATGTCGGTATCGATGTTGAAATTGGTTTCAGCTGAAATTTATCGATGTAAATACTAAACAAATATTTAAGTTCTCGTTGTTACAGCTGTATTGAATTTAATTTTTGCTGGATTATTCAATGTAGGTGTTGTTGAAGCATTTAAACTACTATGAATTTGCAATGATGTTTTGAAAAATCGACTTATATTTTATGTAATATTTTTCATATCGAGGATTTCGATGAATTTTCGATATATGAGTGAGTATATCAATATGGGCGATATTGAAGCATTTAAATCATTTTATTTTTGTAAAGGTGCTCGACCAATAACTTATGCGATAATTTCATACCGTATATTGCGATAACATTTTTGATATTTTTTGTATGAATACAAAGTCGATTATGTTGAAAAATCGAAAAGGTTTCATTTTAAACAGCAAATGTTATCACAAACTAGATTGCATGCGATAGCACAGTATGGAAATGCAACTACGCACATTATACTAAGCTCAATTGATTACACTACACATTTCACTAAGCTCCTCATTCATCTCTATATCAGAAGTAATTAGCAAATTAGCAATCGATTTACTTTTTTTTGCTTTACTGAATACAAAAGAAAAAATCGATTTTTGTTATCGATAACGATAACGACGATGGTCGTTCGATATTTCAATCGATATATATTCTTAATTAAAATTAAAGGCTAAGACGAAGAAGACAGTAGGGCCCTTTGAGGATTTCTCATGTAATGTGAAACCTACGTGAGGTCGACGCGGAGCGACGCTCTATTGTGTGTTGGCTTCAAGAAAAAGTATATGAAGCCGCCGTGTTCGTAAATACGACTGGTATTAATTACTTTACCAGAAAAAATAGAATAAAAAATAGTCTTGAGAACAACATGAGAAAAAAACCAAATTCTTACCTGATGTGCATCGTAATTCTTATACAACAAGTTACAAACAAAAAAAGAATGAATTTGCTTTTATTTTTTCTTGAATTTCACAGATAGCTTTGAAAAGTGACAGAATGTTTTGACGTTATACACAACTGGTCCCAACTTTGAATTTTAGAAAATACTGTGGATAGTCGTTTTTTTTTTAACACAAACAGGAAACTAAAAACTACTGGACCGATCTCAAAAATTCTTTCAATGCTAGGATGCTACATTATCCCTAAGAAGCATGGAGACTCGGTCATACGGGATGATATCTTGACCTCTTTTTTTCTGTTATGCCGTATCACTACATAGTATAAAACAAAGCCGCTTTCTCTGTCCCTATGTCCCTATGTATGCTTAGATTTTTAAAACTACGCAACGGATTTCGATGAGGTTTTTTTTTAATGAATAGAGTGCATATTATAGTAGAGAAAAGCCGAGAAATTTAAACATTTGTAGTGTGATGTCGTAACAAACATATTTTTCTGCGCTTACATTGCAAACGCTGGCTAAACCTTACGAAATAGATAAAATTTATGTACTACAGAATTGTATATCTTAAAAAATTAATAAAAAAGTCCGCGACAGCATATGTTTATCTCCTAAGGAATATATAATATAACCCACAGTAACCATTTTTATCGGCCCACTCGCGCGGTCGGCTCCCTACTGAATGGTCATTTCTTTTCATTTATTAGATTATTTATTAATATGACCTCAAAGTCAAAACTTTGTTGGGGGAAGAAAATATGAACAACATTTAAAATTGAAAGTCTGGCAACCCTTTTAAAAACAGTTTTAAAGATTATTATTTCTACAAGAAATTAAGGCTAAAATTCGGTCTCTACCATCAGTATTGACAGAGAAATCGAGTTAAACACAGGTCAGGAAACACCAAAGTAAGCCTTTTTTTTAAATTGTCAACTGGGCTACAATTTTTTTCTTAGAATATTACCAAGAACCATTTCAGAAAGTATGTTACACGAATTACGGGACACCTTGTATATAAAAGCAGCTATCCCGGGCGGGTGAACTATATTTTAAAATAAAACATTACTTTTAAGAAATACGCCTGTTTTTATAGTTCAAAGGAATTAAACATTGAACAGTCACTATACGATCTACGAAAGTATTTGTTTAGTTATCTCCTTACCTCTAAAATAAGCAAATAACAAAGTGTGAAATAAATAAGATTCTGTGTTAAGAATTCAGTTTACCCTGCTCTTCGTCTTACTTACACTCCATTCCACAACAACCGGCAATTTCCTACCACCCTTTTCAAAATACTTTTCAAATAAACAGTAAGTATGATTTCAAAACATCTGCCAATAGCAAGGACAACCAAAATACGTCGCATTAGAGAGTCTTCAAAAGAAACAGACAATCGCCTTACAATTCAAAGGGAGTATACTTCGCAATCAAGAGCTATAGAGTCGATCACTTAACGTTCAAAACGTTTTGCCGATCAAAATAAAAGAAATTCACAAGCTCGCGTATCGGTGTCTACTACAAAGCGTTTTCAGCGACTTTAGTATCAAAATGCCAGAACATCACCAGCTTGCTTTTAGAGTCTAACACCGAACGCTGTCAGCGACTTGAACGTCAAAATGCCAGAACCTTACAAGTCCGCGTTTTAGAGTCTAGCACCGAGCGCTAAACAGATTACCTGAATTTTTTCAACAATAGAATGTTTCTTTTTCTTATTCAAATATTGAGAGCAGAGACTTTGCTATACACTAGATCGAAGTAGGACCCGAGCTACGCCGGCGCCGGTCGGGTCTGCTAGTAAAAGTATAAAGTCAACGTGCGTTCATGAGTATAGGTACACACACACACAATTTTTTTTTTAGTTTGTTCTGTTCTAATAAAGAGATAAAAGATTTTGGTATAAAATATAAAGTCGACGAATTTTCATGATTCGTACAGTGCAACAAGATCGCAGACCAGATTTTACCAATTTAGAATATCATCTGTTTTACCTTATCTATGAAAGTACAGTGCCTCGAAATCAAACACTTCCTGTGTCAAATAAATGGAGCCGCGTGCCGATGGTATACACTAGATACTAGATCTAGATCACCGCAGAACCCAAGCTTCGACGCGCGCCGGGCTGTTCAGCTTTTAAATTAAATTAAAAATTATTTTAAAATGCTCATAATTTAATAGAGCCGAAAAAATTTATCTGAGCCTACTTTCCTTTTAGGCGAATTTTAACTGAACCATTTTTCAAAAATACAAATATTTAGAATGAAGTCGATACATTGAAGGTGAAGTAGATATAAGCGATTAGCAAACGTTGGGGGTAGAAGCAGATTTTGAGAAATTCTCAAAAATAATGGAGATCAACTTCAATTCAAATAAAGTGATATCACTGATACCTACCTATACGGCTATAACCCTATAAGTACCTACTAGTACTAGATAACTAAACAATACCAAATGAGTTTCCATTCCGTTTTCAGTTCCAGAGTTCCAGTTAAGTACCACGGTCCACAAACCACAAACGCAGTATACATATTCCATATTTCAAATTTGATCTACACTCTACAATCTACACCGCAGACGCAGAGAACCAGTACAGACAGACTTATCCAATATCCAGTTTTATTTCGGCATTCGGTGTTAGCTGACGTTTGTGTTGTGGCTTTAGGTATTTGTTAGTGGCGCGGTAAAAAAAAGCTGTCAATCGAAACCACTCTAAAGTAGTCACAGTGAAGATAAGAAAAGAAAGTTGTTGTTTATTTCTTTTGTTTCTTTAAAAAAGTTTTGATTTCTTTTTTGATCTGAAGTAACTGAAATAGATACGATAGTGAAATTGATAAACAAACAAATAAACTGCAAAAAATCTTTTCGGAATTGCAAAAATGCCAGAGTAAGTAATAAAGTAAAAATGTTGAATAACTTGGTTGTTCAACTTAAGTTAATCTGTTTTATTTACATCTTCTAAGTTGGCAACGCACGCCTTAAGTTTCAATAAATTTTAAGCAAATGAATTTCATATTTGAACAAAATGACCAAAATTAAGACAAAAACTAGGCTAAAGCCCGGCATGGCCCTGTCATGTGTTTTGTGTACAAGCACATTTATATATTTAAGTCAGGTGTCATCTTCTTTACTTATCTTTGCGAGTGAAACAGGGTTACCAGAATCTCAATTAGGTACCTAAACTAATAAAAACACTACGCTAAGGTCTGTTTCAACATGTTGAATTGGCTCTACATTTTTTTAGGTCATGCCGAACGGGGATACTTTTATTTTGTATAGAGTCATTTATTTTTTAGAAATTTTTTGGGAACCTTCTCTTGTTATTTTTCATAATTTATTAATCTTTTAATGTTCAATTTAAATTGACAGTTGACACATAAACTGTTTTGTTCAAAGGGTGTCTTTTTTTTTAATGAAATAAAACACATAGAAATAAGTTTCATTGTCATGGTATTGGTATTGGTTTTAAATAAAACCTATTCTTGTGCTATATTCTTATAGTGCTTATAAGCGATTTCGGGCATATGAACCTACAGGACCAACGGCTGGCTCGAAAGAAAGCGTTATCGTAAATTCAAATTTTTCGGGTAACTGGGGCAGCTTTCAAAACCAGTTTGAAATCCGAAAATAAAGTGGTGTTAGTAAATTCACTGACACAGCTTTATATTCAGCTTTAATACGTGTATCACAGATGGATCACGTGTTACAAAAGCAACAATGTAAACAAATGGAAGTTGCGGGGGAAGAGAAGAATGGTTTTCCCTCTAGTTCTTTATTCCTCTAAGATTTTGACTTTTCTACTTTGTACAGTAGTGCCAGAAGTGTAGTTTTTGTATGATCGAAAGATGAAATTATTTTAAAGTGCACTTCAATAACAGAAGCCAAAAATCAACTTAAGACCAACAGTTTTTGAAAAAGTTTCAGGAAAAAGTTCTCTGCTGGCAACACAGCAAAACAGCCTACTTTGACTGAACACAACAAAGTTTTTTATGTCAGTTTTTTTATGAAAAGTAAAAAATTTTAAAAACAAGTACAAATATAAAGAATGTTTTGCATAACATGCGACAAAATCTCAAGACGGATAGTTGGGGTCTTGAAGAGAAAAAATTGTATGTGCAGAATTGCTTAGGCAGAACGGTCGCTGCTACAAATAAAAATTTTTTTAAAACCAACTAATTAGTCTACCACCTTTCACTATAATAGGTTTGTTCGTTGAAGCCTTGGGGTCGCCACAAAGAGTTTTTGGAGAAACCTAAAGTCCACCTGAATGTCAAATTTAGTGTTTTTTGGGTCGCTGCTACAAATAAAAAAGTTTTTTTTAAACCAACTAGGTAATTAGTCTACCACATTTCACTATAATAGGTTTGTTCGTTGAAGCCTTGGGGTCGCCACAAAGCGTTTTTGGAGAAACCTAAAGTCCACCTGAATGTCAAATTTAGTGTTTTTTGAGCCCTAGGGTTGACCTATGTAAGTTTTCCCTCAACTCGCCCTAGGTTTTTGCTGTGGCGAGTTGAGGGCTGTCAAATGGCATGTATTTTTTTTTTTAATGACAGAGATGTGTGTGATTTGTGGTTGAGCGTTTTTTAAAGACTGGAAAACCCAGTTTTTTTTTGACAACTCATAGGGGTTGTCAAAACCTGGGTCAACCCTGGGGAAAGTTCAACGAATGAACCTAATGATTTTGAAACCTAAAGCTTTCTTATCAACTTTTTAATTCAAGTTTTTTTCAGTGAGAAGTTTTTAGATTATCAAGTCTCAACTTTTAAAGTAAATTTAAAAAAAAAAAATCAAATACAATTTTTACAAATTTTTGCATTATTAATGTTCATGTTTTTTTCAAATTGTGAAAGAATTTCAAGCTTCTTTCTTTCAGTGCTATTAAAGAAACGAAAAGATAAGGTCTATTTCCCCCTCCTTTGGGTTGTTTTTTATTTTTCAGTTCTTATTTATTATTTATTTATTTCACGAACAAGCAATTAGCTCAACAGATTACATATAACGAAATAAAAGAAAAATCTTAAGATCAATTTAAAATTATGTATATAATAACAAAGTTTTAATTTCTTAAAAATAAGTAATACAATTCATTTCGGAATTTATCTCTGGAGAAGGGCAGATCAATATGACCACAAATCTGATTAAACTCTTTAATTGATCTTGAAATTGGTCCACTCATGCCTAAGTTAGTTCTGTGCCTTGATTGAAAAAGAAGATTTATAGCCCTCATATTCCTCTCTTGAGCATAAACACAAAAATTAAGGACAACAAGAAAGGACACTTTATATGATAACAAAATATCTCGCACAAAAATTATGTCATGACTAGTTCTACGTGATTTGAGGGACTGCAAACCTAGAAGATTTTGCCTAGCTATGGAATTTAGAAGAAAACACCATCGCATTTTGTAAAATGCATATGTATCTACTTCGTAAATCTATTCTGAACTTTCTGAATTCGATCTGAAAAAGATTGTTGATGAGGATTCGACTCTAGGTTGGGTTTTACAAGTGAGGTATAAAGAGACACAAGGGTGTAGGGGTTGGTAAAGTCTGTTGAGTTACTTTTGAAAAATCCCAACATTGAGTTAGCTTTTGATATAATATTTAGCTTCTATATGTGGTGTAAAAGAGAATTTAGAGTCAAAAATTACGCCTAAATCTTTGAATTTTTCAGTTCTCTGAAGAGGGTTGCAATCAAGATAATATGAAAACTCTTGCTTTCTTGAGATAGAAATCACAAAACATTTCTTGGAGTTAAGATTCAAACGATTTAACATACACTATCGAAATAGATTATCAAGATCCAATTGGAGTTTTTGACAATCGCTTATAGAGGTTACTTTTAGAAAAAGTTTCAGATCATCTGCGTATATGAGACATTTGCTGAAGTTAACACAGTTAACAATATCATCAATAAATATCATAAACAGCAGAGGACCTAGATGACTACACTGTGGAACACCAGAGGTACATTTTATCTGCCTTGAGGTATATTCGTCAATTTTGACTTTTTGAACCCTTCTTATGAGGAAGGACTCAAGAGTGATTCGCTCGGGGATACAAATATGTTTGTATTTATTCCCAGTGTGTATGCTTGACCGCTACTGATCTTAAAAGTTTTCGGAAGGTAAAATCACATAAAATTAATTGAGAACTGCAGGATTCTATTGCATTTTTTTCCGTGAAGACCCTTCTTTGAATTTGATGAAAAACCATCAGAAGTACAAAGAAGAATGACCTTTCTATACAAGTGATCAGCTGATAGAGAATTTACTTTCTTTTCGTTCAATGTTTGTTTTTTTTTATTTAAGTGTGCATTAATTTCAATATCTGAGTCATTTAAGTTACAAGGCAAATTGGAAAAAGTAAACTACAATCGTTTTGCAACGATATTTCTGTTTTATACGTTTTTCTGTTTATAAACGATGAGTTTTTATATTTCACACCTGTTTGGTGGAAATATAAAAAGTGCGTCTATATGAACCCAACACAAGATCATTCGAGTCGTTTGGGGAGGAAAAAGAATCGGTGGGCCTTTTTGAGAAATTAGAGGTGAAAATACACATCGTGTTACTCGTGTCGGTTAAGGTTTTCAAATCAAATGACTCCAATAATCCCTTTTTTAAGATTGACCAATAGGAAACAAAGTTACCTTGTTTATCAGAAATGACTGAGTGGTTTCGTTTTAAACGAACCAACACGTGCAACACCGTCGGTCGGTGCATAGGTATAGAAATAGTAGGGGAGCCCAAGAGGGGATTTTGCGCGTTACTCGAGCGCGTCAGAAAATCATATAGGGAGAAACCTTGCATCTTGTAATGTACTCCTACCATATATGAACCCTTAATGTTGGGGTGTACGTTGAGGGCAACCCGTCAGATTAGTAAAAGAAATCGAATCTCAGAAAAACTCAAGCGCATCAGATTAAGAGAAGGTCAGTTAATTACATCCAGAAAAGTGTATATTTCAACAATCTGACAATTTAAGCGTGGCCTAAGTAAGTAGGCGAGTCACAAAGGTGTAAAAAACATCGACATTTTGAAATACTCGAGCGCGATTAATTTTTTTTTATTTTGAAGGTAATCCTATCAGGATTACGGAAAACATATAATCTGACATTTTTCTTGGGGCGATTTACGAAAATCGTCAATAAAAGGTATAATATATGATGGTTAATATCTCGCTTAGTATTGATATTAGCAATTTGGTCCAAAAGACCTTTTTTGTAGGAAACTAAATTCTCTACAAGTTTACGAGATAACTGCGAAAAAACGTGAATTTTATGGAAAAATCTAGATTAGTGGCACGTACTACCTCGCCGGTGTGAGTAACGACTGCCGCAATCAGGACTTTTGTAGAACGTTCAATTTTGAGAAACAATCATCTTCGGTTAAAGCGATCCCATGAAATACCGCTGAGCTATAGAAATTTAAAAATAAAAAATCAGAGTTTTCGTGTATTTTCAATGGGAAATCTTCACACCTGACACCTCTTGATCGAGCACTTAAAATTAATATTAAGGGCTCAAACTTTCAAGGATTTTTTTTTTTTTTAAGTATTTTCAACAAAATTTCAAATCAAAATTTGTATATATACTGGCTAACCCGCCCGGCGTTGCTCGGATTTAAGTTATTTAAAAAATTATCAGGAACACCCGCCGAACTAAGCTGAAGATAGCCGGAAATTTTCTAGTTTCACGTTGCCGTTTCCGTGGAAATGTTGTCATGAAATATAGTCTATGTAGAGGTAATAAAACATTCTAATGTCGAAAGAATTTTTGATATTGGCTCAGAATTTCAAGAGTTCCCGTTCTCGTTCCCGTTCCTTTCCTGTCCCGTTTCCGTGGTAATTCTGGGATGATACAATTATAAAACTATTCTCAGAACCACCAAATATATAATAATAAATTTACTTGAGAATATAGTTGATATGACATTTACACTGAGACTGTAAAATCTAATATATAAAATTCTCGTGTCACAATGTAAATTAAAAAAACAATGTTAAGGGTAGATTGTTATCATTTAGGGGTATGGAAAATAGATATTAGCCGATTCTCCGACCTAAATCGATTAAATACACACCATCATATGAGAGGTGACCCATAAGCATTGGATGCAACGGACGCAACTAAAAAAGTAGCCCAACTTTTAACTTTTTGCGTCCGGCAGAACTGATGACATTAGCTGTCAAAACCAAATTGAAGTTTTCTCTTCTGCTGGTGATGGAATAAGTAAAACTGATACCTCAGAGATGTGACTCATTTTTTGTTTTTACTGCTACTGAAATAACAAGGTAGTATTTTTGATCAGATTTTATTACAAAAA
Source organism: Melanostoma scalare (assembly GCA_949752695.1). NCBI lineage: Eukaryota > Metazoa > Arthropoda > Insecta > Diptera > Syrphidae > Melanostoma > Melanostoma scalare. The sequence goes on from OX456986.1 coordinate 58,257,574, forward strand.
TGGTTTAAATAACCAAAAAATACTTTCAAATCCATTTTTATTTATCGAGTTCGAGATTTGAGAAATAAATTCATGATTACATTATTCAACCAATCGACCGCAAATCATTTTTATTTTTTTTTTTATTTATCATTCAATACCGAGAAATTTTTTTTAGCAAAGAAGGAGAACAGGAAAAAAATCACTTTATTCGCACGAATTTTTAATATGTAATTGTAAGTGAATTTGTGCAACTATCAATAACCACTTGCATACTTTTAATTGAACTGCAGATTTGAAATTTTTTTTCTTAGCATTTTACTTAGCAAAGCTTGCGTTAAGGAATTCGCCTAGTTTTTGACAAACTGTCTACATGGTTTAATGTCCAACTTATTGTATTACTAAAAGATGAAGAAAAATTCACATATAACTGCATACTAACAGCAGGATTCTTACAAAAATTCACAAGTCACAACGTTGTGACCTGCTGAAAACCACATCACAATTTGAGTGTTGAGTGGAAAACTGTGACTTTTCTGGAAAGTTGTGATTCGTGAGCCATCAGTGACTTTGGACACAATCGGGCTGTAGATATAAATACAAATATAAATTTACAAATGTATAAATTTACATCTATATTTGCTTTAATTTTATTTTGTTTTTACTAATAAAAGCGATCTCTCTCAAAAACTTATAGAGATTATTTTCGAAATATACTCTTTATAATGAAAGTCCTCACTTTTATACTTTGTACTCATAATTTGTACTCAAAATTCCTTACTCCGATGTTCTTCGGAAGATACTTTTATGAAAACCTTACAAAGTTCTACCACCTCCAAAAAACGATAACTGTGAAAAATTTCTTGAAGAGCTCACCCATCTCTAGTAGCAGTTGATTCATTGACTCATCTCTAGTTTCTCTTATTCATTTTGACTAATTTATATCTGTCAAAACACCTCAACGGATTCTATGGGTCACCCCAATCCGTTGTGTCCGGTAAAACTCATTGCTGTCAGTTGAATCCGGCAGCGAACGGACGCAACGGATTCTATGGGCCGGGGCCTTAAGACATCAAGTTGAACCCTCTGTATAAAAATCTGACGCGCTCGAGTATTTCAAGGTCACGTTTTTTTTAAATTTTTAAAAATCAGCCATGACTTATGGTCACGTTTAAATCGTCAGATTATTGAAGTATACACTTTTTTGAGTTCACTTTACATTCACCTTAAAAATCTGACACGCTCTCTATACGCCCAACTCTCCCCAGTTAATCGTCAGATTAATATTTATCGGTTATCAGAAAGACAAAGCGCGTATACTCTATGAATATCTGACGCGCTCGAGTATTTCGATGTGACTATTTTTTTTTACATTTTTAAAAATTGATACACGCTCTCCGCCCCACTAAAATGGAAAACTTGACATAAACTTTTTTTCGTTTTAGAACGTAACTTCGCAATCCAATAAGTCCCCATTACGCTTTAGTAACTGCAAATTTAGCATCCTGGGCTCCCCTACTAAGACTTCCTTAGATTTGTGAAAAGACTACGAAAGATGGGGTAGTATATTCACCTTGTTTCGAATAATTATAACTATCCGAAACAAGGAAAAACTTGATTATCAATGGAACACCAAATTCTTTCAGAAACTATTACGATTTCTGTTTGTTTTGAGTGTTGATTATGATTCTTCAGTATTTGATTGCATCTGGTACCCCAATAAAATCATCGTCACTGTTAATGATTTTCTAGAGCAACCTCAAATTTCCAAGGAAACAATTACGATTTCTGTTCGTTCTGCGTTCTCATGGTTCAAAAATTACACTAGTGACGTCATGTCTGTTGCAAAATATCCAAGTCTCTAATGTTTTTTCTATATCCACTAAAAATAAAGCTATTAATTTTTTTTTGCTCAAATTTATGTTTACTCATATTTCGAGTATGTATGTAGGTAGTAATTACCTATATATGGATATGGACATTGTTTAACTGCACTTTAATATTATTTTTGTGATTAAATAGACACCTCTTAAAAATTAACTACAAGTGGTAACATCTGCTGTTCTTCAAACTCAGTGATCTGTGAACATAAGAAAAATTGAAACACAAACATAAAAAAGATCTCTTTGATCATTTCTTCGTGATCTTAATAATTTGTTCACACTTTATTATCATAATAACATTCGAACAAGAAAGCAAGAAACAATTTTCGGCTTTTTGAAAACCTATGCGAATGAAGATGCATCAGACGAAGATATAATTTAGAAAACTACCTACTCGTCAGTGAATGAGCCCGTGACCAATTTTGGTGAAGTAAGTAGGAAGCTGAAAGGCTAGTATTAATGAGCAAAAACTTTCCCTATGCAAGCACAGACGAAAGCTCATCAGCATTTCAAATTAAAATAAGAAGAGAGAATAATTCAATTATAAAATAATTAATACAAACCCGATCGCGGTTGCGAAGAGAGATATCTTTTGAATAATGACCTTTACCAAATTACTTTCACTGGAACTTGAACTTTACAAACACGTAGGTAGTTGCCCGTTTCATCATCTCCCAAATAGTGAATCGTTAAGTTTTCGATAAAGCTGTCGACTTGTGGTGACCAAAAGCAGCTAGTTATTTTCTCAAAGGGAAATATCTATTTTTTTTTTATTTCTACGAAAGCTGGAGTTCACACGATGTAAAATAGTGTAATCTTTGTCACCTTTTGTTTAAATTTTAGGTACACTCCCTTTCACTTTTTTTTTTTACTTTCTTTGTTCGATATCTTCTTTACCTTTCAGAAGAAAGAAGAAATATAAAAAAGTGGAAGTATCATTTTTTGGCTGCTGAATGGATTTTGATTTTTCGCAAAAGTAACTGGTCGCTATCAGAAAATCGATGTTCTTTTTATTTCATTGATGAAAAAAAAAACACATGACAATCAAGGTGTTTGGACCAATCTACGAAAAAAAATCTTATTCTATTAACAGTATGTATATACGTTGCAGTCAATCTGCCTTCGTAAACTAAGCGCGAGAATAAACTCAACAACCAACATGTTTTCCTTAATGCTTTAGTCGTGTGAGCTGAAAAAAAAAAATCATTTTTTCAGATGAAGCTCATTTTGATCTTGGCGGGCAAGTAAACAAGTAAATTGTCGCATTTGGGGCACAGAAAACCCGCAACGCATACATTGGAAACCCGATACACCCAAAACGAGTAACTGTTTGGTGCGGATTTTGGTCCAGAGGCATTCTTCGAAAATGAGCAAGGAGTGGCCGTTACAGTCAGTGGCGATCGTTATCGGGCCATGTTGAACGAATTTTTGTTCAAAATTGAAGAGGTGGATATTGGCAACATTTGGTTTCAACAGGACGGCGCTACGTGCCCCACAGCCGAAGCTACACTCGATGTTTTGCACCCTGTTTTTGAAAAAAATAAGTTATTTGGCGGACCCTTTAGATAAGCCGTTGGGAATCGGTAGAATTTTGTAGGCCATCGATTCCCTTGGATAACTTTAAAAATTGTGTGATCATGTTCTTCCACTCTTTGTTAAAACTTTCACATGGATCCTATTGTATGAAGATCGAGTTCAAAATAAAATATTTAAACTTATGTCGCTTTTCATTGGACGGAAAGAACCGTTCAGGGGCGTGCAAGAACATTCTCAAATCGTTTGATTAGTGCAAGAAGATAGCTTCTCATGATTCTGAGAATTGACTGCCAGTTCTCGATTTGAAGTGAGAACTGAGAATCCACTCAAGAAGCACTACTACTTGCAAGTTGCAACTCAATTTACAAAAAAAATCATTTTAGGAATATTTTTTGAAGTGAAACTTCTTATGCGACTTCCAACAAGGTTGCGTTAAACGTTTAACGCGGATTATCGATTGCATACTTTTCGGCACAGCTCGCAATTTGTTGATATAACAGTTGTATCAAAAGTTTGTCTTAAAGAAACAATATCAGTTCACTAAAAATCAGTTTCTACCCCTTTCTATTTTCATTTTCACATTTTTTATGAGCTATAAGTGTTTTTCTCATTCAAAGACAATTTTTCAAACTGAACAGAAATAATTTTAGGCATTAAAATGAGTGCTTCCCAGGGTGACACCTTTTTCATTCCCTTATCTTTGGAACGGCTGAACCTTTAATTTATTTTTTTTGTGTTTCGAAATGAGATTAAATAAATTAAGTGAGCTTTTTTTTGGTTTCTGTTTGAAAAGTAAGTCGAACCTGATGTTATTTTCATTGGCGTAGTTATGTTGGAACAGCTGTTAATTTTTCTATTTTCAACATAATTAATCGAAAAATAATGTAAGGCCTGACTCAAACATTTTATTGAGAATTTTTTATAGTTTAATATTTTAAATTAATAAAAACAAAAAAAAAATCTTTTTTTTAACATTTTTCACATTTTCCTAATTAACTACTTCGTGTTTCGTATTTGAGTTGTTTTCCTTATTTCACTGAGTAGCTTATGTTATAAGCTTGGGAGTTGATAGAAAGTTTTTTTTTTAAATAGCTTTTGTTCAACACTACAAATATTCACAGAAGAAGCATATTTATCATGATTTTTTTCCCCTATGAAATTTACTTTGCACACCACGGAAAAAAGTCAGTAGTTCAGCTAGAACTCACTGCTATATGCCTAGCGCTTTTTTCTCTCTTTCTATCTCTCTCTCTTTTTTCTCTGTTTCGACTTTCAACGCCTCATTATAGGTCTGTTCGTTGAAATTTCCCCAGGGTTGACCCAGGTTTTCTTGACAACCCTGTGAGTTGTCAAAAAACCTGGGTTTTCCAGTCCTCAAAAAACGCTAAACCACAAATCACCACACATCCCTGTCATTAAAACAAAAATACATGCCATTTGACAGCTCTCAACTCGCCACAGCAAAAAGTTAGGGCGAGTTTGTGGGAAACCTAGGTCAACCCTAAGGCTCAAAAAACACCCAATTTGACAATCAGGGTGACTTTAGGTTTCTCAAAAAACGCTTTGTGGCGACCCCAGGGCGACCATAGGGCTTCAACGAACAAACCTTATATAATCTTGAATTCTCGTTGTTTTGAGAGGGATCTTTACCTGAAAAAGGTGACAAATCTCATAAGCCTAGACAATTTATTAAGAGCTTGAGGTGTCCATGCGATGATGGTAAGCATGTCTGTCTATTATGAGGAAATTGGAGGTTTTGATATGAAACACTTCGTTTTAAAAACCAAAGCTGTCAAGGAGTATAATTTCGAAAAAGAATATCGTTTTCTTCTTTTGTTCTTTTTAATCTACAGTGTAAGGATGTCGGAGATGGCAAAATATATCGATATACATATATCAAAAATTATCTCGAACAAGAAAAAAAAATCGATATATCGATATATTTACAAACTGAATTTTGCGGCCTTTAAAAAAGAGTAAAATGTGGGGGTACGTTTGACCTCTCCGTCTGTGTTCCAACCGAGGCCCGAAGGTCCAGTATGAATGCCTTAGCGACATCCATATTTTTTAGAGTGGCTCAAGCATTGTACATAATATATAGAAACTATAGTAAGTTAAAAAAGCGATTTAACACACTAATGGACCGGAGGACACCGGCACCGGTGTGGCGCAGCAACCGCTTTTATACACACAAACAAGGCCGTCTTTACGCCTTTGGGGGCCCTGGGCACTTTTTGAAAAAGGGGCTCCTGTATGATTCTATAAAAATGTTTATTGTGTAGTATAGGTATAAAGAAAAAATGGGCACGACTGGGTCGCACGAACTTGCGATCGTTTGCTAAGTACAATACCAAAATCTTAAGACTGAGTAAAAGGTTTTAGTATTAGCTCTTGATATATTTGGTGGTAAAGGGTGGCCAACTACACACTAATTATGAAAATTGAATTAAATCACGCAAAATATTTAAAAAAATTTAATTAAATATTACAAAAGTTTCAAGCAAAAATCTAAAAACGCCATATTTTTGCAATCGCTATTACATACAAACCCTTAAAATTTAATTAAAATCGTTAGAGCCATTTTTTAAAAAACCGGTTTTTTATTTTTTCAAAAAATGAGGTTTTGAAAATTCAAGTACACAAGGTTTAAGATCTTGCTAAGAGATGTTTTGACAAAAAATTTGAAATAAATCAAAGATACTGTTTTGAAAATATTCGAAAAAACAAATTTTTTTTTTTTTAAATTATGAAAATTCGAACTAGATTTTTGAAATATAGATATGCAATCTTTCTCACACAATTTAGGACTTCTTAAATATGAAATTTCCTCAAAATCGTGTTAGCCTTTCGCTAGAAAATCGGCTTTGAAAAAAACGGTACTATGGGAGGTACCGTTTTTAGACATTTTCCAAAAAAAAATTTTACATCATTAGAACAGTTATTCAAAAATAATACCTCACGTAAAATTTTATTAAAATCGTTAGAGCCATTTTCGAGAAAAGTAGGTATTATCATATCGGTTGTATGGCAGGTACCGTTATTTTAAGACTTAGAGGCCCAATTCTAAAAACCCCTCTGTAGGCTACTCCAGAGACCATAACTGCAAATTTTGAAGAAAATCGCTCAAGCAGTTCAGGCTGTAGATCCATATACAGACAGACACACAGACACACAGACACACAGTCACACAGTCACACAGACACACAGACACACAGACAGACAGACAGAATTGCAGGACCCACTTTTTTCGTATTCTCTATCATCGTAATTTCATTTTTAATTGTTATCTCAAATTTTTTTTTCTGCACGATTGCAAGACTGGCCTTATAGTACCTATAATCGCAAGTAAAAAACACATAACTTTGAATCAATATTTTATCAATCATTATAAATCATTATAAAATTAAATATTTATTACAGCATGTTTATGTTTTAACATAAACGTTAGCATAAACATAAATAATATAAAAATAAAAACAAAATAATAAATTTTTCATATAAGAATTCAAAAATAAACAAAATTTAAATAACAGAAAATTAAATTCAGATATAGTTTAAGGAATGTAGTTTAAGGAACAAAATGTTGATATGCAAAAAGAAGGACAGAGAAATGTTTATTGAAGCAGTCTTTTTCTTGAATTAAGATTATCAAAATCATTGATTATCAGCTAGGTTCCAGAAATCGAGTGAAATGAAACCGAAATCGAAATTGCAAATCGAGTGAATTTAATTTCAGTGTTCTGCATTTCGATCGATTTAATCAGTTCGTAAACTTTTCGAAATCACTTCAAATGAAATTGAAAACAGCTGATACCTGTCATCTAATCTGAAACTCAATTTATTTGATTTCAATAGTTTCTTGAGTTTCCTGATCAGAAAATTAAATATAAGTGCTGTTCTTATTGCTTCGGTTTTGGAAATAAAAAAAAAAAAATGTGCGACAGAGAAAATAAAAAGACGTAGATTGAGAGACATTTCTTATCCATTAATTGCAGATGCAACGTGTGTATTGATATGTGGCAAGTGAAGTATTTTCATGTTTTTATTGATAAATTTGTTTCATATGATTCTTTTTATTATTACTGACTTTTTTCCATCCAGTTGTATCTTTCTGTTTCTCCCACAAAGAACCTGCGACGACACGATCTCCTTTCATGAATCCTTGGCCAAGAACTTTATATTGCTCATAAAGTTTATGAATATTTCCTCCCGTGCAGTATTTTTATTCTTTCCCTTGTTTAAAACAAATTTCTAGTAAAATAAACAGTTTTGTGTGGTTGCAACGGAGTTTTTTTACTTAAATTTTTAAACGTGTCTTTTTTCTTCTACCATTCCACACAGATAAATTAGGGTGATTTGAAATCACTTGGAAACCGGCGAAATCGAATTGTGGAACACAACGATTTCGTTTCACTTGAATTTCGAAAAATATGAAATCGATATCGATAAAAGTGAAATGCAGAACACCCAATCTTAATTTCGATCGATTTCAATTTCATTTCATGTGAATGTGAAATGTGGAACCTAGCTGTATATCTACAAAATCGATACCTCGGAGGATGTCGCTTTTGATTGACATCAGCGACAAACTATAGTCAATCTTTCTTGAACCATAAAATTCTAAGTGCAATTTCAACTTTAGGAAATTCATCTTCAACTTTATTTGTTTTTAAGAAATTATAAAGTTCTAGCATATTGCCAGTTTTTTAATTTTCGTGTAGAATAGTTTTCCAGTATTCTTTAAAATTCAGGCATTCAGCCTGTAGTTCATCTCCGCTTACATCTTCAGTGTAAAATTTAGCAAAAGATTTGTAGTTTTCTTTTAAGTCTTCTGAATTCAGGTATAAAAAAGTCAAAACGTTGGCCAATATTCGTATATGAACCTAGTCGCTGTTTCAAATCAACGCTTAGAGTGTCAACAATGGAACCTTTCTTTAGCAGTCAAAATTACTGAGGGTTCAGAGGCGTCAAAAAAAGTCTGTTCTACACCTAGTCCTTTCAGAAAGGTTCTTATACTCGAAATCCGGGTTTTTTTTCTGGATGATGAATCAAAATGAAATGAAATTATGAAAATTGTCCTTGAGCCCAATTATAGATTCATCGATTGCACTCAGCAAATCTAACATTCTTTTTGCAAAGACTAAGAGCTTCCTGTCTGGCCTCTCGTGCCTGTCGTAAATCGTTAAAGATAGGGATCAAAGCTTCTTCAATTTCTTGATGATCATATAAGGCGCTTAGTTCATCAGCTCGCGCTGACCATCTGGTTTGAGAAAGACTTTTTACAACTTTTTTTGAACCTAAATGAGCAGTCAACACACTTCATCTTTGAAATCTAAAAAATTGAGTGCCGTTCATTCCAGAGTATATCTAATAATGAATAGGGACAATCTCTACACAAATGCGACGCCTACATTCACAATAGACAACAAAAATAAAAAACCCACGATTAGTGAAAACAGGCAAAAACTATTAATAGTAACTCTTTCGGACCATCGCATCGCAAATGTCAGAAGGATACACAAGAAGTTTTCCCATCTTCACAACACCATTTACCTTCGATCGATCGATGTTTTTTCTGATTGAATTTTTAAAAGTGTCTTTTTTTCTTGAAAATAGACGTATAGAGGTTGAATGTTGTTTCAGCAATTTGGGGGCCCATGGTGATTGCGGGGCCCTGGGCCTGAGCCCAGTGGTAAAGAGGGGTCTGCACACAAATGTAAGACCAATAGCTTGGAATGGAGACTGCTAAGTTGGACTGGAGACAATAGGTTCCCCACTGTCAAAAAGTCTACACAATTCTTCTATAGTTTCTCAATTCTGGCAACGATTGCAGCACGGAAACTGTCCTGAATAGCAACACTGCCTTCTACCTTAGTAGAAGTTTTTATTTGCCTAAGCCCTCTTTGGAGTAAGTTTGCAATGGGTATTGCTAAGCTAGCTAGAAACGTATGTCTTTCCTTGCTTCCTTAAATGCTGTAAGGACTTATCATACGTCAGAAGAGATGGGGCTCTCTTGTACTTAACGTCTTGTCTACTTATCTTTTCTGTAGGGAATTTTAGTACCATAAATGGATTATTTGTTCTCCTAGCCCCACAAAAAGCTTCAAATAGATATTGGTGATTCCAAAAAACCAAATAATGTAATAAATTATTGCATACACAATACCTACCTACACATCAATGTGGTTAAATAGTTAAGAGAAAGTTTGTCTAGCAAGATTCCTTTCCTAAATAATATTGCAGTTGAACAAAGTTAAGCGACAAATAAAATTTAAAATCATCTCGATATCAAAGATTTTTTTCTGTCAAAGTCCATAATTCCAACAAAATACGCAACCGGTATGCTAATTTTAATCACCGGCAAGTGAGTTATATCTGGGCCTGGGCACATATTGAACTCATGATTGAGATAATCAGTTTTGCAAATTTAATTTGTTTGAAAACAAAAATTATCCTATACTTGAATATTTTCTTTACTTGTGTGAGTTTTGTTTATTAATTCTCCTACCAAGCCCACACCATGACCAATGCAAGCAAAAGAAGAAATAAGAAGAAACAAGAAAACTAGTTTTTGTTTACCTCTATTTGTGGAGAAGAAAAAAATAAATAATAAAACCATTGAAAGCACGAAAAATAAACTCGCTGGAATAGTGTGAAGTGATTTTTTACAAATTGGATACAGACCAAATTTAGACGAGGGGCATCCGGAGCAGGTATATGATGAAAATCTTCTGTCAAGTGCTAAGTTCCGTTCCAATGCATGTTTGAAGATAAACGAAGTGTGTTGATCGGAAGATAAATAAAATACCACGATAGACTTACATACATATTACACTGTAACTATGTAACTTATGATAAAGATGGTGATGTACATTTCTACTACACATGCATCTGTGAATATTTTATGGATGTGTGACGTCGGCGTTACTAACGATGCTACGCGACATCAAAACCTGGATATTTAATTGCGTTATGACTGCGCGATTTGATTTTTTCTTTTGTAAGTTTGTTAATTATTTTGAATGATTAACATAAAGGGTGTTTTTTTAGACTTAGAACTAAAAACGCATTTAATTTAACTGTAGGTATGTCCAAGAATTTAATATAAAGACAAGGGTTTGTCGTTATGTTTTAAAAATTATTTCGCGGAAGGCTCGAAAAAATTTCGATCACTTTTTGCAGCATTTGGAGCCGTATGTCAGTAATAACGCGTCGAATTTTCTTTTCCAAGGTGTTCAATCGTCTCGGGTCTGTCTGCGTAGACAAGTAACTTGACATAACCACACAAAAATAGTACGGCGCTGTTAAATTGACCGATCTTGGAGGTAACTCACAGGTTTACAACTCGAAATTATGAAAAAATTGACATCAACAGCGATATTTTTCGAGATAATTTACAGAACGTACGCAGTGCCTAGTGGTCGTGTGGCTTCAATTCATCCACGATGAAATCTTTCAAACCAAACTGAGCATACATCGAGTGACAGCTGTCAAAAAGACCAAATATGAAAAAATTATTATGTCCGTTCGTTGAACTTTCCCCAGGGTTGACCAAGGTTTTCTTGACAACCCTATGAGTTGTCAAAAACACCTGAGTTTTCCAGTCCTCAAAAAACGCTGAACCACAAATCACCACACATCCCTGTCATTAAAAAAAAAAAACATACCATTTGACAGCCCTCAACTCGCCACAGCAAAACCTAGTTGGGGAAAACCTAGGTCGATCTCGTTTTGGTTACAAAATTCACTCAGCTCCAAAGTAAGATGCGATTTATGGCCATCAACAAATAAAATAACTGGCCGTTCTACTTTATCCGCAAGCAAACGATTGTGTACACAATTGGAAACATATTCTTAAAACGTTTCGCTTTTCATCCCGCCACTTTCAGACCTTCCCAAAAACCATGATTTTGGCATACTGTAGATAATATCTTTTGGTGGGCGCATATAGGGGAAAACAACCATTGGTTCAAACAATTTTCCATTAGCTGAGAAAACTATGAGCACTGTTATGGGCGCGTTCGTCACTAGTTAGATTTTCAGATTAACTAACTATTCTTGGCCTCTGATTGGCCAGACGTTAAGTTTTTCAGTTGACAACTCATCAGCTGTTAGTTTTTACCGATTCAGTTTTTCAGTCAGGAAAAGAAGGCTGAAAATCTAGATTCAGTTTATTAAGCTGTCAGATGCGATAAGTGACATCAAAAAATTATACTCGCCAAGTGATGGTGATTTTGTTGTGCGTGATTTTTATTGAAAAAATACAATTAATTAATTCTAACTCCATTAATGATTGTTTTTTACGCTTCTGAAATGTTTTTCCCAGTCAAGTCCACAAGTTAATGAATTTTTTTGACATAAACTCATCAAAATAGTAGCAACTGTAATGTCTTGTTAGATAACCGTTCGACGCAAAACTGAATAAGTTTTTCAGTTAATCTTAAAATCTGAATTCCAACGAACGCGCCCAATGTCTCCTTTTCATTTCCAGCTGCAATTTTGTAAATGTTTTTATAGCCTATTGGGACTAAAACTTTTCCAGTTTTTGGCCAGAGACAGAAGCTGGTTTCATCACCATTTAAGATTCTTGATGGGTTCTCCATGATGTTTTCCTGGCCAATGCTTTTCAAGTAATCTTCCAGATGGTCTCTTCTGTTACTTCTGCTCTACCCTTGCTCAGGGTTTCTGCTTCCCGTAGCGCTAAATATGGAATCCTCTTTAAAATCGCTTTCATCCATGTTCTTCCATTGCAGTCGTTTTTGAATGGTGTCTTTCTTTTTGTAGCTCTTATAATTTCTTGCACCGTAGTCTGCAGATCATCCATTTTCAGAGAAAACCAAATTTGCACATATCTGCACACCACTTCGCAATCTGTTGTTTCTTGTCGCATTCTCTCCGATGCTTCTTTTGCCTTTACATCGGTCATGCAATGTCGACAGACTTATACCGTATTTAATTGCCGTCTGCCTGATGCTGATCTTATTTTTCCTTACATCATCTAAGGCCTGAGCTATCTTGTCTGTGTTCATTCCTTAAACTCAATGCAAAAAAGTTGAAATGTAATGTGGATAAAATTACGAATTTCTTAAAAAATATGACTTGTCAGCACACTGAATGTTGCCACAATTTGGTGGCAGCAGAAGTAGACTTTCAACAGCTTGTATTTGTACAATTGCAGTTAAAATCCTTTATTAAAAAAGTTAATTAGAAAAAAGTTACAATATAGTGTTAGTATAAATAATTACTTAGTCTTCTAGTATTATCAAATTAATGCTGCTTCTCTATGGTGTTTGTTGGCTGGTCTTCTTTAACTATTTGCTGGTTAGTTATTTGCTGGGTTTTCTTGCTGTCCAAAGGTTAAACTGAATTCCGATTAGATTAGGTCAATTCAGGATAATTTTACTTTTGCACGTCTAGAAAATATTGATGGAGCCAAAAATTAACCTTCTTCGTATGTGTTTATGCAGAAAAGAAAATGTGTACAAGAAAAGATGGCTGGCAGACGAAAGTTTCACAGAAAAAAGATGGTCGACCATAAAAAAGATGGCCGGCCGATTACTTTCGATGACGTGGCCAGGGCAGTAGCTCCCCCTATGCGTCGGGCGGAAACTACCGCCACTTAGGGTGCACTTACACCAACAGTCCCCCCCGGTATTTCCGCACATGACGCCTTATCTCCGACGTCGAGGATAGCCAGCCTTACCGCAGGTCTCTCGTAAACCCCATCTTTGGTTTGGACTGTGGCTCTTCTCACCTGTCCGTCATTTGAAAGTTTTACTTTTATGATTCGGCCCTTTGGCCAGGTATTTCTGGGGTTGCTGGGTTCGATTATAAGTACTACATCACCCACTTCAAGAGGCTTCACAGGTGTTAGCCACTTGGCCCTGCGCGTAAGAGTAGGTAAGTATTCTAACACCCACCGTTTCCAGAAACGGTTTGCAAATTGTTGAGAGATTAACCAGTTTTTTCGCAGTAAGAGCACATCGTCGTCGAGCTTTGCTGCGGGCTTTGAACCACATGCCGAGCCTAACAGGAAGTGATTAGGCGTTAGAGCTTCTGGATTGTCTGGGTTGGTTGGCATGTACGTTAGAGGTCTGGAATTGATAATGTTTTCGATTTCCGTCAGCATATTACGTAAGAGCTCGTCGTTGGGGTTTCTAGTGGGCGCGATAGCGTAAAGTACATTTTTTACGGATCGTACTAGGCGCTCCCAGCATCCACCCATATGTGGCGAACCGGGTGGTATGAATTGCCATGATGTGGTTGTTGACGTAAACGTTTCAGCTACTCGAGTGTTTTCTACAGTTGCTGCTGCTTCTCGTAGTTCCTTCTCTGCCCCGTGAAAGTTGGTCCCGTTATCGCTGTAGAATTCTAGCGGCGTACCTCTTCTGGCGATGAAATTTCGTACGCACATGATGCATGAGTCGGCCGACAGCGTGTTACACTTTTTATTTCGCGAAAGTTAACTTTACGATGAATCGGAACTACTTGTCGCGATTGGATTATCCGAATCCAATTAATAAGAAACAATTAATAAAATAAACGAAATTAGAAACGATTGAAAGAAATGCACAACCGGTGTGCCGCGAGGTAAACAAACGAACTGTCAATCGCGCTGATAAGTAAAAGTGTAACACTCAGCAGGTAGGCTGCTGACACCACGACTAAGCTCAGCTGGGCTGGGTTCGTAAACAAAAAAAAGTAAGCGTAGCGCGATAACAAGATCGATCGCGAATTTAAGAACCGATTAATTTATTAATAAAAAGAATTGTAAAAGTATTTTCCAAGTACCGGGTGTACTGGAAAAAGATGGGCGCCAGGAAATTTTTAGGTGAAATTTCCAAACCAATAATAAAGGCTGAAATGTTAAGAACCGAATTGAAATACGATGTTTAAATTCCCAAAGGGATTTAAGGCTATTTATTTTGCTTTTATGTTGGGAAAACCTTACAAGAAGTGGGATTAAAAACCCAAATCTTTTCAATTATAAAATTACAATGGTGGACGGTTAGGTGAACCGTTTAAAAATGTAAACAAATGAAATAACCGGAAGATTGAAACGTTAATTGTTCTTTCCCGAAAAGAACAATTAATAAAGATTAAAAAGGGGTCGCGTGTCTCACAATTATTGAGAATTTCGACGGCAAAGATCAACCGAATACTAATTTGACAACACTTGCAAAACTATAAAACTCTACTTATCTTTTTTTCCAGCTACTCCTTCCTCCTTCAAATTTTCTATGCTCCGTCCGTCTGACGTTTTCTTCTCCTTTTCTCAATTTTACTCCTTCCACTGACTCTACAATCTTTTCCAAAAACTTTACTACCAATTTTAACACAACTAATCTCAAAATTATCTTCAACTTCCACTATTTAAACTTTCTTTCTCTCTTTATCAATTTCCAAATTAAAAACCACTTGTCATAGACTAGGTCAACCAAGAAGTGGTTGATCTTGTCAGTTTGTCCTTTCTCGACTTTCAAATTCACACACACATTCATACAACCGGCCAATCGTGTCTCGAGGTTTTCGGTCACGGCTTTCTAGCACATGCTGCCTTATGGCTGACAAGCACCTCCGTTGTCGAATTCCAGCGAGACCTTTCACTCGCACAATTTTCCAGTCACATTGAACTGAAAAAGTTGTTGGGTGTTTGTTCCCAAAACTTATCCAGCTCATTAGTCGAGATCAGACCCCTCCCATAAAACATGTCGAGAAAAATGAAAGTTCCTGAAAGTTGAAAATAATACTTCTGGGCATTTTCCCAGTTACTCTACTATATAATCTACTGAGTCACGGGAAGGATAAAATTCTCTGTGTTACAACTTTTCGAAAATTGAAGAAGGGAGGAAAAGCTAATAAAACCAAAATGAACTACTTTACCCTATTCGGTGGATCTTTGCGCAGATTTGGGGAAAAGGGAAAACTATTAACGTTTCATTCTTATGATTCGGTTTTACAATACTAAAAGTTAAATTTAGGGTGTTTACACTTGCAGCACTACGCTGCACAGTGTGTCTCATAACGAAGTATGGGGTTCACACGTGCCATTTCTATTGTTCTCCTCTGCGATATGTGTATGTATGTGTATAGTGTTGTGTGTGTGATATCCTGCTTGTGTAGTGTGTGTAATGAGATGTGTGCATGATGATTAGTGTAAAGATGATAGTTGTGATGATGATAAAGAATGATGGTATAAGTGAATGAATGTAAGCATGTGTAACTGATGATAATGATGTGAATGTCGATAAATGAGTATGATGATGTTTGTGAGTGACGAAGTATGACATTCAATTAAGTAAATGGTGTGCGAGTCTCCAGAGGCTTCTGGCTCGACACACCAAACGCCGACATCAGTTCAGCTCGTCCGCTGATTACGACATGCACCTATTTTGTCATTTGCTCAAAGCTATGTTTCGATCACATTGCTAAGAGCAAACCACGGAGAAATGATGGGACGAAGAAATGATATTGAAGGGTTTGAGGAAAAGAGAGGGATATCGAAATCAAAATAACTAAATGTAAGAATGGTTTTTGTTGCGGGAAAATTTACCGTAACAAGCGTGTGGGCGATTTCGATATGGACCGCTCTATAGTGAGGCAGGTGAACAGCACCCCCCACCGTTTTTCCGTTCTACGACCGAGAGTGACTGTCATAGGCCCGAAGTAGTCGACTCCCACGTATGAGAATGGTCTACAGAATGAACCAAGCCTCGCTGGTGGGAGAGGGGCCATGAGTGGTGGACGGGATCGAGCGTTGTTGATTTTACACGTTTGATACAGTTTCTTAACGTCTTTAACCGCGGACCTTAGATGCGAAATGTAGAATCTTTGTCGAATTAAGTTCACTACAGTCTCATCGTTTTGGTGTTGGTATCTTCGGTGTACTTCGTCTATTAGAAGCGATGTTGTTTTACACCTTCTCGGGAGGATAATTGGCTGCTTCAAGTCTGGGTCCACATTTGTCGCAAAGCAGAGTCTTCCGTTAGCCCGAAGAATTCCTTTTTCGTCCAGGAACGGGTTTAGGTTGAGAATCGAGCTGTTTTTTTGTAGTGCTCGGTTCATGGTTAGATCAGCTATTTCCTCAGCGTACCCTTCATTCTGTGCTTCTTTCAACAGGTTACTTTCAGCTGCTTGAAGTTCTTCTCGAGTAAGAGGGCCGCTTATTTTCGGTAATTTAGTTCTTCTTGTACTCACGTTGCTGATGAATCTGTGGACGTATGCCGTACTCCTGAGTAGTTTTTCCCATCTATTGAATTGACTCGCTCTATACATTTCTTCTTGATTACTGGCAGCGTGTATTCCAAGGAAATTAGTTTTAAGGTCTTCGATAGTAGATCCCGTGACTTCCTCTTTAGGCCAGCTGTCAGGAGGTAGCTTCAGAAACCCAGGTCCGTTGAACCATCTGCTGTCCGGCTTGAGGTCTGGAGGTTTTTGCCACTTAGTAGCTTCGTCGGCTACGTTGGACTTAGTAGGAATCCATCTCCATTCTTCAATAGCGGTGAGCTCTAATATTTCGCTGACGCGGAAGGCTACATATTGCCTGTACCTCCGATGGTCGGCTCTAATCCAGCTCAGAACGGTTTTGGAGTCAGACCAGAAGTATCGTTGGTTAAAAGAGATACCGTGGGATTCAATGATGCTTTTAGCGAATCTGGCACCGAGTAGGGCTGCTTGCAGTTCGAGCCGAGGTATCGAGAGCGATTTGAGGGGGGCAACTCTGGTTTTTGCTCCTATGAGGCAAGTTTCTACTACTTTGTTATGAAGATTCCTCACATAGGCGACTGCCGCGTAGCCATTCTCGCTTGCGTCCACGAATACGTGCAATTGGACAACGGAACCCCAGTCGGATGATATGTAGCACCGAGGAATCTCGACAGTTTCGATGACGGGTAGAAGGTTAATCCACTTTACCCATTTGGCATGTTCCTCGTTTTTGATTAGTTCATCCCACTCGATTTTTGAGCGCCAAACATCCTGGAGGAGCATTTTAATATACATAAGGAAACATGCTATTAACCCAAGGGGGTCGAAAATAGTCATCATGATCCTTAAGACTTCGCATTGGCGTTTTTGATGTAGTGAGCAGTACATGGGGAGCAAGTAGCTCCAAACGTCATAACCATCATGACGTATGTGTCAGGCTCACCATCCTGATCGTTTCCCCACAAGAATCGCTGATAGTTCTGGGGCCGAATTACGGCACACGCTATCGAATAAGTCGTATCGGAATTATGGGAATTTGGTATTACCGCTCACGATATCGAGTCATCTAGTACCACAATTCGGCATTCTCTCATCAGTAATCGATCGGAATTTCATTCGATGCATAAAGTGCTCTCTAATTCATACATGAAAGACTATCGAAACCATCTATTATCAATATTTCATTTAATAACACCATCCGAGTGTATTTTATGTTTAAATTTTCCGAAATTCGTACTAAATATTGTCTTTTTTTTACAAAGGCATGAATTTTACCTACCAAAAAATAATGGAATAAGTATAAAGAGACACCAGCGACATCTATGAATTAATAGAAACTCGAAATTTACTAGTGAATATTCGATGATACTAGTACAATTTTAAAGAGCAATACGATACGAGAGGTCACGTATGCTGTAATTCCAAAATGGTTACTCACTCACTCGATCTCTAATGCCACTCACTCACTCGATATCGTGAGCTGTAATTCGGCCCCTGGTCTTCTTCTCTAATTCTGACTTGATGGAACATTTCCTTTATGTCTCCGCATACAGCAACCTTCTGTTGCCTAAATTTATAAATTACTGACGTGAGTGGTGTGAGCTGATCGGGTCCTTTGAGCAGGACTGTATTTAGCGAAATGCCACGAACCGATGCTGCTGCATCCCAGACTAGTCTGACTTTACCGGGTTTATTTGGGTTCTCGACTGGGAAGATTGGTAAATACCAACAATTACCTTTCCCCTTTTTTACCTCTTCGTTCGTTAGCTTTCTCGCATATCCCTTCTCGACGTACTCCTCGATCTTTTGATTTAGCTTAGCTAGACCTGGGTCTCGTTCCATTCTCTTTCGGAGGCATTCTAGTCTTCTTTTGGCCATTTGATAGCTGTCTGGTAGTTGAATGTCGTCAAACTTCCAAAGAAGAGCGGTCTCAAATCTGCCATTTTTCCGAGTGGTATGGGTTGTTAGTATCTCTAGAGCACGAGTATCGTCTTGCGACATAGGTACATTCCTTGTTTCCGCTGTTCCGAACTGGTCATCGCATATGAATTTGCCTACTAGGCGACGGAGTTCCGAGTCATTGCAGTCACAGATATGAAAGCTGTGCTTTATGGGTTTACTGCTTTCTGTCCTAACCAGATTACCGTGGACTGCCCAACCCAGGCGGGTTTTGGTCGCGATCGGTTCGTCCCAGCCTCCTTCCCTTGCTTTCAATGTATGTCCGAGTTTCGCGTTATTGACTCCGATAAGTAGTCGAGGGACAGCTTTGTTATAGGAGTCTAATGCCAGTCCTTTAAGGTGTTCGAATTTTGTTTGAAGTTCGCGGTGATTAACAGTTTGATCAGGCAAGGACAGTTTACGCACGGTATGAACGTTTGAAAGTTGGAATTTTTCCGCGTTACTCTTGGTCCCGGATATTTGTAGGTTAAACTTTTCGGATCGGCCTTCTAGCCGTGAAGTATTCCCAGTCCATTTAAGGCATAGCGGCTGTTTCTCACCCTTAACTTTGAGCTGTTTGGCAACATCTTCGTCTATGAGGGTTACGGATGATCCATCGTCGAGAAAGGCGAATACCTCGATTTTGATTCCGGGTCCGTACAGGAAGACAGGGACGATTCTGAACAAAACGGGGCTGGTCTTGAAGTTGGGAGTTGCTGGGTTGACAGGACCTGACTTTGAGTGGATTCCAACGGTGGCGACGTCTGCTCCGGATGCATGGGGAATCGGATCCTTATGTAACAGCTTGTGATGTTTGCGAGTACAATTATTCCTTCCGCAAAGAACGTTCACTTTACACTTGTGTCCGACATGGTTTCTAAGGCATCTGCCACATAAGCGGTGTTTCCGGACTTCCATCCATCGAGCGTCCCGGTCGAGTTTGAGAAACTGCGCGCATTTCACCACTGATTCACAGCTGGCTTCACAGACGAGACACTGGTTTCCTTGAGAAGTGTTGATTTTGTTACCGTCGTTATAGTGTGCGTTCACGATTCCTCTGCTTTTCGGACCGTTGCTTCTGAGCTTCTTCTCCTCGCTGGATGATGTAGGGGCAGACGCCAGAACTCCGTTAGCTGCTTCGGCTATAGCATATACCCAGGTACCGAACTCTCTGAGTGTACATATCTTCAGTGTTTGTTTATGGATTGCCCAATTAAGCTGCAGGTTTGGCGGAAGCTTCTCCACGAGTTCCTGTAATAACGAAGGATAGCTCATGTTGTTTACTATGCCGCATGCCTCAAAGGTGGCACAAAGGTTTTGTACGGCTATAGCGAATGTAACAATGGTTTCGAATTTATCGGCTCTTGGGGCAGGTGTCAGGCTAATCGTTTTCATCAGTGTGCTAACAATGAGTTCCGGCCTTCCATACAACATTTTTAATGTTTCTATTACTCGACCGACACAGTTAGGTTGAATAATCAGACTCTTGACAGCTTCCAAAGCATCGCCTTTCAACGCTTTATGCAGCCGGATAAGATTCTCTTCGTCGCTAAATCCGCCCAACTCCGTGCTACGGTTGTAGCTTGCGATAAAGAGAGGCCATTCTGATGGGTTGCCTCCGAAAGTCGGTAAATCACGGATGAGATGTCGCGCGGCTAGGTTGCTTTTTGTCAGACCATGGTTCGTATATTGAATGCTGCTTTGGAACGGGTTCGGTTGAGGTTGACTCGAAAACTGACTTTGGAACGGGTTCGGTTGAGGTTGACTCGAAAACTGACTTTGGAACGGGTTCGGTTGAGGTTGACTCGAAAACTGACTTTGGGGCTGCTCGGGCATGAGGGATTCCTTGATTGGTGCGTTCTCTACTAGAGTTGGTAGATGCTCAGGCCTCGGGTCTAATGCAACCGCAGATTCAGAAAACTTCTTAATGTTTGGCAGTTCAACCTGATTTGTTGTTGCTGGAGTACTCAATGGCAGTCGACGCACAGGTGCTTCTGGCTCCCAGCTCAGGCGCGGAGCTGCTGTGGGCATAGGCTCTTGAAGAATCCCGGCCTTTGTAGAAGAGTGAAAACATCGTTGGTCAGGTATACCTGCAATCCAATTGGTTATGTTCCCTTTCGTTTGGTTGTTGGCATTATGAAAAAATGCTTCCTCTTCACCATCCTCAGATGACTCCTCAAGTTGACTCATTATCTGATACTTCTTGTTAAGATATTCAGCTTCTCTTTCTTTTCTCAGCCGGAGCCCTTCTCTATCGATTGCTTCTTGAAGTTTTCGTTCCTCTTCAATTTTCAGTAGCTCGATTCGAATTTTGTCTGCAGAAGACTTTGAGGATCTTGAACGATTCGATCTTCTTTCGATGTTGTCCATGGTGGTATACACTTCCCCACTTAGCCTAGCCGGTAGGTTGCGGGTTGTTGTAGCTGCTAATACCGGTGCTTGTCTCGAATGCTGAGACTGGATGCGACTTGTAGCTGGTATTCCGGCATTTTCAGCTTTTCCGGCTGCTCTAGACGATGCGTGTTCACGTTGGGTCTGGAAGTACGCTTCAGTTGATGTGACAGGTATTAGTGGCTGTGCATGTCTTTGGGCTAGCGCAGAGGGTCCACACCTGGCAGCTACCTCGGCTGCGCTGAGCGCGGAATGTATCCCACGGCTACTAGGGTAAATGTTTCTCGCGGTATTAAATGTTGCAGTACGTAGAAAGTCACGATCCGAGGCGAGGGGTCCGCACGCGTCGGCGACTTCGGCCGAATTGGGCCCCGAGTATTCCCAGACCTTCTTCATATAAGCAGTAGTAGCTGCATCTGGCATCGAAGCTGACGATAACCCCACAATCGAGGTAGCATGTGCGGCACGAGATGAGGGAGCGAGAGGTCCACACGTGGCGGCAACTGCGGCCGCACTGGGCGCAGAATATTCCCCTACACTCTTCATATAAGCAGCAGTAGCTGCATCTGGCATCGAAGTTGATGATAACCCCACAATCGAGGTAGCATGTGCGGCACGAGATGAGGGAGCGAGAGGTCCACACATGGCGGCAACTGCGGCCGCACTGGGCGCAGAATATTCCCCTACACTCTTCATATACGCAGCAGTAGCTGCATCTGGCGTCGAGGCTGACGATAGTTCCACAAACGAGGTAGCATATGCAGCACGAGATGACGGAGCGAGGGGTCCACACGTGACGGCAACTTCGGCCGCACTGGGCGCAGAATAATCCCCACGACTCTTTAAATACGCAGCAGTGGCTGCATCTGGCGTCGAGGCTGACAAAAATCCCGCAGACGAGGTAGCATATGCAGCACGAGATGACGGAGCGAGGGGTCCACACGTGACGGCAACTTCGGCCGCACTGGGCGCAGAATAATCCCCACGACTCTTTAAATACGCAGCAGTGGCTGCATCTGGCGTCGAGGCTGACAAAAATCCCGCAGACGAGGTAGCATATGCAGCACGAGATGACGGAGCGAGGGGTCCACACGTGACGGCAACTTCGGCCGCACTGGGCGCAGAATAATCCCCACGACTCTTAAAGTACGCAGCAGTAGCTGCATCTGGTGTCGATGCAGACGAAAATCCAACAGACGAGGTAGAATGTGCAGCACGAGATGACGGAGCGAGGGGTCCACACGTGACGGCAACTTCGGCCGCACTGGGCGCAGAACAATCCCCACAACTCTTTGAAAACGCAGCAGTGGCTGCATCTTGCGTCGAGGCTGACGATAACCCCACAAACGAGGTAGCATATGCAGCACGAGATGACGGAGCGAGGGGTCCACACGTGACGGCAACTTCGGCCGCACTGGGCGCAGAATAATCCCCACGACTCTTTAAATACGCAGCAGTGGCTGCATCTGGCGTCGAGGCTGACAAAAATCCCGCAGACGAGGTAGCATATGCAGCACGAGATGACGGAGCGAGGGGTCCACACGTGACGGCAACTTCGGCCGCACTGGGCGCAGAATAATCCCCACGACTCTTACCGTACGCAGCAGTAGCTGCATCTGGTGTCGAGGCAGACGAAAATCCAACAGACGAGGTAGCATGTGCAGCACGAGATGACGGAGCGAGGGGTCCACACGTGACGGCAACTTCGGCCGCACTGGGCGCAGAACAATCCCCACAACTCTTTGAAAACGCAGCAGTGGCTGCATCTTGCGTCGAGGCTGACGATAACCCCACAAACGAGGTAGCATGCACGTGGCGAAATGACGGAGCGAGGGGTCCACACGTGACGGCAACTTCGGCCGCACTGGGCGCAGAATAATCCCCACAACTCTTTGAAAACGCAGCAGTGGCTGCATCTTGCGTCGAGGCTGACGATAACCCCACAAACGAGGTAGCATGCACGTGGCGAGGTGATGTAGATGTAATACTGGATGCAAGTGACGGAGGCAGATCGTAGGACGGAGCAGAGGGTCCACACTTGGCGGCAACTTCGGCCGCACTCGGCGCAGAATTTTCCCCCAGGCTCTTTATATTCGCAGCATTGGCTGCGGCTGACTTTGATGTCGACAATGAAATCACTACGGTTTTTATTTGCTCTGTGCTTATATTTTGTTCACTAGGTTTTTTCTCAACAACTTTTTGCAATATATTTGTTCTACTAGGTGTTATAATACTACTACTACTCTTACCTTGGCACGTTGGACATAAGTATGTCTTATCTGCAATGCTTGCGTTCACTCCCGCGCATCGAAAATGATTCCAATTGTTGCATTCGTCGCACAACACCATGTCGTCAGCTGAATCCGGATCCCCGCAACTTCTGCAGTTGAAACTTTCGTCTGGTGGCGCTTCGGCTATGTTTCTTTCGGCCTTGCTTGACGCAGTTGAATTCCGATCCTTCTTAGGCGCCATGTGAAATAAGATTTTAAGATGTTGCCACAATTTGGTGGCAGCAGAAGTAGACTTTCAACAGCTTGTATTTGTACAATTGCAGTTAAAATCCTTTATTAAAAAAGTTAATTAGAAAAAAGTTACAATATAGTGTTAGTATAAATAATTACTTAGTCTTCTAGTATTATCAAATTAATGCTGCTTCTCTATGGTGTTTGTTGGCTGGTCTTCTTTAACTATTTGCTGGTTAGTTATTTGCTGGGTTTTCTTGCTGTCCAAAGGTTAAACTGAATTCCGATTAGATTAGGTCAATTCAGGATAATTTTACTTTTGCACGTCTAGAAAATATTGATGGAGCCAAAAATTAACCTTCTTCGTATGTGTTTATGCAGAAAAGAAAATGTGTACAAGAAAAGATGGCTGGCAGACGAAAGTTTCACAGAAAAAAGATGGTCGACCATAAAAAAGATGGCCGGCCGATTACTTTCGATGACGTGGCCAGGGCAGTAGCTCCCCCTATGCGTCGGGCGGAAACTACCGCCACTTAGGGTGCACTTACACCAACACTGAACTTCTTTTTTCAGTGTCCGGATAGACATCTCTGAACTTTAACTTAAACAATCTGCAAAAAAAAAAACAAATTTAATAAAATCTTTGGCATAATTTGTGGTGTCCGGGTACTAAAACCAAAATTGAATATGTTTTTCAGTACCCAGACACGTTGTCCGGGTACTGAAAATACATGATAATCGCACATTGTTAGTACTGACATCCGGGATCTTATATTTTCTCGTGAAGTTGTGAAGATAACATGCTCCGTTTTAAGAGGGTTGATATTCCTCGAACTTCAGCCTAGTGGTTGAGTTTAGTTAGAGCCGTTTGCAGCAACTCAGTTAGATGCTGTCATACCTTTCGCGTTGCCTTTAAAGAGTGCGGCAGCATTTACTGATAAGCCCGTTGTCGTAGCTAATTGAGACGGACTTTTTAAAGTTTAAGTCACTTTATCTCGTGACTTTTCTTATTTATTTTTCCTGAAAATATCTGTTTGTTTATTTATTAGGACCTTTTAATTTGAAGTTTTGAAAGGCGGATTACAATTGGTATCTTTTCTTACAGACTACCTTCACCCATCAAAACATTTTATGCTGGTCGTAATGTTTTCATCACTGGTGCTACTGGATTCGTTGGAGTATGTTTGATTGAGAAGATTCTACGGGATTTGCCGAATATCGGCAAACTCTACTTACTAATGCGTCCAAAAAAAGGAAAATCTATTGAGCAAAGACTTAAGGATTTAGAAAAGAATTCAGTGTTCGACAAACTCAATGAAGGCGATGCAAGTGCCTTGTTTGGCAAGTTAGTTGCAATAAACGGAGATGTAGGCGAAGAAAATTTGGGAATATCCGATGAGGATCACAAAATTTTGGCTGAAAATGTCAGTGTAGTATTTCATTCTGCTGCAACTCTTGATTTCTTCCAATCGCTAAAGGAAACAACAAATATCAACTTGAGCGGAACTCGGCGAGTGATGGAGTTGTGCAAGAAACTTCCAAAACTAGAGGTGAGTGTATTAACTGGGTTTGAAATTTGTAATATTTTACTAAAATTGTTTTTATATCTAAGGCTCTTGTTCACGTGTCTAGTGCGTTTGTGAATTCTTTTCTTTTGGACACCGAAGAAATTCTGTATCCATCTCCGGACGACCCCGAGAAGATTATTCATCTGGCTGCGACTTTGAGTGATGAGGCTTTGAAAGAATTGGAGCCAAAGTATGTATATCAAGGGATTTAAAAAAATGTTTTGTGTTTTTATGGCATTTTTTTAAACAGACTCTTGAAAGATCATCCCAACACATATACATTTACTAAACACCTCGCTGAGCACGAAGTTGACAAGTGTGCTAGTTTATTCCCTTGCGGCATTGTAAGACCAAGCATGAGTAAGTTTTTTAAGTTTTTACTCCTTATACAATGCTTAGATCTGTGATGTGAACTTTTAATTTAGTTACTGCTGCATGGAAACAACCCGTTCCTGGTTGGACAATCTCAAAGAATGGGCCACAAGGATTTTTCATGGGAGCATCAAAAGGAGTTATTCGTCGTCTTCCTCTAGATCCATCTTTGATTATGGACTATATTCCTGTGGATGTGGTAGTTAATCAAATTCTTGTCACTGGATACTATGTCAACAGTTTAAAGTAAGTCGAGGAAACTAATTTATTATATCAAGGTCCCGGTGACGAAACCAGAGCACACGATATTCTCAATGTTCGTGGTTTTGATGTCTGGCAACATGTTTTTTTTATATCTGACGCTGTAATTCTATGAACATAATATTCAATGGTCTATACAAAGAACTTCATTTTAAATTCATTTATTCTAGTTGGAGGCTTCTCCGAACTACACCCATTTATTACGTTTCTAGATGTATTCCGCATAAAACCGAAAGGTGCTGCCATGATCAGTAAACGGTTATTCTCAATAATGTCTCCTCTCATTTGACTGCTTGCGAAAAGAGGAGTGTCTCATAAGATCTTACGGCCGATAGTCTCCTTCGCGTATAGAACTCCCATTGGATTAGGTCTTTATAAAGATGTTTCTGAATTTTTACTGACTGCTAGCTCATTAGCAGTTTTATATCCTTCGGTAGAATTTTGCCCTGCAAAACTCACACAAAATTCGGTGGATTCAGTCTATCCGAGCAGTACTGTCATTATTTTGTTGAATGCTGAATTTGTACAGATAACTATGGTGAGACCATTTCCTCGCTACCACCTGGATCCGTATAGGTATATTTTTTTTTGTCTAAAGTTGAGTTTTTTTTCAGGAGAGCATAAAAATAAAACAAAATATTGTCTGAGGAATGTTATTATTTTATTATTTTATTATACATTAGACAAAAAAAAGAAAACTCAGGCTCAAAAAACACTAAGTTTGACGTTCAGGGCGACTACTTTAGGTTTATCAAAAAACGCTTTGTGGGGACACGGACCCCAGGGCGACCCCAAGGCTTCAACGAACAGACTTACTGTTTGCCATCCAATCGAGTTTTGATTTGCTGTAATTATTTTGATTTAATTTTTTTAGCAGTCTTTTTGTTTTAAGAGCAGTTTTTGTTTTCTTCTTGATCTTCACTTTCTACTTCTGAGAGCGATTTGATGAAGCTGTCAATTTCATGGCTACTGAAATTGCTTCTCGGGTGGCTTAGAATATTCCGTACCATTAGGGTTTAAGTTTAGTTGTATATGTAAAAAGTCTAAGTGTATTGTAAATGGTTTGCCTTATTTTCCCCGTGTAGCAGGGAAATAAGGCAAACCACCATGGCAGTGTGGTTATCCGAATAACGAGATGCTGTTGTAGTTGGAAGCAATTTAAACAATATAGAATTTTCAACTCATAAGACTTACGCCGGTTTCTTCTTTCTTGCATTTTTTTGAATTTTTTTATTTTTATGACCCACGGGGCATTATTTTCATTTAATTTTTATTTTCCAAAGGACAGTTTGATGGGGTTGTATTTTCCGTCATCGTGCCTATGGCGTTGTATCCCCTCGCTTTCAAATAAGTGAGAACGGGAAACCGGTAAACAAGTTATCGAAGAAAAATTCAAACAGAAGGCTTTATATGTCTTGGAAAAGACATATAAAGCTTTATATATATGGAAAAGTCTTCTATTATCGATAATAGGGGTGCCGAAGATTTACCAAAGCATTCTTCGTACTTCGTATTAGATCGAGGATTTTTGATAAGTCTCGAAATTTACCATTTATGCATCCGGATTTCCGGATGGAGTACTAAGAGAAAAAAATTTATACCGAAAACGTATTGACTTACCTTTTACAAACTATTTACATTTATGACGTTCATAATAAGCAATCATGGTTCCATCCAAAGATAAGTGTTGAGTTGGGTAGACATTTTTAATCATATTCGCAATTATGGGTCGCAACTTCCTAAGCTAGTCTTTATATTCTTCCGGTGCATAAAGAGTTCCTCAAATCTTGTTTGGCGCATTAATTTGAAAATCAAATCGTTCCGATGATCATCAGAATCACTAAAGTATAGGATGCTATGAATTTAGTTGATGAGTTTTTTAGTTGAGATATTCCACGTGTTTTTTAATCTAATAAATGAAAAGATTAGTGAAGTTTTTAACAGTTAAAAACACTTATTTTATTTCCTCAGATGTACATTTCAGAAGCAATGCTTCCATCGTCAGTGAGATTTGTAAAATTAAATTAAATTAAATTATTTGTCAAAAAACTAATAATAAACAAAAATGTTTCTAAACAAAATTACAGTTGAGTTGAGTTGAATCTATTAAAAAATTTTTTGAATATTGAATCTTTGATTGGTCCATCATCACTATTCATTAGATTATTTTTGTTTTTAAATATGTAAAATGATTCAAAAGCATCTAATTCATAATTGCTATTTACATTTCTTATTAGTTTTAAATTTTGCAAACTAAAGCTATGACTATTTTCTAGCATATGTTCTGCAACACTTGACTTTTCTTTTTCATTATATTTAAGATGTGCAAAATGTTCTTTAAATCTTTTTAGAATAGGTCTTCTTGTCTGTCCTATATATTCTTTTGCACAATCATTACATCCGATAGAATAAATTCCTGACTTTTGAAGTTGGTCAATTTTATCCTTAGATCCTCCAATCAGATTTTTTATTTTTATTTCGCTGCACTCACTCATACGGATATTATATTTATTAAAGATTGGTTTTATCTTAGATGTTATTTCTGGATAGAAATAAAATTTTGAATATTTCTTTTCGTCATTTCCTTCATTCCTTATTAGATCTAAAGTTGTATAATTTCTCAATTCTTGTTTTCTTCTATGTGCAATTGTTAAATCTTCAATCAATTCTTCAGTATATCCATTAATTTTAGCTATGTCTTTAATTTTTTGGAATTCTTTTATTTTTGTTTCTATAGTCATTGGAATATTTAGAGCTCTAAAAATCATTGAGTGAAAAGCTGACATCTTATGTTCAAAGGAATGGAATGAGTCTGATGTAATGTATCTCAGAGTATTCGTTGGTTTTCTGTATATATCCAATTCGAAATTGTCTCCATTCCGAGTTATACTTAAATCCAGAAAATTTAGTTTCCCTTCAATTTCTTCTTCATATGTAAATTTTATTGATGGGTATTTAGTTCTATTTAATTTGTTAATGAGCTGACGGAGTTCATGTTTTTTGATTATCGCCCATATATCATCTACATATCTTAACCAAATTCTTGGAAAATTTACTTGATTTTTCATTTCAGTTTCTATATGCGACATAAATAAATTTGCTAAAAACGGGCTCATATGTGATCCCATACTGCAACCAAATTTTTGTCTGTAAAACTTTTCATTAAACTGGAACCAATTTTCATCCATGCACAGTTTAGTAAGTCTTACAAATTCATTTATTTCTTCTGGTTTAAGTGTATTTCTTTCTAGCCATTTTCTCAGAAAAACTAAAGTTTCATCAATTGGAACATTTGGATATAATGAAACAACATCGAATGAAACTTGAATCTCATTGCTAGCTATTTTTAAGTTCTTTACTTTTTCTGCAAATTCAATTCCATTTTTTATAGCTGCTGTTTCAAATTTGATTGGGAGATTATTTAGTTTTTCTAATAACCAACATTCAAGTTTTGATAATATTGATCCAGTTGTTGATGTAATTGGTCTTATTTGTTTTCCTGGTTTATGTAATTTTAACTGAGAATATAATCTTGGTAAAATTGGATTTGAAACATTTAATTTCCTTGATAAATTAGGATCATTAAAAACTTTAACTGCTTGTTTGATAGCTTCTTTAGTTCTCCTTATCATTCCCGGTAAAGGATTAAAAATTACTTCTTCATAAGGTCCAGTTCTTATAAATTGTTCAGTTATTGCAATATATTCTTGTTTGTCTAGTATTACAATATTATTGCTTTTATCAGCTTTACTGAAAATAACTGAAGCTTTCTTTTCTTTTAAACTTTTCGCTGCTCCTCTAAAATTTTTCATTTTAGCAGTCATGTTCGTTAGATCGTTAAAATTAATATTATCTATAGCTTCGGACCTTACTCTAACTTTATCGTCAGGATCATTGAAATGTTTCAGAGCTGTTTCAATGTTAATCAAAGCACTTTGGATAGCTTTTTCTTTTGTTGGTTGCAATGCAAAATTTAATCCTCTATTGAGTAATTCCAATTCATTTGTTGTAAATTCTAAACTTGAAAATTTTTTACGAAATCTTCTACTGGTTCTACTTCCTTAAAAATCTTCTTTTGCTCATTATAATTGACTCTACCTATTAAAAGATTGAATTTTTTAATTAAGATTTGTTTTTTCTTACCAAATTTACAGTCAACTGTATCTTGAACATGCATAATAAAATTATTCCAATCGCTTGATTGTTCCATTATTTGCATTTGATTATTTCCCTCATGATTTAGTTTATTGCTGAGATATAGATGCAGGGAATATGCCTCACGTTCAATTACAGACAGCTTTGAGTATTTAGACTTTATTTCAAGATTAAGCCACATTTTCTGTCCTGCACAAATAGCTTTCTCTATAATTCCCTTATTTTCACAATTTGTTGGACCCCAAAGTTGAATAAAATTCGGAAAAACATTCTGTTTCTTACATCTTCTAAGAAAAAATATATCTGCTTGTAAATATTTAATCTTCGTCCTCAGTTTCAGGTATCTATTTTTTGTTTTTTGTATCTCTTGAAGCACGTTAGCCATAATTGATGAGTTTTTTAGTTGAGATATTCCACGTGTTTTTTAATCTAATAAATGAAAAGATTAGTGAAGTTTTTAACAGTTAAAAACACTTATTTTATTTCCTCAGATGTACATTTCAGAAGCAATGCTTCCATCGTCAGTGAGATTTGTAAAATTAAATTAAATTAAATTATTTGTCAAAAAACTAATAATAAACAAAAATGTTTCTAAACAAAATTACAGTTGAGTTGAGTTGAATCTATTAAAAAAATTTTTGAATATTGAATCTTTGATTGGTCCATCATCACTATTCATTAGATTATTTTTGTTTTTAAATATGTAAAATGATTCAAAAGCATCTAATTCATAATTGCTATTTACATTTCTTATTAGTTTTAAATTTTGCAAACTAAAGCTATGACTATTTTCTAGCATATGTTCTGCAACACTTGACTTTTCTTTTTCATTATATTTAAGATGTGCAAAATGTTCTTTAAATCTTTTTAGAATAGGTCTTCTTGTCTGTCCTATATATTCTTTTGCACAATCATTACATCCGATAGAATAAATTCCTGACTTTTGAAGTTGGTCAATTTTATCCTTAGATCCTCCAATCAGATTTTTTATTTTTATTTCGCTGCACTCACTCATACGGATATTATATTTATTAAAGATTGGTTTTATCTTAGATGTTATTTCTGGATAGAAATAAAATTTTGAATATTTCTTTTCGTCATTTCCTTCATTCCTTATTAGATCTAAAGTTGTATAATTTCTCAATTCTTGTTTTCTTCTATGTGCAATTGTTAAATCTTCAATCAATTCTTCAGTATATATATTTAAAAAATTCAATCTTTTAATAGGTAGAGTCAATTATAATGAGCAAAAGAAGATTTTTAAGGAAGTAGAACCAGTAGAAGATTTCGTAAAAAATTTTTCAAGTTTAGAATTTACAACAAATGAATTGGAATTACTCAATAGAGGATTAAATTTTGCATTGCAACCAACAAAAGAAAAAGCTATCCAAAGTGCTTTGATTAACATTGAAACAGCTCTGAAACATTTCAATGATCCTGACGATAAAGTTAGAGTAAGGTCCGAAGCTATAGATAATATTAATTTTAACGATCTAACGAACATGACTGCTAAAATGAAAAATTTTAGAGGAGCAGCGAAAAGTTTTTAGAAGAAAAGAAAGCTTCAGTTATTTTCAGTAAAGCTGATAAAAGCAATAATATTGTAATACTAGACAAACAAGAATATATTGCAATAACTGAACAATTTATAAGAACTGGACCTTATGAAGAAGTAATTTTTAATCCTTTACCGGGAATGATAAGGAGAACTAAAGAAGCTATCAAACAAGCAGTTAAAGTTTTTAATGATCCTAATTTATCAAGGAAATTAAATGTTTCAAATCCAATTTTACCAAGATTATATTCTCAGTTAAAATTACATAAACCAGGAAAACAAATAAGACCAATTACATCAACAACTGGATCAATATTATCAAAACTTGAATGTTGGTTATTAGAAAAACTAAATAATCTCCCAATCAAATTTGAAACAGCAGCTATAAAAAATGGAATTGAATTTGCAGAAAAAGTAAAGAACTTAAAAATAGCTAGCAATGAGATTCAAGTTTCATTCGATGTTGTTTCATTATATCCAAATGTTCCAATTGATGAAACTTTAGTTTTTCTGAGAAAATGGCTAGAAAGAAATACACTTAAACCAGAAGAAATAAATGAATTTGTAAAACTTACTAAACTGTGCATGGATGAAAATTGGTTCCAGTTTAATGAAAAGTTTTACAGACAAAAATTTGGTTGCAGTATGGGATCACATATGAGCCCGTTTTTAGCAAATTTATTTATGTCGCATATAGAAACTGAAATGAAAAATCAAGTAAATTTTCCAAGAATTTGGTTAAGATATGTAGATGATATATGGGCGATAATCAAAAAACATGAACTCCGTCAGCTCATTAACAAATTAAATAGAACTAAATACCCATCAATAAAATTTACATATGAAGAAGAAATTGAAGGGAAACTAAATTTTCTGGATTTAAGTATAACTCGGAATGGAGACAATTTCGAATTGGATATATACAGAAAACCAACGAATACTCTGAGATACATTACATCAGACTCGTTCCATTCCTTTGAACATAAGATGTCAGCTTTTCACTCAATGATTTTTAGAGCTCTAAATATTCCAATGACTATAGAAACAAAAATAAAAGAATTCCAAAAAATTAAAGACATAGCTAAAATTAATGGATATACTGAAGAATTGATTGAAGATTTAACAATTGCACATAGAAGAAAACAAGAATTGAGAATTATACAACTTTAGATCTAATAAGGAATGAAGGAAATGACGAAAAGAAATATTCAAAATTTTATTTCTATCCAGAAATAACATCTAAGATAAAACCAATCTTTAATAAATATAATATCCGTATGAGTGAGTGCAGCGAAATAAAAATAAAAAATCTGATTGGAGGATCTAAGGATAAAATTGACCAACTTCAAAAGTCAGGAATTTATTCTATCGGATGTAATGATTGTGCAAAAGAATATATAGGACAGACAAGAAGACCTATTCTAAAAAGATTTAAAGAACATTTTGCACATCTTAAATATAATGAAAAAGAAAAGTCAAGTGTTGCAGAACATATGCTAGAAAATAGTCATAGCTTTAGTTTGCAAAATTTAAAACTAATAAGAAATGTAAATAGCAATTATGAATTAGATGCTTTTGAATCATTTTACATATTTAAAAACAAAAATAATCTAATGAATAGTGATGATGGACCAATCAAAGATTCAATATTCAAAAAATTTTTTAATAGATTCAACTCAACTCAACTGTAATTTTGTTTAGAAACATTTTTGTTTATTATTAGTTTTTTGACAAATAATTTAATTTAATTTAATTTTACAAATCTCACTGACGATGGAAGCATTGCTTCTGAAATGTACATCTGAGGAAATAAAATAAGTGTTTTTAACTGTTAAAAACTTCACTAATCTTTTCATTTATGAATTTAGTTGTAAAAAGTCACTATTAGAATGTCAAACAAAAGTTATAACGTAAACGCACAGTCATATTCTTTTATCAAGTTTTTTTTTTTTTTGTCAGGAGGAAATCTTCAAAAGACACTTGGCAGTATTCGACACCAAGTAGTGTGGGATTCCTACTCACTCCTCGTAATCAGAGCCAATCTATGAACGATCGACAACAGATTTTTCTTTCTCAATAATATAATCGCTTTAGGGGAAGCTTAAACTTTTAATGCTTCCCATGACTTTTAAACCATTACTTCGTGTATCTTGGTTCATTTTACTCTCCGAACATTGCCTATCGTATTTAATACGGACTCATTTCAGAGTTGATATGACTACGCAGTCGCTGATTGTTTGATACAGCGTGTTTTCTTACAACTTCTGTAACCATTTCTATGGCCTACAACCACGATGTGAATCGCTATTTCTTATATACCATGGTGCATTTACTATTCCACGAAGGACTTTGTTTTGGAACTTTTGGATGATTTCCAAATTTGTTATTTGTTTTCTTTGTACAGCCCCATAATTGGATTCCATAGGTCCAAACAGGTCTAAGTACTTGTTTATAAAGCATTATTTTATTTTCGACAGATAAGTCAGAATTTCTACCGAGTAACCAGTACAATTTTCTATATTTCAAGTTGAGCTCTTCTCTTTTCTTTTTGATATGCTCTTTCCATTTTAGCTTTGCATACAGATTCGTCCCAAGGTATTTGATGAATATTCGAACGTAGCTTAACCTTTTATTTATGTAGCAGGCTTTCCGTGTTGAATACAAAAACTCACCTCGTAGCAATCCAAGAGCCATGGGCCTGGAAGGGCCGAGTTCTTGGTCTTGGAGGGCTACGAGGGTTTAATATTCTCTATGACGAACGGTCTGACTTAACCCGGACCTGTCTCATCATACCGAGCTCTTTTGCAGCAACTAAACTCGATCACTTCTGTGGTCAAGACCTGGTTGCGGCTACGATAAACTACGAAACGAACGGTGAGTGGAAAACTTTCGTCGTTGCGTCAGTTTACTTTCCCTGGAACTCCATTCTACCCCCTCCCTCAAGACAGGTTGTGGATTTGGTGGAGTTTTGTGAAAACCGGAAGTTGGGGCTTATCATGTGCTGTGATGTTAACGCTCAAAACTTAGTTTGGGGTAGCGTCAAATGCAACATGAGAGGCAACCATCTTCTTAATTACATTCTGTCTTCTGACTTGTACATTAACAATGTTGGTAATACGCCAACTTTTGTTACGGCTATACGACAGGACGTAATCGACTTGACATTATCTAACAGATATGCCAAGGAGATTACCAACTGGAAAGTGTTGCTGGACGTGTCACTCTCAGACCACAGATACATTCAATTCCATGTAGCAAATGTGATTCCCACTCCTTTAGTTACAAGAAATCCCAGAAAAACTAACTGGACACTTTTCAACGATGAGCTCGGTAATCTCGTCAAAACCTTACCTAAGCTCTCAACATCACAAAAAGTGGAAGATGCAGTTCTAGAAGTGTATTGTGCCCTTACAAGTAGCTTCGAGCTGGCATGTCCAGCTAGACAATTACCTAGTAGATCTATGGTTCCGTGGTGGAACAATGAACTACAGAAACTTCGCAGGGAAACCAGAAGTATTCTGAATAGGTCCCTCAAGACCAAATCAGATGTCGACTGGAACCTGTATCGATCTAAACAGAAGGACTTTAAAAGGTTAATTCGAAGATCAAAGAATGCCTCTTACAAAGAATTCTGTGAAAGTATAGAAACACTCAGTGAAACTAGTCGACTTACTAAAGCCCTTAAAAGGAGCAAGGTAAACAAACTAGAAACGCTCAGGAAATCAGACGGTTCCTATACCGAGTCCAAAGCAGAGACACTCAGTCTTATGCTGGAAACTCATTTTCCAGGAAACCAGATATCAATCGGACCACAGCAATCTATTTCCCTTAGATCAGGTGAATCCGATAAATCCACTCGACTTAGCTGGTACACGTCATCGTTAGTTGTTACCGACGAAGCCATCAAATATGCCGTGGCATCTTTTGACAGTTTCAAGTCACCTGGCACTGACGGTGTTTACCCAGCTATGTTGCAGGAAAGTATAAACCTTTTGCTTCCTACTTTGAAAAATATTTTCACTGGTAGTTTAGCCCTAGCGTATATACCAACTCCATGGCAGAGTGTTAGAGTCGCCTTCATACCAAAAATTGGTAAACAAGACTACTCACTAGCCAAGAGCTTTAGACCCATTAGTCTTACCTCCTTCCTGCTTAAGACGCTGGAAAGAATGGTTGAGATTTACATTCGTAAAACCTCACTCCAATTACACCCTCTGTCTCAGATGCAACATGCTTACCAAAGAGGAAAATCTTGCGAGACTGCACTTCAAAATCTTGTTAGCAGGATTGAATGCGCGCTTGACAGGAAAGAATTTGCGGTAGGCATTTTCATCGACATTCAAGGTGCTTTTGACAATGCTAGCTTCGATGGTATGTGCAATGCTGCCAGAGAACACGGTGTGGACGAGTCATTAGTGTTGTGGATTAAAGCAATGCTAATGAAGAGAACCGTAATCGCTGAGGCGGACTGTGGACAATATGTTGCAACGGGAGTAAATAAGGGCTGCCCACAAGGTGGCGTTTTATCTCCTCTTCTGTGGTGCATGTTGATCGACTCTCTACTTGTAATGCTCAATGGTTCTAACGTTCATGCCCAAGCATATGCAGACGACGTCGCCGTGCTCTCGGTTGGCTCCAGCCTCCAAGCTGTCTGCTCCCGAGCACAGGCTTCGCTTTGTATGATTGACACCTGGTGTGTTAGAAACGGTCTCTCCGTCAATCCTCTTAAAACCGAGGTTGTCCTCTTCACGAGACGTAGACAATTGACTGGTCTGACCCAACTTACGCTTAAAGGCGTCAACATCCCCTTTTCAAAAGAAGTCAAGCATCTTGGAGTAATCCTGGATAACAAACTTCTTTGGTCGAAACATGTCGAGTCTAAAACTACTAAAGCACTGTCAGTTTTCTGACAATGTAAAGGAGCTTTTGGCAAGACATGGGGTCTTTCACCGAAAAGGGTCCTTTGGATCTATACGGCTATGATAAGACCAATCATCTCCTATGCGTCAGTTGTTTGGTGGAATAAGCTCTCGCGTAAATACGTTATTGCCTCGTTTGCCAAACTTCAAAGAACAATTTGTCTGGGTGTTACGGGGGCCTTCCCCAGCACACCGGGAGCTGCTCTCGACGCACTGTTGAATCGTCCTCCCCTTGATACCTACATCATGGGGTGTACTCTCAAGACCATTTCTCGTTTAAAGCGATGTGGTCTCTGGCACAATTCGCACTGGAGCTTTGAGGAACTCGCAAGCAGCATATCTTTTGACTCACGTCTAATGGATATGCCGTCTGACACGATGCTCCCAAGGCTCAAACTGCGTCAAAATTACTCAGTCAACTTTCCTTCGGTTCAGGACTGGTTCGCTCCAGAATCTGAGCCTGGAAAGAACTGTTATCGTATCTTCACAGATGGCTCCAAAACCGACGAGGGTTCTGGTGCTGGTGCCTTTGTTGAGAACGACGACATACGACTGCACTCATCTTTGGGATCATACGCTTCCGTTTTCCAAGCGGAGGCTTATGCTATCCTATTGGCCTTGAGCCACGTAACGAACAATGGATGGACGGGGAGAAGTATCTTTGTTTGCAGCGACAGCCAAGCTGTGCTTAAGGCCCTTCTCAACCCTCTAACCACTTCGAAAGTGATCCAGGAATGCAAGAGCTCTCTGAATGCGATCGGAAGATTAAATTCCTTGGACTCATTTCTCAGGACCTGAACCGTCGCTAGGTCTGCCAGCGTCCTCAGTGAGGGCTTCAATCAACGATTGGATCTGTGAAGAGCACAACCGTAGATGGCATGCCTCCATTGGATGCAGACAGACCAAGCGTATGCTCCCCAACGTTAGTAAGAAGACTGCAACATTTTTGCTAGCTCGTAGCAGAAAAGACTGTAGAAAGCTTATTGGCGTTGCCAGCGGGCACTTCTCTTTTGCAAAGCATTTAAACGTGTTAGGCTTAAGTGATACCACACTCTGTGAATCTTGTGGAGAAGATGAGGACACCGCAGAGCACTTCCTCTGTGAATGTCCTGCTTTTTCTCGCATGAGGTTACAAATACTCGGCGCAGACATGGTGAGAGCTGGTAACTTAGGCTCCTTACCATGGCAGCGTCTTTTGGCTTTTCTCCGAACATCTGGAAAGCTATAACAAATAGAAGGTTGCTATCTGGTAGTACAATGGACCGGTATTTAGGTCTGAGTGCTCCAGTTGGTATTTTAAAAACCTCCAAAAAAAAAACCTTTTATTTGTAAAGTTTATATGTGCAGATTAAGCTTCATTGAGCTTGATACGCCATTTTTTGGTCCAATCACTAACTGTGTCGACGGATTTTGCAATTTCTCAGCAGCCTTGACTTGCACTTACTGGATGCCAAAATTGCAGTATCATCTGCAAAAGTAGCCATAATGGTGTTGTTATCCACTGGAATATCCCTTGTACAAATACAGAGTAGGCCCTAGGACGCTTCCTTGTGCAACACCGGCTTGTATTTTGCTTAGCTTTGGGTATTCTTGATCATACCGTACTCTAAAGAGCCGGTTTGATATATAAGATTTTAGTATTTCATAGTACTGCCTGGGTAGGTCTCTTTGCAGTTTGTACTCTAGCCCCTCATGCCATACCTTGTCGAATGGAGCAACATCTAAAAATGCTTTTTCAACTGCATCCGTTATTCTATGAACGTGTATCGTGGAATGTTTATTAATAAATCCAAACTGATGATTTGGGATTAGATTTCTTTCTTCTATGACTTTGCTTTTCAGTAGCAATTTTTCAAAGACTTTTGCCATAATTGGTATAATCGATATTGGTCTGTAAGACGTCACTTCTGTTGGTGACTTACTTTGCTTTGCAAGAATTACTTCAGCAATTTTCCAATGATGTGGGACATATTGGGTCTTTAGGCATGCATTTATTATGAATTTGAGTTTTATGAAGGCTTTTGATGGCATAATGAATCATTTTTGAAATTTTATCAAGTGAAAATGTGTCTTGGCAGTTCCAGCGTGACTGTACAGTTACGCCATCAACAAAACTGAAAACTATATGATAAAAACAAATTTTTTCGAAAAAAAAAAACAATTTAATTAGAAAAGAATACGTTTTGACTTTCGATTGATGTATTTTTGAAAGTTATACATAGCTATTCAAAACTTAAAACTTACTTTTGCTTATCTCCCACATCGTTAGATAAAATACAGTAAGTCATTAAATTCAACAAAAATATAATTTATTAAAAAAAAAAAATGGAAGTTATGGCTGGGAATCGAACCTGAGACGTTGGGCTATGACGATACTTTACAAACGATGAGCCAAAAAATGTTGTCGCCAATTGGTGTCGCGAATTCAATGCATTACCCCCGTCGCAAAAGTGCCAAACGCACCTAAAGAAGTTTTTACTTCAAAAAAAAAAAAAAAAAAATAAGAAAAATAAGTGTACCGTAAACCGGGGTTACTGTGCACCGTTTTTTCCCCCTTTTTTTTATAAAGCCTCTAAAAAGTTTCAGAGAATTTTTTTTTTTATACACTTTTTTTTTTTATTTCATTAAAAAGATATGAAATAATACATTTATGTTATAAAAACTTTTTAAGTTATAGTGAAAATATTTTTTTTTTTGTTTAAAAGTGGAGCAAAGTTGTTCAAGGGAGGGGGTTACTTTGCTCCGTTCTGCGTTTCCCATCATTATGCTTTTGTTTGAATTGCTGGAGTAAATATATTCATACAGTTTATGAACAATGCTCCAAACATCCTTTCTGTGAAAAAAATAACTAAATCCGAAACATACTTTTTTTTTTTGACTTTGCTCCGGAGCAAAGTAACCCCAAACCAACTTTCAAAATAACGAAAATTGGTGTTTTCACAAAAAAAAAAAAAAATTATCAATATATTTTGCGACCGGGAAAGTTAACTTTGTGTAAAATTAAAGGAAAAAAGACACTTAAACGGTAACAAAAATACTCACTTTTTATATTTGGATACACTCGCTTTT
Source organism: Melanostoma scalare (assembly GCA_949752695.1). Taxonomy (NCBI): domain Eukaryota; kingdom Metazoa; phylum Arthropoda; class Insecta; order Diptera; family Syrphidae; genus Melanostoma; species Melanostoma scalare. The sequence continues at coordinate 58,296,868 of OX456986.1, forward strand.
ACACTTCAAATTTTCTACCCCGAAAAAACTCACAATTAGGTCGCTCCTCTTCGGACTACAATGGTTGAATGAAAAATAAACGTAGGTATGCAGCGGCACATGATTTCGCACACACACAAACACTACATTATGTTACAGTAAGACCGGTGAGCAAAACTGAATGTGTCTGAACATAAAACGAATTGTAAACTCTTTATAACAATGGCGCAAAGTTACACCCGTAGGCGCAAAGTAACCCCGGTTTACGGTACTAATGCTGTTCTGAACATTTCATAGAAAAGAAACCAGGTGTTGGCTATCTGCGTTCTTTGCAATTTTCGCAAACATGCTTAAAATACTTACGAGGGCCTGCCTTTGTAACTATATGGTCACACTAATGTGGATTTCTTTTCAACCATTTGCAGTCGATTGTTATGCGTTCTTTTTTTAATTCGATTTTAGAATATTTTGTAGTGTCAAAATTATCGTTGTTGGGAATGCTAGACTCTGTTATAAAATTACGATGTCAACTAGGGACGACTGAATGTTACACTTTGTTGGTCTGTCAAAAATAAGACAGAACGTTTCTTAAAATATAAACCCAAGTGAAAGAAACTCCTTTTTGATGAAAAAAAATTTCTCAAATAGATAAAGATTGAAAATCAATAGTTGTTCCAGAATTTTGAATGATAATTAAAAGAATCACCCAAATAAATCTGCAGTCGGAAGTTGATTGGAAATCAACATAACACAACAACACAATTGCGAGAATTTGAATAAGTTAGGCATATTTCGCATTGTCCTTATAATGTTATAATACGTAATAAACCTTAGGATGGATGGAGGGGAATAATATTGTACGTGTTTCTTAAGAACATACTTATATGGGCTAAGTCCAAACACAGAGAAGTTGTACATAGATCTAAAGCGGGAAAATATTTCTTACAAACGCCTATCGATTTATTGCATAATTTTATAGTCAAGTATAAAGATATTGAATTGAAAACCTAACCGCTAAGTTTATCCCAAAATCCAAATCTACAAATTCAAATTAAACAAAATATTGTGTAACTGTCAATTATTTCAAAAAAAGACCCGGACTCCTAGTAGTATGCAATTCATTCTAATTCACCTCAATATACTTTTCTTTGGTTAAATAACATAACTTAAAGTATCAGGTGTCAACAAGGGGACAGCCGAGTTCGTAGCGACGTAGGTTTACTGTGTTGTTGAGTCTAGTTGGGTTCGAATCCCAGTCCCGACTTCGATTTTTCTGAGTTTGTTTGTAACCTCCATATTTGGCCAGGCATTCGTCTTTATACAATGTTTGAAATTGCAATGGAGGTAGACTATAACAAGATGATATTACGCCTTCGGTGCTCAGAAGAAATCCCACTCTGAGACTGTTATCCTCATTATCAACTACACTTTTTTTGTTTCATTTATTTAGGGTGTCTAGCATAAGATGTGACAAAATCCCAGGACGGATAGGTTGAGTCAAGACAAAAGAGAAAAATCGAGGGGGGGGGGGGGGGTTATATCTCCCTGCGTTCATGCTGTGTTTAAATAAAAATGTTAAAAATCAATGAAGCTGATTGCTCCAGCTCCATCTGGTGTATTTAAAAAAAGGACCATACGTCATTGTGTTTATGAAATTTTAAACTTTGTTCTTTAATCATCATTTTAGTTCAAGTTAATTTAGTGAACAGGTTCCTTTAAATCTAGCCTAAACGGATTGAGATAAGCCCTCTCTCCTGTATGATTTTTGTCTTTTCTTAACTTTCTTTTCTTTCTTTCGATAGGTTGCTATCGATCCTTGGCTTTTGTCGCTTCGTATGTAAAACACCCTCATATCTTTTAACTGTATTTAAAGACTTAGTATTAGTAAAAATATTTTTTGAAAAGAAACTACAGCTGACCTCCGGGAGCTCCTCTCAAAAAAGTCGTTTTGCGGTTACCACTGTGTCTCTGAAGTGGGTCCTGTGAAATTAAAAAAACCAAACAGATTTCGTTAAAATAATGTTAAATCTAGTAATTAATCGAAAGAATAAGCAAAATTAATGGCGGTTACTCAATTTTGGCTTTAAATTGTTTATAAAAAAAAAAATATTTATCGGCGAGAAAAAATCTTCGATTAATTACTAAAAAATGAGACTTATCGGTGAAGATGTTTCTTTACCGCCGTATTAATAAACGCGGAATAGCTGGGCTTAGCCTTATTCCATGGATTAAGTGGAAAATGGTATAATGGTGGCTTTAATTAAATGGAAAATGGTATAATGGTAACTTAATCCATGGAATAAGTATTTCCCAGTTATTCCGCGTTTATTATTATGGCGGTTAGAGAACAGTGGCCGATTAATGGTCCTGTGAGGGTTTTCCTACTGAGATTTAGTAAGAATTTTGATGTACATATTTCTGTGCAAGTTTCCATTTTTGAGCCGTCAGTATACCAGGCCATATATTGCCTTGAGGGGTGGCGCTTTGTGTCATCCCAGTATTCCCTAGAGGGGATGACTATGGAGAAGTTGAGTTTAAAGTTGTACGCGGGAATAGTGGCTTCGGCTTTTGGGGTTGGTTTCGAGGTGATGTGTACTTGATGGAGATGAGGTGGGTTGCCAGTCTTGTTACATTTTTATAAAGAGGTAAATTGGTGGTATGTAGTTCCATAGAAAGACGTTTAGAACGTATGTAGGAATAAATCCAGTAATACTGTTGAAGCTTTTCTAGATTCTGGATTGCCGTTATTTCATCTTGGAGGTAGATTTAGGGGGACGGGTAGAGCTTGCTCAGCTCCGGGCACTGCTGTTTCTGAATGAAACCTGTTGTGACAGATCTTGGAGGCAACTTACAGGTTTACAAATCGATTTTATGTAAAAATCGAGGAAACAATTTACTGAACGTACGCAGCACCCTTCTTGTTCTTCCACGAAATCAAACAAAACTGAAGATTCATTCGTTGAAGCACTAGGGTCGCCCTGTGGTCGCCTCAAAGCGTTTTTTGAGAAACCTAAACTCGGCCTTAATATCAAATTGAAAGTTTTTTGAGCCCTGGAGTTGCCCTGGGTTTGCCCTCAACTCCCCCTAGGTTTTTGATGGGGCGAGTTTAGGTAATGAACCGCGCTTTCAAACGACATTTATTTCAGGGATGTGTCCTAATTTTGTGGTTCAACGTTTTTTAAGGACTGGAAAACCAAGTTTTTTTTGACAACTCGTATAGGGTTGTCAAGGAAACTTGGTCAACCTTGGGCAAAGTTCAACGAATGAACCTTGAGCATAAATCAAGTGACAGTTGTTGTCAAAAAGATCAACTTCGAACAAAGTATGGCTAGAATAAAAGCCCACAACTCTAAAAAACACTCTTTATATTTAGACTATATCATGATCGCAGATGATTACGTTAAAATGACATAAAACACCTGCAACGACACGACGTTGTAGCTTTCAGAATAAAATTGTACCTACAAATAATGATGTCGTTGTATGTAAGTTTAAATTTGTATTCCTTTATTTTAGAGTCAAAAATGGTGGAAATCCTGTAGATCTACAAATCTTCCAATGCACATCAAGTACTTACAAGCCTTTCCGTTTTGAATCATTGGCTAATCAAATGAACATGTACATGCACCAATATCCACTTAAGTCCGCTGTTTGGTAAGTTCAAATATAAGCCTCTTCTTACTTCGCAAATAAAAGAACACAATCGAATCTTTTCTTTTTGGCAAATAGGTATCCGAACTTAAAACTCGTCAAAAGCCTTTTCCTGTTCAGGGTAGCTGCTATATTCTTCCATTTCTTACCGGCATACGTTTTGGATTTTGTCACAAAACTGGGCGGAGGCAGACCAATGTAAGAAAGTTGGGCTACTCGGTGCGTTCGGCGCGTTGCGCGCGGTGCTTATGGGCCACCTCTCATAAGATCGTGTGTATTTAATCGAGCTGTCAGGTGGAAGCGGTGCCGCACGCGCGCAACGCGTTCTATGGGCTGGGGCCTTAAGAAGTTCAACCATACAAAGTTAGAATTTCTGTTAATAACAATACATAAATGACATTTACAGTTTGGTTCGGCTTCATACAAATGTCTGGAATTCGCTGAGCACATTGGAACGTTTTATATTCACTGAATGGCATTATGACAACAAGAAGACACTTCAACTAGCTAAAGGACTAGATCCTCGTGATAAGGTGGATTTCTTCATTGATATCGGTGAATTAAAATGGGATGACTATTTCCACAACATGCTTTTGGGTGTCCGTCAGTATCTAAATAATGAACCTCTTAAGAATCTCGAAGCTGCCAGGAAAAAGGAAAAGATGTAAGTAGTTTGAATAAAGTTTTTAAAGTTCTTTTTTTTTTAGGGGTAAATATGTATATGGTTTTGTATTTCAGTTTGCTCGGACTTCATGTCTTATTACAATGTCTGTTCTATTTGGGAGTCTGGAAGCTGGTTGGATTCGCCTTTGGATTATCAAGTGCCAAAGCAGCCCTTGTATTGCCTGTATTTTATGCACTATTTGGTATTTTGTAAATCTCTGTAAAACATAAAATTTTTATTGCTCAAGTTGGTGGAGAAAAACATTGAATATTTTTTTTTTGTATTTTGAATTTATTGGTATTTATTTAAGAAGGTATCAGTTTACAATAAAAACAGAAATGTATTAATTGATAAAAACGTCAAATAGTTTGTGTTTAATAGTAACTGCTAACTTTTCTTCATTTAGAGAACTTTTTGCAAAAACGCATAGGCTCCATAGACACACTTCATAAGCTAAAATGTAGAAAAAAAAGTGTTATTTAGCATCAGAGTAGAAGAAAAACTTTTTTAAAAGATCGTTTGAGCCTCCGAATTTATTGTTATTTTTCACCATATCTGCGCCAAACAAAAACAAGTTAAGGGACGCGACATAACTCATTTTTGTGACTAAAGTGTAAAGGTATGTTGTGAATTAAGACAAATGAGTAATTTTGCATGTAAAATGATTAGGTACTGCATTCTGCATATTCAGTAAGGGCAGCAAGTTTTTTGTATTGAGAGGGCAATAAAGAAAGTCAATTTCCTTGAGTGGTGTTATCAGTTATCACAGTGTCTACAAGATTTATTTGACCGGAATTCACCGATCCGGAACTTCGGGTCGGAACGTGAATGATGATTTGGGTCAGTGAAAGAATCAGTTTCGCTAAACAACAATGGAGAAAAACCTAATTTTTGCTGTCCGCTTATGTTTTTTATCATTAGTTTTGTGGACAGGAGTTGAACCGGAGAACAAAGTCACAACGTTCTCACCTGAAGCACCCTCAAATTTGTATTTACTAACAATTGAGCGTTACAGTTCGGGGTGAAACTGATCCCCAACCAACACCTTTCGATTTCGTGCGAGCTCTCTCCAGTTTTTTAGTCTCAAGTCGGTTGAAGTCCTCTTCCACTTGATTGCATCACTTATGACGGGGTCCTCCCATTGCGACTTCCCTGCAATGTGCTTTCGAAAACGACAGGAGGAAATCTTCAAAAGACACTTGGCAGTATTCGACACTAAGTAGTGTAGGATTCTTACCTCACTAAAAACTCCTCGTAATCAGAACCAATCTATGAACGATCGACAACAGATTTTTCTTTCACAATATTATAATCACTTTAGGGGAAGCTTAAACTTATACTTAAACTTAAAAAAAAAGTTTGGCCGTGTGTAGATTCAAAACGCTCGAAGAGTTTGCTAGCCCTGAACCGCCTGTATCTAGGTTCTACCATAGGTGTTCTTACGGGACACTCACCCTTATTATGGTAGGCGTTTTGCTTGAACGACAACTTTCATTTAGAGAAATCGGTATTATGAAAGTCACTATGTAGTTGTTTAACCTAGCGTTACACCATTTGACATTTAGCGTCAGTGGAATGTAATTTTTTTGAACGACACCCTGTCATTCTTCGCTATTGCAGCTGTCGTTTTATTTCAGTTACACGACTAGTAAAACACTATTTTTTGGCGACTTTAAATTTGCAAACGCCAAGATTGTTTTACTTGAATAAAAATGTAAGTTGTAGTTATTTTCTTCTTTTTTCTTAAATAACTTTTATTTTGATTGAATTTATGGTGAAAATAACAAATCAGGAGCATATCAAAACATTAATCGATCTGATGGAGCAAAATCCTCAACTTGCAACAAATTTTCGACGAGGTGTCTCCCAAATGGAGGATAAAAAAAGGATGGATAGCAGTTAGCGGTTAGAACTGAAAAAGAATGGCAAAAGTTAAAATAATTGAGAAACGAAATCTTTTCATGCCGTATGCATGTGTGTATATTTTTAAAGGTTTGGTTCGATACAAAATTTTAAGTTAAACAGAATTAAACAGATTCTGTTCAATAAAAAGCAAATGGAAGTCACTGTAGTTGTAGTTGTAAAGGATTCTTCTTTCTCTTATCAGATTATTATTTTTTGTTTCTAATATCCTCTGCCCTTCGTTGTCCTCGCTTTCACCACAATTTCTCATTGCAATTAACAGAGGAAAACTATTCATTTTCGTTTGTTATTCCAGAATGTTAAACCAGAATTTTCTATTCAAATCCCAATCTGTCATGATCAGCTGATCAATGATCAGCTGATCATGCGGAAGGCGTTTGGATTGTAAGTAAGTGGTGTTCAAAGTACGTAATACCGATACTTAAACACCTAAAAAGTGACTCGACAAATAAAGTGACTATTGTCAACTGCTACGCCTTTCATAATAGGGGTGACTGTCTAATAGGGAGACACCAAAAGACTTGGTGTGCTTTTCAATGATTTCTGCAGAAGCTGCATGGACGAAGAAGTGGAAGAAACCGTTCAACACTTTCTTTGCTCATGCCCCGCACTATTTCATAGGAGGAAAACTCATCTCGGTGAATTCTTCTTCGATGATACTAGCGACTTAGCTTACATAGACCCTAAAAGTCTTTCAAAATACATTAAAAGTTCCGCGTGGTTCGACTAGCGGGTGATTGACCGGCTAGTCCTGTAATGCAAGTTTAATGGGTGATCAACTCGTTAATATTACATCTTATATACATAAAATCAGTAGGTGATTAACTTGCTGATCTCTGTGGTATCACAATGGGCCCTTGCGGTCTAAGTGTGTCAGGCAATGTACTCATTGGCTGACAGCCAATTTCACCTAACCTAACCTAAGCTTAAACTTTTTAATGTGGCTTGGTTCTTCTCAATCTCCCCTCTCGTATTTCCGTATTATTTCAGTATTTCATTTCAGAGTTGATATGACTATGCAGTCGCTGATTGTGTAATACAGCGTGTTTTCTTACAACTTCTGTAACCATTTCTATTTGTAGGTCACGATGTAAATCGCTATTTCTTATATACCATGGTGCATTTACTATTCCACGAAGGACTTTATTTTGGAATTTTTGGATGATTTCCAAATTTGTTATTTGTTTTCTTTGTACAGCCCCATAATTGGATTCCATAGGTCCAAACAGGTCTAAGTACTTGTTTATAAAGCATTATTTTATTTTCGACAGATAAGTCAGAATTTCTACCGAGTACATTTTTCTATATTTCAAGTTGAGCTCTTCTCTTTTCTTTTTGATATGCTCTTTCAATTTAAGCTTTGCATATAAAGTCATCCCAAGGTATTTGATGAATATTCGAACGTAGCTTAACTTTTTATTTGTAAAGTTTATATGTGCAGATTTAGCTTCATTGAGCTTGATACGCAATTTTTTGGTCCAATCACTAACTGTGTCGACGGATTTTGCAATTTATCAGCAGCCTTTACGACGCACTTATCGGGTGCCAAAATTGCAGTATCATCTGCAAAAGTAGCCATAAAACTGATGATTTGGGACTAGATTTCTTTTTTCTTTGACTTTGCTTAAGTCTTTTCAGTAGCTATTTTTCAAAAACTATTGCCATAATTGGTATAAGCGATATTGGTCTGTATAAGACGTCACTTCTGTTGGTGGCTTAGAAGTGACGTCTTATACAGACCAATATCGCTTATACCAATTATGGCAATAGTTTTTGAAAAATAGCTACTGAAAAGACTTAAGCAAAGTCAAAGAAAAAAGAAATCTAGTCCCAAATCATCAGTTTTATGGCTACTTTTGCAGATGATACTGCAATTTTGGTATAAGAATTACTTCAGCAATTTTCCAATGATGTGGGACATATTGGGTCTTTAGGCATGCATTTATTATAAATTGTAGTTTTATGATGGCTTTTGATGGCATTTCTTTCATAACCTGAGCAGTTATTAGATCGTACCCAGTTGATTTTTTGTTCGATAGTTGATTATTTTTAAGCATAATGTTAAAGAAGTTGCATGACCGTTTGTCGCTTTGGGGAATGCCGTTTTCGAAATCAAAGGCCTCGGTAAGTTCTTTACCGACCTCGATGGAGCAGCGAGAGTTCGACATAGTCCTCGTGCATAGTCGTACGAGTTCTTCAGGGCCCTGTATATTTGCTCTCTGCAAATACCGTCGTATATAGTACCCCGGGTTTTTCCAAAAACTGTCATATGGTAAAATTAAGTCGATTGTGGGCTCTTCTGGTCTAAAACCGCATTGATATAAATAAGTTCGTTCGTTGAACTTTACCCAAGGTTGACCCAGGTTTCCTTGACAAACTTTTGAGTTGTCCTCAAAAACGCTAACCCACAAAATCACCCGATTCCCTGTAATTTAAAAAAAAAACATCATGGCATTTGACAACCCTGTTCATAACCTAAACTCCCCGCAGCTGAAACTTAGGGCGAGTTGAGGGAAAACCCAGGGCTCAAAAAACACTCAGTTTGACAGTTAAGTCGAGTTTAGGTTTTTCAAAAAAACGCTTTGTGGCGACCACAGGCAACCCCAGGGCTTCAACAAACGAACCTAATATATGATCCTATCAAACAGCTGTCGTGGACTTTCAGACGTTCACACAGTTACGCAGATAAGATATTATATGCGACGTTATGAAACCTTATTCATCCATAACTTGCTTGTTTGTAAGAGTCGACCTCTTTTTCGGATCTAACATACGATACTGTGGTTGCATTCATGGAAAATGCTATATTCCGATCATATCAGGCAGATCAGCTTGTGCATGCTCCATTGCAAACTGATCTTCAGCTTCCTTGAGAGCTCGGCATCAAGGCCGTCTTGAAGCACATATGACAAGCTCAACTTCTTCTTGGCCGGGAGGGCGGTTTTCTTGATCATAGTCTAAGATTACAGCGTCTTAAAATTTTAAAATTTGTTGGTCTTTTTCTCTGTAGCAACGCGATTCTATCAATCGATAGGTTGGTGTCGAGACAAGAAGAAAAACATATCGGAAGGGCGGGCGGTCTGTTTTCTCTCCGTTTAGGCGGAAAAAGCAATTTTATAAATAATTGACTTAAGTGAAAAAAAAATCAACTAAGTCCCCTGTTGTAGTGTTTCGGATGCAAACTTTAAAAAAATTCTTATTGAATTCCTCTCGCGTCTACTTCGATGATTTTATCCAAATAAAAAAAAAAATATGAATGTGTTATTGAAAGGCAGTATGTTATTTAAAAATCTTACTTCTGTGAAAGTTGCAAGCGATAGTTTGTACTGTCCAAAAGCAGAAAATCCTGTTTCATGTTGTGAAACTTTTAAAAAGAACATAACTGTTCTTCGGTCTTCGTATTTCTCGATCCTATACCATTGGCTTTTGTATATGGCGTTGCTTACCTCATTGCACTACAAAATAAAAACTTTCAAATATATAAAAAAAAAAAAAACAAAAAACAATAACAGCAATGTTCAATGTGCTTAACCTTATTTGATACAATTTCTCCAAGAAAGCAGTACAAAAAAAGGTGATAGGCGCATGCGACCATCAGAAATGGTGCTCCGCTTACGGTTCCCTAAAATAGAAAGAATTTGTTTAGAAAAAAATTTTAACATTTCTCCTTGACTTTTTTTTGGAATGAAACTTCTTTAGCACTTCGAAAAAACGACAAAAATAACAATAAAATTCATAAACAGGATTGAATCTGCGAGAGAATGATTTATGTAGATAGAGTGCAAGTGTTTACTTTGGCCTTTTGGCGCTTTTCAAATTTAAAAAACAAAGAAGTCGTGGTGTCTAGGATATTTATCAGGCCCTAGTGTAGTTCTCCCAACCATTCTTGTGGCAAATAAAGACACTTATTGTGATTCCAGAAAGTTCATTCAGAGTTCACTTTTCAGGACAGTATAACCTTGAGGACAGTAGTTGCATTATGTGCTGTGCTGCGACTCTAACTAATAGTCTGACGCTATGCCACTATTGACAATATTGCCACTACACCATTGGTAAATGATGTTTTTTTATGCGTGAGCTGTGGCGTGGCTTCCAAGATCGTCCGCTATAGCACCGCTGTTTTTTTTTTTTTTGTGGGGTCGCTTGTCTACGCAGATACCTAAGCCCGAGACGATTAGCGCCTTGGAAGAGAATATTTGGCTCGTTATTGTTGGCATACGGCCCAAAATGCTGCAAAAAGGGGTTGAAAATTGCGCCTGTCGGCTGACAATCTTATCTTTATAATATATCTAAATTGTTGGCCATAACATTAAATGATCTGCGTTTTATTTCGTTTTGAAAAACACACGCCTAAAAAATCACTATTTACACAAAAAATTCAAATATTTGGAAACTAAACACTCTATAAATGATGCCTTCTACCATAATTATGGAGTTTTGAGTATTCCGTCCTTAGAAGACAACCTATTTTTTTTTATAAACTAGTACCATTCAAATGAAAAAACAATTTTTGAAAAAATGCGAAATTGTGATACATACTTATGAAAGTATACATTTTTGAAGGTTTTTATACAAAAAGTACAAGAATCGTTTATTGGCAACAGCGCAGTTGTGAACTTGACCTTTATACTTTGTAAAAGGAAGCCTAAGCTTTTGTTTTTTTTTTTTAATCATCTCGAATCTAACATAGGTTATTGTGTTTATAAGTTTCCAGGACCGATTACGTTTAGCCATAAATCTCTTAAGTTTGAATTTTGAATTTTTCTTGTTGTTATTTTTAACATTGTTGCATACTTTTCAGCACTCAACAAAACCTAACAAATGTTACAATAGATTATTATTCCTCCGAATGTGGGGAGTTTATAATTTAAAACTAGATATGGTGAATTTTGTTTGAAAAATAAGAAATTTTTTTTTTAAATGTTCAACTTTTATGTATATTCGTAATTACCATCAAAAGAGAATAAAGTAGCGCAGTTAGGAGAGGAACCGTGGTAATAACAGTAAGAGCCACAACCGCGGTACTGATAGTAGAAACTTCTTTGATAAAACTAAAATTAAATAATTAATTACTCAATGTCATAACTAAATATTTCTTAAATTATCTTACTCAAATATATTGGCGTGTATCTTGATAGAATTTTTCAATAGTTTTGATTGTTTGTCGTTTGTGTTGTAAGATGTTTCAAAGTCTCCTATCATTTTGCAGTAATGTGCACATCTATCGAGTTGATAAGATATAAAACAAGCTTGTAAAAAAGCCGGAATATCAAAACCTGATATACGGGAGGTCAAAAATAGTTTTATTTTGTTAGTCATTAAAAAATTCGGTTTGATCTTATTACTCACCCATTTCGACTGCTGTGCCATAAGCCACGTTATAGACTCCAAATGAATAGTTTATTGCATATCCAAGTTTGCCCGATCGACTAAGAGTTAGAAAGAAAAGAAAAACTTGGTATTTCAAAATATTAAAGAAAGTTCTTACTTTGTTCCTGGTAACTCCATTAAAATAGGCATCATATAATCTTTGTTAGAAAAGACAGGGGCTAATACATAACTAACAAATGTGAGATTGTACAAAACAAGCACTTTAATGCAGATCCATCTAAAATAAAATTGAAATAATGTATTGATATTATTGGTCCCTTACAATTTAACGGTTATAATAAAAACCCGTTTTAATAAACTGAAAGCATCCTAAAGTCAAAATAAATGAAAACCTAAAATGCCGTTAACTATTTATTTTCGAAGTTATAACATTGCAAAGAAATGACATTTGTTAGTAAGACTGCATTTGTTAGCTTTGACGTTTTCTTATCTTTTTGTGGAGTTGTTTTTTGATGTGTCAGTGTTAGAAAAACAAAAACAAATTGAAAATCTCAATGTAATTTGCCTTAAATTTTGAACCGTTACGCCCCACAACAACCCCAAAAAGTTATATATTGCCAGAAAGGTTATTAAAAAATGTACTATTTAGCGCACGTTTAATCAGCTGCAGAAACGTGCAGATTGATTTTTAATTAAATTTTAAGCGACCTTAGGAATTTAATTTTTTTTTCAACATTAATCGTTAATAACTTCTGAAGGAAGTACTTTATTGAAAAATATTAGAACACTTTTTTTTGTAGAGCATTAAATTTTCTCTAAGAAACATGTTTGCAGTTTATCGTATATTTATTTGTTCGTTAATTAAAAAAATTCAAAGTAAAAGAGCAAAATCAAAAATACATACCAGTTTTTCAAGCTTGATTACTTGGAAACGGTTAGCCTGACAAAAATTTTCAAAATGACCTTTTTCGAAGGAAATCTAATTTACTACAAAAATACGAGTCGTTAAATTTGCTTGGCTCAAAATGGTTTGACAGTTTTGTTGCTAAAATAAGGTAAGGTCTTAGGAATAGAAAACACCATTGATAGGCCTCTAGAAATGGCCCCTACGTTTTATAGTTACTTTTTGAAAAATATTTACATACCTACCAATTTACATACATGCATAAACCGATATTTTGTAAACGAAACACTTTTTGTAAAGTCTTATTTAAAAAATTCACTTAATTTGCATAGTTAGTTGCTTCTGTGTTTTGCTAAGAGTTTAATTTTTACACAATATAGTACGAGCACACTATAATAAGTTATGTAAACATATTTAGAATAAAAAAGATTACATTTCGATAAATGTAGAAAACCTACCTTTTACAGGATTATTTCTAGTCCCAATAGCTAAACTGAAGTAAACCGATCTTGAACCCGTTTACCGCACTTATCTTAGGACATTGAGATGCATCAAAACTGATGGCAGTTTCGTAATCGGAGAGCCCGAATCATATTAGGAAAAGTAGTTTTTATATTTTATCAAGTGAGTAAGTAATTATGGTCGCCTTTGTTCGAGAGTGGAACCACTTTGCAATGGCCCAAAACGTAGATTTAGTATTCTTACAACAAGCATATGTTTCAGTTTTGTTTTAAGAACATCCTTCCAACTTTATGATTGCTTCTTTCTCGTTTGAAAACTTTTCGAGCTCAATTTAAGTTTGCATGGTCTCAAAATAAGATTGTTTTCGATACATTTTAAGAATAACATTGGTAAAAAAGTACCGAAACAGTGTTGAAGTAAGAATATTAGACTTATTAAGAATTTTCTGCTTGACTTATGATTTTCCGAGTCCAAATAACATTCTTAAATTCGCACCCCATTTTTTGACTTGTGTAATTAAAGACTTTTACTAGGATGCTAAAACATACGTACACTTATGGCCATACAATTAAGTCATTGCATTTTTAGAAGATTTAAAACATTTTTTTGTCTTATATTTGCATCAAAAAATGGTGTGTGAGGTGAAGGTCAACATTTATGAAAATGATGGCAAACCGTATGTTAGACGTCCCAGAAATGCTGAGCTGAACCCAAAATACACCAAAAAGACCTTAAAGCATGGCGGCGACTCTAATATTGTTTAGGGCGTGTTTCATCAGCCATGGTGTGTCGGTCCGCTGTGTCAAATAAACGGTAAAATGACAGGTGTTGACTACCGGGATATACTGGACACAAATCTTCTCGGCACCTACCAGAACCAATTACCCCAAGGATGGATCTTTCAGCACGACAATGACCCCAAACACACGTAAAGAGTTGTGAAATCTTTGAATGCAAAAAGTTGCTGCAAAAAAACCAATCAGAACGACTACTCTCTGGAGTATTTTGCAAGAAGAGTGGAAAAATATGAGCGTAGATCAATGCAAAGGTTCGGCGGAGTCCATGCCAAGAGAATATCCGCCGTATCAAAACAGAAAAGCTATCCTACGATATATTAACGGTACGGTTAAAAAAACTATGCTTTTTTTCATTTTTTTTTTTTTTTTTCAGGTGACTTAATTATATGGCCACACTTATTTTATAAGTAAGTAAGTAATCCATTTATTGACTTTATAAAGTAAACACAATTACATAATAAGAAATGAATTAAAAGCAATGGCAATGCCGTCAGCTCAGTTGGCAATAAATATTTTTACAATTTAAAATTTTGGTAAAGAAGTTAAATTAACAATTTTGTTCTAATCAAATTCAGTTATTAATAACATTCGATATTTATAAACATTTTTTATGAATAAATGAAGGTTTTTCCAATTCGGGCCATTAAGTAAATGTACTGTTTCCTGCACTGTTAAAGAACTTACTCCTAAATATAGTCGCCTTTGTGCTGCATAAATAGGGCACACTCCAATAAGGTGAAAGCAGTCTTCTTTTGAGTTAAGGTTACACAAAGTGCAGAACTGATTAAAGCTTCCATTATAGGGGTCTCCGTTTAACCCAAGGACCTCGCATCTGGTTTTGAATATTAGTGATATTTGTTTGTAACTATACAAGTCATTAAAATAGTTATCAGCTTCTAAATTAAAGTTGAGTTTTGAATACAAAAGTCTGCTCTCCGACTGTTGGGCTTCCGCTACAAGCAACTCCCTCTGAGTGTCTTCATACCTTTGAATTATACGGTACAGCCGATCTTTCAAAGTACTCATATCAGCTGCGACTATGTTTGTATCTTCTCCATATATTTCGCCAAGATTTCGCCATCTCATCATCCACCAGTCATTATTTCTGATTTCATACTGGAGCATTTTGTTTACAAGTCTCGATGCGGGGAAATCAAGCACTTTTAAAATATAGTCGGCTTGTGTTTTTAGAGTAGTCGTAAATATTTTAGGTAAACCCGTTTCTAAATAAATAGCATAATAATTTGGAGTTTTAATTGGTAGGTTGAATAATTTTTTGATGAAACTTCTCTGCAGTTTTTCCATTTCTTCAAATTCTTCGGATCCCCAAACTTCTGCAGCGTAACACAATGTAGATTTAACGACTGAGTTGAAGATTTTGTACTTAGTTGACAGGCAAACGTGTTCATTGAACAAAACTTTTTTCCAAGTCATGTTTATAAGTTTCTGACAAGTTTTAGTTTTTTCTTCAAAGTGGGCCTTGAAATCAAGTGTTGTATTTAGCTTAACTCCCAAGTACGTATACTCTGTCACGACATCAAGACGGTTACGTCGCAGAAACCAATTACAGCTTTGTGTTGAGTTACCTCGATTACTTCTTGAGAAAACCATTATCTTCGATTTATCAGTGTTTATGATAAGTCCCCACTTTTCGCAGTATGAAACCAGGCGATTTATCATCAATTGTAGATTTTGGGGAGTTTCAGACAAAACCACCAAGTCATCAGCATACAATAAAACATTAATAATGCTACCTGCCATTCTGATTCCACCAGGTAGTTCAGTCACAACATCATTGATAAAAAGAGCAAATAACAATGCACTAAGCGGACATCCCTGTTTCACCCCACTATCTGTTTCAAACCACTCTGATATATTGCTTCCATCCCAAACAGCTGCATTAGTTCCACAATACATTTTACTGATGATCCGAATGAATTTAGTAGAAAGCCCGATTTGCGATAACTTGTACAAAAGTGCATTTCTATTGACGAGATCGAAAGCCGCCTTGAAATCTACAAAGAGCGCGTACACTTTTTTGTTTCTGGCTTGAAAACTTTTCACTATTGTTGTTAAACTAAAAATGTGATCGATTGTAGAATAGTTTTTCCGGAACCCTGCCTGTAGTTCAGTCATAGTTTTATTTTCATCAACCCATTTCTCTAGTCTATCGACAAGAACTCCACAAAAGAGTTTGCCAATGGTATTCATAAAGGAAATTCCACGATAATTTTCAGGTCTATCCAATGCGCCTTTTTTGTGTATGGGGAAGATTACAGACCGCTTAAAAGATTTTGGTACAACGGAACTGGAATAAATATTATCATACAATTTTTTGGGGTGTAATAGAAATACGGGTGTTGCATTTTTGAAAAACTCGTATGGGATTCCATCTTCTCCCGGTGCCTTTCCATTTTTTGATCTTCTAAAAACATTTTCAATTTCCACCAGAGACATTTCATAATCCAGAATATCATCGACGATAAGTGGTTCAGCAGTTAAAAAGATTATATTTCTTTGATCACGAAGTAGAGTTTGAAAGTATAGTGATAGATTTTCTGCAGAAACACCAGTGCCTATTTTAAATCCAGAACCATTTATTTCCTTTGTAACTTTCCAGAATTCTTTTGAGTTTTTAATATTTGATAGCTGAATAGCTTGACTGTTTTCCCAGTTGATTTTCTTCGCACGACACATATTTTTGTAAGAGGTGTTGGCCTCATTGTACCAATTCCTTAGAATTTCAGAATCTGTTTCTCTCCAAGCGTGTAAAAGAGCAAAAGATTTCTTACGGGAATTCAAACATTCGGAGTCAAACCACTTTTGCTTGTACGGTCTTACTGTAGTTGACATTCTAATTGCATAAGAACTTCTAATGCATGCTATTACCTGCGACGAGTATTCTTCTACCGATTGTGTGTTCAAAACTGTATTTGAAAGAAAGTTATCTATGGCTTGCTGGTACGATCTTTTTTGTTGAATTTCCCAGTTCTTCTTCTTACTTATTATTGATTTTTGTTAAAGAAATGACTATTGTCATAATGTAATTTATTTTTTTTTTCGTTTTTTTTTTTAATTATGTATTGTGATTGTAAATACATATTTAGAATTTGAATAAATTTTGTTTCTATTGTAATTTGTATTTAATATATGGATATGTAGACGCCATTAATAAAAATGACTTAATTGCGTGGCCACAAGTGTATATATTAGTTTACTTACTTAGAATATTTATGATATTTCTCAGCCAATTGACTTTCCCATCGTTCTAGGTCACCAAAACTAGTCTCTTTAACAATGATGTCACTCAGTGTTCTAAGCGAACCACTGTAGTTGATTAAAGTCAACGCCTTAAGACCAATACTTGCTTCGGTAAAAAATATAATGAGGCACGACACAGTATCTTCCAAGTCATAATCATTTGGTAATACAACTCCCGCTAAGCAGACGAAACCAATGAACATTTGAAATCCAAATATCATACTCATAACCACTTTTTTCCATGGTTTGTCATTGAATTCATCCGAAAAGTAATTTAGTCCTAAATTATGAAAAGATTTGCTTTTTTTAAGAAACACGAGTCTACAACAAAACTTTGTAGAAATTACTTGTAGAACACAAAATCCATGATACAATGTTGTAGAACGCTATCCAAGAAAACTTCGACTTTCTTTTTTGGCTTAATTCAAGCATTCTCGTTCTTTATTTCTTGTGTTTTAATTTAGTGCAAAAATTCACTCTTCAGAAGCTTTTATAGCAGTTGAAATCTCAAAATCTACCTTAATTATTAAGGCGAAAAGAATTCGTCAGTGTGTGAATTGGCAACATGTTGTTTAAAAAATAATTGCTATGCGTTGTTAACTATATTCCCAACAATTAGATCAAATTATGTAAGTTAAGAAAGTCGTATTCCATTAATTATTATTATTATTTAGCGGAGTTGTGCAATGCCATATATTGCTTGCAACGTTAATACCCACAAAGCTTTAGGCAGTGAACTTATTTATTTATTAATAATTAATTTTTGATGAAAAGCTACAGATGTCCGATATCTTTATCTATACCTAGATACCAAATTTAAGCAAACATTTTACCACCACTTGCAATATGTGGGAAGAACATAACTAATTTGAACACCACAATCTAGAATGAGATATTCTCTATAGTCAAGGAAAAAGACAAACAATCTATTTCGCAAATACAAAGCGAAAGCAATGAAAAGTAAGAATAAAGCGGTGCCGTGAAATACCTAAGGCCAAGTGAAATAAGGCCAAATGCAGAGATTTGGCCTTATTTCGATTTCTTAAAGTGAAATAAGACCAAATTGTAACGTTTGGCCATATTTCACTTTGTCAAAGTGAAATAAGGCCAATTTGGCATTATTTCGCTTTGGATTGCCTGAACTGCCCAAAATGAACTAAACTTAAATTTTTGAAATGAAGATAACATATTTAAGTCAGGACAACGGCCTTGTCAACCGAAAAGAGTCGGTTCCCATAGTAGGTTGGCGGTTCCGCTGATCTACCACGTCTGCCGGAAGTCCGTGGAACGACGGCTCCTTTACAACCGAGACGTCACCGCAGTAGGCGGAGAAGCTGAAGAGCTCCTCCGGTTCAGTAGGGCGGTTTCAGATCGCGATCGTCGTGACGTTGTTAAAACGTCGAAAATGTTCTGGTGGTTGTCGGAGCAACAACTTGAAGTTGATAATGATAGCGAGTCGCCAATGGCTGGCTTACACAGGTTTAGCGTGTAAGTCTTAGGGTATAGGGGGTGGGCACAGTGGCAAACAAAAAAATCACAAAAATCCAAAAAACAAAAAAAAAAACAAAAAAAATTATGAAACACAAAAAACAAAAAAAAAAAAAAAATTATAAAACTGTGGCTGCTCTAGTTTTAAGTAGATTTAAGCAGATTTAAAATGAATTTAAAATGAAAATGAGTCGGTTCCCATTAGAACACCGTTATTAAATCGGAATAAGCGCTGTAAGTGACAAGATGGGGGACCGTCCGTAACTACTGCGTGATGTTGTCATGTGTTATTTGTTCTATGTACACTGAACCAAAAAGGTACTTAGATTTTAAGTATTTGGACTTATTTCTTAGGAAAAAAATCATGTGTTTTGAGCCAAACATTTTATTCTTAAAATATAAGAATCGCGATTCATACTTTTTAAAAAAGTTCTTAAAAATTGGATAAAAGCTATAAGTTTCTTAAATTTTAAGAATTTGTACTTAGTTTTTAAGAATTTTATTCATAAAACATAAAAGCTTTTCATGAAAGCGTAAGAAAAAATTTCTTAATTTTTATGAATAAATCTTAAAATCTAAGAACAAAATCATGTGTTTTGAGCCAAACATTTTTTTCTTACAAAATATGAATTTGTGCATAATTTTTAAGAACTTTATTCTTATAAATCTTAAAACTTTACGCTGGAAGCGGAAGAAACAATTCTTAGTTCTTATGATTTAATTCTTAAAATTAATGTATTAGTTCTTAAAATTTAAGAATAAATTCTTAGAAACCTATGAATTTTTGCATAATTTTTATGAATTTACTCCTAAGTTTTAAGTAACTGTTCTTAAAATTTATGAATAAATTCTTAAAAACCTATGAATTTTTGCATTATTTTTATGAATTTATTCCTAAGTTTTAAGTAACTGTTCTTAAAATTTAAGAATAAATTCTTAAAAACCTATGAATTTTTGCGTTATTTTTATGAATTTATTCCTAAGTTTTAAGTAACTGTTCTTAAAATTTAAGAATAAATTCTTAAAAACCTATGAATTTTTGCATTATATTTATGAACTTATTCCTAAGTTTTAAGTAACTGTTCTTAAAATTTAAGAATAAATTCTTAAAAACCCATGAATTTTTGCATTATTTTTATGAATTTATTCCTAAGTTTTAAGTAACTGTTCTTAAAATTTAAGAATAAATTCTTAAAAACCTATGAATTTTTGCATTATATTTATGAATTTATTCCTAAGTTTTAAGTAACTGTTCTTAAAATTTAAGAATAAATTCTTAAAAACCTATGAATTTTTGCATTATTTTTATGAATTTATTCCTAAGTTTTAAGTAACTGTTCTTAAAATTTAAGAATAAATTCTTAAAAACCTATGAATATTTGCATTATTTTTATGAATTTATTCCTAAGTTTTAAGTAACTGTTCTTAAAATTTAAGAATAAATTCTTAAAAACCTATGAATTTTTGCATTATATTTATGAACTTATTCCTAAGTTTTAAGTAACTGTTCTTAAAATTTAAGAATAAATTCTTAAAAACCTATGAATTTTTGCATTATATTTATGAATTTATTCCTAAGTTTTAAGTAACTGTTCTTAAAATTTAAGAATAAATTCTTAAAAACCTATGAATTTTTGCATTATATTTATGAATTTATTCCTAAGTTTTAAGTAACTGTTCTTAAAATTTAAGAATAAATTCTTAAAAACCTATGAATTTTTGCATTATTTTTATGAATTTATTCCTAAGTTTTAAGTAACTGTTCTTAAAATTTAAGAATAAATTCTTAAAAACCTATGAATTTTTGCATTATATTTATGAATTTATTCCTAAGTTTTAAGTAACTGTTCTTAAAATTTAAGAATAAATTCTTAAAAACCTATGAATTTTTGCATTATATTTATGAATTTATTCCTAAGTTTTAAGTAACTGTTCTTAAAATTTAAGAATAAATTCTTAAAAACCTATGAATTTTTGCATTATATTTATGAATTTATTCCTAAGTTTTAAGTAACTGTTCTTAAAATTTAAGAATAAATTCTTAAAAACCTATGAATTTTTGCATTATATTTATGAATTTATTCCTAAGTTTTAAGTAACTGTTCTTAAAATTTAAGAATAAATTCTTAAAAACCTATGAATTTTTGCATTATTTTTATGAATTTATTCCTAAGTTTTAAGTAACTGTTCTTAAAATTTAAGAATAAATTCTTAAAAACCTATGAATTTTTGCATTATATTTATGAATTTATTCCTAAGTTTTAAGTAACTGTTCTTAAAATTTAAGAATAAATTCTTAAAAACCTATGAATTTTTGCATTATATTTATGAATTTATTCCTAAGTTTTAAGTAACTGTTCTTAAAATTTAAGAATAAATTCTTAAAAACCTATGAATTTTTGCATTATATTTATGAATTTATTCCTAAGTTTTAAGTAACTGTTCTTAAAATTTAAGAATAAATTCTTAAAAACCTATGAATTTTTGCATTATTTTTATGAATTTATTCCTAAGTTTTAAGTAACTGTTCTTAAATTTTAAGAATAAATTCTTAAAAACCTATGCATTTTTGCATTAATTTTATGAATTCTTTCTTAAAATTTAAGTCTCAGGTCTTAAATTTTAAGAATGAATTCATAAAATTAATGCAAACATTCATAGGTTTTTAAGAATTTATTCTTGAATTTTAAGAACTGGAACTTAAATTTTAAGAATAAATTCAAAAAACTTACTAATTTCCCATTAGTTTTATGATTTATTCTTAACTTCCTAGGTTTATTTTCAAAAATTTAAGGTAAAAACGAAGTAAAAAATTCTTAGCATATATCGATTAGTTCACCAAATTTAAATAAATGTTAATAATTTTTTACTAAGTTTTTACCTTAAATCTTTGAAAATAGACTAAGAAGCAAGGAATAAATAATAAAAGTAATGAGTTATCCTAAAATGCAAGAAAAAAGTATTAAATTAATGAATTTAAGACAATCTGAAAGATAAAAAAAAATTTTCAACGACGCATATATACCATATATATTTACCTTTCCAATTATCCTCGTTCCAGAAAGCTACGTGCCAAAATAGGAAAAACAGAATCAAAATATCTTGGTGAAACCACAAACACTTCAGAAACTTCATTCGAAAAGAAAAACTGGATTTTTTTTTCAATAACTTACATCAAATTTGTCTTTATTGTACATATTTGTTAGATTTAGTTTTTTAACTGCTCAGAAAGCAGATACATTTTTGAAGTTTTATTGGGTGAAGCGTTTATGTCATAAAAATGATGCTCTATAAAAGACCAAAATTGAGAGCATGCAGATGGATACTCCAAGTTGAATAGATGGAAACACTTGAAGCACGCATCTACAGCCCCCAAAAAACTTCTGAAACAATGTTTTATGTTGTCCATATAAACGAAAAAATTCTCAAAGTTATTGAAACTTGTATCGCCTATAGCCAGGATAAATGGCTGGATGCTGTTGTTTTTCGATTTCAAAAATGTAAGGTGTTCCTCCACTTCCTGGGTCGTATTACCAATGAAAAGGAACGCCTCCTGAGAGCTCTTGACTGTAAATTTGAGTACCATTTTCTTCCCGTCCAGATTTTTTTTTACAGTTTTTTGGGTTGGAATGAGATATGCATGTAGGCACCACATCAACCTCACCGCTGCGTTTTCTATTGGGAGAAAATAATAAAAACATTTACATTTGTTTTTATAAAGCCTATGGAAAAATGATTATAAATTTAAAAAGTATGGGGGTCTTAAATAATAAAAACATTTACATTTGTTTATGAAACCTTTATTGGAAAGGAAAGAAAAATGATTATAAATTTAAAAAGTATGGGGTTAAGAGATGATTAGCCTACCACCATTTACATCTGCTTCTCGAATGCTCTCTAATAAAGCCCGCATTTGCTTGTCCCTTATATTGTTTTCCTGTAAAAGGAAGTCTTTCAATTTAAGGGCTTGTTCGGGCCACCTTGTCACCACCCCTGGGCGATTTCCGAAAAGGACTCCAAAATCTTTGCTGATCTTAAGAAAAATTGGGTACTTATTTTTTTAATCAGGCAATATACACTTACTAATCGATATCCAGTCGGTGATTTGTACTCTGGCCACCTCTTTATAATTTTATCCAACGATTCTGCAGACTGTATTTCCTGCAGGCGAAGTTGACTGCACGCCTGCCAACAACTGTCGAATTCGGCAATCGAGAGGTCCGAGTTTTTCAGAATCTTAACATATTCTTCTGCATTCGATTCGGGAGCTTAATAAAATTTATAAATTAAAAAAATTAGTTTAAAAAATTATAAATAAAAATTTTAAAAAAAGAACTCACAGAATTCCATATTCAGAATTAGTTTTTTTTTTCCTTCAGGCTGTTTAGGATCTTCTGGAGTACTGGCCCTTTTCATTACTGAACGCAATGTGTTTTTTGTATTGCAAAATTTGGAATAAATCTTGCCTCTCTTCCCAACTCTATAATATTCCGATTTCTCACTCGGAAAGCGGTTTAGGATTTCAGCCTCTATTCTGTAGCTCCCCTTTAACGACAAATGTAGGTCGTTGTCAATTAAATGACTACATATTATGTTAATGAGGCTTTGCCGATGTTCCACTAACAGTTTTGAATTCTCATCGTAGAATTTCAGAATCGCAGCCGATTTTTGATTGCTATTTAAAATATCAGCTAATGATAACGTTCTCTCAAATGGTTCAGGCGAGTTTGAAGGTGAATGTGTTGGAGGTGTTGATTCCCAAGATTTGGAAACGTTAAGTTCTTCTTTACAAGTATTATAGTTGTTTGCCTTCCGCCATTCAGACAACTTGTGATCAAACAACACTAAGTCACCAATAGCCCGATTTTTAAATAGCAAGCCTACATGCTGTGGCTTTATTATTTTCAATACTTCTATTGTGATCCTGTGTTCTAAATAAAAAAAGAAAAACATATTCTCTAAGCAAAAATTTATAAGAAAAACGGAAAACATATCAATCCAAACATATCAGGACAGGAGGCGCAATTTTATAAAAATTCACTTAATATGAAAATTATTCAACACCAGCTATGGCACCTACCTACGTACTATATAAATGCTTTTGAAAGCTTATGTTTTGTTATTTTAACTTTAAAATTTATTTCAAGCTGTTTTAGTGAATGATTTTTGAGTAAGTATCTATCTCGATCGATCGATCTATACGTCAATTGTACGACCCTATTTGGAATATGCTTCAGTAGTTTGGGATCCACATTACACTGTTTCAAAAAATCGTGTTGAAAAAATTCAAAAATCCTTTACAAGGTTCTTAGTTAGACAACTCCGGTGGAATTTACCAGAGATGCCTTCTTACTCCACTAGATGTGCTCTAATTAGTCTTGACAGTTTAGAAAGCCGTCGCGGTGTAAATTGCATTATGTTTATTTATGATATGATATATTGTCTTATCACATAAAATGTCCCGTTGTTTTAAGTCATTTGAATATTTATGTTCCGGAAAGAAGTATTCGGCCCAGAAATATTTTTTATATTCCTCATCATAGATGTAATTATGCTCTTAATGAACCATTTACTAGATGTATGAAATTATTTAATTCTCTTTGTGGTAAAATTGATTTTACAAAGGAAAGAAAAGTGTTTAAGAAAGAAGTAATTGAACATTATAAACCATTGTTAATATAGCTTAAGATATCTGTAAGAGAAAACTCGGTAGATGAATGAATAAATAAATAAGTAAATCTCAAATTGAAAAAAGATGAAAAAAAAGTATTATGTATTATTATTTTTTTTTTTTTTAAATAAAATTTTACAAAATTTTGCATTATCAAAGGTAAGGTTTTTTCACAAATTTAATGCTCTGGGGTCCTACTCTGTATTTCGTTTCGAATCGTAAGTCTATTCAAAAGTGATTTTCGAACCGATTATGAATTCGTACTCTGTATTTCGTTTTCGAATCGAAAAAAAGTACACGTTAATATTTTCATTAACGGAATAGATTTGCGAAGTCTTGAAACATTTCTCAAGATATCTGTCAAATGAAGCAAAAAAATAGTATCAAAGCAAATTACAAACAAGTAAAAATATAAATAAATGAAATAAAAAATCGTTTTCGGATTTGCCGTTCCGAAAATGGCAGATTCGAATCCGCTTTAGAAATAAAGAGTACAAAATATTCGTTTTCGGAAATTTTTGCTTTCGATCCCTCATCAATTATGAGTCAAATACTGTCAAACCGGATGTAAACAGCTTTCTTAGTTTTGGAGTAATTAAAAAACGGAAGTCGAGATAAAAAGAATAATAACCCTAAAAATGGGTTTTCTATAAAAAGTACCTTTCCGTTTTTTTCAATGTCTCAAAAACGAAAAAATTGTTTGCATTTGTTTTTTAGTATTTGAATCAAATGTAAAAAGAGCATTGAATATCTAGCGAAAATGCGAATCTTAGCACAGAAATTTTTTTAAAAATTTAATTTAATGACAAAATATTTGAAACTTTTTTCAAAATTTGTACTCTGAAATACGATTTATCAGAAACCATTCAATCAAACTACTTGAACTAAGAAATTTATTCAAGAACGAAGCATCAGCTTTCAAAACGATTGTAGCACGCTGTCGTAGGTAACTTAATTTGTTTTTCATTTGAAGTAATTTTTTTTATAAAAATGCCCCTCCCACCAAAACATAGGGTTATAGACTCCCTCCCATATGACTTTTTGCTTGATTCCACTCAACCTATATGTCTATTATACTATATAAATATGTCTAAATAATTATTCCTCTTAAACAAGAACACCTCTTGGAACGAAAACAAAGTAATATATAGTAGGTTTATTTACTGTCTCACTTTTGATTACAATCTTGAATTGAAATCGATAAGCTTCTTATTTATACTTAAGAAAGTTAAGTTTTTTTTAATTATTATATATCTTAAAATCCATACTATGTAGCTGTTTTCCTTTATGAAAGAAACTAAGTTTTTGAATCATTGTTCAATAAAATTTGAGAAATTGAAAAAAGTACAATTCGATACACTTTTTCTTTTGCTTTCGATACAATTCTTAAAGACGATTTTTCATCCTAGATGGAGGCCTTCTGGACTCTCTTGAAAGTGTTCAATTTGGAAAATATGACATTTCTAATTCTGAAAAGAAGGAAGCTTTTTGAGTTTGAAATCATAATCGAACCCAAAACCACTCACGCATTCATATATGTTCATGAAAATCAAACGTATGTTTTTATATACTAATTGCATAAAGTGAATTTTCTTCGGACAAAAAAATTATTTTCACGTATTTTATAAATACACCTATACGAATACATTCCTTGTTTAATATGTATGATTTAGTTTAAATATGTATGATAACTGATGTCAAAAACTTGCCATTAAAAATGTCTGCCAAATGCTCCAAATTCCAACTTTTAAGAAGGTCTTTCACAGCTTGGTCAAAGGTGACTTCATTTATGATTATTTCATTTCTAAGGTCGTCGTCCACTGGAAGCATTGTAAGCCCATCATAGATTTTATACGAACAACCAGAAGGTATTGAATTTAAGTTTTGCAAGGAACTACTCTCTTCGATGTCCGATTCACTAAATTCAGAGGAAATAACCTGGCTTGACGGCAAATTGTTGTCCTCCATATTTTTCTCTCTTGTCTCTTTTGGAAATATCTTACCGGAAAATAATTTTTTTAAATCAATTTTTAATTTTAATAATAACAGAAAAACATACCGCATTTACTCGTTTAATATCTAGAATCAAATGACGCTGACGCTGCTGGTTAATGTACCCATGTTATGTAACTTTGCAATAAGTTATTGCATCGGGACACGATTAAAATTGGAACGAAACCAATTCGATTTGAATTAGACTTTAGTTAGATTTAAATTGTTTTCGCGTCAATTTGCATCGTTCCTCGATCTGATAAACTGAAATCTAATCGAAATTAAATTGGTTTCTTTCCAATTTTCATCGTTTCCCGATGCAATAACTCATCGCAAAGTTTCGGTTACATGGGTACTGCTGTGGTGGAAAGAGTGAGCAAGAAAAAATACGTATGGTTAGTGTTATTATACATACAAATAGTTTTTGCAATTTTTACACTTCTAACCCTATTGATTCGCACGAAGCAAATAATTCGCACCCTCAGTACAACACGGTGATAAGTCAAAAAATACCATTTTGAGAAAACGCTTGTGCAAAATTACGATTTTAAACTTTGGTTAATAACTTGCCATACGGCAGCAATTTGAGTAATGTCGAAACTCTATTACAAGAGGAAACATAAATCTTTTGAATTTTTAGTGAATATATTTCTTATTTGTGGACACAATATAAATAATCTAGTTTTTTGTGAAGGCTCACAAAAAGAAAAAGAAACAAAACTTCCACTTATCGCTTTGTTGCATGAAAACATTCAAAGAGAAATACAGAAATATTTTGGTTTATCGCTGTATAGCACAAAAAAAACTGAAATATTTTTGATAAAAGTCTGTATTGCATTGGAAACAAGAATCGTTCGAAGTAACCATTTTGAAATGTCTCTGTCTTACACAGACTTTTTTTTGAAATAAGAAAATCAGTGTGATTTATGGGATTATTTTGTGTTAGCTCTATTTTCCACTGAGACTTATTTAAGAGTTGGACATAACAAGTAGTAAAAATTTTATAAAAACAGCCATAATCTTTTGAATTTTTTGTTCATGCAAACGACAAGCCACTCAAAAGAAAGGTAATTTCAAAAGAAACATTTCCTCATCATTAACTCAAAAGTGACATTTCTTGACTTATCACCGTGTTGTACTGAGGGTGCGATATGAGAAAAAATGATTGTGCTTATAAAGTATATTTTCAGATTATGATTTTGATGTTCGTTTACATTTGTGAATTTATGGCAGATAATATTCTTTTAATCTTATCATATATTTGCCCTTTGCAGTTTTTATAATTGTGGTTGGAGGTCCAACAATATCCTCAAAATTTAAAATTTTATATTCACCCAGGACTGATGGTTCGACCTCAAATGCCGTGTAGTGTGGGTTATAGTAGACTTCATTTATTTTCTGACAAAATATGACCATCTTTTCTTCATACAGAACAAGGTACACAATTTTGAAAATTAAATAATCATGAGTGAACTTAGCTACACAAAATCCACTTTTAAACACAACTCCATTGTGTTCAACTTTAGTAAAAAATTTAAGTTTTTCTTTCTCGATGCCTAACTCTTTGCTTATTAAGGAGTTCAATCCGGTTTGTGTTTCATCGTTTTGAGATATTACATATTCTTTATCTTGAAATTTGAATTTGTAGTTTAAGATTCTGTTCACATATTTAAGTTGAAACTTTTTAGCTAGAGTAAGACAAATATTTTTTCTGCTAGTAATTGAATGTGAATAGACTTTGAAACTTTTGTGTTTGGCTTCATATTTAAATGACCAAAATTTTCGAAGTGGGCCTGATTGTTTTATAATTGTTGGATAGTGCGTTAGGATGTGAAACTTAGGTTTTAAGTTGTCTTGGAAAAGCTCAACGTATTGTTTATTGTGTGTTTCTATCTTACTCTTCAATGACATTGTGGAAAGATCCGACACTTCAAAACAAAGAACAAAATCAATAATATCTATGAGATTTAAAAGAAAACTCCAAACTTCATCAACTGAAGGAACTAGGTCTCCAACCATTACTGGAAAACAGTGAACAAATGTCATCATTTCTCTTGCTGACATTCGTAAATGGCGTTTATTTAAATGAGTTAAAGTTATTTCGTTGGATGTATTTCCGATTTCAATTTGACCATATTCAAAAGTAAGCTTTCGCCTGTTTAATGTTTCTAGCGTGAAATATTTTCTATTTTGTATAAAATGGAGTATTACATGACAAAGGTCATAATGACAGATCCCTTCGAAGATATCATGCATCACATCTACACTATAATTTTCAACGACATGGAACGAAGGAATGTTGTTAAAGGAGCACTCATCAAGAATACCGGTTTCTTTTGGATTTTCTGCTTGGACATCTGTATCATAATTTGCCATGCTTCGTACTGCATCAGCTTGTTCTGAAGGCAACAAGAAACATTCTTCTCTATTTAAACGACAAAATCGACAAAATATGCCTGAAAAGGATTTATTGAAACCTAGTAATGTGTTGAGTCCTAAATTGTCCCCAAGAATCAGGCCCAAAATAAAATGAACTGTATACATCTTATCATCTCCTTTAATGCAAAGACCTTCTTCTTCTAGGAATTTTAACTCACTAATCAAGGGCCCTAAGCATTTACTATTTCCGAATTTTTTGAAGTCTTTTGATTTGATTACAGCAGCTAAAAACACGTTTTCTAATTTTGCTTCGTTGATTGGCATACAAGCAAATGAGTAATAAAAGTTACAAATAGAATGGACTGTAGAATGAGATCCAAGAGGATTGTTAATTTCAAAATCATCTGCATATAAAAAATATGGAATAAGTATTTTTTTTGGATACATTGCTTTCTTTTTTTTCCACAACTCACCTTGAATAAAATTTTCAAACCTACTTGATTTTTCTAAGGTCTGGATATGATTTAACATTTTACACAATAAATTGTCTGTTTCAAACAATATTTTAAATTGTGATCGCAATGGTAAAATAACACCTCTAGCATAAACTTCATCTAGTTGTAATTCTCCACGGTGGAATGTAGGATTTATTTCCGCATTAATTGTAAATTCTTTTAAATCGTCCATGTATCCGGACTTCTTAAGCTTTTGTGATAACAGATAATCTGAGCTACAACTATGAAATGGATTTTTGCAAGCACTTATGATACTTACTATTTCATTCAGAAGTTTGTAATCGTGTTTAAGCTTACTTTGGGAAAATTCATTAAAAATCTCAAGGATAGGAGCAACTAACAATGAAAGTACGTATTTTTGGATCTGATAAACATCACTTCTTGATATATTATCATTTGAATGTAGTAGTAAAGTAAATTTTAGTGCATTTTCAACAACAACTTTTATTGCATTTTCTACTGAGAAATTATCAGTTTCAGTATTTGTTTGGCTTTGAAAAGAAGGCATCAGAGATGAAAACGATGCCGGATGGCAAAGGAGAGGAGATGAAAATGAAACACATGGCATTGGTATATTACTATCAACGGACATATTTTCAGCAGAATCAGTATTTTCTTCAGTTTTTGTTTCTGCGATATCTTTAGAAAAGATCTTATTTGTTTTATATTTTGAAATAAATACATTGTTATGTGAACATAATATATGTTTTTTGTAACTGGATGAATTATTAAAAAGGAGAGAACAATTTTGTTCAAAGCATCGATATTCACTATTTGAAACTAGTTCGTGAGTATTTCTTAAATGAAACATTAAGAGGTTAATATGAGCAAATTTTCGTTTGCACTTGAAGCACAACATTTTGGAGGTATTTAAATTAAGATACAACAGATGACACTAACTTAACTAATCTGAAAATGATATAAAATGCGTATAAGGTAGCAGAAGCCAAATTTATGCACGCACTAATTAAGAAAAATTCCTATCTTTTATTAAAAAATTCTTAAAAAGAACAACAGCTAAGAAAAAGTACTTAAAAAAGACGTGCACTAGTAAAGAAAAATCTTAACTTTTATGAAATGAACAATAATATGAACAATTTTTAAATGAAGCAAGCAATTGAAAAAAAGTTCTGTAAGCAGAAATATTTATGGCAAAACTGTTTTATTGCAAATTATTGTATTTTATGTTTATATACTTATGTCTACACATATATACATACCAGACCTGCAAACAGCAAAACAAATTTTACGAATATTGTGTTTCTTGGTACATCGATCGTATCGCGACAATTCCTATGATCAAAAAAAAATCTAATAAAAATTGACTCTTTCGCATTTTAAGACTCTTACACCCCTATTACAGATGACAACCCAACTGAAAATTGGGTTGTGTGCCCGTGTTATATATATGAGAAGACAACCCAATTTCAGTTGAGTTGTCATCCATAATAGGGGTATTAATACATTTTATTGTTGCTTTTTATTAATCAAAACCACACGGTCACGAATCAAATCTGATCACTACCAAAACTAAACTTGAACTGAACCAATAAAGAATAAACCACGTTGAATGATCACATCATAGCATAGTAGATGCTAAATTCATGATAACTGTGAAATCTTGGCATTTTTTTGCATCTGCAGTTTTCTGAAGTGAAGAAGACGAAACAAGAAGATATATGAATTTCATACTTGTTGAATTGAGAGAGAAGAGAAAAGTAAATACAAATTCATCTCCTTCTGTTGTTTCTTTTTTCGAATAAAATCTACTTCGCAATTTTTCGATTTACTTCACTTTTTTTACAATTTCACTTCGAAATTTGATTCTTGAGGTTTTAACCCTGCTGTTCAAATGCTTTACCAGCATGTAAGAGTGTATTAGTGAAAATAAGTCACGTATTTATTGTGTGTATGCTGGAAGCAAAATCAAATCGTTTTGATTTTCGTTCAATCAGGCTTCAATCATTGAAAAGTGTATATGCGAGATTGAATGCTTGATCCAGCATGCATTTCGTAAAGACACCGCAAATCGAACATTCTTCGTTACCGAGCGCGAAGTTTAATGGGGAAAACAACAACAACACCAACAATAATTGAAGACTCAAGCTTAAAGTGTGTATATGCAAAGTCAAATAGAATTTACTAATACACTCTCACATGCTGCTCAAGCATTTGAGCAGTGTATATGCCGCATTAGTAATACACTCTCACGTGGTGGTTATGAAAAAATTCTTAAAAAGACAACTGCTAAGAAAAAAAACTTAAAAGACGCGCACTAAAGAAAAATTCTTAACTCTTATGAAATGAACAATTTTTAAATGAAGCAATTGAAAGAAGTTCTGTTCGCAGAAATATTCATGGCAAAGTTGTTAAAAGGAACATGAAAAATCATATAAAAACTGAAATGTTTTATTGCAAATTATTGTATTTTATGTCTATGTATTGTATACATACCAGACCAAAATGAAAAAAATTTCTCATAAAAATTGAATGTTTCGCATTTTAAGACTCTGTTGCTTGTTTCTACTACACTTTTCTTTTAAGTAATCAAAACGACAGGGTTACGAATGACATCTGATCACCACCAAAACTAAACTTGAACTAAACCAATAAACCACGTTAGTGTTTGTTGTTAGTAATACACTCTCACGTGCTGGTCAAGCATTTGAACAGTGTATATGCCGCAATAGGATGCATAGTAAAGAAAAATTCTTAACTCTCATGAAAAAATTCTTAAAAAGACAACTGCTAAGAAAAAAACCTTAAAAAAGACGCGCACTAGTAAAGAAAAATCTTAACTTTTATGAAATGAACAATTTTTAAATGAAGCAATTGAAAGAAGTTCTGTAAGCAGAAATATTCATGGCAAAATTGTTAAAAGGAACATGAAAAATCATATAAAAACTGAAATGTTTTATTGCAAATTATTGTATTTTATGTCTATGTATACATACCAGACCAAAATGAAAAAAATTTCTCATAAAAATTGAATGTTTCGCATTTTAAGACTCTGTTGCTTGTTTCTACTACACTTTTCTTTTAAGTAATCAAAACGACAGGGTTACGAATGAGAAATGACATCTGATCACCACCAAAACTAAACTTGAACTAAACCAATAAACCACGTTAGTGTTTGTTGTTAGTAATACACTCTCACGTGCTGGTCAAGAATTTGAACAGTGTATATGCCGCAATAGGATGCATAGTAAAGAAAAATTCTTAACTCTTATGAAAAAATTCTTAAAAGGAACACAGCTAAGAAAAAGTACTTAAAAAAGACGCGCACTAGTAAAGAAAAATTCTTAACTCTTATGAAAAAATTCTTAAAAGGACAACAGCTAGGAAAAAGTACTTAAAAAAGACGCGCACTAGTAGAGAAAAATCTTAACTCTCATGAAAAAATTCTTAAAAAGACAACTGCTAAGAAAAAAACCCCAAAAAAGGCGCGCACTTAAAGAAAAATCTTAACTTTTATGAAATGAACAATTTTTAAATGAAGCCATTGAAAAAAAGTTCTGCAGAAATATTCAGGGAAAAATTGTTAAAAGGAACATCAAAAATCATATAAAAACTGAAATGGTTTTTTGCAAATTTTTGTATTTTATGTCTATGTATACATACCACATCAAAATGAAAAAAATTGACTGTTTCGCATTACTCTATTGCTTGATTCTACTAAGACTAACACATACACTTTTCTTTTATTTAATCAAACAGAGTCACGGATAACGTCCTATCTCCACCAAAACCAAACTTGAACTAAACCAATAAACCACGTTGAATGATCACATTTCACAATTCACATCATAGCATAGTAGAATCAGGGTTCGAACCTCAAGAATCAAATTTCGAAGTGAAATTGTAAAAAAATGTGAAGCAAATCGAAAAATTGCGAAGTAGATTTGATTCGAAAGAAACTCAAGTTATTAAAAACAGTATCGAAAATTATGTGTGAATTGAGTTCGTTTGATTCCAAGACTGAAATAAATGTTCATTGAAAAATAGTGAAGGGAAAATGAAATTTAAGTGGAAATGGAAAATCGAGTCAAGGGAGTTATTAAAAATTGAGACTGATTGAAGTTTAAAAGGGTAATTTTTCAGTATGAAAAAAGTGAAGTATGTACATAGATCTCAACTCAAGCGAAGAAACGAAGTAAATTTTGGCTTTTTCTTAAAAGCGGATTGGATTTGCTTCGATTGAAGTAAAGGTTTGAACCCTGTAGTAGATGCTAAATTCATGATAACTGTGAAATCTTGGCATTATTTTGCATCTGCAGTTTTCTGAAGTGAAGAAGACGAAACAAGAAGATATATGAATTTCATACTTGTTGAATTGAGAGAGAAGAGAAAAGTAAATACAAATTCATCTCCTTCTGTTTATAATGCGGCATTCCGGCATATACACTGTTCAAATGCTTTACCAGTATGTAAGAGTGTATTAGTGAAAATAAGTCACGTATGCAGTGTGTTTATGCTGGAAGCAAAATCAAATCGTTTTGATTTTCGTTCAATCATTGAAGAGTGTATATGCCAGATTGATTGCATGCAAAGCGAACATTCGTCGTTACCGAGCGCGAAGTTTAATGGGGAAAACAACAACAACAACAATGATTGAAGACTCAAGCTTGAAGTGTGTATATCCAAAGTCAAATAGTGTTTGTTGTTAGTAATACACTCTCACGTGCTGGTCAAGCATTTGAACAGTGTATATGCCGCAATATAGGATGCATAGATGAAAAATTAAGGTGAATTCACATGAGAACGACCAACGAACGACGAATAAATAAAGAAATGTGATTTTGAGTACATTACAAGCATAAATTCCACACGAGTTTTTTAGGAATCGATTTAAATATAGTTCAATGAATTGAAATATGTACACTACTCAGAAAAAATTAAAGAATCAATTTTTTTATTTGAAATTCAAGTGGGTTTTATTATGAGGATTGAAATATCTTTTCGAATCTTTACCTAGGATTATAAACAGGATACATACATACTTAAATATTTCAATAAATTGTTGTTTTAGAGGCAACATGGCGCGAGACTAGGATTCAGCACAAAGAAATTCTTACAATTTCTTAAATTATTTCAGGCTGAAGATTTCTTAATTCAAACACATGCCGAAAAATAAAGGGAAACTTAATTTTTACTTACCAATTGGCTGAATTAACGAAAACATAAGATCTTATATAGAAATTCTTAGTTAAGGAACCATGAATAAACAGCTTTTAAGACCTTAACAAAAGTAACCAACAAAAAAAACTTGGAAACATAGAGTAACACTATTCAAAAATAAAAGTCGCCTTAGCCATTTAGTAGAATGTAAAGCGAAAAGGTTGACAATAAACAACTCAAAAATACTTCATGAAGTTGATGATGTTGTTCAACAAAAAAAATTAACAAAGAGTTCTACCACAACGTATTGCAGTGTTATGAAAACTTATGATCTTTTCTCTAGTTAACTACACTGGTCAACAAAATTTCACGTTTTCGAATGCCGTCAAAAGCAAACTATATTTTTTAAGGAATCTTGGCTCGGTAAGCTCAAATCTGGCCTCAGGATTGCTCTGTCATATCACGTTTTCGAGATATGAAGCCTTCAAAATCCAGAAAAATAGGTTTTTGCCATTTTTGAGCCTATTTCTTAACATAAAACAGTGTTAACCCAAAAACAAATCATTGCTTTTCCGATAATTTGCTACCCGCTGAATCCAAATCTGGTCTCAAAATGGCTCTAATCAAATAACTGAGATATCTAGCTTCTATCTATCTAGAGATTTTGTAAGAAAAAGTTCTTAAAACAGATGGAGTTAAGAAAAATTCTTAACTTTTAAGAAAAAAGTTCTTAGAGTGGAAACTTTTAAGAAAAAGTTCTTACAACACAAACTACGAAAAAATACTGAGTTTTATGAACAATTTCTTAAAACGAAGATTTTGTAAGAAAAAGTTCTTAAAACAGATGGAGTTAAGAAAAATTCTTAACTTCTAAGAAAAAAGTTCTTAAAGTGGAAACTTTTAAGAAAAAGTTCTTACAACACAAACTATGAAAAAATACTGAGCTTTATGAACAATTTCTTGAAACGGAGATTTTTTAAGAAAAAGTTCTTGAAACAGATGGAGTTAAGAAAAATTCTCAACTTTTAAGAAAAAAAGTTCTTAAAGTGGAAAGAAGTAAAGGTTTGAACCCTGTAGTAGATGCTAAATTCATGATAACTGTGAAATCTTGGCATTATTTTGCATCTGCAGTTTTCTGAAGTGAAGAAGACGAAACAAGAAGATATATGAATTTCATACTTGTTGAATTGAGAGAGAAGAGAAAAGTAAATACAAATTCATCTCCTTCTGTTTATAATGCGGCATTCCGGCATATACACTGTTCAAATGCTTTACCAGTATGTAAGAGTGTATTAGTGAAAATAAGTCACGTATGCAGTGTGTTTATGCTGGAAGCAAAATCAAATCGTTTTGATTTTCGTTCAATCATTGAAGAGTGTATATGCCAGATTGATTGCATGCAAAGCGAACATTCGTCGTTACCGAGCGCGAAGTTTAATGGGGAAAACAACAACAACAACAATGATTGAAGACTCAAGCTTGAAGTGTGTATATCCAAAGTCAAATAGTGTTTGTTGTTAAGGCCCCGACCCATAGAATCCGGTGCGTCCGTTCGCTCTCGGATTCACCTGACAGCTCGATTAAATACACACGATCTTATGAGAGGTGACCCATAAGCATCGGATGCAACGGACGAAACGCAAAAAGTAGCCCAACTTTTAACTTTTTGCGTCCGGCAAAAGAGAGACATGCGCAGTAGAACCAATTTGACGTTCGGCAGAAGAGAGACATGCGCAGTCACAACCAATTTGAAGTTAAATTAAATTGACAATGGGCGCGTTCAAGAACCTATCGGATATCCTATCTCGGATAGCCGTATCTTAGATATGATCCAGATATCTTTTTCCAGATTGCTGCAGACAACAGTTGTGAAATATTAAAATTCGACTTTTGAAAACAGAAAAACATTTAAAATATCATTGCTAGACGATTATAACTTTTTTTTTTCGATTTCCCACACGTAAACAACAACAACAAGCTATCCGGATAAGATTCTTGAACGCCCCCGTTTTGACTAAATTTATCTGTCAAAACACCGCAACGGATTCTATGGGTCACCCCTATCCGTTGTGTCCGGCAAAACTCACAGCTGTCAGGTGAATCCGGCAGCGAACGGACGCAACGGATTCTATGGGCTGAGGCCTTTAGTAATACACTCTCACGTGCTGGTCAAGCATTTGAACAGTGTATATGCCGCAATAGGATGCATAGATGAAAAATTAAGGTGAATTCACATGAGAACGACCAACGAACGACGAATAAATAAAGAAATGTGATTTTGAGTACATTACAAGCATAAATTCCACACGAGTTTTTTAGGAATCGATTTAAATATAGTTCAATGAATTGAAATATGTACACTACTCAGAAAAAATTAAAGAATCAATTTTTTTATTTGAAATTCAAGTGGGTTTTATTATGAGGATTGAAATATCTTTTCGAATCTTTACCTAGGATTATAAACAGGATACAT
This sequence comes from Melanostoma scalare, assembly GCA_949752695.1. Lineage (NCBI taxonomy): Eukaryota > Metazoa > Arthropoda > Insecta > Diptera > Syrphidae > Melanostoma > Melanostoma scalare. The sequence goes on from OX456986.1 coordinate 58,333,476, forward strand.
ACATACTTAAATATTTCAATAAATTGTTGTTTTAGAGGCAACATGGCGCGAGACTAGGATTCAGCACAAAGAAATTCTTACAATTTCTTAAATTATTTCAGGCTGAAGATTTCTTAATTCAAACACATGCCGAAAAATAAAGGGAAACTTAATTTTTACTTACCAATTGGCTGAATTAACGAAAACATAAGATCTTATATAGAAATTCTTAGTTAAGGAACCATGAATAAACAGCTTTTAAGACCTTAACAAAAGTAACCAACAAAAAAAACTTGGAAACATAGAGTAACACTATTCAAAAATAAAAGTCGCCTTAGCCATTTAGTAGAATGTAAAGCGAAAAGGTTGACAATAAACAACTCAAAAATACTTCATGAAGTTGATGATGTTGTTCAACAAAAAAAATTAACAAAGAGTTCTACCACAACGTATTGCAGTGTTATGAAAACTTATGATCTTTTCTCTAGTTAACTACACTGGTCAACAAAATTTCACGTTTTCGAATGCCGTCAAAAGCAAACTATATTTTTTAAGGAATCTTGGCTCGGTAAGCTCAAATCTGGCCTCAGGATTGCTCTGTCATATCACGTTTTCGAGATATGAAGCCTTCAAAATCCAGAAAAATAGGTTTTTGCCATTTTTGAGCCTATTTCTTAACATAAAACAGTGTTAACCCAAAAACAAATCATTGCTTTTCCGATAATTTGCTACCCGCTGAATCCAAATCTGGTCTCAAAATGGCTCTAATCAAATAACTGAGATATCTAGCTTCTATCTATCTAGAGATTTTGTAAGAAAAAGTTCTTAAAACAGATGGAGTTAAGAAAAATTCTTAACTTTTAAGAAAAAAGTTCTTAAAGTGGAAACTTTTAAGAAAAAGTTCTTACAACACAAACTATGAAAAAATACTGAGTTTTATGAACAATTTCTTAAAACGGAGATTTTGTAAGAAAAAGTTCTTAAAACAGATGGAGTTAAGAAAAATTCTTAACTTTTAAGAAAAAAGTTCTTAAAGTGGAAACTTTTAAGAAAAAGTTCTTACAACACAAACTATGAAAAAATACTGAGTTTTATGAACAATTTCTTAAAACGGAGATTTTGTAAGAAAAAGTTCTTAAAACAGATGGAGTTAAGAAAAATTCTTAACTTTTAAGAAAAAAGTTCTTAAAGTGGAAACTTTTAAGAAAAAGTTCTTACAACACAAAATATGAAAAAATACTGAGTTTTATGAACAATTTCTTAAAACGGAGATTTTGTAAGAAAAAGTTCTTAAAACAGATGGAGTTAAGAAAAATTCTTAACTTTTAAGAAAAAAGTTCTTAAAGTGGAAACTTTTAAGAAAAAGTTCTTACAACACAAACTATGAAAAAATACTGAGTTTTATGAACAATTTCTTAAAACGGAGATTTTGTAAGAAAAAGTTCTTAAAACAGATGGAGTTAAGAAAAATTCTTAACTTTTAAGAAAAAAGTTCTTAAAGTGGAAACTTTTAAGAAAAAGTTCTTACAACACAAACTATGAAAAAATACTGAGTTTTATGAACAATTTCTTAAAACGGAGATTTTGTAAGAAAAAGTTCTTAAAACAGATGGAGTTAAGAAAAATTCTTAACTTTTAAGAAAAAAGTTCTTAAAGTGGAAACTTTTAAGAAAAAGTTCTTACAACACAAACTATGAAAAAATACTGAGTTTTATGAACAATTTCTTAAAACGGAGATTTTGTAAGAAAAAGTTCTTAAAACAGATGGAGTTAAGAAAAATTCTTAACTTTTAAGAAAAAAGTTCTTAAAGTGGAAACTTTTAAGAAAAAGTTCTTACAACACAAACTATGAAAAAATACTGAGTTTTATGAACAATTTCTTAAAACGGAGATTTTGTAAGAAAAAGTTCTTAAAACAGATGGAGTTAAGAAAAATTCTTAACTTTTAAGAAAAAAGTTCTTAAAGTGGAAACTTTTAAGAAAAAGTTCTTACAACACAAACTATGAAAAAATACTGAGTTTTATGAACAATTTCTTAAAACGGAGATTTTGTAAGAAAAAGTTCTTAAAACAGATGGAGTTAAGAAAAATTCTTAACTTATAAGAAAAAATTCTTAAAGTGGAAACTTTTAAGAAAAAGTTCTTACAACACAAACTATGAAAAAACACTGAGTTCTATGAACAATTTCTTAAAACGGAGATTTTGTAAGAAAAAGTTCTTAAAACAGATGGAGTTAAGAAAAATTCTTAACTTTTAAGAAAAAAGTTCTTAAAGTGGAAACTTTTAAGAAAAAGTTCTTACAACACAAACTATGAAAAAATACTGAGTTTTATGAACAATTTCTTAAAACGGAGATTTTGTAAGAAAAAGTTCTTAAAACAGATGGAGTTAAGAAAAATTCTTAACTTTTAAGAAAAAAGTTCTTAAAGTGGAAACTTTTAAGAAAAAGTTCTTACAACACAAACTATGAAAAAATACTGAGTTTTATGAACAATTTCTTAAAACGGAGATTTTGTAAGAAAAAGTTCTTAAAACAGATGGAGTTAAGAAAAATTCTTAACTTTTAAGAAAAAAGTTCTTAAAGTGGAAACTTTTAAGAAAAAGTTCTTACAACACAAACTATGAAAAAATACTGAGTTTTATGAACAATTTCTTAAAACGGAGATTTTGTAAGAAAAAGTTCTTAAAACAGATGGAGTTAAGAAAAATTCTTAACTTTTAAGAAAAAAGTTCTTAAAGTGGAAACTTTTAAGAAAAAGTTCTTACAACACAAAATATGAAAAAATACTGAGTTTTATGAACAATTTCTTAAAACGGAGATTTTGTAAGAAAAAGTTCTTAAAACAGATGGAGTTAAGAAAAATTCTTAACTTTTAAGAAAAAAGTTCTTAAAGTGGAAACTTTTAAGAAAAAGTTCTTACAACACAAACTATGAAAAAATACTGAGTTTTATGAACAATTTCTTAAAACGGAGATTTTGTAAGAAAAAGTTCTTAAAACAGATGGAGTTAAGAAAAATTCTTAACTTTTAAGAAAAAAGTTCTTAAAGTGGAAACTTTTAAGAAAAAGTTCTTACAACACAAACTATGAAAAAATACTGAGTTTTATGAACAATTTCTTAAAACGGAGATTTTGTAAGAAAAAGTTCTTAAAACAGATGGAGTTAAGAAAAATTCTTAACTTTTAAGAAAAAAGTTCTTAAAGTGGAAACTTTTAAGAAAAAGTTCTTACAACACAAACTATGAAAAAATACTGAGTTTTATGAACAATTTCTTAAAACGGAGATTTTGTAAGAAAAAGTTCTTAAAACAGATGGAGTTAAGAAAAATTCTTAACTTTTAAGAAAAAAGTTCTTAAAGTGGAAACTTTTAAGAAAAAGTTCTTACAACACAAACTATGAAAAAATACTGAGTTTTATGAACAATTTCTTAAAACGGAGATTTTGTAAGAAAAAGTTCTTAAAACAGATGGAGTTAAGAAAAATTCTTAACTTTTAAGAAAAAAGTTCTTAAAGTGGAAACTTTTAAGAAAAAGTTCTTACAACACAAACTATGAAAAAATACTGAGTTTTATGAACAATTTCTTAAAACGGAGATTTTGTAAGAAAAAGTTCTTAAAACAGATGGAGTTAAGAAAAATTCTTAACTTTTAAGAAAAAAGTTCTTAAAGTGGAAACTTTTAAGAAAAAGTTCTTACAACACAAACTATGAAAAAATACTGAGTTTTATGAACAATTTCTTAAAACGGAGATTTTGTAAGAAAAAGTTCTTAAAACAGATGGAGTTAAGAAAAATTCTTAACTTTTAAGAAAAAAGTTCTTAAAGTGGAAACTTTTAAGAAAAAGTTCTTACAACACAAACTATGAAAAAATACTGAGTTTTATGAACAATTTCTTAAAACGGAGATTTTGTAAGAAAAAGTTCTTAAAACAGATGGAGTTAAGAAAAATTCTTAACTTATAAGAAAAAATTCTTAAAGTGGAAACTTTTAAGAAAAAGTTCTTACAACACAAACTATGAAAAAACACTGAGTTCTATGAACAATTTCTTAAAACGGAGATTTTGTAAGAAAAAGTTCTTAAAACAGATGGAGTTAAGAAAAATTCTTAACTTTTAAGAAAAAAGTTCTTAAAGTGGAAACTTTTAAGAAAAAGTTCTTACAACACAAACTATGAAAAAATACTGAGTTTTATGAACAATTTCTTAAAACGGAGATTTTGTAAGAAAAAGTTCTTAAAACAGATGGAGTTAAGAAAAATTCTTAACTTTTAAGAAAAAAGTTCTTAAAGTGGAAACTTTTAAGAAAAAGTTCTTACAACACAAACTATGAAAAAATACTGAGTTTTATGAACAATTTCTTAAAACGGAGATTTTGTAAGAAAAAGTTCTTAAAACAGATGGAGTTAAGAAAAATTCTTAACTTTTAAGAAAAAAGTTCTTAAAGTGGAAACTTTTAAGAAAAAGTTCTTACAACACAAACTATGAAAAAATACTGAGTTTTATGAACAATTTCTTAAAACGGAGATTTTGTAAGAAAAAGTTCTTAAAACAGATGGAGTTAAGAAAAATTCTTAACTTTTAAGAAAAAAGTTCTTAAAGTGGAAACTTTTAAGAAAAAGTTCTTACAACACAAAATATGAAAAAATACTGAGTTTTATGAACAATTTCTTAAAACGGAGATTTTGTAAGAAAAAGTTCTTAAAACAGATGGAGTTAAGAAAAATTCTTAACTTTTAAGAAAAAAGTTCTTAAAGTGGAAACTTTTAAGAAAAAGTTCTTACAACACAAACTATGAAAAAATACTGAGTTTTATGAACAATTTCTTAAAACGGAGATTTTGTAAGAAAAAGTTCTTAAAACAGATGGAGTTAAGAAAAATTCTTAACTTTTAAGAAAAAAGTTCTTAAAGTGGAAACTTTTAAGAAAAAGTTCTTACAACACAAACTATGAAAAAATACTGAGTTTTATGAACAATTTCTTAAAACGGAGATTTTGTAAGAAAAAGTTCTTAAAACAGATGGAGTTAAGAAAAATTCTTAACTTTTAAGAAAAAAGTTCTTAAAGTGGAAACTTTTTAGAAAAAGTTCTTACAACACAAACTATGAAAAAATACTGAGTTTTATGAACAATTTCTTAAAACGGAGATTTTGTAAGAAAAAGTTCTTAAAACAGATGGAGTTAAGAAAAATTCTTAACTTTTAAGAAAAAAGTTCTTAAAGTGGAAACTTTTAAGAAAAAGTTCTTACAACACAAACTATGAAAAAATACTGAGTTTTATGAACAATTTCTTAAAACGGAGATTTTGTAAGAAAAAGTTCTTAAAACAGATGGAGTTAAGAAAAATTCTTAACTTATAAGAAAAAATTCTTAAAGTGGAAACTTTTAAGAAAAAGTTCTTACAACACAAACTATGAAAAAACACTGAGTTCTATGAACTATTTCTTAAAACGGAGATTTTGTAAGAAAAAGTTCTTAAAACAGATGGAGTTAAGAAAAATTCTTAACTTTTAAGAAAAAAGTTCTTAAAGTGGAAACTTTTAAGAAAAAGTTCTTACAACACAAACTATGAAAAAATACTGAGTTTTATGAACAATTTCTTAAAACGGAGATTTTTTAAGAAAAAGTTCTTAAAACAGATGGAGTTAAGAAAAATTCTTAACTTATAAGAAAAAATTCTTAAAGTGGAAACTTTTAAGAAAAAGTTCTTACAACACAAACTATGAAAAAATACTGAGTTTTATGAACAATTTCTTAAAACGGAGATTTTGTAAGAAAAAGTTCTTAAAACAGATGGAGTTAAGAAAAATTCTTAACTTTTAAGAAAAAAGTTCTTAAAGTGGAAACTTTTAAGAAAAAGTTCTTACAACACAAACTATGAAAAAATACTGAGTTTTATGAACAATTTCTTAAAACGGAGATTTTTTAAGAAAAAGTTCTTAAAACAGATGGAGTTAAGAAAAATTCTTAACTTTTAAGAAAAAATTCTTAAAGTGGAAACTTTTAAGAAAAAGTTCTTACAACACAAACTATGAAAAAATACTGAGTTTTATGAACAATTTCTTAAAACGGAGATTTTGTAAGAAAAAGTTCTTAAAACTGATGGAGTTAAGAAAAATTCTTAACTTTTAAGAAAAAAATTCTTAAAAATGAAACTTTTAAGAAAAAGTTCTTAAGCCAATGCTCACAAAATAAGAAAAATTCATAATTTTTATGAAAAAATTCTTAAAAAATGGAGCTTTTCAATAAACTTCGGCAAAATAATTTTTAAGAATGAATTTTAAGAACTGTTCTTAAAACAGTGCTTTTTTTTAAAGAATTCGTGCTTAAAATTTAAGTATTCTGCTTAGAATTTAATGAATTTCGGTTTAAGAATGCGATTCTTAACTTTTAAGAACAATAATTTTTTCAGTGTAGTATTTGTGTAGTTAGTCTTGTGGTGTATCAGCCACTCCGCAGATTTATGTGTGGAGTAGGTTTCATGTAAATGTAAATGTATATTTAAGTCAACTATCTTTTTATTTTAAATGTAGGTATGTACATATAAGCAACAGTTAAAGTTTGTACATAAATTTCAAAATCAGTATAGTAAATGTATAGAACTAACAGAAGATTTTTGTGCTGTTTTCAGCAATTTGCCTTCAAATTGGGCATAGAATCGGGTTGTTATTTTTTTATTTTTTTTATATATTATTTTATAGGGGCTAAATCTTGTTGTAAGTAGTACATGCTTCCCGCATCTCAAAATTCATAAAGGTACATGGCGATCCCCAGATCAATCAACCGTCAACCAAATTGACCATGTTGCGATCGACGCAAGGCACTCTTCCAGTGTTCTAGATGTCCGAACTTTCCGAGGGGCCAACTTTGACTCGGACCACTACCTTGTTGTAGCCAAGGTACGAATGAGGATATCTTGTTCACGACCAGCACGAACTAACGCTGTGAAGAGATATGACGTCGGAAAGCTACAATCGCAAGAGATTGCCAATGCTTTCTCCAATCGAGTGTTCCTTCAATTATCCTTGAATCCTATGCCGTCAGCATTAAACATTGAAGACCAGTGGCAGCAATGCCAAGAAGCCATCAGAACCGCTGCCTCTGAGGTTCTGGGTTTCACTCGGCCACCAAAACGAAACCCATGGTTCGATGAAAAATGCAGGCAGGCAAATGCAGCCAAACAAAAAGCACGACAAAGGCTGATGCAATAACGAACAAGGGCTGCATACGATCAGTATAACGAGATCTACAAGGAGAAAAGAAGGGAAGAACACCGACTTCTCAAATAGAAAAAGAAGCAGCATGAGAAGAGCTCGTTTAAGAAATTGAGAGGTGCCATGACAGGAACGAGATTCGGAAGTTTTACCAAAAGGTAAAAAGATCCTGCCAAGGTGGCAAACCCCGAACTCAAGCCTGTAAAGACCAGCAGGGAAACATAGTTGTAGAGTTACAGTCGCTACTGAGGATCTGGAAAGATCATTTCTGCAGACTGCTTAACGGCGATGAGGACACAAATTCCGCTGTCAGGCAGATTGCCCCTTTCAGGTTGGACGATGATCAAGAATGCCGTCCTACCGACCTAGAAGAAGTTAAGCTTGCCATATGCAAACTTAAATCAAATAAGACTGAAGGTGCAGATGGCCTTGATGCCGAACTCTTCAAGGCAGCTGGAGACTACTTTGAAAGGAGCATGCACCAGCTGATCTGCATGATATGGTCGGAAGAAAGCGTGCCCGATGAATGGAACCTCAGTATCGTATGACCGATCCTAAAGAAGGGAGACCCTCACAATTGCGCCAATTATAGAGGGATAAGCCTCCCTAACGTCGCCTATAAGATCTTGTCTGCTGTAATATGTGAACGTCTGAAACCCCACGTCAACAACTTGATAGGTCCTTATCAATGTGGTTTTAGACCAGAGAAGTCCACAATAGACCAAATTTTCACATTACGGCAGATCTTGGAAAAAACCCGAGAACATAATATCGATATTCACCACCTCTTTATCGATTTCAAGGCCGCGTATGACAGTATTTACAGAGACGAGCTGTACATAGCCATGTCTAGTTTCGGCATGCATGCAAAACTCGTACGACTATGCAAGATGACTTTGAAGAATTCACGTTGCTCCTTCAAGTTCGTTAGAGAACTCACCGAGACCTTTGATGTCGAAAAAGGCTTTAGGCAAGGCAACAAACTATCATACGATTTCTTCAACATCATACTTGAAAAGATTGTAAGAAACTCAAACGTCATCGCCAGAGGAACAATCTTTCAAAAGTCCGTACAATTACTCGCCTACGCAGATGATACTGACGCAATGGGAAGAATAAAGCGTGATGTCATAGGTGCTTTTGCGAGTATTGAAACAGAAGCGGCAAAAATGGGTTTGATGGTTAATGAGGTCAAAAAGAAGTATATGTTGTCATCAAACAAGGACACAGAACATCGACGAATTGAACAAAACGTCACAATAGACAGACATAACTTCGAGGTAGTACAGGACTTTGTCTATCTAGGATCCGCTATAGACACTGAAAACCACATCAGTGCGGAGATCAAACGGAGAATAACTCTTGCCAACCGTTGCTTCTTTGGGTTAAGAAAGCAATTGAGAAACAAAACCCTCTCCAGAAAAACCAAGGTTACCTTGTATAAGACCTTGACTATCCCAGTCCTGCTTTACGGCACGGAAGCATGGACCTCATCGAAAGCGGATGAGGAAAGCCTTGGTCGTTTCGAATGAAAAATTCTCCGAATGATCTTTGGTCCCGTATGCGAAGACAATGTGTGGAGAAGAAGATACAACAACGAGCTGTATGCTGTATGAGCTGTAACACCACATGGGCATAGCCAGAAGAGTACGCATCGCGAGGCTACGATGGTTGGGCCATGTAGAGCTGATGGACCCAAACGCTCCGGCTCGTCGGGTTTTCGAAAGCACATTGCAGGGAAATCGCGGAAAGTGGCGCAATCAAGTGGATGAAGACCTGAACCGACTTAGAGTTCAAAACTGGAGAGAGCTCGCCCGAAATCGATGTCGTAACAGAAGGATGTTGGTTGAGGCCCAGGTTCACTCCGAACTGTAATGCCCACATAAGGGGCCAGTTATAGCGATCAGCAAAACGAATCAGGAAAAATTTTCAAAAGGAATAATAACTGCGTTTTCGTTACAATTGAATAACAAATGTTTTACCAATCGATGGCAAATCACTCAAAGTATTTTTTGTGCCCAAAAAAGATATTATCGAACAAATATTTTCTGTTTAATTTGTATTTTTCTATTTTCCTATTTCAATTCCATCAGGAAAATGGAAAAAATCAATTTTACGGCAAAGTATTTGTTCAATTGAACATTTCCATGGCAAAAAAATTCTCTGGGCTGTTTACTATTGATTGGTATAACATTTGTTATTCAATTGTAACGAAAACATAGTGATTATTCCTTTTGAAAATTTTTCCTGATTCGTTTTCCTGATAGATAGATTTAAGATTTATTTACATTTCAGTTTTACAAATTCATTAATTTTAAAGTCAATTCTAACATAGTTGGCCTGCATTATATATTTCTTCTATTTATGTTCAGTAGACTTCTTATTTTGATTAATAATAAATTAAATATTACATTCAATAATTATGTAAGTTACTTCTACTTAGAGTAATGTTACTTAGAATGTATTATGAACCATGAATTATGAACTGAAACGATTCTAAAATGCTCTGTGTGGTTCGAACACCAGTATTAAGTGCATTATTCAAAGAATAATCAATTTTTTTTATAAAAAGCCGCGTGGAGAAAGTAAGAGAAACGCTAATTGATATTAAAAAAAGAAGAGGGAAATAAAAAAAAAAAGAAATAAATAAAATAAAAGATAAAAGCAAGATACTTGGGAAGATTTTGAGTTTGGCAGATTTTTTACTTTTTAAATGGGTTTAAGAGACATTATGAACATTAGTAATTGGTGAAGTAATAGGCATTCGTTGGTTAGATTAAGTTACGACTTGAATTAAATCTTCTACACCTGATCTGGATAAAAGCCAGTTTCTAAGATTTTTTAAAAATTTATTTAATCCAGCAGTAATTGTTGGCTATATCGGCAGGAAGTTTGTTATAATGTGGTGCTATAGCAGTTGTAAAACGTCTAACATGTTCAGTTCTCGCTCTTGGTACAACAACAGCATGTGAGGCTCTAAGTGCATGTGTAAAGCTATAACTCCTTAAATTGTTTGATCCACCTCGTATATAAAACAGTCTGAGTACTTTATATACGTACAATTGCCGGAGAGGCAAAATACTCAAAGATTTAAACAATGGAAGTGATGGTTCCCATCTTGGTTTGAAGAGCATCACTCTTATTATTTTTTTCTGGGCTGTAATGAGAGGTTGTAGATTGGTGACGTAAGCACTGCCCCAACAAGAAATAGCATATTCTAATCTAGAGTTAACTAACGTATAGTAAATTGAGGTAAGTAGGTTTGGTGGTACTAGCTTACGTAAGTGAAATATTCTGTTTAAAGCATAATAAATACTTTGTTTCACGGTTGCTATATGCGTTTTCCAATCGAGTTTACTATCTATAGTTACTCCCAGGTATTTAAACTCAGAGACAGATTCGAGTTGTATGCAAGAATCATTGCAGTTGCGCGTAGTACAGTTGCTTATGTCATGTAAGCCAACCCCTTCAATAAAAAACTGGCTAGTTAAGGAAAAACACATCACCTTCGATTTGCTACTAAGCACCAATTTGTGATACTCAAACCAGCGGCTCAAGATAAGTAGATCACAAGTAGATTTAAGTCCTCGTGAAGCGGCGCAGCATAGGTTAGAGCCAGATCATCAGCAAAAGCTACTAATCTGCCATTTAAGGGAAGTTTAAAAATTGAGTTTAAGTAAATGATAAAGAATAAGGGTCCTATTACTGAGCCTTGTGGAACCCCTACATCAGAACAAAAAATTGAATCACCCAATGTAGCATCAATACGAACAAGTTGTTTTCTTTTCTGTAGATATGATGAGAACCAGTTCAAAATGTTGTCTCTAAAGCCATATCTGTATAATATTTTTAATAACAATTTGTGATCAACTAGGTCGAAGGCCTTCGACAAATCTAGGAACATGGCAGCGGTTTTGTTGCTTTTATCCACTTCCATATTTATATGTTCCAAAACAGTAGCTATGGCTTCCTCAGTACATTTTCCTTTAATAAATCCGAATTGCGATTTACTAAGAACATTGTATTTATCAAGGAATTTTAACATTCGTTTAGTAATAAGTTTTTCAAAAATTTTGGAAAATACTGATAGTAAAGAAATTGGTCTGTAGTTATTCGGATCGTGTTTGTTACCTTTTTTGTATATTGGAATTTTAATTGCAGTCTTCAAGTTCTCGGGGAACATGCCTCTTCGAAAGCTGATATTAACTATGTGTGTAAGGAGTTTAATTATATGCTTGACATTTTTTTTTATGAAAAAGCTACTATAACCATCTAATCCACACGAGCTCTTTGATTTTAGGTTAGAGATCACTTGGGATATTTCAGATTCACTCACTTCACAAAAGAAGAAAGTCGACATGATTTGATTATCAGTATATGATTCCTGATGTGCATTTTCAGAGGGAAACATTAGGCTTTCAACTGCAGTTTTGAAAAAAATATTAAAGTTATTTGCAATTTCGAAATCACTTTCTGATACAGTACCTACTCTCTGAGAATTTGATATTTTTAATACGTTTGTCCTGGTTATGTTTGCCCAACAGATCATTAACAATGTTCCTATGCTGCTTGGGGTTGTACCTATTTTCGTAGAACTTTTGATTAAAGTATGTTCCCTTTTGTTTGTTTATTAGAGCATGAACATTCTTTTGCATTTTTTATATGTGTTTTTTATACGCGGTATATGTAAACTATCATGGTCGCTATAACTGGCACCTAAGTAAGTATGTAAGTAAGTAAAGCCATACTAAAGAACTACTTACTTATCAATAGTCAATTCGATCGTATGGAGTAAACAAGCAATTTTTAAATATAATTTTTTTTGGAAATGATTCATTAGAATGTGTGCTACCGGAAAAACCAGTTTTAATTTCCATAGCTTACAATTTTTTTTGTTTTTGAATTTATTCCGACTCTTTCATATGAGCCGGCCCACTGCGCGACTGCGCCATTTAAATCTTTTTATTAGTACCGTGATGGCACTAGTAGTCAGCCCTTTAACTTTTTTTTCGGGTTCAACTCGTCTTCAAAAATGCAATATTCATTTGTTAAACGGAGTATTTAGTTATTCTGGTTATATGAAAAGCCAAGATTTTAAAAATTTAGCCGTAATTAGCTTATTTCTCACCAAAAATAAGTTATTCAACATAATTGAGGCGAAAGCGCGATTTTGGAGTAGTCAGCCCCCTGAGTTCCAGTTGTCGGCCACTTGAGTATCCAGTAGTCAGCCTCATTCAAGAAATCCATAATTACAAATGTTTAACTACTGCTAAATGTAAACCTTTTAAGCTTTTCTTTCAAAATTTAATTAGTAATTGATAGAAAATAAATGGCTTATTTATTAAAATTAACTTTTATGTATTTCTGGATAAATAATGTAAGAACGGAAGGAATAAATAAATAAACAAAAGATTTTTCTTACTAATTAATAAAACAAAACAAAAAACACTTCATAACCTACGGTTGAAACATTGTTAAAAAAAAAAGATTTCGTAGCCTAAATATATGTATACTAAGTGAGCCGCCCGGCGGTCGTTGCTCGGGTCTGTAGTTTTCAGGTTCCCTTTCCCGTTCTTCCGCTTCCGTAAGAGTATGGGGATGAAATATAATTTTTATTACTGTAGAACTTTGTGGCATCCCAATGCCGAAAGAATTTTTGAAATCTGTCCAGTTGTTTCTAAGTTTCCATTTCCAACCCCGTTCTTATGGGAATATTCCGTTCCCGTGGAAATATGTAAATGGAATATAAATCTATGTCACTGAGGGAAAATGTAACATCCTAGAATTGAAAGAATTTTTGAAATCGGTCAAGTAACTTAAACGTTCTTGTTCTCGTTCCCGTGTCTGTTCCCGTGGGAATAAACGGACGAAATATAGTCTTAAGTTACTGATGGAGGGGGATAATGTAGCACCCCTAGTGCTAAAAGAATTTTAGAAATCTATCCAGAACTTTCTAAGATTCCGTTCCCAACCGCGTTTCTGTGGGAATATGGGGATAGAACCTCAACAGGAACCATCTCTGGACTAAAATATGTCTACCCTGAAAATTTCATAAAAATCCGTTGGTATAGGAGTCTATACCGGACATACATACATGCTATTTTATATATATAGATAGCAACAACTAGGTGTACCTAGATAAAAAATATCCCTTCAGATTCTGGAACCACTTAATAACTGACTTCTCTGTCCCTACAGCCTAACCTTTTGATAGTCCCTCTGGTGTGTTGGTGATAGTTCAGGGTGACGTTTTAAAAAGCCGTAGTACCACGACTTTCCTGGTCTAGGAATGCCATATTCCTTGCTTGCCTTTCTTATAGGCCAATTTTCTTCTCTTATTCTTTCAAAGCCATTGTCAAGGCCTCTCCTGAGTACTTGTGAAATTCTTTTTTAGTTTTTTATTCATTTTCTGCCATTTCAAAAATGCTGTAATTTCAATAAAAACTCTTACAATTCAAAGTAGGCACTTATTGTAAGAAAAACTTGTCTAATTTTGAAAAGTTGCTAAGCTTAAATTAACTAGTTCATTTTAATTGTAGTTAATTAGTCTAAATTTGGATAGTAAAATATGTTTCCCTATATTCTTGTAGGTTAACTAAATACTAAAAAATAAACGGCTGACATTAGGCGATGCGTCTTCTATAGTCAGCCACGGATTCTACCGCAGCTTTTATAGGGGGCTGACTACTGAAACTTAAAACTTTTTAAAATTTTTTTTCTTGTCAATCGAAAGGGAAGAAAATTTCCATTCATTTCGCATACTCAAATCAAAAAAAAGCAAACAAAAGTTGGTTTCAGTAGTCAGCCGAGGGGGGCTGGACTTAGGAGCATTGAAAAAAAATTGGTCCATTAAGGCAGCCCCCCTTCTAAATAATTACTTAACAACATTTTATGTTTATTTTTGCAATAAAAATTGAAAATGAACTATAAATGACCTAAAACAAATAACATAAAGCACATTCCTTCAATATTTCGCCAGTTATAGCTCTTTTTCCGAAGAACTTCTTCTATTTTTTACTTAGCGAAAAACTCACAACCGACACTATTACAAAAACTTGCAGCAAACTAGCATTTTTAACGAAATAACCAGCAGCTGCATTGGCATATAATTTGGAATCAAGACAGAAGAATAGTTAGGCTTTCAGAAGAAAAAAAATTCATGAAAAATAAGCCTAAGACTTCCCTGTTTTGCTGGACTTTATAACGAAGGGGCTGACTACTGGCGGAGGCTGACCTCACATGCCATCACCCTATATTGATTAAAAAAAAAAACAAAACCAAAGTTACTTTCAATACTGTTTACTCCAAAAACGTCTTTACAATCTCGCGACAGAAACCCACTGCCCTTCTCACAGAGGTATTTCAAGCTAGTATCATAATTTTTTTATTGTATTCATGTTTCAGTGTGCTCTGTGAAGGAATGTGCAAACTGAAGCATATTTCATGGGAACTTAAAGTTAAATCACGACATGTAATGATTGAAAGGTGTCAGCTAAACGAATATCGAGAATTGACGGGGTGGAATGTGTCGAATACATAACTCGTAACATGTGTCTGTTCAACTACTATAATTGAACAGTATGAACTACCTTAACAGTTTCATAGAATAGGAATAGAGTACTTAAATATCAAGACGACTTTAGAATAAACTTCAAGTACTTGTTTTTTAGGCATTCGTGTTTTTATCTCATTCACTGAAAAAATGTCATCTCGTCAAAAGAAAACAATCAACCGACATTCCCTCGAGAGAAAAATATCGAATAAAACTTTAACAAAAGAAGATAGCAATTTGAACCAAAAAAAACTGACATGTAATTCTGATCGAAAGGATTTAATAATGTCTGAACTTCTCAAAAGTCTACTCAGCTACGTTGCAACGGACTTCAAAGTATGTTAGATAAAGATATTTCAATTTACTGTTTCACTGATTTCCTGATTCAAAGTTTATAAATTCATTTGTCAACATACATTTTCGTAACTCAAACTCTTACTGCGGATGGCTGCAGGCTACGGGCTTTAATGGGTTTGGAACTTACACCTTTGAAAATGGGGCATTGTTTAGAGGTCAACATTCATACTTAAAAAAAATACCAAAGTGATGCTTCCTTTTAGGTGGTTTTGATGATAGTCTTACAAGAGGACTTGGGAGGTATATTTATAAAAACGGTGACATATACGAGGGTGAACTCATAGCTGGTCGTCGTCACGGCAACGGTAGTTTCAAAACACAACAATTTAGATACGATGGATGTTTTCTCAATGGAAATTTTCATGGACCAGGGATTTGGAAGGTAGGTTTCATGTAAGTTATCTAAGAACTAAACCAGTTCTTCATCTCACCTCATATAGTCAAGAACTGAAGAGGTAAGGGGAGAGTTTTATCAGGGGGTTATCCAAAAAGGTGAAACCCGTGACTACAGCGGTATTTTCAAAGGAAATTTCGATCAATTTGGCTCAAGGAAACTGGGAAAGTTCTTCTTTCGGAACGGTGACACTTATAATGGATCTTGGTCTGACGGTCTGTTTTCGGGGTTTGGTGTCTACAACAGGAACAGGGAAGACAGTTTGTCTCTGAAGGATGAGGTAAAGTACGAAGGTTATTGGTTAAATGGGAAGCGGCACGGGTTAGGAATGCTGACATTCAAGCATAGGGTCGTTTTATGTCAATGGTCTTGCGACAGAAAGTGTGGTGCAGGGCTCATTCAAGCCTGCATCGGATCATGTTTTGCAAGTGAAGATCTCTTCATTGATAATCAGTATTTGGTATCACATCGCATCGAAAATTGCAGTGCCAGCCGTGACATTGTTTCTGAAACTATCAACCTCGTAACTATCAACACATCAAGTGAAAGGACCATATTCTTCGTTGAAAATATCAAAAAACTTATTGCTAACCATTCGGCTTCAGTTTCGTATGTCAACCCGGTCTGCATTCCCAACTACGAAATTCCAAGCCTTCCCGCCACGAAATTTTATAACTGTCCACTGGAGCTAAAATACTTGCAACAAGTGTTGGTCGAAAACTGCTTTATAGATATTTACAAGAAATACACTCATCCCAACGACGATTGCATGAATGTCCTTGGGTTGAATCTCTTCTACTTGGACATACTTCACAAAACGCAAGATGTAAACGTGTACAAATGTATGAGGGACGGCCAAGCCTTGGTCAACAACCGAAAAATCTTTTCAAACAATGAGTCATGCCTACATCCTTTGACGACTGTTCCGTTTTATGAATTTTTTCAACATTTCGTACATGTTACTGAAGTTCTGATGGAAAACGAAGTACTTAGTTCGAGAGCTGAAAAAATGCGTCCAAAATTTTTTGGCCGTTTAGCAATTCGAGTTCTGTTGATGCTCAAAATTCTTAAATCAAACAAGGATCCGGTCTTCCTTGTTCGAGAAGGACTCGTCGTTGATCGACCTGCAATTTTAAAAATTTTACTTTTGCTAGATAAAGGTTCTAACTATGATAAGAGTTCAAGAGCGATCTTAAAGTTTCTGAATAAGAATGACATTTTAGCAGAGCTGAGAACCGACTTTCTTGAAGAAAACTGTTTTGAAAGTAACAATAATGTCGTCAAAGGGTTGCTTAGCAAAACTGAAACGGAATTAACTGACTTGCAGCTAGTTGAACTCGTGTTGCAGGCATGTCAGCTAGTGATTGGAAGAAAACAATCAAAAGATTTTAAGAACATAAAATACCAAAGTCATAATTAACGTCCACTCAAATTAAACATAATGTAACGTGCGCTTAGTTCGCAAAAATAAAACTTCACTTTTCTATTTATTTCTACCACTTTTATTCAGTATCAATACTTTATTCGAACTCAACTCGACTTTTGGACTATCACTTGTTCACAACAATTCACTCTTAACTTTATCACTCTATAATCAGAACTGCCCTCTGGTTGCCTCGGGCGGGCTATTTATATCGAATGACATTTCATCTAGAACTCTCCAGTAACTTCCACATGGTCTGCAACTCTCCACTGTTTTGGCTGTCAAACATTTTCTCTCCTAGAATTTCTACACTTACACTAGTGCTCCCAGATGTGTTTTTCGGTTGAACGTTTTCGATTAGGAAATTGGTATTAAATGTTGGGTTCACGTTACAATAATAATTAGAAATGCAAATTAACATATGTAAATACATACATCATACATAATATGTACAAGTACATACAAACACTCAGTTCTTTCAAAAGACATGGAAGGATCAAAGATCCAAGACCACAACTCTAAAAAATTGTTTGCGTTTCGCCCAGGTACGGCAGTGGGCTCATCAGTTAGATGCTGCCGTACCCTTCTAAGACGCGAATTCAATTGGTTTGGCTTACACCGAAACACTTATAAATTTCACAGCACTCACATGCTGTGAATTTTATTATTTCTAAGTGAATGTATAACAACATTCTAATACTTACTTAGAAAAAATTGCCCAGTTTCACCCCGAACTGTAATGCCCACCTAAGTAAGTAAGAAAAAATTTTTGCCATTGGTCTATTTAGTTAGGCTTCAATTTAAGAAAAGAAATACAATAACAAAGAATTTGTTTTTGTCAGAAGTTTTTTGAGTTGAATTGGAAGTCAAAAGACATGGAAGGATCAAAGATCCAAGACCACAACTCTAAAAAAAATGGCAAAAATTTTTTTCTAAGTATTAGAATGTTGATATACATTCACTTAGAAATAATAAAATTCACAGCATGTGAGTGCGTGTTTCGATGTAAGTCAATCTTACTTACTTAGGTGGGCATTGCAGTTCGGGGTGAACCTGGGCCTCAACCAACATCTTTCTATAACGACTTCGATTTCGGGCGAGCTCTCTACAGTTTCGCACTCCAAGTCGGTTGAGGTATTCATCCACTTGATTGCGTCATCTAAGACGAGGTCTTCCCCTTCCGCGATTTCCCTGCAATGTGCTTTCGAACACCCGACGAGCCGGAGCGTTTGGGTCCATCCGCTCTACATGGCCCAACCATCGTAGCCTCGCGATGCGTACTCTTCTGGCTATGCCCATGTCGCGGTACAGCTCATACAGCTCGGTGTTGTATCTTCTTCTCCACACATTGTCTTCGCATACGGGACCAAAGATCATTCGGAGAATTTTTCTTTCGAAACGACCAAGGCTTTCCACATCCGCTTTCGATGAGGTCCATGCTTCCATGCCGTAAAGCAGGACTGGGATAGTCAAGGTCTTATACAAGGTAACCTTGGTTTTTCTGGAGAGGGTTTTGTTTCTCAATTGCTTTCTTAACCCAAAGAAGCAACGGTTGGCATGAGTTATTCTCCGTTTGATCTCCGCACTGATGTGGTTTTCAGTGTCTATAACGGATCCTAGATAGACAAAGTCCTGTACTACCTCGAAGTTATGTCTGTCTATTGTGACGTTTTGTTCAATTCGTCGATGTTCTGTGTCCTTGTTTGATGACAACATATACTTCTTTTTGACCTCATTAACCATCAAACCCATTTTTCCCGCTTCTGTTTCAATACTCGCAAAAGCACCTATGACATCACGCTTTATTCTTCTCATTGCGTATCGTCTGCGTAGGCGAGTAATTGTACGACTTTTGAAAGATTGTTCCTCTGGTGTTGACGTTTGAGTTTCTTACAATCTTTTCAAGTATGATGTTGAAGAAATCGCATGACAGTTTGTCCAATTGCCTAAAACCTTTTTCGACATCAAAGGTCTCGGTGAGTTCTTTACCGACCTTGACGGAGCAGCGTGAATTCTCCAAAGTCATCCTGCATAGTCGTACGAGTTTTGCAGGGATGACGAAACTAGACATGGCTCTGTACAGCTCGTCTCTGTAAATGCTGTCATACGCGGCCTTGAAATCGATAAAGAGGTGGTGAATATCGATATTATGTTCTCGGGTTTTTTCCAAGATCTGCCGTAATGTGAAAATTTGGTCTATTGTGGACTTCTCTGGTCTAAAACCACATTGATAAGGACCTATCAAGTTGTTGACGTGGGGTTTCAGACGTTCACATATTACAGCAGACAAGATCTTATAAGCGACGTTAAGGAGGCTTAAGCCTTGCGCAAACCAATGCGGTGAGTGCGTGCGATGCGATTGCGATAAGTGGAACGTATCGCCTGATGCGGTTGCGATCCGTTTCCTGTTCAAACTAGCGCGATTTGGCACCGTGCGATATTCTGTAAATTTTTTTTTTCTTATCAATTTTTCATATTTTTATTTTCTGATTTCATAAATCTAAGTTCCGAAAAATCAAAATCGGAAAGCGCTAAGGACACGTCATTGAAGACTTCGAGTGTCGTCTTATTTACTCCTGCTCCGCTAGGCAAGGTATCATATTTCTGGACTAGTTGTGACAGTTTTAATATTGAATTGATGGACTTGTTGAAGGCGAATAGAATCAAATGGGTAAGTTGAAGGACTGACAAACAATAGTAGTTGAAAGCTGTAAAACTAATTATCCATTGTTTTGTTCAGGATAAAGTAGCATCAAAAAACCCAGACACCGAGTCTTACAATCGTTTGCAAGCGGACAATGCGAAGAAATGTAAGTTTATTTTGTCGATACTGGTTACCCCAGTCTTTGTTGAAATTTTATATTTTACAGATATCCAGATCCACAGAAGCGCAATTTGATAACTCTTCAGGACCTTCAACAAGCGAATTTATTCGTTCATATAGCCCTAGAATATAAATTCAATGAGCAGAAAACCCTAAGACTTATTTAAACATGCCGATCACCTGAAAAAAAACCCCAAAGACAGTGAAAGCTTTACAATTAGCGCGCTTTTATAGAAATAACACTTTGATCTCTGATAATGATGATTAAAAAGATTAAAAAGCATCTTAACTTTCTCTTAAATGAATTTTATTTTCAACTTTTCAAGTAAGAAAACATCGTTCCTAGTTTTAATATACATATATGGAGGTACATATTTTATTTGCAACTCTATTCAACCATGGCGTTATCATCTTTGTCTTCACATGACACCAGACACTCTTCGTACGTCCATTTGGGGAAGACTCTCTTAAACAGGTAAATAAACACAGTATCGTATGACTTGAGTATTCTGTCGAACGTACACTTCATATGTCCATGAGTTCCCAACGATTCTCGTATGTTACCAACACGACCGCACTAGTTGCGTAGTTTGATTGGTTTAAAATACTCGACATCATCCTAGTTGAAGAACATATAACGAATCGTAGCAGACTTTTCATTGTTTCGTTCCGGGTGTCCACTTAAAACAACACGCTCACGAACACAAACAACTCCATCGGGGTTGCAAGAGAGCACACACCCAGGCGGCACCAACGCCAGCGAAGAGTCGGAATTTTCCTTGAAGCATAGAATAGGTGCAGCAGGAAATTGAATAGGAGCATAGAATGTGGCAACTGGGGAGATTCTCCTTAACGTCCCACGGTGAGGTTCTGCGAATAACTCAGTCAATACAACTCTTCTTAAAACAAAAAGAATATTTGCTTGCCTAAAAGACTCCAGTCCTAAGAATTTCTGGAACCTCTCCCGGGCAGGCACATCCATATCATAATAGAAGAATATATTTTGTTTTGCCATGAGCTTGAAAATATCAAGTTTTAAGTCAATCTCTTCAATAAGAGGTTGAAAAAGTCCAGATCACACAACAATCACTACCATTTTCGGGGCATTTATCTTTGCCATTAGTACACACACTTTTTAGGATGTGAGATTTTTCGTAGGAAATATTCAAGCCATGGAAATGAATGGATTCACTATTAACTGGTAGACGCGCAATCACTTCATTCTGTTTTTGTATAATGTGTGTACATACACTGTTCATTTTATCACGTTTATATAATTTAAATTTCGTAGAAACCGGCTTACAAAAAAAATTCTTTTATTTTAATAAAAATTTCAAGCAGCACAGAAACTTCATTTTGAAATAATGTAAACAAAGCTTTCAGTGGATGCTGCGTTCCGAAAATCGTTCTACAAAACGTAGCTGTGGAACGTATGTGGAACCGTCAGAACGCATAGGTGTGTGCTACTCCAAAAGGTTACATGTGTTTCATTTTATCGCAATCGCATCGCACGCACTCACCGCATTGGTTTGCGCAATTCTTTATCCTTCTATAATTGGCGCAATTGTGAGGGTCTCCCTTCTTTAGGATCGGGCATACGATACTGAGGTATCATGACAGCTGGTGCATGCTCCTTTCCAACTAGTCTCCAGCTGCCTTGAAGAGTTCGGCATCAAGGCCAGCGGAATTTGTGTCCTCATCGCCGTTAAGCAGTCTGCAGAAATGATCTTTCCAGATCCTCAGTAGCGACTGTGACTCTATAACTATGTTTCCCTGCTGGTCTTCACAGGCTTCAGTTCGGGGTTTGCCACCCTGGCAGGATCTTTTCACCTTTTCGTATAACTTCCGAATCTCGTTCGTGTCATGGCACCTCTCTATTTTCTCAAACGAGCGCTTCTCATGCTGCTTATTTTTCTTTTTGAGAAGTCGGTGTTCTTCCCTTCTTTTCTCCTTGTAGATCTCGTTATACTGATCGTAAGCAGCCCTTGTTCGTTGTTGCATCAGCATGTGTCGTGCTTTTTGTTTGCTGCATTTGCCTGCCTGCATTCTTCATCGAACCATGGGTTTCGTTTTGGTGGCCGAGTGAAACCCAGAACCTCAGAGGCAGCGGTTCTGACGGCTTCTTGGCATTGCTGCCACTGGTCTTCAATGTTTAATACTGGTGGCATAGGATTCAAGGATAATTGAAGGAACACTCGATTGGAGAAAGCATTGGCAATCTCTTGCGATTGTAGCTTTCCGACGTCATATCTCTTCACAACGTTAGTTCGTGCTGGTCGTGAACAAGATATCCTCATTCGTACCTTGGATACAACAAGGTAATGGTCCGAGTCAAAGTTGGCCCCTCGGAAAGTTCGGACATCTAACAAACTGGAAGAGTGCTTTGCTACGATCGCAACATGGTCAATTTGGTTGACGGTTAATTGATCTGGGGATCGCCATGTACCTTTATGAATTTTGAGATGCGGGAAGCGTGTACTACTTACAACAAGATTTAGCCCCGCAGCAGAATCGATCAGCCTCAGTCCGTTTTCGGAGGTTTTGTCGTGGAGGCTATGCTTAACGATTGTATTTCCAAAGATGTCCTCCTTCCCTAGTTTTGCGTTAAAATCACCGAGAACGATTTTCACGTCGTGTCTAGGGCACTGCTCATTTGTTTCTTCGAGGAGCTCGTAGAAACAGTCTTTGGAATTGTCGTCTTTCTCTTCTGTGGGGGCGTGGGCGCATATAAGGCTAATGTTGGCGAATTTAGCCTTGATGCGGATGGTCATTATACGCTCATTAACTGGATTTTGGCTAATCACCTTATCCCTGAGTCTTCCTCTAACGATAAATCCGCACCCAAATAAGCGTTGTTTCTGTTGTCTGTAGCAGTCGCAATAGTAGATGTCATAGTTTTTCATCTTCTTTATGCCCGGTCAACGCCATCGCACTTCTTGGATGGCGGTTATGTCTGCTTTGCAGCAAACCAGAGCGTCCGCTAATTCTACAGCTGCACGTAGTCCGTTAAGAGATCTTACGTTCCACGTGCAGATCCGGAGGTCGTTGTCCTTTTTTCGTTTGCTTGGGTTGTTTCGGAACCATATTTTTTTCCGTGGTTGGGTAGTTAACCCTACGCACAACCCCCAACCTGGAGGGCCAGGTCCTTTTGGATCCCTTCGGACACAAAGGGCTGGAATATCCAGTGTCAGTACCCTGCTGCAGGGGTGTGAGTGCTGCCGTTGGCTCCCAGGAGCTCATCCGCCACCATCTCTACTTCAATACCCTGTCCTAGTATTGAAATACCCTGAGAGACCTTTAAACCAAATATGTTGGAGTAGCTCCTGCAGGGGTTTCTGCTTTTTTGACTGCTGAAGTACACCGTTGATTCTGTCATTCGAATTCATCCGCTGGGACATATACGCGAAAGCTCTCGTAGACCACTGAGATTCGTGCAGTCAGTCATTGTTCGCAGAGCAATTATAGTGTTGATCACAATTCTTTTGTTCCGCATTCCTTTGTCAACACTCGTTTAGCAGGTCAGCTCTGGACGGAGCATCCCAGGTCCCAGTGGATACCGCGTGGAGGTATAGTAAGCACAATTGACGTGTACTATAAGTTGCAACATCTGGGCGCCGCCAAGTTGGCACCAGTCAGAGTCTACTTGAATAGAACAACGCCCATCCACTTAGACTCCATTAGAGTCAATCGTGAGGCCCAAATATTTAAATTCTTCGACTTTTTCAATTTCGAAACATTTTTCGGTGCAATTGAGACAGCTCCGAAAGGAACAATTATAGAAGCTGTTACTGCAGCTTCACTGAGATATTTCAAATCTTTGGCAGTCAATAGCATAAAAGAATACATCCGCTCCAAAACTAAATATTTTGACCCGCCAAATTAAAAAACCTTATCTTAGTTTTTGAGCTAAACAACAATTTATGTTCAGCAAACCAAAATCGTAATAAATAAATTTGCCTCTGCGATTCAAAGGCAAAACCAACATCATCCGCAAAAGCTGTCAGCATTCCCTTGAAGGGTTTTCTGAACAGCGAATCGATGTAAACCAGAAAGAGTATTGGACCCAACACTAAGCCCTTAGGTACTCCAATTTTAAGGAACTTTACTTCGCTTCTACTGTCGCCAATCTTTACTCTTTGAGACCTCTTAGTTAAGTAAGACCTAAACCACTCCAATATAAACCACTGAAAACCAGCTTTTTCAATTTTACTAAGCAAAAGTACATGGTTAACCATATCAAAAGCTTTTGTAATATCTACAAACAACCCAGCTGTAAACATCTTTTTATCCAAGCTCATGAAAATTTGAGAGCAAAAATTTAACAACGCATCTTCTCTAGATTTTTTTTTTTTGATAGTCGATTTGTATTGAACTGACTGAACTGACTCACACTACTCTTTTTTTACCTTTCTCAAAAATCTTACTTATTGAAGGTAAGAGGGTGATCGGTCTATAACTACATAATTCATTAATAGAAATTTTTTTAAATAGTGGCAGAATATCGGCACATTTCAAAGCATCAGGAAAAACTACGTCTAAAATACTTTTATTAAAAAGATGCGACAGGATGCCAACTAAATTAAATCCAATGTTTTTAAGTACCTGATTTGACAAACCATCGAACCCAAAAGGACAAGAATTTCTTAGACCACCTACTATTCTTAAAAGTTCTAGCCCTGTTATAGGCTCGAATGCGAAACTTTGTCTCTGTGAAAGATCACCAAAGCTTAGTATAGGACTACACTCGGCGCAAGTGGAGCAAGAGGAGTTCGACAAACCTTTGCTTGTTATCGTTGTAAAGTACTCATTAAAAGCGTTAGCTATACCTACCTAACTTCTCAGTAATTGGGGAACCGTTAGGAACTATAACCGATGGTCTTTTAGCAGTTTTGGTTTGCTTAAGAATATCGTTAACAAACTGCCATTCAAGTCTTATATTTCCTTCAGCTGCGTTAAATTTATTAGTAAAATAGTTTTCTCTACATTTAGAGATATCTGCCTTTAATTCAGAACACATAGTCTTATATTTCTGATTAAGAAGTAAATTACCTGGATTTCGACGACATTTTAAACGAAGTTTGTTTTTTCTCTTGATTTTATTAAGTGAAATTTTTGTTATCCAAGGCTTAAGCCTTTTTTCTGATTTTTTTTTTAACAGTGTTGGATAGTACAACAAGATATATGTATGTCTACTAAGAGTGCTAATAAACAAGCTTTCGAAACATCAGCTTCATCTAATACAAATACAACTTCCCAAAATTCGAAAGCCAGGGAAGATTTTATCTTACAGTAGTCAATTTTCGTAATCGTATTAGGAGTACTTATTACGCTTATGTTAACGTTATCACTTTTCAAAAGACTTACCAATAACCCTGTCATACAATGATCAGTTATATTGAGATCAAAAACACACTTCTCACAAAAATAAACTGTCGACGATGAAAAACGACCAAAAATATGATCTAGACATGTTCCTGATCCAGTTCTAGTAACTTCATTAATGAATGAATTAATTGTCGTAAATTTGTCGTTCACAAGATAAACAAAAAGATATTTTGTCGTGACCCCCTTTTGAAGTGTCCCCCTTATAATTGAATTTCAAGCTATTAACGAAAAACACCAAAGTTCAATACTTCAAAAAATGCTTCAATTCAAATCGTAATCAAAAACCGAGTATGCAGTTAATTGTCGTTTCTTAACCTCTTATGAGATATGCAAACATATATTTTGTCGCGCCCCCCCTTTCATATAGTATTTTAAAAAGAGTGGTGTGTAGTGCCAACTTGACACAAAGTCAGAACTACAGTTGTTTTTTGGTGTTTTTCTTAATCAATCAAAAATCATAACGAACTGTGAAAATTTTGAAGTAGTAGTGCTAACTTGACGGACATCATGCTTCCCCTATTTCAAAACTCACGTTGCTTGGAATCAATTAGCCGTCAACCAAATTGACCGTGTTGAGATTGACGCAAATCACTCTTGCAGTGTGATATATGTTCGAGCTTTTCGAGGCGCCAAATTTGACTTCGACCACTACCTCGATGTAGCCATAGCCAAGGCACGAATGAAGATATTCTGTTCACTTCTTGTGCGAGGTAACGCTGTGAAACGATATGACTTCATCAATCAATCACAAGAGATAGCCAATGCGTTTTTCAATTGAGCGTTTTCCAAAGCACATTGCAGGGAAATCGCGGAAGTCAGATGACGCAATCAGAGAACTCAACCGAAATCGAAGTTGTTATGATGGCTGAGACCTGAGACCAGGGTTGACATCGAATTGCTATGATGAGTAAGTAAGTAGTAAGTAAGAAAGTAAGTAAGTAAGTAGGTTAGTAAGTAAGTAAGTAAGTAGGTAAGTTGTCACTTGTCACTAGTCACTTATCCACATTTCCACTTGTCACTTGTCCACTTGTCCACTTGTCCACATTTCCACTTGTCCACTTGTCCACTTGTCCACTTGTCCACTTGTTCACTTATCCACTTGTCCACTTATTCACTTGTCCACTTATCCACTTGTCCACTTGTCCACTTGTCCACTTGCCACTTGTGACTTGTCGTCCACTTGTCAACTTATCCACATTTCCACTTGTATACTTGTGGACAAGTGAACAAGTGGACAAGTGGACAAGTGGACAAGTGGAAAAGTGGACAAGTAGACAAGTGGACAAGTGGACAAGTGGACAAGTGGACAAATGGATAAGTGGACAAGGTGGACAAGTAACAAGTGGACAAGTGGACAAGTGGACAAGTGGACAAGTCAACAAGTGGACAAGTGGAAAATTGGACAATTGGGCAAGTGGATAAGTAGACAAGGGACAAGTGACAAGTGAAAAGTGGAAAAGTGGGCAAGTGGACAAATGGACAAGTGGACAAGTGGACAAGTGAACAAGTGGACAAGTGTAAAAGTAGAAAAGTGGACAAGTTATCTACTTATCCATATTTCCACTTATCCACTTGTCACTTGTCCACTTGTCCACTTGTCCACTTGTCCACTTTTCCACTTTTCACTTGTCACTTGTCACTTGTCTACTTATCCACTTGCCCAACTGTCCACTTTTCCACTTGTCCACTTGTTGACTTGTCCGCTTGTCCACTTGTCCACTTGTCCACTTGTCCACTTGTCCACTTGTCCACTTGTCCACTTGTCCACTTGTCGACTTTTCACTTGTCACTTGTCACTTGTCCACTTGTCCACTTGTCACTTGTCCACTTGTCCACTTGTCGTATGTCCACTTGTCTACTTGTCCACTTGTACACTTGTCCACTTGTCCCCTTGTCACTTGTCCACTTATCCACTTGTCCACTTATAAACCTGTCCACTTGTCCACTTGTCCACTTGTAACTTGGAACTTACTTACTAACTTACTTACTTACATAATTGCAAGTAAGCAAGTAAGTAATTAAGTGGGTATTCTAGTCTAGAGACATGAATTTTAAGTTATCTTTAAAGTGTCGATAAGGTGATGAAGTGGGGTATCTCAAAAAAACTAACACATGACCATACCCATGATTTCAACCCTCCTAGTCATCCGAATTAAAAAAAATAAAGATTCTTAGTTTGTAATGATGTCGCTATCGCATGAACCAGCGATAAATAAAAAAATTTTTTTTGAAAAAAATAACCATTTTTTCCCCTTTTTTTGAGTTTCTCGAATTTTTTAAAAATAGTAAAAATTGAGATTGAGCTTGTCAGTAGACGGCTATACATATAATAATATAATATAACTTCGAAAATAATTTGAATTTTGGAAAATCCTTTTAGGGAGATATTTTTGAATATCTAAACTATCGAATTATGAAATTTCTAAACTCCCCCCCCCCCACTAATTGCAATGAAAAAGAACATTTCAAATTAATTTAACCTTTCATCTTCTACTAGGACATAATTCGAAATGGAAATGAATTTTTCGTATGATGTAACCGCACCTCTGAGCCTTGACATTGAATAGTTTGTTTTTTATTTTCAATTTTAAGCATTGCCGTCTATATTGTCTAAACAATATACCTG
This sequence comes from Melanostoma scalare, assembly GCA_949752695.1. Lineage (NCBI taxonomy): Eukaryota > Metazoa > Arthropoda > Insecta > Diptera > Syrphidae > Melanostoma > Melanostoma scalare. The sequence goes on from OX456986.1 coordinate 58,361,227, forward strand.
TTGATGGCTCAACTGGAACTGTCCCGACTGCGCCTGTGCCATAACTTTTTTTGTTAACTTATAAAAATGTAAACAAAGCCTTCCCGGCCTTGTTTTGAAATGTGAAGCTTTCTGCTGTTTCAAAATTCACTTCCATCCAATATGTCATGTGCTCAAAAAAGTTTATCGATTCATCCCAAGCGAACTGTTGCATGCGCACTCATCACCAGCCACGAATCCTTTTTCCTTAGTATACACAAATTTAATTTTCTTTCTTGCTAGAAACGAAAAGTCCTTTGAAGTGAAAGCATCATCGCTGTTCGTTTGTGTGTTTAAAATTAAATATCAAAATTTATTTAGTTGCTTCGCATCAATCCAATTGCATTTCAAACAAAAGATTTATTACTTTACCGTAATATTCAACCTTAAATCGTTTTCGTTATTCGATAAAACCGAAAAAGAAACAAAAGTAAAAATATCAGCCTCAAAGGCAAAAAGATTTTTTTTTTTCTCAATTCGTCCTTTTTCGATTGTTCATTCAGAAGAAAATAAGTTTGAAGTGATTTTTTCCCTTTTAAATCCTTTAATTCAAATTCGTTACCATTATGGTTTTTTCTTTTTTCCTTTTTTTGAATATGTTCAAACCTTTTTCTTAAACTAAATATTGTTGCAAAGTTTTGTGTATAATAAGAAAAAAGATTTTCCCTCACATATACTATACATATACATATATCTGTTATTTCTTCCAGTGAATCCTGTACGTGACTGTGTGTGAATGCTTCCTTTTCACTTTTCTTCCCTATATTCACATTATGTTTGTCACAAGACACAGGTTTTTTGAAAAACTTGACTGTAGAATGCATTTACCATTTTTGAAAACTTCTTAATTCCGAAAAAGTTCGTCCAAGCAATTTTGTCTCCTAGTTTTTTTTTTTTTTAATATTTGCCTTTCAATGTATGACCACAGCAAAGATTAAAAAAGCTTTCAATATTGCAACAGGTAAGTCATAAACTTGAAGAACTAGAAGTAGTAGTACTTTTTATTTTTGTAGCTTCAAAATTAAAAAGCTTTGTTTTGAACAACATACGCATAAACTAAAGTGCAGGGATTTCCTATATTCAAGGACAATTTTGCAGTTAAGGTAAACCTCCTTACCCACCTTTTGCTCCTCTTGCATGTGCTGCAACACCCCCCTAATTTTGTTTTAATGCATAATCTGATTGGTATACCTTATTTTGAATATTAACTAACAATAAAAAGAAAAGAGTGGACATTTACTTAGCATTTTGACTTAATTTAGCTTCAAGTTCATAAAAATGTATTTAAAGTAAAAAACGTATACAACGGTAACCTTTATAGACGCACCAATGCCCGAAGTTTTGACATTGCCAGGCATGGCCGAAGCCGAGCCAGATTTGTCAACCTTCGAAAATAAAACTGGTCTGGCTGAGGACATGAAGTTTCTGGCTTCAATGCCAGAGCTTTGTGATGTGACGTTCCTGGTCGGTGATACCCGTGAGCCTGTGTGTGCAGTTAAGGTATGCTTTTTTTTTTTAGTGTGTTTCATTCACAATATACAACAAAAAATATTTATTTTCCTTTCAAGGCTGTCCTGGCGTCACGTTCACGGGTTTTTGCAAAAATGCTATACTCTGCTCCATCGCCACAAAGGAAACGGGAAACATCTACAAAGGAGAACAAGTTGCGATTGTTCTTGAAAAGGTCCTCGGAGCCCTTGCTCAATTTGCAAAATGCCAACCAACAGGTTTGTATCACAAATATAATTACATAACATTTATATAAATAAATTAAGAAATGTATCTAAACATGTTCGTACACATGTACATAATTATGAATGTGTGAAAGTGGAAAATTGATTTCCAGTGATGTTATTTGATGTTTTCTTTTTGTTTACTTGTGCGTGGGTTGTAAATAACACAAGAACACGAAATGAAAGCTGAATTTTTATCCACTTATTCAAACTTTATTCTTAATGTAATTCGTCACCCTTTTTTTATTAAAATTTATTTCATTTTTCATAGTTCCTGTTGTGTAAATACGTCCTTTTGAAATTTTGGCACAGTTTTTTAACATGAAACAATTAATTTTTTTTGTAGAGTTTTCAATATTTGCTGATTTTTCAAATAATAATTTTTGAATAATCAGGTTTGCCCGTCAACAAGACGTTCTGCAAAAGTTTTGAATTATGGAAACAGGTTTTTGTTAAATTTAGATATAGGGGTGTTAGGGAACATGTTCGGTTAAAGTAGCTGTTGCTTACCTGGCCTAACACCTGGTTAATTAATACCTTTGTCGACAGTAGACTTTTCGGACATTGCCGCTCTTTATCGATCTCTTTAAAGTGTTAGTCCATAAATTATTTTCATAATCCATCGATTTAGGTAAGATTGCATAACAAGTAGTTTTTGGGTATACTTCTGAACAAATATGAGCTCAATAATCTATTCTTACCTATCAAAACGACCAAAGGAATGCAATGAACATTAATAAAAAATAAATAGGGTGGCGCTACAGAGCGAGGAGCCCCTGGACCTAGCGTATTTCTCACAACCATCCCTTGTGAGGGAATGGAGGGGACCTACAATTTTCTGCCGGTTCCGAACGGCTAATCGAGAAAGCGCTTTTCATGGCAATGAATACTAACGGAGGACTTGCCAATTCCTCGCGAAAGGCGATACCCGTAGAAAAAACATTTTTGCCTCTAGTGGGATTCGAACTCGAACCTCTGGATTAACAGGCGGACATGCTATCCATCACACCACGGGTACCACATGCAATGAACATTACCCACCGAATAATGCACATTCGGTTAAAGTTTTTGAAAAGCATATATTATAACTATATAAAATAATCGTAAATAAATAGGGTGACAAAACAGAGAAGGGATCCACGGGCCTAGCCTACGCGCTGAGTACACTAAACACTACATTACGGATGGCGTGGAAGTGTGTAATGTGATATGTGACTCTAAAAATCGCGAGGGGGGATTTTCAAAACTTTTTTTAATGGTAAACTCAAGCTCTCCACGAATATTTGGCTTTCCGAGAGTCTATTTCATTTTAAATGTCAAAATTTACCAGACAGTCAACTTTGTTATACTCATTAGGTTTGTTCGTTGAAGCCCTGGGGTTGCCCTAGGGTCGCCACAAAGCGTTTTTTGAGAAACCTAAATTCGCCCTGAATGTCAAATTGAGTGTTTTTTGAGCCATAGGTTTGCAATAGGTTTTCCCCCAACTCGCCGTACCTTTTTGCTGTGGCTATTTGAGGGCTGTCAAATGGCATGTATTTTTTTTTAAAAGACAGGGATGTGTGGTGATTTGTGGTCTAGCGTTTTTTGAGGACTGGAAAACCCAGGTTTTTTTGACAACACATAGGGTTGTCAAGAAAACCTGGGTCAACCCTGGGGAAAGTTCAACGAACGGACCTATTCACTTTAGGGATGTTCTTTCTGTTTGTTTTTCTCATATTTCATTTTTGCGAACTAAAGTTACAGTGTGATTTGATGTTTTAATGATTGTTTTCCAAAGGTTGAACTCATAAATTTTTGACGAAACCGAAGATAGAGCGTGATTTTGTTTCAAGTATGATTAGTCAATTATATGGCCGTGTTGAATTCTGGGCCCGAATAACGCCATCAGTGATCGAGTGAGTTACTTCCATTTTTCTTTCGAAATTCACTTTAAAGTGTATCAGTCTGCTGTTCAGTTACTGATTTCATTTTGTTCAAATACTGATGGAAAGACTATAAAATGTTGGTACTAAAGTGATCGATAACGTGAGAAGTAATGCTAAGCTCAATTCGGCTTATGTTCGCCTCTTTACCCAGAAGAGCTAAGTTGTAGGAAGATCTAAGATAATTTTACACCCGTTTAAGCAAAGATAGCTTTTCTCATTTTGGTGTGCAAAAAACCCAAAGTGAACTGCTCTATCCAAGATTGGGAAAACTATTGAAAATTATGTAGGAAGGAACAAAGACCATCCAAAAATCTAGAACTAGGTGCCGAATTACAGCTAACGTTATAAAGTGAGCAAGTGGCATCAGTGATCGAGTGAATGAGTTTAGGGATTGTAACATATACGTGATCGCATAGCTATCTAAAATTGTACTCGTAACTTTGAATATTTATCGACATATTTAGAGTTTCTATTAATTCACATAATGTATGTCACTGATGCCTCCTTAGACTTACATATATCCTTTTTTTGGCAAGCTAAATTCATTCATTTGTAAAAAAGACAACTGAGAATTTCAGAAAACTAGATCCTAAATTGCACTCGGGTAGTGTTGCTCAAACAAAACTTTTTAGTTGCTACTACCTAGACGGTTGTGATTGTATACATGAGTCAGTGGCGTAGATAGGGGGGGATCAAGGGGGAATTAAGTGTTATTAGTACTCACAGGAATGTACATTCTATACCTACATTCTACGCGGAATATATAAAGTCAACTTCATCTGAAAGAAATTATTATTTCGGCAGATCACCTAATCTTTTGAATGTCTTTTCTTATATCGATTTTTAAAAAGGTTTTTTTTTCTACGTCTCTCACCAATTGATATATAATAATAGGTTAACGTGCAAGAAAAAGAGCTTCCATACAGCTTTCCATCACACATCACAAAAAGACATACCATCTTGACACATTATGTTTCAGCGAAAATTTTCTGCGCAATGGAAAAGATAAAAACAAATGTATTTGATTGACAGTTCACGAACTAAACAGATTTCCAAAAATAGGCTTGAGGCGAAAAGATTTAGCCTTACGTGGGCATCGTGATAGTGGGCCAATAATTATGCAAAACAACTTCACTGGACCGAACAAACGAAAATTTAGAGCTCTTTTGAAATTCCGAGCAATTGGAGATCCACTCCTTCGTGTGCACTTAGATGGTCCGGGGAAACGCGATAAATATACAAGTTCTTCTGTACAAAACGAGATTATCGAAGCTTGTTTTGAAATTTTTACAAAAAAAAGTGCTAGCTAAAATCAAAGATGCAAAATTCTTCTCTGTGCTGACGGATGAAACTCAGGACTCAGCCACTGTCGAACAAGTTTCAAATGACGTTCGATATGTCTATAACAACGAAAAAGGTTCTAACAGCTTCCACGACAAGTATGAATAAAATTTTTTCTCTTAAAATCTCAGCAGTTTACTAAGCATTAAAATCCATCCAGTTGATGCTCTTGCAAAACTTATAGTGGAAAATCTTCGAAATTGTGATCTGGACATTTCTTTTTTTATCGCCCAAGGAGCAAGCAATATGTCTGGTCGATACAATGGTATTCAGGCGATTATTCGCCAAAAATTTGCTCCGTGTGCTCTTTACGTGCATTGTGCAGCACATTCTTTAAACCTTTCTTTATCTGTTTCCAGCAAAATACCAGCCATTAGAGACTGCCTAACCACAATTGAAGCAGTTAACAATTATTTCAATACACCAAAAAGAAAAGATATGCTGCAAAAAGCAATGAGCGAAAGCAAAGAGACTCCACAAAAAAGATATTAAAAAGGCTGAATCTGACGCGAGGGATCTCAAAATATCAAGCAGTTCTAGAAGGGTTTATGGTTCTTTTCAAGAATTCTTGGTCTGAAATAGACAAACATCTAAAAAATTTCATGAAACTGTTGAGTTTTACCAAACATATTTGGCTGCCGGACCATCTTCTGTTCTCGAAGAATTAAAAACTTGGAAGAGATATTTGATCCGAGGGAATAATACTTCCTCTAAGAATTCATTGGAAGCGCTCGATAGCTGGCCGGAAAAAGCTTTCCTTATATGTTATTAAAGATATTAGCTACACTGCCGGTTTCAACCTCAACTCCCGAAAGAACTTTTTCCACTTTAAAGAGATTCTAAAAATCACAGTTTGATAAGCTTTGGGTGCTTACTTATTTGCAGTTTCGTTTGAATGGTTTGGCTGCTCTAGCTATTCATCGCGAAATACCTATGACAGCAAACGAGGTTATAAGTGTTTTAACTAAAAAGAGCAGAGAACTGGATTTTATTTTATTTTTGAATTTATATTATTTTATTTTGAATTCAATGAAGTTTTTTTTCAATTATTAAAACTTTTAAGAAAATGAGCGAACTTGATCCATCCCCCCCATAGCGAAAAGCTATCTACGCCACTGACATGAGTGTATACATGTTTTAGTTTTCTGAGTGCAATAAATGTTTTAGTTTTCTGAAATTCTCACAAAAAGTTGTCTGTTTTTTTACAAAATAGTCAATTTAGCTATCAAAAAAATGAAATTAGTCTAAAGAGACACCAGTGACATCTGTGAAATAATAGAAACTCGAAATATCTCAGTGAATATCCTATGTTACTAAGTCCCACTTTAATTTGCTATATCTACGATATGTGGATCACGCATGCTTTAATCTCAAAAATGGTTCCTCACTCACTCGGTCACTGATTACACTCACTCAATAACTTGAGCCGTAATTCGGCTTTAGGTTCTGCATATTGTTTGGATATATTCCTTTAAGAAAAGTGTGTTTTCCGCAAAGGCTAATGATGATTGAAAATTGAAAAATTTTCATTGAACCTGTAGTAGGCCTTCGTAATTATTCCATTTCAGATGTGAGTCTACCAATGAGGAAGAGAAAAGAATAAAGCTTGAAGTATTTATTCACACTAGGAGTCATTTTAAGAGATGACTACCTTTTTTCCATGTTCTTTTGTATACTTCTTTGACTCACTTAAAATTTAAGTTGAATTTTCTCGTTCAGGAACTAAAAACTTGGAAAGAAATTCATAAAAATCGATACAAGCTATCAAGATTTCATTTGAACAATCACTATGCTTGCTTATAAATAAAAGAACAAAAGCTGTTTCCCCGTTTTCCTTTTTTCTAAATTCAAAAGCATTCCCGCTTCGTTATTCGTTTAATGATTATAGGCTTTTTGGAGCTCGGTATGCGACCCCTAAATTGTGCCGCCCTATTTCAGCTGACTACGCGAGGAATTGGCAAATTCTTCTTTAGTAAATCAATTGCCATGAAAAAAGCTTTCTCGATTAGCCGTTCGGAACCGACAGAAAATGGTAGGTCCCCTCCAATCCCGCACAAGGCATGGTTGTCAGAAATGCGCTAGGTCCTGGGGCTCCTCTCTCTGTTGCGCCATCCTACTTATTTATTTATTTAATTCAGCTGTGGTGAATATATCACTGCTTATTAATGTAATTATAAAATTTGCAATCTATCCCCACCACTGGTCGATAAATAAGATCACCCGATGACAGACTTCGTTACTATAAAGCCAATTTGTAAAACTCGTTTCTTATATTCAGTATTAAGTTCAATTTTATGACGGCAAGGCACAAGCACAATGCACTGTTCGTTGCGTTTGAATTATCGAAGAAGGAAATGCTGGAACGGAAAACCTTTTTCCCGTATAACGATTTCTACCATCACAAATGGACTTTCCATATAACAAACGAACAAATGTAAATCATAATATCTTTTGCTTTCACCCAAGCTTTATAACGATACGTTGGCATAATAAATCATCATTTTTTGAAGTAAGACTTCTTTGAACCGTTGTGATTTGAAGTTCGATGAAACGAAAATGCGTGACGATAGAGAAAAAACACATAAATGTATGGAATTCAGTCAACAATAGAGAGAGAGAGAGAGAGAGAGAAAGAATACATTGAAATTATTTGATCTCTCTCTCTTCTCTTTATGGGATACTTCGTGGCATTCCCACCGTCGCCGTCGTGTACTAGGCATTGTTTATATATATGCGCCGTGTGTATTAGTAGCTTCTGTATAAGGCTATTACTTTCTCTCTCAAACTATTGCGATGCCTGGTTTATAAAAAAAAGATACCGAACAGTATGCTACTATACAAAAACAGAATCAAACACAATTTTCTAAAAACCGCCAATGACAGGTGGTCATCTTTAGAAACATGCCGAGTCTCTAGAAACCTTTGGCCAGATATTTCCAAGAAAAAAACAGAATTTCTACTCCAGCTAAGCAGACCTCGGCTCTCTCTGTTGATTGGCATTCTCACGGGACACAACTCGTTGGGTACCCATATGATGAGAATGGGCATTAGCACATCCGACTTATGTAGAGGATGCCAAGATGAGGAGGCAGAGGAGGGATCATTCTACTTCCTCTGTGAGTGTCCAAGCTTGGCCCACACTCGGAAAAAAACCCTCGGAGAATACTTTTCCGACGAACTGGGCGACATCTCAAATCTCCCACTGAGCAACGTCTTGAAATTTACTCAGGGCTCCAAATGGTTCAGTGGGAGTTCCCTACCACAATAACCATTTACCTTTCCAATCCTCCCATTTCCTCATCCTCTGATTTCCCGGGGAGCACAATGGATCCTTGAGATCCGAGTGAGGTGTTGCCACTTGTGGCTGCACCCCCATTCAACCTAACCTAACCTATGCTACTATAACATGTGTTTACGTCTGCATATCACAAAACTTTGGTGCAGCAAACACGTTATATTATTGAAGTCAAACTTCTTTAGCAAAATAGTATGAAACGAAAAAACGACACAAAAGAAAAAACAACCAAAAATATTCCTAAAAAGGGTTTAGTCTGCGAGAGAATGGGGTAGAATACAAGTGATGTTCGTTTCCTTTTTATTCGGGCCTTCGTAATCACCTAATATTTTATATACTTGTTTCCTTCTGCTAAACTGCGGAAAAGAGCAATAAGTGAATAAGATATCCTTTTTTTTTAGTTACAAACCATAGCGTTGTTGAGTTTTCTTGATTTTTTTTACACAGTTATCCAGCAAATATTGTAGACGATGATTCGGAAAGTATGTTCACCTGGCATTATTTTAAGATTTAAGGGGTTACATAGGTTTCAAAGGAGAAAAAGGGTCTATTTTCAACAAATTTTCTTTTGATACAAAAAATTAAATATTTTATTTAACACACTGGGTCCAGGGGACCCACTCTGACTTTGAATGGATGTACCGTACAAACATCACATTCAAATGCTAATCTCAGCGCCGCCTGTTGTAGTCTAAGGGTACTAGAATAGGCCTGTATAGTTTACGCATCCCGCCAAAATGTTAAGTAGCAGCCAGGCGTCCATCTCCGCAGCAATTTTTTTTTCGGGTCCGCTTTTTTTCAGCGAACCTTTATAATTGAATTTTTATGGTAAAATATAGCATTCAATACTATACTGTTACCGCCGCCGCCGTATTAATAAACGGAACACTTAACCCAGCTATTCCGCGTTTATTAATACGGCGCGGCGGTTAAAATTTTAAGTTGAAATATTAAAAACTCAAAAAGTTACAAGACTTGAAAAAAATTCCAATTTTTTTTTAACGATTTTTTAGATGTTTTAAAAAATTTTTTTTTTCTTTGATAATGTTTGAACTGTATGTAAAAAAATTTTTAAGTCATTTCATGCTAAAATAAAAGAGCTGTTGACATTATTCCATGCTCGGATCCGCTGGACCCATGTGTGTGGCTTACGTGATTTTTCGGAAGTGTGTGGTTAACAGGTTAAACTTCTTACAATCAAGAAAATGCTTTTAAAATTTTCTGTAAAAAAAATATTCGTAACTTCGACTTTGCAACATCATTTCCGGCGACGAGTCGATAAAAGGTGCATTCGCCTGGACAGCAGATCTTTTTACAGGATCATCTGAATTGAACTAAAATATCTGTTTAAGTTGACACCATGAAAGTTCTAGCGAAAGGAAAACAAAACCAATAAAAACTGGAGCTTTTGGTAGAACATTTTAACAACAAAATGAAAATCAAAGTCATTTTACATTTTTTCTGTTCAAAATAGTTGTAATCGAAAAAACTAAAGTCGTTCAAGTCCTTGTAAATTGTTTTTCGAAGACCTGTGTTAAATTTCATCAAGACCGTTTGAGGAGTTCTCGATAAATCTTGCCCACCGATTTTAAAAACAGTTTCGAGAAGAACATGTTTTAAGCTTTGAGCGCAAAGTCTAGCTGACTTCGAGTGTGTGACTTTTCAAGGCTGTATCTCCAAGACTATTACTCGGACCAACTTGAAAAACACAATGTTCCAGAGATATTGTATAAAATTTCATAGCCCAGCAAAAAAAAAAATGATTTTTTGAAGTCGTGAAACCCATGTAGCCCCTTAAGTGATATTTATGAAATATTATATTTTAGAAAAGAGAATAAATAGTTTCGTTTTCCTATAATATTGAAATATTGAATTATTGTTTCATGTTAAATAGAGGAGTGGTTTCAGCCAACAATTGGCACCAATTCCGGAGGTAATGAAATTTCATACCAAGTTTATATACCGTTATTTTGTTAAGTTTAATGTGTGCTTTTTGTGTGATGTTGTTTTAAAATATTTCCATGTCTGGTGTTATTAACTATTACTTAGTAGTTTGTTACATGATGCTGAACTCTCTATAAAATATGAACTTCCATTCTAATCTCTATTTGGGCTGCTTGCTTTGTATGGTACTTCCTCCTGTATAAATTCAAGTATATGTGCATTGACTGAAGTTGTATTTCTGGTTTTTATATTATTAAACTATTGCTCATTCAAAATACACCCTCGCTTCCAGAATCTTTTTCAGTATTTTTTTTCTAAATCTATACATCTTTGTAGATGACAGAGCTCTGTAAACACTCGAACATGTCTCAAGCAAACTTGGTTCGATGACGGTTTTTAGTGAAACCAAATTACTGGAATTTCCTGTCCTTATCTCACACTACATTGGGAGCATTGTTGTCGCATCTCAGCAATTCATAAATCACCTCAGCATTCAGCAAGGCTTAACAACACTGAGCTAAAAGACAGTAAAAAAAATCAAGATGCTTGAATAAAGTCAAAGCATTTTGAAATTATAGATGCCACTCAAGAGCACTATAAGAAAATATTGGCTGTGGATTTAAAGGGTGTTTTTTTATGAATTATGAAGAAATAGATAGATAGATATTTTTTTATTAGTTTTCATTGTTCTATTACAAAGTTTACAAAAAAAAAAACAAAAAGCATGGCATTTTTGCCGTCTGCCTAGTTGACAAAACATAAAAAAATAAATCAATAAATATAAGTAAGATTTTCCTTTCAGTTAAATATCACAAGTTTTTAAAAAAGAACTCTCAGTTACAATATGTGACAAAGTTTACTTCAAAAATAAGTTACCAAATATATTTTTCATTTAAAAGGTTTCATTTATAATACATTTTCTATAAAGAGTAGCTATAGTCTGCAGAATTGGAATAACTTCTTTACATCCATGTCATTCAGCAAGCGTACGACTTGGTTTAGTGTTAGAATGTCGCTTCCAAAAAATTCCCTTCTTATTTCTTTAAAAATCGGACATTTTCCCATAAAATGAGCAACATCTTCTCTATCGTTTAAGTTGCATAGCGAACATATAATGGGTAGATAGATCTTCTCTATGCGATTCTGTAACAACTTCGATGAGTTCACCATTGTAGTTCCATTTTTCGTTTGCGCAATTGCGTTCTCCTCCACGTTTGAAAATCAAAACCTTGGATTTTTCCAGGTTGACAATTAAGTTCCAAAGTTTACAATATTGATGTAGACGATTTATCATTAGCTGTAGCGATTCTGATGAGGCTGCCAAAAGTACAATGTCATCCGCGAACATCAAAACTTTAATTATATCATTTCACCGTACTCGACACCGCACGGTAAAAGGTCCGCAAGGTCATCAATGTATAATGCAAACAAACTTGGGCTCAATGTGCACCCTTGCCTGACTCCCGATTGTGTATTGAATTCTTCCGACAGCAATTCTCCATTCCATACTTTTGCCGTAGTGTTTTCATACAGATTCTGTAAAATTCTTCCAAACTTCCATGACATGCCGTTGTTGAAGAGCTTGTAGATAAGTGCTTTTCTATCGATCAAATCAAAAGCAGATTTGAAATCTACGAAAAAAGCATATAGCTTCTTTTGTTTGCGAAGGAATGATTCTGCAATGCTCTTGAGGGTAAATATATGGTCCACCGTGGAATATCCTGATCTGAATCCTGCTTGAAACTCTTTCAGGAGTTTGTTTTCATCGATCCATTTGGTAAGGCGTTTTTGCAAAATAAGTGTGAATATCTTATATGACGCATTAAGAAACGATATACCTCTGTAGTTGGATGGTTCATTCAAATTTCCTTTCTTGTATATCGGGAAAATAATGGATTCCTTGAATTCCTGTGGCATAAAACCAGTTTCCATTATATTGTTATACATAAGTGTCAGCTTGCTGATTAGTTCCATTGTACCATACTTATAAAATTCAGCTGGTATGCCATTTGATCCAGAGGCTTTCCCGTCTTTAAGTTTCTCTAAAGTTGAGGTCACTTCTCTATACCCTATCGAAGAATCAAGAACTTCACAGTACAAAGATGGAGTTGCATATTGAAAAGAAAGTTTTTCTTGTGCTGGATTCAACAATCTTTCAAAGTGAGCTGCTATAAGTTGCGGACTTAAACTTGAATGTATTGAATACCTTTAGCCATTAAGTTGCTTTGCCAGGTTCCAGAAATCCTTCGAGCTTCTACATACTGCCAATCGTCTCGATTCGGCTTCAAAAAACGCAGCCTTTTTTGTCTACATAATTCCTTGTAAGTCTTATTGGCAAGTAGATATTGGAAGAAATAATACGCATATAATTTAATCTTATGGCCAAGAATTCACTTTGTTTGAAAAATTATTTCGGGTAGGTGGCCCCCACGGCTGACTCGAATAAATTTCGATCATTTTTGCAGCATTTGAGGACATTAGTTAGCAATAACACTCCGAATATTCTTTACAAGGCGTCAATCTTCTCGGGCTTATTTGTTATTTCCCTCGTATACAAGCGACTTCAAACAACTCTACAAAAATAACGTCCAACTGTGTTAAATAGCACGATATTGCAAGACAGGGCCCACGGCGCGAGATATTTCGCATAAAAAATTTTTTATTTAATAATCTGATTGCTTCGTTGGCTGTATGACATGGCTCTTGTTGGAACCAAAGGTCGTCTAAATCAACATTCTTTAATTCAGGTATAAAAAAGTCATTACTGAAACGTCATTCAAGCGCAAGTCATAACATTAAAGTACATTGACTGTAACATTATGATCGGTTTTATTTTTGAAGAAATTTAGACCAATGATTTCCCCTGCCTTAGAATACACCACACAGTAATGTTAAGCATTTTACGGATTGTCATGACTCCAAGCGCTACAATTTTGTTTACTAACGTAAACTTCAACTAAAAGTGAGATTCATCGCTGAATAATTTTATTTTGTAAGAATCGGGATGGACGTTCGGCTTCAATTCTTGCACGAGTTGGATTTTTTAAGATAGCAAACCAGCAAAGATCCTTCCGCAAAATCTTCCACAAAGTGAATGGACACTGCTCAAATTGTTGCGCGCGATGGCGGATATACTCATTCGGGTCTATTTAGGTACATATTCTACTCCACAGCAGCAATAACGCCTTCGATGCGTAGGGTAGACTGGGTACGGTTGAAACAATTTCGCCTACATCGTTTATAACATTGATTTCTGTAATGCGAGCTGTGAAGAAGGGATGTTTAATGAAAAAGCGGATTTCCATCTACAAATAAGGAGTGTCTTTTTAGTGCTACGTGCATTATTTTTTGTAGAACATGGAATTTAAAAAAAAACCTTTATTTTTGTTTCAACCGTACCCATACCAGGGTCAAATGAAACACATGGAAATAGTTAGCATTTTTTATTTTTGAGTTTAAGTATAAGACTGTTTGACAATGCTTATTACATAATGTAGTCCATAGTTAATATAGCTATATACTATATATGTATATATACGAGTATATATATGTATCAGGCACGAGGCGTGACATTTTCGCTTGCGGAAGCACTCAAAATAAAACCAAAAATTTGAGACTTTTTTGATCACTTTTTTTAATTCACTTCAGTCTTTTCAATATATATTAAGTATCTACATAAATAAACAAAATATAAAATAATGTAAATAAATAAATAGTATTGTAAGTTAAATCTAATTAGAAAAAAAAAGTTTAAAGCCTTGTATAACAAATTAGTCCTTCTTTCTTTTAAAGCAAAATTATCTATGACTTGATCACAAAATGTGCCCTTGGTTTCAAGTCTTTTAAAACAGGTTTTTCAATAGAGATGAGAGCTAAACTTGATAACCTTTCTTGTTCGCATTTATTTCTTATGAATGTTTTTATTCTTTTAAGACAAGAAAATGATCTCTCTACGGATGCGGTCGTTACTGGGAAAGTTAGCATTAGCTTGCAAAGCTTAAAAAACTCAGTGAAACTTTCATCCAAACCAATCGTGACTAAAAATTTTAATGTTTCCTGAAGATCATTTTTTGACTTAAAATTCTCATCATTAAAAATAACCTTAAGTTCTGTTTTTAACGCTGAAATATAAAAAAAAACCGGGGTATGAACTCTGTAGGTTATCGAGCAAGTTATCAGGAAAATGAGTTTTAAAGTACTCATATAATGATGTGTCTGAAAGCTTTAAGAACTCAAAGCATGTCAAGGAACTAAATCGAAAATCGATTTCAGTGATTACTTGTTGGACAATTGTTTCAAAAAGTGTTTTATACTGTTCCTTTGTCGAAAGGTTAGCTTCAGAACGTTTATTGCTGTGAAATTGTGAAAAATTTTCTTTTTCATTTATATTTTTCCAAAAATATTCGAAATTTTTTGATTTCAGCAAATTAGAAATATTGTTTTTGAAACTATTAATTTTATTTAGACAAAACTGAACATCGCTAGATTTGGATTGAAGGATTTTAAACAAAATATCACTTTATGGGAAAAATTCGTTAAAAAAATAGAGCAGAACAATAAATTTTTTATCATTTAAACAATAAAGCAAACCTTTCGACAGAACTATAGCATCATTGTCCCAATCTTCCTCTTTTTCTATGATGCTCTCAAAAAAATTACAAATGTGGCTTTTCAGGTCAAAGATAGTTTGTACAATACGCCCATTATATTCCCAACGAGTTGGAGCAGCGCTAGGAATTTTCTTTTTTACAATATTGTTAAATGCTGCTCTTTTAGATGAATGGGAAAAAAAAACTTACAAAACTATGAAGGCTTTTAAAAAAACCAGCACATAATTTAATTTTAGACACTGATTGGGTTAAAACTAAATTAAGTTTATGAGCAAAACAGTGTATGTAATGTGCAACTGGTATAACTTGTTTTATTTTCATTTGCAAGCCATTGGAATTTCCCGACATAACAGCCGCACCATCGTAGCTTTGACACACCAATTTCTTAAATACATTTTCTTCTTTCAAAAAGGGTATTATAAAGTCGAACAAATTCTGAGCTGATCTTCCAATCGAAACATCGACAAAGCACATAAATCTTTCAACGACAGCTCCATCCTTTTTAACCAATCGGAATATTACTGATAGCTGTGACTTGTTTGATACATCGGTGGTTTCATCTAGGAGTAGCCCCACGTAATCCGAGTTCTTTATTTCACGCCGTATTTCTTCAAGTACAACCGTAGCAACCGAAGCGATAAGTTCATTTTGGATGTCACTTGATAAACCAGAAAAAACCGTTGAATTATCCAAGTGATTTTTTAAAATTGGATTGTACGAAGCAAGTAAATTAACAGTCTCAATGAAATTTCCTCTATTCAATGAATTTTGGGATTCATCATCGCCTCTGAAAGCTAACTCCAAACATGCAAGATGACAAGTCACATCAATTAAACTTTTTAGGATTTCTCTGTTTTTTTTAACGTCTTCATTATATTTTCGAATTGAAAGTGAACGAGATGAATCTATTAAGTTTTCAATACGAACAGAACCAAACATTTTTATGGAAACCATTGCACTCAAATGAGACCCGCACTCCTTTCCATGCCTTTTAGCGGCTTTTGATAAATTGTTCATATCATGAAATCCACCACTATTCCATACACTTTTTTCGTTGCCAAATAAAAGGCAAGGCCAACAATATAATTTATTAGTTTTCATACATCCAGTTAGCCACGGAAAACTTTCATAAGTTTTTACCGAAAAATGTCGAGTACATCGCTTTGTAAGGGAGTTTATATTTAAAAACGGTTTCGGTCTGCCAACATCTATTATATTTTTTTTTTCTTCGAATGACCGAACCGAGAATGGTTTATTGAACAAACTTTCTACTACACAATTGCACGTATTCATATTGAATTAGAAAATAATAGTTTAAGTCTTGATAAATCACCCACAGCTACGAAAACAGGTTAGGAACCACCAACTTTTAAACCAATTCACTGTTTGTTTTCTGATAGTGCAAACAAAAAAACTGACCAAGTCAATAAAATGACTACTACCTACCCCTTTTTTCATGAAATCAAACTCATTAACAGTAACTGTTTGAGACAACAAGCAACTCATATTCACACATCTTTCTTTTCTCTCTATCCTGTTTTACTTCATGGCATTTCCGTAATGCATTCACTCAACTCATTCTTCACACCTTGGTCCAAAGGCAAGAAACTTAAAAAAATGTGTTCCACTTTGGGTTGAGATCTGAGTTAATAAAGCAAAATAATGGAATGCCTAGCCATTGTGCATTACGAGTATTTTTTGCAGAGCATTTTTGCTTATAGCATTTATGAGTGATGTTGTGTACTTTCTGTTGGTGTAGGTATTTTGCGATTAAGCTAATGTCGCTTTCCATTGGTTTCACTCGGGGAAGCACTCATTTTAAAAACCAATGGAACACCCAAAATAATTTCTGTTCAGTTTAACGTAATTGCCTTTGTGTGAGTGAAACACCTATGGCTCTTAAAAAATATTCCTTGAAGAAAATTTTCTTTTTGACATTTGAGTAACATGTGTTAGTGCTTCTTGAGTCGATTCTCATTTCAAATCGAGAAGCGACTGTCACTCCTCAGAATCATGAGAAGCGATCTTTTTGCACCAATGGAACGGTTTGAGAATGCTTCTGGACGCTCCTGGACGGTTCTTTTCGTCCAATGGAAAGTGCCATAAGAAAAGAGGGCAATTATAAGGAATGAGTATGTGTTACGCATTTTACATTTTAGTCACTTTGTACATTCATGAAAATAATGCAAAGATATTGAGCATTCTCTGTTGGTTTGCAGTTGCGTATTGTAAGTTGTATGTAATTAGCAGAGAGACCATGATTTCTTTTATGTAGTTATTTTTTGGTAATAACGTTCTCAGAATGGTGTTGACATTATTTATTTAACGAGATAGATTGGATAAGAACAGACTGGTATAATATAATATCAATAGTATAATAGAAAAACGAATACATTTTGGAATTTTGAATGTAATTTTTGCTAGCTACCTAAGATTTTTTGAAATTCGTTAACGGAAGCACTCATTCCACTCAATATATAGACGCTTCGTCCCTGGCCCGGACCATCTTCTGTTCTCGAAGAATTAAAAACTTGGAAGAGATATTTGATCCGAGGGAATAATACTTCCTCTAAGAATTCATTGGAAGCGCTCGATAGCTGGCCGGAAAAAGCTTTCCTTATATGTTATTAAAGATATTAGCTACACTGCCGGTTTCAACCTCAACTCCCGAAAGAACTTTTTCCACTTTAAAGAGATTCTAAAAATCACAGTTTGATAAGCTTTGGGTGCTTACTTATTTGCAGTTTCGTTTGAATGGTTTGGCTGCTCTAGCTATTCATCGCGAAATACCTATGACAGCAAACGAGGTTATAAGTGTTTTAACTAAAAAGAGCAGAGAACTGGATTTTATTTTATTTTTGAATTTATATTATTTTATTTTGAATTCAATGAAGTTTTTTTTCAATTATTAAAACTTTTAAGAAAATGAGCGAACTTGATCCATCCCCCCCATAGCGAAAAGCTATCTACGCCACTGACATGAGTGTATACATGTTTTAGTTTTCTGAGTGCAATAAATGTTTTAGTTTTCTGAAATTCTCACAAAAAGTTGTCTGTTTTTTTACAAAATAGTCAATTTAGCTATCAAAAAAATGAAATTAGTCTAAAGAGACACCAGTGACATCTGTGAAATAATAGAAACTCGAAATATCTCAGTGAATATCCTATGTTACTAAGTCCCACTTTAATTTGCTATATCTACGATATGTGGATCACGCATGCTTTAATCTCAAAAATGGTTCCTCACTCACTCGGTCACTGATTACACTCACTCAATAACTTGAGCCGTAATTCGGCTTTAGGTTCTGCATATTGTTTGGATATATTCCTTTAAGAAAAGTGTGTTTTCCGCAAAGGCTAATGATGATTGAAAATTGAAAAATTTTCATTGAACCTGTAGTAGGCCTTCGTAATTATTCCATTTCAGATGTGAGTCTACCAATGAGGAAGAGAAAAGAATAAAGCTTGAAGTATTTATTCACACTAGGAGTCATTTTAAGAGATGACTACCTTTTTTCCATGTTCTTTTGTATACTTCTTTGACTCACTTAAAATTTAAGTTGAATTTTCTCGTTCAGGAACTAAAAACTTGGAAAGAAATTCATAAAAATCGATACAAGCTATCAAGATTTCATTTGAACAATCACTATGCTTGCTTATAAATAAAAGAACAAAAGCTGTTTCCCCGTTTTCCTTTTTTCTAAATTCAAAAGCATTCCCGCTTCGTTATTCGTTTAATGATTATAGGCTTTTTGGAGCTCGGTATGCGACCCCTAAATTGTGCCGCCCTATTTCAGCTGACTACGCGAGGAATTGGCAAATTCTTCTTTAGTAAATCAATTGCCATGAAAAAAGCTTTCTCGATTAGCCGTTCGGAACCGACAGAAAATGGTAGGTCCCCTCCAATCCCGCACAAGGCATGGTTGTCAGAAATGCGCTAGGTCCTGGGGCTCCTCTCTCTGTTGCGCCATCCTACTTATTTATTTATTTAATTCAGCTGTGGTGAATATATCACTGCTTATTAATGTAATTATAAAATTTGCAATCTATCCCCACCACTGGTCGATAAATAAGATCACCCGATGACAGACTTCGTTACTATAAAGCCAATTTGTAAAACTCGTTTCTTATATTCAGTATTAAGTTCAATTTTATGACGGCAAGGCACAAGCACAATGCACTGTTCGTTGCGTTTGAATTATCGAAGAAGGAAATGCTGGAACGGAAAACCTTTTTCCCGTATAACGATTTCTACCATCACAAATGGACTTTCCATATAACAAACGAACAAATGTAAATCATAATATCTTTTGCTTTCACCCAAGCTTTATAACGATACGTTGGCATAATAAATCATCATTTTTTGAAGTAAGACTTCTTTGAACCGTTGTGATTTGAAGTTCGATGAAACGAAAATGCGTGACGATAGAGAAAAAACACATAAATGTATGGAATTCAGTCAACAATAGAGAGAGAGAGAGAGAGAGAAAGAATACATTCAAATTATTTGATCTCTCTCTCTTCTCTTTATGGGATACTTCGTGGCATTCCCACCGTCGCCGTCGTGTACTAGGCATTGTTTATATATATGCGCCGTGTGTATTAGTAGCTTCTGTATAAGGCTATTACTTTCTCTCTCAAACTATTGCGATGCCTGGTTTATAAAAAAAAGATACCGAACAGTATGCTACTATACAAAAACAGAATCAAACACAATTTTCTAAAAACCGCCAATGACAGGTGGTCATCTTTAGAAACATGCCGAGTCTCTAGAAACCTTTGGCCAGATATTTCCAAGAAAAAAACAGAATTTCTACTCCAGCTAAGCAGACCTCGGCTCTCTCTGTTGATTGGCATTCTCACGGGACACAACTCGTTGGGTACCCATATGATGAGAATGGGCATTAGCACATCCGACTTATGTAGAGGATGCCAAGATGAGGAGGCAGAGGAGGGATCATTCTACTTCCTCTGTGAGTGTCCTAGCTTGGCCCACACTCGGAAAAAAACCCTCGGAGAATACTTTTCCGACGAACTGGGCGACATCTCAAATCTCCCACTGAGCAACGTCTTGAAATTTACTCAGGGCTCCAAATGGTTCAGTGGGAGTTCCCTACCACAATAACCATTTACCTTTCCAATCCTCCCATTTCCTCATCCTCTGATTTCCCGGGGAGCACAATGGATCCTTGAGATCCGAGTGAGGTGTTGCCACTTGTGGCTGCACCCCCATTCAACCTAACCTAACCTATGCTACTATAACATGTGTTTACGTCTGCATATCACAAAACTTTGGTGCAGCAAACACGTTATATTATTGAAGTCAAACTTCTTTAGCAAAATAGTATGAAACGAAAAAACGACACAAAAGAAAAAACAACCAAAAATATTCCTAAAAAGGGTTTAGTCTGCGAGAGAATGGGGTAGAATACAAGTGATGTTCGTTTCCTTTTTATTCGGGCCTTCGTAATCACCTAATATTTTATATACTTGTTTCCTTCTGCTAAACTGCGGAAAAGAGCAATAAGTGAATAAGATATCCTTTTTTTTTAGTTACAAACCATAGCGTTGTTGAGTTTTCTTGATTTTTTTTACACAGTTATCCAGCAAATATTGTAGACGATGATTCGGAAAGTATGTTCACCTGGCATTATTTTAAGATTTAAGGGGTTACATAGGTTTCAAAGGAGAAAAAGGGTCTATTTTCAACAAATTTTCTTTTGATACAAAAAATTAAATATTTTATTTAACACACTGGGTCCAGGGGACCCACTCTGACTTTGAATGGATGTACCGTACAAACATCACATTCAAATGCTAATCTCAGCGCCGCCTGTTGTAGTCTAAGGGTACTAGAATAGGCCTGTATAGTTTACGCATCCCGCCAAAATGTTAAGTAGCAGCCAGGCGTCCATCTCCGCAGCAATTTTTTTTTCGGGTCCGCTTTTTTTCAGCGAACCTTTATAATTGAATTTTTATGGTAAAATATAGCATTCAATACTATACTGTTACCGCCGCCGCCGTATTAATAAACGGAACACTTAACCCAGCTATTCCGCGTTTATTAATACGGCGCGGCGGTTAAAATTTTAAGTTGAAATATTAAAAACTCAAAAAGTTACAAGACTTGAAAAAAATTCCAATTTTTTTTTAACGATTTTTTAGATGTTTTAAAAAATTTTTTTTTTCTTTGATAATGTTTGAACTGTATGTAAAAAAATTTTTAAGTCATTTCATGCTAAAATAAAAGAGCTGTTGACATTATTCCATGCTCGGATCCGCTGGACCCATGTGTGTGGCTTACGTGATTTTTCGGAAGTGTGTGGTTAACAGGTTAAACTTCTTACAATCAAGAAAATGCTTTTAAAATTTTCTGTAAAAAAAATATTCGTAACTTCGACTTTGCAACATCATTTCCGGCGACGAGTCGATAAAAGGTGCATTCGCCTGGACAGCAGATCTTTTTACAGGATCATCTGAATTGAACTAAAATATCTGTTTAAGTTGACACCATGAAAGTTCTAGCGAAAGGAAAACAAAACCAATAAAAACTGGAGCTTTTGGTAGAACATTTTAACAACAAAATGAAAATCAAAGTCATTTTACATTTTTTCTGTTCAAAATAGTTGTAATCGAAAAAACTAAAGTCGTTCAAGTCCTTGTAAATTGTTTTTCGAAGACCTGTGTTAAATTTCATCAAGACCGTTTGAGGAGTTCTCGATAAATCTTGCCCACCGATTTTAAAAACAGTTTCGAGAAGAACATGTTTTAAGCTTTGAGCGCAAAGTCTAGCTGACTTCGAGTGTGTGACTTTTCAAGGCTGTATCTCCAAGACTATTACTCGGACCAACTTGAAAAACACAATGTTCCAGAGATATTGTATAAAATTTCATAGCCCAGCAAAAAAAAAATGATTTTTTGAAGTCGTGAAACCCATGTAGCCCCTTAAGTGATATTTATGAAATATTATATTTTAGAAAAGAGAATAAATAGTTTCGTTTTCCTATAATATTGAAATATTGAATTATTGTTTCATGTTAAATAGAGGAGTGGTTTCAGCCAACAATTGGCACCAATTCCGGAGGTAATGAAATTTCATACCAAGTTTATATACCGTTATTTTGTTAAGTTTAATGTGTGCTTTTTGTGTGATGTTGTTTTAAAATATTTCCATGTCTGGTGTTATTAACTATTACTTAGTAGTTTGTTACATGATGCTGAACTCTCTATAAAATATGAACTTCCATTCTAATCTCTATTTGGGCTGCTTGCTTTGTATGGTACTTCCTCCTGTATAAATTCAAGTATATGTGCATTGACTGAAGTTGTATTTCTGGTTTTTATATTATTAAACTATTGCTCATTCAAAATACACCCTCGCTTCCAGAATCTTTTTCAGTATTTTTTTTCTAAATCTATACATCTTTGTAGATGACAGAGCTCTGTAAACACTCGAACATGTCTCAAGCAAACTTGGTTCGATGACGGTTTTTAGTGAAACCAAATTACTGGAATTTCCTGTCCTTATCTCACACTACATTGGGAGCATTGTTGTCGCATCTCAGCAATTCATAAATCACCTCAGCATTCAGCAAGGCTTAACAACACTGAGCTAAAAGACAGTAAAAAAAATCAAGATGCTTGAATAAAGTCAAAGCATTTTGAAATTATAGATGCCACTCAAGAGCACTATAAGAAAATATTGGCTGTGGATTTAAAGGGTGTTTTTTTATGAATTATGAAGAAATAGATAGATAGATATTTTTTTATTAGTTTTCATTGTTCTATTACAAAGTTTACAAAAAAAAAAACAAAAAGCATGGCATTTTTGCCGTCTGCCTAGTTGACAAAACATAAAAAAATAAATCAATAAATATAAGTAAGATTTTCCTTTCAGTTAAATATCACAAGTTTTTAAAAAAGAACTCTCAGTTACAATATGTGACAAAGTTTACTTCAAAAATAAGTTACCAAATATATTTTTCATTTAAAAGGTTTCATTTATAATACATTTTCTATAAAGAGTAGCTATAGTCTGCAGAATTGGAATAACTTCTTTACATCCATGTCATTCAGCAAGCGTACGACTTGGTTTAGTGTTAGAATGTCGCTTCCAAAAAATTCCCTTCTTATTTCGGACATTTTCCCATAAAATGAGCAACATCTTCTCTTTCGTTTAAGTTGCATAGCGAACATATAATGGGTAGATAGATCTTCTCTATGCGATTATGTAACAACTTCGATGAGTTCACCATTGTAGTTCCATTTTTCGTTTGCGCAATTGCGTTCTCCTCCACTTTTGAAAATCAAAACCTTGGATTTTTCCAGGTTGGCAATTAAGTTCCAAAGTTTACAATATTGATGTAGACGATTTATCATTAGCTGTAGCGATTCTGATGAGGCTGCCAAAAGTACAATGTCATCCGCGAACATCAAAACTTTAATTATATCATTTCACCGTACTCGACACCGCACGGTAAAAGGTCCGCAAGGTCATCAATGTATAATGCAAACAAACTTGGGCTCAATGTGCACCCCTGCCTGACTCCCGATTGTGTATTGAATTCTTCCGACAGCAATTCTCCATTCCATACTTTTGCCGTAGTGTTTTCATACAGATTCTGTAAAATTCTTCCAAACTTCCATGACATGCCGTTGTTGAAGAGCTTGTAGATAAGTGCTTTTCTATCGATCAAATCAAAAGCAGATTTGAAATCTACGAAAAAAGCATATAGCTTCTTTTGTTTGCGAAGAAATGATTCTGCAATGCTCTTGAGGGTAAATACATATATGGTCCACCGTGGAATATCCTGATCTGAAACCTGCTTGAAACTCTTTCAGGAATTTGTTTTCATCGATCCATTTGGTAAGGCGTTTTTGCAAAATAAGTGTGAATATCTTATATGACGCATTAAGAAACGATATACCTCTGTAGTTGGATGGTTCATTCAAATTTCCTTTCTTGTATATCGGGAAAATAATGGATTCCTTGAATTCCTGTGGCATAAAACCAGTTTCCATTATATTGTTATACATAAGTGTCAGCTTGCTGATTAGTTCCATTGTACCATACTTATAAAATTCAGCTGGTATGCCATTTGATCCAGAGGCTTTCCCGTCTTTAAGTTTCTCTAAAGTTGAGGTCACTTCTCTATACCCTATCGAAGAATCAAGAACTTCACAGTACAAAGATGGAGTTGCATATTGAAAAGAAAGTTTTTCTTGTGCTGGATTCAACAATCTTTCAAAGTGAGCTGCTATAAGTTGCGGACTTAAACTTGAATGTATTGAATACCTTTAGCCATTGAGTTGCTTTGCCAGGTTCCAGAAATCCTTCGAGCTTCTACAATCTACATACTGCCAATCGTCTCGATTCAGCTTCAAAAAACGCAGCCTTTTTTGTCTACATAATTCCTTGTAAGTCTTATTGGCAAGTAGATATTGGAAGAAATAATACGCATATAATTTAATCTTATGGCTGACTCGAATAAATTTCGACCATTTTTGCAGCATTTGAGGACATTAGTTAGCAATAACACTCCGAATATTCTTTACAAGGCGTCAATCTTCTCGGGCTTATTTGTTATTTCCCTCGTATACAAGCGACTTCAAACAATTCTACAAAAATAACGTCCAACTGTGTTAAATAGCACGATATTGCAAGACAGGCCCCACGGCGCGAGATATTTCGCATAAAAAATTTTTTATTTAATAAACTGATTGCTTTGTTGGCTGTATGACATGGCTCTTGTTGGAACCAAAGGTCGTCTAAATGAACATTCTTTAATCCAGGTATACAAAAGTCATTACTGAAACGTACATTCAAGTACAAGTCATAACATTAAAGTACATTGACTGTAACATTATGATCGGTTTTATTTTTGAAGAAATTCAGACCAATGATTTCCCCTGCCTTAGAATACACCACACAGTAATGTTAAGCATTTTACGGATTGTCATGACTCCAAGCGCTACAATTTTGTTTACTAACGTAAACTTCAACTAAAAGTGAGATTCATCGCTGAATAATTTTATTTTGTAAGAATCGGGATGGACGTTCGGCTTCAATTCTTGCACGAGTTGGATTTTTTAAGATAGCAAACCAGCAAAGATCCTTCCGCAAAATCTTCCACAAAGTGAATGGACACTGCTCCAATTGTTGCGCGCGATGGCGGATATACTCATTCGGGTCTATTTAGGTACATATTCTACTCCACAGCAGCAATAACGCCTTCGATGCGTAGGGTAGACTGGGTACGGTTGAAACAATTTCGCCTACATCGTTTATAACATTGATTTCTGTAATCCGAGCTGTGAAGAAGGGATGTTTAATGAAAAAGCGGATTTCCATCTACAAATAAGGAGTGTCTTTTTAGTTCTACGTGCATTATTTTTTGTAGAACATGGAATTTAAAAAAAAACCTTTATTTTTGTTTCAACCGTACCCATACCAGGGTCAAATGAAACACATGGAAATAGTTAGCATTTTTTATTTTTGAGTTTAAGTATAAGACTGTTTGACAATGCTTATTACATAATGTAGTCCATAGTTAATATAGCTATATACTATATATGTATATATACGAGTATATATATGTATATATCTTTTTTTTATATAATTCTATTGTTCCTACCTTTGTTTTTTCTAATTTCTCAGAAACTAAAGAAGTTTTTTTCGAGCTTCTGTGTTTTACTCAAAACTTATAAGGGGCCGTTCATAAATTACGTAAGGGATTTTGAGGAATGGTTTGGCCCCCTCCCCCCCCCCCCCACTGTAAGACATCATAAGATTGAAACTACTCCCCCCTCCCCCTTAGTAAGAACTTTCGTAAGAAAAATTGATTAAAACTCCGATTATTACAAAAATATCTTTTATAAAATTTTTTTTTACACCAAGTATCATGTATTACAAAAGTATTATTACTTACTGCAATAACAAAAAGAGTCAGTCCTTCCAGTAATTGAATCAATATCAGACTGGTTAATACTTATTAATCTATCACAGTTTTGACTAGAATCAGTTAAGTTGATTAGGATAGGAAATGAATCAAAACTCTAACTTTTTACCCACGGGCTGACTAACCAGTCTGATATTGATTCAATTAATGGAAGGACTGACTCGACTCTTTTTGTTCCTCTAGAGACTCTCCTAACCTTTCGATGTCAATTTCTTCATCGTCGTACCATTCTACATCATGAGTTTAACTGTAAAATTTTAAATTTAATATCTTACGTAATGCCAGGTTCACTACCCCCCCTCCCTATAGTAAGAAGTTATAATATTCAGTCGACCCCCTCCCCCGCTCCCCTAAACGCCTTACTTAATTTATGAACGGCCCCTTACATAATTTATGAACGGCCCCTAAGAGCATTGATTATTGAAAGAAAAGTGACTCTTAACAGGCCAGACTTTGTAAAAATTTTATTCAAAGAAAACATTTTTGATTTTTTTCAAAAGTTTGACTTTTACACCTGATTACTCAAAAACCTTTCACTTAATTAACTTGAATTAAAATACCATTGAAGAACAAACTGCTTTGACATGGTCATAGGCCTTGCTGTAGGTTGTCAAGTCAGTCGGTCCTCTTGAAGTCTTTCTTATACGAACTCTTGACATCTGGAAAGCAAGGAAACTAAATAAACATTTTGTTTCAATCGTACCCAAAGTTACAAAAATGTATGTATGAGTGTGTTGCAAACACAAACTCATACTCAAAACTCTAACAAGAATAGAAGCATAGTTATTGCAAAAAATGTTACTTTTGGTTATCGATTAACAAGAAATCCATTTTTGAAGAACTGCCACTTGCCGATGGCTAGGCCAGACTAACGATTGTTTGAATATCGCTTCGTTTTCCTTCGGGAAACATTCTCGTACCGTCTACTGTTTGTTTGTTTTTATTTGTATACTTGCATTTTAAGATACAATATCTTATAAGCTAATACCAATTTAAATATGAAATAATTTCTAAGCTTACTTTAGGAAAATTATAGCACAATGAAAAATTAGGCTAATCAATTATCAAATTGTTTTAATATTTTAATGTTTTAATGTTCTTACTTTTGCTGTAATTATTTCTAATGTTTAAGATGTTCTTTGTAGAAATAAAAAAAAATAGGCTTCAAATGCCTGCTAAATGAGCAGCTAGCTATAGGCTATAGGTACGTCTAATACTTATAGGGAGATTATTCCATAAACGAGCGGCGTACGGCGTTGATGAAGAACTGTCGTTCAGAGGTTAAACACGTAAACCGAGGTTGTAAAACTAGTTGCGATCTATTAGAAGAAGATATTTGTAATCGAGCAAAGAGATAAGAAGGTTGATGTGTTTGCATTACCCGAAATAGTAAGACTAAGGTCCTGTAGCACATGAGGTTATCAAATGTTATGTTATGAATAGCTTTTGAGTAAACAGATATCCTATCATACCTTTTAAGCTTATATATATACCTAGCAATACTATTATACGCAACATTCAGCTTCCGTCTGCTATTAAAGTCGCAATTGCAATAAATTTCACATCCGTTGGTCAGTATTGGTAGGTATAACCAATGTTTTGGCCAGCATTAACCTAGTTTTCAGGGGAGTATATTATTGAGCGACCCATAACATGTGGAGAACTCCATATGCTCTTCCTATAATTGCATTAATGTGTGTGTCCCATGTTAGTCTCCGGTTAAATATCATACCTAGATTTTTTGTAGTCTCTACGTATTCTACTACTGCTCCGTTCAATAAAATTTGTGGAAAAAATGAAACATCTACTGGCTTCTTGGAGATAATGAGACATTTAGACTTACTCGGGTTTAAGAAGAGCCCATTTATTTGGGCAAACAGTGAAATTTTGTCTAGGTTTTCATTAATTGTAGAGACAGAGTCCTCAATCAATCCGAGGGGGCAACTTTTGTATAGTTGAACATCATCTGCGTACATTTGAATTGTTGATTGAGAAACGATTTCAGGACTCCCTCAAATTGAAATAAAGGGAGAATAATAATGGACCAAGAATCGTTCCCTGGGAAACACCCCTTGTGGTAGAAAGAAAACTAGACATTTGACCGTTTGCATACACAGCTTGTTTTCTTCCAGTCAAATATGAATCCAATAACTGAACCGCCGAATTTGAAAAATTAAACAACCGTGACAGCTTATTGCAAAGGTTGACATGATCGACTGTGTCGAAAGCTTTGGAAAAATCGAGCAACAACAGAAAACTAATGTTACCACTATCCAAGGGTTTCCGTATATCTTCAATGATATTAATTAGTGCAGTGGAACAACTGTGTTTCTCTCTAAAACCTGATTGCTGTGGTGATATCATATTATTTCTTCGAAGGAATCTGTTGATTTGTATTTGAAAATTTTTTTCAAATACCTTTGATAAGAAGGGCAAAATGGAAATGGGTCTGAACTCATGTGCAGTTTTCCGTACAGGTACAATCTTTGCCATTTTCCATTGATCAGGAAAAACACCAGTTCTCAAAATTGTATTGAAGGTGTGAGTTATGTGTGGCAAAATGATAGGTAAAAGGGCTTTGACAAACTTAGGATGTAAGCCATCTACTCTAACTGCGTTTGACTTGATCAACAACAGGCCCTCAACAACGTCAGTGGTCTCAACTCTTGAGAATTGAAAAACATTATTGAAGTTATTTTGGGAGTCATGATCATGTCGAAACGGAATCATAGCCGGAAGTGTAGGAAAGGGTAAAATTACGAATTTTTTGTTTAGGGCACTGCTATCTACATCATCCAAATTCGATATACATACTTCTTTTCTTTGATACGCCTATCTCTCGTAAATTATTCCATAATTTCCTTCCACTCAAAGAAATGTTCAAGCGGTTACAATAAAAATCTTTTTTTGCCGAACGTATTTTGCAGATAACTTGATTTCGTAGATTTCGATAATCTGGTCTAAATTCTTCAAGCCTATACCGTTTCCAATTATTAAAGGCTTGATTACGACGACGCATAAGTTTACGGATTTCTGGGGTAAACCATGACCGTTGATCCTTTCTGCATATTCTCGTACGGAGGGGAACATGTGTATCAAATAGTGATAATAATTGCAAGTTCATGAATTCTATTTGATCGCTCGGAGAAGCTAAATAAAAAATACTGTTCCAATCGATATTTCGAACATGCGTTTCCAGGATGGCATAGAACTAAAATCTCTATACTGATACGAAACATTTGTTCTCTGAACTTCGAAGTCAAATGACATGTAAATAAGGTCATGCTTTGAAAATCCGGGTGCCGAAAGCTGATCTTTGAAAAGTACCTTATTCATATATCACTTACGAAAAAAACGTCTAAAAGTGTCCTCGAATCACCAGAAAAATGTGTTGGAAAGCAGGTATTTACAGGGTGCAAATTGAAAGTTCCCATTCCATCAATTAAATTTCTTTCTATTAAGAGATTACTGTTAAAGTCTCCTCCTATAACTATCTTAGAGAACTGAGCGGATATTTCGTCCATTAATTGAAAAAGTGCTGAAAGACTGACATTCTTATTAGGTCTATATACCGTTCCAACAAGTAACTTATCCTCACCACATATCAGATCCACAAATACGTATTCTATAGCACTACCAGTACCTGAAAAACATTTAATTTTGCACGTTATACCTTCTCTAATAAATATCGCCACCCCTCCACCTATACGTTCTTCTCTATCTTGTCGAAAGAGCTTATAACCCCCTACTCCACACATTTCATCGTTGAAACTGTTTGTAAACCAAATTTTCGGAAACGCATACGACATTAACCTTGGAATCAAAAAATGTGTCCCTAAACTCATAAATTTTTAGCAATAAACTTTGCGCATTTATACGGCATATCTTAATACCGTCGCTTTGATTACATAAAATATTAACCATTGAACGCAGAACACAACTGCTAGCATCGTTTGCGGAACCACTATTGTTTAAAAATCCGGTAACCATTACAGCTTTCTGTTCGTAGAATATTTGTGTAGTTCAACCGTCCTTTGTTTCAACCGTACACAGTCTACCCTACGGCTTTGCAGTGAATAAATGCTCGTATTAGTTCTGAATTAAACACTAAAAACCCAATGTGAATTTTTTTTTTTTTGAGAAATAAGGAAAACTGAAAGGTACATATTTTTTTCAGAAAATCCAATTTTATGGGGTTTGCGCTTATTGGATTTCTCTGAGCAAAGGAAGGAGTTATAGCAAACGTAAATTATTCGAGTTTTTTTTAACCAGTATAGCTTGTTTAAAAATACGATTTCAAAAAAGGCTCTAACCCAGAATTTTCATTTTAATACTACAAATTTTTTATCCAGAGTATACAGTTTTTACTAAAATAGGTATACTAAAATTAATTCAGTCGTACAACGTTCGAATGTTTACAGAGCCATGTAAGAGAAACATCCATGGAAAAGTAGGTTAGGTTCCATAAAACAAAAATAAAAAGTGTGTGCTCTATAGTCTATAAGCTCTCCACAAGCTTATCTGTTTCTTGTGTTCTCTCGATGTGATATTATTCTATTTAAATTAATGTTTTTGTCAACCTCATCATGCAATTTCATTATTCTATCAAAAACTACCGTCGTTATATGTATATGTCTTTAAATGTGTGTACTTTGTATGTATTTCCTTCTCTGTCGCCAATAAATAAACAAACACGCCATATTTTGATTTTCGCACTTCTATTTTAGTTTGAAGAACATTTTTAATCTGTGTTATGTACTAATACTGTTTGAACAAACTTCCAGCCATCCGGACAACAGCATCAAACCCTTATTATTGAGGAGTTCGAGCCTGATGTTTTTCGACAGTTGATTGAATACATCCACACTGGATGTGTTACCTTGCAACCGAGAACTTTGTTGGGTAGGTATTGACGATAACATTAGCAAGATAAATCTATTCACAAACCCTTGCATTGAAAGATTGACCGATATGAACTCATTCAAATCTTCACTCGAAATCTAAAGCTACTCATGTTTCTTAAAACATTAACATCGAATATTAACAGCCCGATTCTGTCCAACCACAACTTTCTAACCTGCTAAGAACCACATGAAATTTTGAGTATTGGGTGGAGAGTTGTGATCGCACTGGAACGTTTTGACTTGTGAGATATCAGTGATGTTGGGCAGAATAGGGGTAGATCTTTTTGCATGACATTCATCTAAAGCTGACAATTATAATCTCTTGATTAATGAACACTTTCATTTTTAGGTGTTATGAATGCAGCTGACTATTATGGACTTGAAGAACTACGAAGGGCTTGTGCTGGATTTGTTCAGTGTTGCATTAATGTTGACACCGTTTGTGCGCTCTTAGCATCGGCAGAGCGTTACATCCAATACAAGTGCACCAAGACATTGGTACAAAAGGTCCTAGAGTTTGTTGATGAGCACGGTAACGAAGTTCTCAACTTGGGTAGCTTCACACTCCTTCCACAGCATGTTGTTCGTTTGATATTAGCACGAGATGAACTTCGTGCAGATGAGTTTACTAAGTTTCAAGCAGCTCTTATGTGGAGCAAAAAGTATTTTGACAACAATCCAGTAAGTTCCTTTTTCATCACTTATATTGAGCTCAGTTGTAATTTATCGATCAATGATAGAACGTTGATCTGAAGGAAATACTTGGCAACTTCCTGGAGTACATTCAGTTCCACAAGATTCCCGCTAATGTTCTAATGCGAGAAATTCATCCGTTGGGCCTGGTTCCCTATTCCATCATTATGAACGCGCTCGCCTACCAGGTATGTTTATCAAAAATGAAACGGACCCATGATCTGTTTACTCAAAATAATGAACAAAAACAAAAAAAAAGAAAAACAAAAACCAAAAATCAACAACAAAAAATTTCCTACGTCGACCCCCTGTGTCCCCCCGTTTCTGATTCTAATCATTGCAGGCAGACCCAGAAAGTGTCGATCCCGGAAAGTTGTCTCCAAACTCTAGCCGAGTGAGAAGAGCACGCCAAAATCAAGGCAGATCGATGTCAGTACAGAGCTCCTTAGACCCATACGGTTCCAATACAACTTTAAGCTCAAGCGGCAGCAGCGATCCGACCAGTGGCCCTCATAATAGCAACTAACATAGGTTGAACGGCCCCTCCTCCTCCTCCGCCTCATCCTCTCACCGCAATAAGAATTCATTGCCAAAAATCCGCAAAGCCAAGTCCCAGAGCTTCCGCACTCGACGCAGCCCTTCAGAGCGGCGAAGTCCCAATACTCTACATACAACTGGGCCGTTAACGTTGAATACAAACAGCATAAAACGGAGTCCAATACTCCCTCAGCCCGATTCGAAAAGCCCAAGCAGTGTGTCACAGAAAACACCAACCACACTTTCACGGCAAGGAACGTTGCGGGCATCGCATCGACGAAAAAACAGCATGACCGGGTCCTTGGTGTTGAGCCAAGGCAGACGGAGTCCAGTTGGGTATGGTAATGATCGAAGTCCACAAGGCAGACGCAGCCCTCTTCTTTTGTCAACTGATCGACTTAAAAGTCCAAATGATCTGCCAATTAATAATTTTGACTCACGCAGCCCCGCTCGTAGTCCAACAACAGATCGTAGAAGTCCAACTTTTAGTATCCACACCCAGGAGAGACGTAGTCCTATTGGAGCACCAGGAGATGGCTACAACAGACGCAGCCCAACCTCAACGGTACATGTTCAGGATAACATGAGAACTTTTGAAAATGCTTTAACTCCAGAAGATGTAGCACGTTCTCCATTTGGTCTAACTTCATCCATCAAGAGGCCCTCTCTGGGTTTGTTTACACCCATCTATTTCGGAGACAAGAGAAGCCCCATCACTTCGATGCCCATTCCTCCCATAACCGTTTCAAATCCAACGGAAACGTGTAAAATAGTTCAACGTACAGCAGAGTCTAATGCAGCAGCTGCTGCTGAGGCAGCTCGGGAGCATGAGCGACAGAGGGAGAAAGACGGTGAACGGGATAAAAACAAGGAGATACCGGAAAAAAAGGAAAAAACAAGCGTGATGAAAGAAATTCTGGCTTTTGTGCGGAAGCCATCAAAGCACATTTCAACGCGAAACCGGTTTGCGAATGCATTTACGAGGGCGGAGTCGGGTTCTTCCAGTGGTCCTCTTATAAGACAGAGCACATTCTCTGCAAGCCCGGCGGCTTCGAGTACTGCCGCAAAGAGCGCTGTGGTCAAACAAATGTCCGAAGTTGGATTTGAACCGAAAATGTCTTTGAAACTGGCACACTACACAAAAATGTCGCTCAAACTACGTCGATCTGCCGCTAACGACGACAAGAAACAAGCAACAACAACTTCCAAAGAAACAACTAAAAAATCCAGCGGCGATGAAGCTTCAGGAACAGACAGTGACACCAAATTAGACCAGAAGGTATGTAAAGCAGCTGCATCACCATGCCAAGCGGAGCCATTTGAGCTCGCCAATGTTTACTTCGAAAAGGTAGGTGAATCGTACATAAAACACGAACAGATCAGAGAAGAACCATCGGAAGATGGAAGTGCCAATCAGGCAGCCGGAGAAAGTTTCATGGAAGAAGTCGCCAATTCCTTAAAAGTTGTTACTTTGTCAAATGATATTACACAGCCGCCACGTCGTTCAGAAAGTAGGGAACCAATTGAACCGCGAATTAGTGAAGAGCAGGAAGATTCAAATGACATAGCCATGGATGAATTTAGGGTAGAAATTGAGCAACATCTGAAAGTATACACAGGCGAGCCTATATACGTGAACTTGCAAGAGCTGCGTCGTGAGTCTGATGCAGCTGCGGCTGCAATTGCTGCTGCTGCAGCGACTGTAGCAGCAGCAGCAGCTGCCGCTTCTGTTGACGATGACGACACAGTTTTTCCAGGGCCCTTACCACTACAGTTACCAACCATTGAGTTTGAACCACCTTCTAGGCGATCATCTTTTGATCCACCACGATCGCCGTTTTTAGAAAACCTCCGCAGCCCAGGTGGCGATACAGACACCGATCTAATTCATCTGCACCGACTCGATTCGGGTGGTGATAGTTTTGAGATGGTCGAAGGTGATCGTAATCGCGAATCAAGTTTCGAGGAAAGATATTCTTCAAGGGACACAAGCTTTGACATATCTCGCTATCAGTCGACTAGTTATGAAGATCAAACGTCGAGCTTTGAAATTGTAGACATCGATGGGAGAGTTATTGAGGAGAAAAGATCCAACATTGATCTTCGGAAATCGTCCATTGAATTGGTTGATGCTGATACTTTTCAGCGCACTGGTTCTTCAGGTCGCAAATCTTCATTAGAAACCCACTTCGATTATGTTCCCTCAGATCACACTCCCGTTCGATCACCTCACTTTCCTATGACAAAAAAACACAGAACCGATTACTCTCGATCTAGAGAGCTTCATGTCTCACCAATTGGTGGATTTTCCAGAGCCCGCAGTCCACTTTCTAATCAAACTTCTTCCAACTATAGCTCTCGCGATAGTTATGACTCCAGTTCTTCCTACCCTCATCCACATGATCCACGTAGTCCATATGCAGATCCATCAAAACAACACTTCCCGTTGACAATCAAAGCAGCAAAGGAGGAGGAAAACAAAACTTTTCTCTGTACAGATAAGCGTTGTGCTGCTATTTTCGAACCTAGACCTTCGACCATTGTAACAGCACCAAGTCCTTCAACTGCAGTTCCTTCAAGTAATTCCATTGGTTGTGGTGGCTTTTCCAGCGGCAGCGAATTTGAACCGCCTTCACCAAGGCGTGCAGCGAGTGCTTCTCCAAAACACACTTTCACTTTCAGAATTGTTTTAAAGAAAGTTGACAGCTCACCAGATGCCATATGCCCTGAAAAAGGTAGAGGCAGAACCCTAGATAGGTATAGAAGACGCGATAGCCGCAGAAAATTTCTTTCTGATGCGGGCAAGAGTTTTTAAGCTCTGATCATGGAATAAACAGGTTTCTTTGAAATATTTACGTGTAAACATAAATGTTGTGTGTCTTTTTGTAAGTGTGTGTGTTTTCTTATCTGGTCATATATGTAGATATTTTTAAATCTTAAATGTGCAGTTTAGTCTTGTATCTAAACAATATTTAAATTCTTTTTGCACACTAATCAAGGATTACTTTAAACCAACGATATTTTGTTACTTTTGACCCTTTTTGAATGCAAAGGTCATAACAAAAATGGCTGCATATAAGAGAAAATTGTCTGTACAAAAATCTTCCTTCCCATTTCAAGTACATTAAATACCTACTCTTACCTGACAACAATACTTTAGTCGATATGTTTTTAACCTTGAAGACTGTAAAGGATTTCAAAAATCTTTCGCAAAATAATTTAACACTGAAAACAAAAACAATTAATTGCAAAAGATAAATAAGTTAGCCATTTAGTTCGCAAGTTCACGCGAATTCTGGCAAAATGATGAGACTTTCAATTTAAACGACTGCTATAAGCGCATTTTAGATTGGCCAATAGGAAACATTTTTAATCAGAAATGACTGAATACATAGTTTCATACCAAAAGAAGCAACCAAAAGTTTTTAACTCAAAAGACTGCAATAGGCTCGTTTCAGATTGAACAATAAGAAACGCAATTCCCTTCTTCGTCAGAAACGATTGTGTTGTTTCGCTGCAAATGAAGCAACACGGTTCAGATCAATTGTTTTTTTTTCCCGAAATTATTCAAAAATGTCGTGTTGAATGAATGAGCAAGGACTACTCTACCCATTTTATATTTTTACTCTCAAATGAATTGTGGAAGCTCGAGTTGGGCGTAAATAGAAACGTCCATGGAAAGTGCTTTCTCAACTAGCCGAGCCGTTCAGATTCGCCAGAAAACTTTAGGTCGTTATTATTCATAATATGAGTTTGTAGCAGCGGAGAATATCAAAAAGTAGGTAAATAGGGTGGCGCAACAAAGCAAGAAGCCCCAGGGGCTAGCGCATTTCTCACAACCATGCCTTGTGAGGGAATGGAGAGGGCCTACTATTTTCTGCCGGTTCCGAACGGCTTGTCGAGAAAGCTCCTTTCATGATAATGAATTTACCAACGGAAGACTTGCCAATTCCTCGCGAAAGGCGATACCCGTGAAAAATTTTTTTTGGCTCTGTTGGCATTCCAACTATGAACTCCTCTGTTACAAGCTCAAAAATATCGAAAGCCCTTTCACTTTTTTGTATTGATTTCGAAAAAAAACCGACAAATAAATGGAGACGAGGGTTTCCGGTCGAGGATTCCCTGTCTAATTTAGCTTGTACAGACAATGTGGCACTACCTTTCCGCAGTTGACTCTCTGGTTCTTCTCTGTGACTCTGTGCTTTCTGCGAAAAAAAAATCCAGTCAATGTAGTCCACTTCATTCTTCATCATTCCACATGAATTTATTTTCCCATTGGATTGTCATATCTAATTTAATTCTTTTCACAGGGAGGGATTGGGGCTAACTATTGTTTTATTTTGTGGGCTGCTTTTTTTACTTTTCGACTTTATTTAACTCTCCCAACGGTTATATATAGCCGTAGTGGTAAGGAAGGCTTGTTATAAAATATTTCACTAAATTTTTTCGCTGCTTTCTTTACTACCCCAAATTCTTCTCGTGCTGTCTCTTATGTATATGTTGACCTATAGCCCATATAAGGAATAATTAACTATCCCTTAAGATAAAAAGGTCACGATACTTATCATAATAGTCTCTTATGTAAGTTGAATGACTGAAAATCTAACAAATTCTTGAGACAAACGGTTATTCAATTTAGATAAAAAAAATTCCAGACAAAATGGTTATTCAATTAGAGATTTGCAATCCACACAAATTTTGAAACAAACTGCAACTAGTTATGACAAGTTTTTTTTCTACATCAATCTATCGATAGCGTTATTCAAAGGTCCATTAAAATAGTATATGCCAAAGGTTTGGTTCAATTCTCTTTAATTGAATTCCTCAATTTTTTAGAGAATTTGAAGTTGTAGCATCCGAAATTAACAGAAAATATATTCAAAAAAGTTCTCAACCAAGAATGGATCTCGGAAAGAAGCTGGCAGGATCGGTGCTTAAAAATAAAGTAGCATTCAACAAAGCTATAGATGGTAACACTAAATACTACTGACTTTTAAATTTAAAATATATTTCTAGTTTAGGGGTAACCGGGGCTAGTTGGCTCAAGGGGCAAGTAGACTAACCGCCAATAACTTCTAAAGAAAACCATTTCTGTCAAGTTTATTCCACTTGTCACATCGACCACACCTACTTGCTGAGTCTCATATTGTCTTTCGGTGGTGTTTTTGCGTTCGTCAGTAATTTTTTTGTTTCCCTTTCTTTTTCTTATTTCTTAAGGGTGTTTGTGTTCAATGTCAGTTTTCTTTTTTTGAAAAATAGTAGGTAAAGTTCGTCTTGCTATTCTTAACAGTTGGTAGCTGTATTTTATCTTGATTTCGGAGTACCAAAAAAAGCCGTTGAGTGCTGAAAGACCGAACGGGGTAAGTTGACTATTTTTTTTTCATTTGATTTCAAGAAAAATTAGGACATATGTGTGGAAAACCGCGAGAGCATCGAAACCAAAGGTTTTTTTTTAAGTTTTTAGTTTGTTATATCACAAGAAGTGGCTTTAATTTGTTAATTCAATTAAATTTTTTAATTCATTTCGAGATACCACAAGGAGTGGATTTTGTTTGTTAACTTAATTTTGTTTTTTTTAATAAACTTTTTTTTTATTAATTTTTTTTGGTACACTACAAGAAGTGTTTTTACTTTTAATTTTTAGTTTCAAATAAAATTGGCTTTTAATTCTATTTGCTTATATATTTAAAATACAAAAACCTAAAAAGAAATAAATTTCTTTAAGGCATGTTAAATGATCGTGAAGATCAACCTTCAACTCCAAACTTTTTAAAGAAATTTATTTCTTTTTAGGTTTTTGTATTTTAAACAAATTACAACTCCAGGACAAAAAACCACGACAGTAACAAAATTTTTTTGTTATTGTTTAATTTACTATTTGCTTATAGTTTAGTGGAAATAAGAACAAAGTCAACTTACCTCTACAAAAAGTTTTAGTCAAATTTAATCACTAAATTAAAGCCAGTTTGTGGTCAGTTTATATAAACGTTTGAAAATTAGATTCCTTATAGACCGCAAAATTCGTAAATAAAAATACTCAAATTACATTACGTTAACAAAGAATACATTTATTAATTTATAGATGCATTTCGGTCCACCACTGGGGAACCATCATCAGCGAGCGTCAATTATACACTAAACAAGATTACAAAAGAGAAACAGTGCAAAAAGAAAATGAAAAAAATATATTTTTTTTTTTTTAATTTTGTTATTGTTTTTAAGCAACCAAACAAAGGTGATTGAATTGCTCCTGGTTCAAGATTCATGAGGTTGTCATATCTGTGGCAATAACCCATAACAGCATAAGTCGACTTATGCTCAAATTGAGTTAATGATGCAGTTTTTTTCACATTTTCTTGGTGCTTCAGTCTGTGAAATTTTCATTTTGATATCTTTGTCCGTTACAAAGATAGAAAAACACAAGTTAGGAAATTCCAAACTATAGCAAAAGGAAAAACAGGACAAGTCACTGCTTATGCCTTTAAAGCAATTTCGTAATTAGATAGTTCACAGGTATAAGTCAACTTATGCTTTTTTTACCTAAATTTTTTCATTCATTCCTGTAAGAACATGTCTATTTATGCTTTTCTTTTAATTATTCATGCAAGCACAAGTCTTACTTGTGCCTTTTTTCTATTTGAGTAAAGAACACAGTTGCTAGACCTAACTGCACTAATGTTGTTTTTCCATATTAAGAAATCATCACACATCTGCAGTTAAGTAACACAAGTCGGTTTTTGCTCAAAATTACAGTAAAATAAAAGAATTTTAAAGAAAATTTAAACTTCAAAACAAGCAAACTTCTATTTTCTATCACTTAACAACATAATAACTTTGCTTATGGTAATATTTTCGTCTATAAAAGCGCTTCAACTGATGACAAAAACTTCAAATGCTTCTCCTGAAAAGTAGCGAAATTTGACTTATGCTGTTATGGGTTATTGCCACAGATATATATGTATATATAACGATTCATAGGCATCAAGTTTGGAAGGTCTGCTGATTGATTTTAAAAGGCGAACATTTTCTATACCAAATTTGTTGTGCGGTACTTCGTGGTTCGTGGTTGACATCATATGCGTGGGAGGCGATTGCATTCTCAAGTTTCTTACATTTAACAGCACGTATGTGTTCATTGAACCTAGTTTGTAATGCTCTTCTTGTTTGACCTATATATTTTTGGTTGCAGTTGGTGCAGGTTACTTCATAGACGCCACTTAGTTGTTCAAACGGCAAAATGAATATGAGTATAGAATGAAAAAATCTATTGAGGAAGACAATTTTAGTATTTGTAAAAAATCTCCACTCCCAACAATGATTAAGGATGCCAGAACTGCGATCGATGCAATATCTCGTGTTTTTGAGATTAACAAATATCGTTTAATTGTGTCGAACCCTTCGGTCCCACTTATGTACGGTCTTCCTAAAGTCCACAAAAGTGGGGACAAAATGAGGAAAATCGTTTCCAATATAAACTCACCCCTTTCCAAGGTAGCTCGTTGGCTATTAAACGAATTAAAAAAGTTTGGTCCATTTGAAGGCTATTCTGTCAAAAATACCTATGAATTTGTAGACAAAATCAAAGACGTTGTTTTAGAGGATGACGAAATAATGATAATAAACATTGCGGTTGAATCGATTAAAAAACACCTTAATAAATTCAATCTATCAACCGATCAGTTTAAAACTTATGTGGAGGCTATTGAATTGTGTATGAAACACAATTGTTTCAGATTTCGTGATGTTTTCTACTCAAACGACTTTGGGTGCAGTATGGGCAATAGCCTTTCACCTTACGTTGCGGAAGTGTTCATGAGCAATATTTTGAATCTGATCTAAAGACAGAGGGTGTTTTACCCCGCATTTGGTTTAGATATGTGGACGACACCTTTGCAATAGTGAAAGAAACCAATGTAGAACATATTCTGGAAACCATCAACAACCGTTATCCAAGTATACAATTCACTTTTCAAAAAGAAAATCCAATCGAACACACTCTACCTTTTCTTGATCTTGATATAAAACGCCAAGACAATAAACTTCATTTCGCAGTTTATCGAAAATCAACATCAACGGATAGATACATTACGAATGATTCATTTTGTCCGTATCAACAAAAAATAGTTTCGTTTCATTCTATGGTACATAGACTTTGCCGCCTCCCATTGTCGGTTGAAAACTATAAACGGGAGTATGAACAAATCATAAATTTTCATACAACCTTAATTGACCGTCTCATCCACAAACATTCAAGGTAAATTAAACGCAACAAAGAAAGTACACTTTTCTCACAAAATTCAATCGTCTTATCATCACAAGCACAACGAGTTTCTGTCCCCTTTGCACCTTCTGTGACCAACAAACTTCAAAATATTTTTGAGAAATCAAACTTGCAAATGGTTTTTTCCAACAACACCAAACTAAAGCTCGCCCTTGGCTCCACGAAAGACAAAACCCCGTTTGAACAACTAAGTGGCGTCTATGAAGTAACCTGCACCAACTGCAACGAAAAATATATAGGTCAAACAAGAAGAGCATTACAAACTAGGTTCAATGAACACATACGTGCTGTTAAATGTAAGAAACTTGGGAATGCAATCGCCTCCCACGCATATGATGTCAACCACGAAGTACCGCACAACAAATTTGGTATAGAAAATGTTCGCCTTTTAAAATCAATCAGCAGACCATCCAAACTTGATGCCTATGAATCGTTGTATATAGGGTAACGTGGTCATAGATGCACCACCCTCTTTTCAAATGATCATAACTTTTTTAAAATAAGTCGTTTCTGGTTGGCTTTTTGATATCCTTTTGATAGATTAGTTCTGAAAATATTTACAAAATTCAACTGTCGATATGATCTGAAAATTTGAAGTAAATATAAATTGTTCGAAAAATGGCAAATGGTGCATAGAGCACCATGGTTGGTACTAAATGCACCAGTCATATGTCCACAATGAACCAGTGTGCTTAATGCACCACAAATTGATTTAAAGCATTACTATTTTTTATTAAAACAAAAGTAAACAGAAAAACAATAAATAAAAATAAACCGAAAGACTTCATATCACACAAAAAATTAACAAAAATAAATTATTCTCAAAAAAAAGAAACAAAACTAAATAACAAATAATAATTCCTTTCAACGAATATTTAGTGAACCCAGGGATTCGGAAAATTTATATAAGGAGTGCTGCCGTTTGGTAGGTCCCGATACAGTAGGATCATTGAGTGTGCATTGAGCACTATGCTTGTGTGGTGCATTTTGCACCACCATGGAATTTTTGATACAAATTATAGCTGTTCAAAAAGAACGTAGCAAAACTACGCACTCTTCACATGAAAATAAGAACAAAAGTCCAAGCAAATCTTTTAGTACTTTCAAATGAACTAACACTGGAATTTCATGGAAATATTACAAAAATTAACTCGCCCTCTTTTTTTCGTTTTTCGCTATGAAACTAAAAAAATCTCCGCACACGTGCGACAGCTAAGAGAAACACTACCAGACTGAACTCTACCGTGGTAACTGGAAGTAACGGATACATTTGAGTGAGCCATACGCCAATACAGTGGCGTATTTGGCAAATATAGCTATGGTGCATCTTGCACCACTGGTGCATTTATGACCACATCACCCTACATATATATCGTCGCCCGAGAATTGTTTTGTCGTAAGCGCCAAAATGGGTTTTTTTAAACTGGATATGCAGTCTTATGTTTTCAAAGTTGCTCTTTTCATTTCTGTTGTCA
This sequence comes from Melanostoma scalare, assembly GCA_949752695.1. Lineage (NCBI taxonomy): Eukaryota > Metazoa > Arthropoda > Insecta > Diptera > Syrphidae > Melanostoma > Melanostoma scalare. The sequence goes on from OX456986.1 coordinate 58,402,941, forward strand.
GAGTTTGCCTATCTCTTACCGCTGCTGAGATAATTAGTATGCATTTTGTCGTATATCCACAAAATAATCACCCCTTGAGTTTTGTTTTGTCGTAACCGCCATTTTTTGGCATATACGACAAAAGTTCCATGTGTTTTCCCTTTTTTTTTTCTTAATGTTGTTTTGTCGTAAGTGTATAGGCTTAATACATACGATCAAAAATTTAAAATAAAACCTTAAAATTGCTTTGTCGTACATACACTTACTCACATATAATGTAGGACTGATCGTATGCAAGTACGACAAAAATGAGAAAAAAAGGATTGCGGTTTGGTTTGTCGTACGCGTATAGATATTTTAACTGGGGCGGCGGTGCAGAAAGTATAAATACAAAGATATTGCCAGCGTAGCTTTAAAAATACTGTATCAAATATTTTTTGACAATCCTTTTGTTGAAGTTCTGCCTCTTTGGAGTGACTCCTGCGTCCCCCGAAATTAAAACAAGGCCATGTCCACTGCTGTGATTTTTCTCATTCAAAATTCAACATTCTTAAAATAAATTACAGAAAAATTTTCAGAGCCTGGAGATTCTCTAATTCCAGAGGCAGCTTAGAAATATTTAGCCTGCCTTCGGTTTTGCGACATCTTAAAAATATGAACTTTAAGAACGTAAAATTAAAATTAATTCAAATGTTGCCAACAGATTTCAAAGCATTTTCAACCAGAGCGGGCCAATTAAACTTTTCGTCAATTCCATTTAGCAAAATAAAGTTTCTTAAACATTTATTAAGGACGAAAAATTTACACTCTATTATAAAACGAACAGAAGAGAAATTGGGTATAAAACAGCTTTAATATAGAAAAAGTCAAACAAAAGTAGCCGGGCAATTCCATCAAACTTGTTCTCTCAAAATCGTCTTGTTTTTATCAGGTAGGCAGTCAAAACTATTTAATGACAAAATGAATTATCTTAAAAGTTTATTTGTTTTTGTGCCAAAGGTAGACTAAAACTACTACGAAGCCTTGTTCAAATCAAGAGCGTAAGAATGAAATCATCATAAATTTATTATTTGAAACTATATTTTTATACTATGGTGTGCTTATAAATCATACAGTGTTACTTATGTAAGCGTTAGTTTTACTAACAAAAATTACATTTTCGATCTCAAAGATCTAATTTTATACTTCATAGTCAGAAAATGACTTTTTCGTTAGTTTTTATAACCAAAATGTGAATGAAATTTTGTTCCTGTAAATGTAAATATCATTGATATCTTATGGTATAGGATGCTTTTTTTGTTATTGTTTTTTTTTTATTACTATTCAAGTAAATTTTTTTCACACCAAGATTTTACCTATGAACACAAAAACTCTTGTGATGTAGATATGTATTCTTATTTTAACCTTTATAAAATAAATAAAATTTAATTGTTAACATTGAAAATTTAATTTTTTTTATTGGTTCTCATACCAATTTCTATACGATTTAAACAAGACGCTTGAATATTGAAATGTCGTACGTGCGTTCAGTTTGTCGTACGTGTATGGGATGGAAACAAAAAGCTTATTTTGGTGGCGTATACGACAAACTCATTTTGGGTAAAAAGCTCTATAATTTGAAAACCAAAACAGTTAGGACAATTTTGAATACATAAATAAAAAGAAGATACTCCACACATTATATTCTAATTAAAAAAAGAACAACTTAATCGCTTCGTTTTCTTTTTATAGTAACGTAAACCTTTAAATGCGATTTCCCAAAATTGTGTTTTTGGGAGATACGACAAAACAATTCTCGGGCGACGATATGACAACCTGATGAATCTTAAACCAGGAGCAATTCAATCACCTTTGTTTGGTTGCTTAAAAACAATAACAAAATTAAAAAAAAAAAAATTATTTTTTTCATTTTCTTTTTGCACTGTTTCTCTTTTGTAATCTTGTTTAGTGTATAATTGACGCTCGCTGATGATGGTTCCCCAGTGGTGGACCGAAATGCATCTATAAATTAATAAATGTATTCTTTGTTTACGTAATGTATTTTGAGTATTTTTATTTATGAAATTTGCGGTCTATAAGGAATCTAATTTTCAAACGTCAACTTACCTCATTACCTTGACCAACTTTCCTATTCTGCTGGGATTTTCCCGAGTAGATGGAAAACTGCTTTTGTCCAGCCGGTCCTTAATTAACGTCCAATTGCACTAACGTCCCTTCTTTCCATCTGGAAACGTTGATGAAATTATGAAATATCTTGGAGAACGAAAGCTTCTTAATGACCGTCAGTACGGCTTTCGTAGCAAACGGTCCACTGGTGATTTGATGGCTTATCTCACCGAAAAGTGGAACCAATCTTTACATTGTTTTGGAGAAAGTAAGATTATTGCGCTTCATATTTCTAAAGCATTTGATAGAGTTTGGCATCAGGCTCTTTTATCGAAAATGCATGCTTTTGGTATCGATGAGTCTCTTCTTCGATGGATTAGAAATTACCTTTCCGACCGTTCAATACAAGTTGTGTTGGATGGCTTCAAGTCTGATACCCACTCAATAAATGCTGGTGTGCCCCAGGGCTCCGTTTTGTCTCCGACTCTCTTCCTCATTTTCATAAATGATCTCTTGTCTGAAACTTCTAATCCGCTTATATGTACGAGGTTTAGCAAATTCAATCAGAAATTATTTACATGATGTTGGCGTCGATTGCTCATATATGTATGGCCAAGGATTCGACGGAGCTCCGGCAATGAGTGTCCAATTCATTGGTGCACAGGCTCATCTGAGATCGTATTTCCCCCTGGCAATTTATGTACATTGCGCTGCACATAGCTTTAGTTTGGCAGTAAATGCAGCATGCGAAGTGTCAGGAATCAAAAATGCGCTAGGAACTATCGGAGCGATTGAAGCATTTTTTCACTGGCCTGAAAGACAAGACGTTCTACACCAAGAAATTTCAAAAATGACAAACAAAAGTGAGAAAAAAAAAACAAAAGTTGAAGTCTGTTTTTCCTACCAGGTGGGCTCAGTCTCATGAAGCAGTTGGAACGTACGTTGAATTGCAACCGGCTGTTATTGGATCTTTGGAAGAAATCAAAACGTGGAAAGATCGAGATACTTCGCAAAATGCATTGCATCTTTTGACAGTGATTTCGACGGTTGAATTCCAAATCGCCTGTCACATTATGAAATCAGTTAATTCGATTGTTTTGCCTTTGAGTCGGGAATTGCAATCTAAGAACCAAGATCTGGGTGAGGCTTCTAAGCTGGCAGATGACGCTTTGTATAAATTTACGTACAAACACGAAAACGCAGATTCAACTGGCTACAATTTATAACCCCTTCTGATCTAGCTACAATTTAAAAGGCCTTCATTCACCCAAAATTGGAGTATAACTCACGTATCTGGTCAGGTGCTCCTCAAACATCTTTGCACCTACATACTTAATAGGGTACAAAAAAGAGAGTTTAAATTGAGAGTTCAATCGTAGAATCGATTGATTCTCTTGAACATCGAAGAAACGTTACCTGTCTCACTCTCTTTTATCGCTTTTTCTATAAACAGTGCTCTAGTGAAATAGCCAGTTGCATTCCTCCCCTGAAACAATTTAGCCGCAACACTCGCCTCGCTAGGAATGCTCATCAGTTCTTCCTAGAGCCCAACTTCGGGCGTACAGTCAAGTATAGAGATTCATATTTTAGTCGCACCACCCGAATGTGGAATGCTCTACCTGACCCTGTCTTTCCCCTACAGTACGATTCACAGAGGTTCAAAAGCAAAGTGCATCGGTGTCTCCTTTCAAATCCTCTCCTATTTTCCTAAATGCTCACACTGTGTTTTCATAACATTATAAGGGTATTCATAACCCCTTGATGTTCGCGTTAATTATAAAAAAAAAAAACAAAAAACTTGAGGTCGTTTTGTAGAATTAGGATAAGAAGGTCTTAGTATTGACAATGTGTAGAAGACATTTTTTTCTTATGAAACAAAAATAATATTCTATAAAAAGTTTTTTTTCCGTTTTGATATCTTTCTTAGTTTATTTAAAAAAAAAAAGCAGATAACAAAAATTTTTAGTCTACTAGCCCCGGTTTTCTCTAGAGTTTCTTTCCAACACAGACTTGTAAACTCGTAAGAAAATGTCCCAAGATTGTTTTTACTGGATAAAATAAATTATTTTAATGCATTTGTCAAATGCAGCCAAAGAAGATCTCATGTCTAAAAAAGAACATCCTATAATATCTATACTAACAAACAAAGATACATATACATAACATATATATATCCTATAATCAAATATATCCTTAAGAACGTGATAACTTAGCTAGTTAATTTTACACATTATACAAATCTACTTCCAAAATATTCTTTTTAAATAAAATCCATCATCTTTCAATGTAGTTTACTAATTTTTTTTTTACAAAATGTAGGTGGTTTATATCGATTGAAATATATTTTTGTTCCAATTTTTACAACAAAAATATCAGACTAATCGTAGAACTCAATAATCATTTGACAAAGTGGCTACTTAAAAAGGAATTTCCATAAATTAAAATTTTAACTCTTGATATTAATTATTTATTTATGCAATTCGATTTTCAATGCAAGCAATAGTAATGCAAAAAAGAAAAAAATTAAAAAAAAAAGATTTAAAAAAAGTATTTCAATAAACTTACTCTTTCACCAGACAAAGGTAAGATAAACAAAATTTTAAATTAATATTTAATAAGAAATAAAGAAGTATAAAAACAGTTGTGTTGTTAGAGTTTAGTGCTTTCATCGATATTTGTAAATAATGTGGTTAGTCTTAGTTTCAAACTCAAAAATACATTGTTATTGTTATAAATGTCATTGTTTATTGCTTATACACATAATTGATTATTATGATTTCTTTTTTTCTAAACTTTTTAAACAATGTTTTAATAAAAAACAAAATATCTTTTATTTTAACAAAAAAAAAATAAAAAATCACTGTTAAATAAATGCAATTAAGATAAATACTTCTAACTATTGATACGATACATATTTACAAATACACACATAAACATATTTTTATTAAAAGCTGGATTAGGGGCCTATATAGGTAATAATTTTAGTGAAATAACACAAAAACAAGTCAAGTATAAGTATTTTTATTGATATAAAATAATTTTTTGTTTAATAAAAAACTAAGTAAATATATTTAAGAACAAAAAGATGAGCATTATACAAATTACTTTCCTCAATTGTTATTAAAATGAATTAAAAATTTGATTACAACATTTACTGTTGAAAATATTTACTGTTAGGTATGTAAAAACGAGTCAATTTGAGTACAACTGCTGGTTATTGCTGAAGAAGTCATTTTTTAAAATGAATGCTTTGCGTTATCAGCAATTTTTTAATTTTACATTTAAGTTAAGGTGATAAGAATCTGAGCATTAGATTACAATTTATTTTATAGATTTAAATTGCGAAAATGATATTTTTGTTACTTCTACTTATCATATTTCCGGGAAGGTACGAAGAGCCTGAAATGGTGGCAGTAATCTTCTATCAACGATCTATCGTTTTCGCTCTGAACTTTCTGAAATTGTTCATTTTTCACCAATTAGCAAAAATGTTTGTTTGGGACCAAGTCTAAGAGAAATGTCGAGTTACTGAAAGAATTTCCCAATACGCACCAAAGGGCAGCAAGCTTCACTTTAAAACGGCTGGCGTCTTTTGCTGTTTTTGAGCGTGTTTTAACATACAAAAGGTTTTAACCTGTTTTGTTGTTATGCGCTGAATCCATTGACTCTAATACATCAAATCAGTGCAATATTTAACTTCGAAATTTGTAAAGAACGGTAATGCACTGTTTTGAAGCCCAGTTAGAGCCTGCAATTTGAATCCGATTAGAAATTCTTGCAGGTTCTTAATATGACGAAACCGAGGCTAAAGCGACATTCTGGTTCATGGATAAGTTTCACATCGAAATGTTTCATTAAAATAATAACAAAAAAAATTGATGAGTTTCGGTTAGGGTAGATGGCTGGAATATAAACGGCAGCTTAAAAACTACTGGCCTGATTTCAAAAGTTCTATCACTGTTGGAATGCTACATTGTCCTTGAGCACGGGGGCTAGAACGGGAATTCAAAAACTACTGGACGGGTATCAGAAATGCTTGCATAATTAGAATGGTACATTACCTCTCAGTCACCTAGACTTTATTTCATCTCAAAAACTAATGAGCCTGAGCAGCATAGACACAGTCATACGGAATGTTGTCTTAAGCTCTTTCTGTTGTTTTGCGCAATATACACAAATGACGGAAAACACGCATATTACTCAAAAAAATAGGCAGACAATTTTTATCTTGTTGCTCTGCTCGCAATATGAAAAACTTTGCATTTTGCAGCAAATATGAATGTTTAAAATTGCTCCTTTTTTTGGTTCGTCGGTGTGAACATTCTCATTTGTCACTGTATAAATTTAAATAAATTTTGACAACTGCGACTACAAAAACGCTATGGTTTGGGCAGTCTCTTACGCTCATTTTGTTAGAAAAAGCTTTGTTTTACTCATTATTAAAATTTATTTTCACCTTCTATTCTTATAATAACTCGCGGTTTTTTCTTTATTACTTCACTGATTCCTGCTGTAAAAACTCATTCCTTTTTGAGTTCCTGAAGGGGGGAGACCACTTTATGAGCGCAAAAAACATGTTTTTTTTTGGGATTTTTTTTAGAGGGAATAAAAACAAAATCATTTTCAAAATTAGGAGAAATGTTGATTAGAGCTGTCCATGTCCAGTATTCAAAAGAAATTTTATCTGTTCGATGACCAACAAAATGGCGGCGTTATTGTCTGTTTCGGTTGATCTGAGAAAGATTCACCAAAGTTCATTCTCTTACAGACATATTAAGCGGAAGGAGATACACTGCCAACCACTAGGATGAGGCCACAAGTTTTGCAACCGATTTTCGCTTTTTATAACTGGTGGAAGTTTTGTACCCGGGAAAGTTTATTACCAGTTAAAAGGTACGTATTTTCCCATAGCAAATTCATCAAATTAAAGGGTTAATTCGAAACGACCGTTGGAATTTCCCAATATCAATTAATGAACTATTGTAAATAGGTATAAAAAGGTGCTCCACTAGGATGAGGCCACATGCAAAATTTTAGAAAAACAAAAAAATTAGTGAAATGTTTGCATTTTATGGTTTAATAATATTTATTAATAATGCTTTTTTACATTAATAATGAGTACGTCCGCCATTTTCGGATATAACCTCTATTAGACGGTTTGGAATAGAATCATACAGTTTTTTTAAATAATCATATGAAATTTGGGCCCGGGCACTACGAATAGCATCAATTAAGGTGTCTTTGTCTTCAAATTGTCTGCCACCTTCATAAACTTTACGAGATAGCCATGACCAAACGTTTCCAATAATGTTTAAGTCCGGTGAATATGGCGGCCATGATTGGATTGGGGCATTGTCTTAATGAAAAATCCAAGTCAGGGGTACAAAAATGTTTTTCATTTTTGGAAATGACCGTTCCAGCAAACATTTGTAGTTATTTTCGATCATTGTTGTGGACAACAACTCCAACTCCAATTCTACTATTCGTGCCATAGTAGGTAATAGCTCCCCACACCATTACACCTGATGTACGGCAATGATATCTTGCCAAAATAAGCTCATCCTTTCTAGTATCATGGAAATAAAAGTTGTAACCATCAGGACCTTGAAGGTTAAACTTTTTTTCATCCGAAAAGACAACGCGTTTCCATTCACTGCTCCAATCAACATGCTGTCTTGCAAAGTCCATACGATGCTCCTTGTGTACTGGCTTCAAAACCGGTTTCTTTTTTAGTTTCCTCCTTTGAATAGTATCACTTTTATGTATTATTCTTCGAACCGTTGTTATGCTGGTTGAAACTCCGCTTTTGGCCTTATCATAGTCGCTGGTAGAGTGGAATTTGAGGCAAGTCGTAGAATCAATCGATTTTTTCTTGGTGTTGTGGCTTTTCCCGTGCGTCCTTTTTGATTTTTACCATAGTTTTGTGGATCAGCAAGATAATTGTTTACAACTGTCTTTCTCCTGTTAAGTATCCTTGCTATTTCACGGCTTGAGAGTCCTATTTCCTTGAAAGCATATATTTTTGCTCTTTTTGTCGCTGTCAAAGTCTTTCCGGAACCCATGTGTGCTTCAACTAAATAAAACGGTTATTTTTAACACTCTCTCAGATATTTTATACAAGAATTCGCACATGCGAACTCCTGCACGGAAATATTCGCAATGGCCTCATCCTAGTGGAGCACCTTTTTATACCTATTTTCAGTAGTTCTTTAATTGATCTTGGGAAATTCCAACGATCGTTTTGAATTAACCCTTAAATTTAATGAATTTGTTTTGGGAAAATACATATCTATTAACTGGTAATAAACTTTTCCGGGTACAAAACTTCCACCACGTATAAAAAGCGAAAATCGATCTCAAAATTTGGGGCCTCATCCTAGTGGTTGGCAGAGTATATGTACCTAAAAAAAAATGAAAAAGTGCAAAAAATTTGGGAGCATTTTTACTCCAAAATTTGAATTTTCGGCTATTTTTTCGACATATTTGAACCCCGAAAAATTATTTATTTACACGTTACCTTTCAAACTTTAAGGTATATCCTTTCGATAATATTACTGATAGTAATCTCCCAAAATTTCATCTAAATCGGTGGCTAACTTTTTGAGCTACCACACGAGCAGTTTTTGAAAAAGTAGTTTCGAGATAATTGCGTTTATCGGCGATTCCAGGCGCATACAATAGAAACAATAGAATTCCCCGAAACAGCTGCCTGACCATACAAAAAGTCAACAGTGGAGGGTATTGTGAAGCGAAGGTTGCTCCTTCTCTAACGGCACGAGCTACCTGACTCGTCATCCGACCGCATGTTGTTCTCGCGCTCTAAATGCGATAACTCTGCATCTATTCGATATTTTCAGTTTTCCTTAGGTCATATCATAACATTCTTTGGATATCATACTTTCGAAATATGTAATAAAATAAAAATTAAACCAATTAAATTGGTCTCCCCCATTAAAACTAACATAAGGTGTGTTGTTGTCGCAACTCAGCAATCCTATAATCAACACTGTTATTTCAATGAAGTGATTTCTTATTCACTTTCTACCATTAGCAGGATATTTAGTTTGTCCTGTGAAGCTAAATGCATTTTCATGTGTGCTGATTAAAGGGTTGCAACAAAAACACACCTATAATAATCAAAGGCCTATTCTGAATGAAAATCATATTACTATGGCTGCAAAAAAATCTTGACAATAGTTACGGCCGCAACATAAAATCTCTGTACTTAAAAAAAAGAAACATGCCTGGTGCTTTTCACCTTTCCTTCTAAGCTTTTCAGAAACTATATAATCATTTGTCCCGGGAGGGACTAATATTTACCAGTTGTATTCAACGAAAGGAAGTTTGTGGGAAAATTTATTTTTATTTTTCCCCAGCACAGAAATACAGTTGCAATTAACAAACTTGTAAAAATGAGACTAATTTGTAAATTGTCATGTCACCAAAGAATTATTCGGTTTGTATGTGATGTGTGTAATTTTGTGTGTGCTTCTTCCTCACTTTCATTGAAAAAATGTCATGGCAGTCAAAAAGATGATATTTTAACTTTTGTTTTGGTGAAATAGACCACTGGTCTTCAAACTTGTACTCTTCGATATTATTATTTCCTCCGTTTTCCAGAAGATGTCTCACAGGATTTTCTGCTAAGCCTAGATTAACCAATTGAGCATAGTAGCAAGGACCAAAGAAAACTATTGACCGTCCCATTCTTTTTTTCTTCATCCAAGACCACCAGTTTTATATATTCGAGATAATTGCATAGCCAGTATTCATAAGACTCCTTTACATATCTTAATGTTTTTTCGACACTTTCTAACAGTATTCGCTAAAAATAAATACTTGAACTAATTTTTAATTCACAACTAAACACAACAAGTTTTTATTGATGTTTTCAATCCACAAATTAAAAAACAAAAAAACTAATAATATCACAATTTTTTTTATGCTCCTATTATGAACACCGAATCGAACTCAAGCTGGAATATGAGCAGCGATACGATCAAATAAAGTTCGCTCCTTAAATTATTCTCCAGCGAAGGGGAAAAAGTTCGCTATTGGTAATATTATTGCTAGCAAAGTTCAAATCAAGACAGTGTCGTTCGAATCGTTTTCCATAATAAGGGGCCTATTTTAATCAAATGCTTTATCGTTGCTAACGCGAGAACTTTAAAAAAGAACAGCTCTTGTTTGTTGCATTACTTTGTAGACACTTTTGTAGATAAAAAATGTTCTTGAGTGTGCTTTGGCTTTTTTTGTCTAATAAGTTAGTAAGGCTTTTTTTATTTTTTTACGATTATTAAAGATACTAACTAAAAAAGCAAATTTTGGTACCGTGCCGAAAAATATTTTTGAGATAACAATAATCTCATTGCGATCAAAGACAATACAAAAAATAGTGTTCTGTAATTCTGTCTATTTGTAAACAAATCTATTGACGGATTTTCTTCAAATTTAGAATTTAGTTTGTGTGGGGCAGCCTACAGAAGTATTTTTGGATTGGGTTTCTAGGTCTACCGTAGAATCTATATGATAATATGTATGAGCATTGAGCATGAGGGATACATTTTTGTTGTCTTCCTTATGATGTGAAAAAAAATTTATTGAGAAAGTCCAAAAACGATACCTTCCGTAGTACCGTTTTTTGTTTTCAAAACCGAATTAATCTATATACGGTCTTATGCGATTTAAACTTAATTAAATATTTAAAAAGTCCTTGGTTAGAAAAGACTTTAGTTTTTGAAATTTTTATTAATTACTTAAAAACTTAAAATTGTTTGGAGTATGTTAAAAATAATATCTTTTCAATATTTTTTTCAAAAATCTTTGTCCAAACCCAAGCCCTCGCTAAGACGTACAAAGTGAAAAGTTTAAACACAAACAGACGGAGAGTATGGGATCTGATTTTTAACATGGGACTGCAGAAGTAATTATTTCACGGAAAATGATTCGATTGTTGACAAAAGTTCCAAAAGTCCCTTGAATTTATTAACTTTTCGTCAGAATTCCTTTTCTTTACTCATTTTTCATTTAGACATTTCAATTGAATTGTGGGTTAAGTTTGTGCAGCTCTAGGCACTGCAGATTATAGTTGAAATATTTTTTGAGAGCAGTTCTTGTGCTCGAAAATCCGATTAAATGTTAATGATCTACTGTGGCTTGATGAGTTTGAGCTTGTCCAAGGGCATATCGTAATCAAGTATCCGCCTTCTAAGGCGGATAAATGCTGGACACTTTCTTGTGATGTGCAGAGGTGTTTATTGTTTATTCAATTTCAGAAAAGTGGTCAGTTTATAATCAGGTCCAAATATTGAGGGTTTTGTATTATGAATTTTAATGTCTTTAGCAGCATAGTTTTTTTAGAAGCATATTTTTCTCGCACTATAAAAATAATAAACGCATAAAATTTAATGCTATGGCCAAGATTTATTATAAAGATAAGGTTTTTCCATTTTGTTTCAAAGGCCCATTACTTTTTGCAACATTTGGGGCCGTATGTCAACAATAACGCGCCGCGCCGAATATTCTCTTCAAAGGCATCAATAATCTCGAGTTTATCTGCGTAGATAAGCGACTTAACATTATCCTACAAAATAGTCCAGCAGTGATTAATCGCCCAATCTTGGAGATAACTCAGAGGTTTAAGACTCTAACTAAACTATGTAAAAATCGGCGCTAACAACCATTTCGTTTCGAGACAATTTACCGAACGTACGCAGTGCCCAGTGGTCGTGTGGCTTCAATTCATGTACGGGCATAAATCAAATGACAGCTTTCAAAAAGACCAACTCCGAAAAAGTATTACCAGATCGCAAACCACACTTCTCAAAAAGCACAATTTATATCGTGACGCATTTTCGTTTCATCGACTTTCAAAACCCAACGACTCGAATCCATCCGTTACACACAATTTGAGGCTGCCCTTAACTCATAACAACCAAGCTCTAGGTTTTTGATCAGACTACGAATGAAAATGACAATTGTTATGACAACATGAAAGTTATTTATCACAGCGAACCGTTTTTTCAGAATCGTTTAAACCTACTCACTAGAGACCCGGACAATCCTGGGCATAAAACTTGAGATTCCACATTATTAATCTAAAAATGATTACAACAGCAGATTTGATAATTTCGAAACGTTTGTTATAAGTCACTGCATAGTAAAAAACAAAACCGTTTTCCGCTGTATGTCTATATGCTTTGATCTTTAAGACTAGTCAACGAATTTTGATGAGGTTTTTTTTTAAAATAGAGTGATCCAAGATAAAGACTTATATGTACATATATTTCATACCCATACTCCCAAGGGAACGGGAACATACATGGGAAATTTGAAATAAAAAATTCTTTCACCGTTAGAATGCTACTCAATCCCATATTCCCACGGGAACGGGAACGTCTACGAGAACAAAGTGATTGCATTGAAAAGACTCCAGAACTACAGAGCCGATTTGAATGAAATTTGGAACCAAAATGGTTTAGAACTTGAGAAATGGCATAAGCTATATTTCCTTTACTATTACCCATATTCCCCTGGAACGAGACAGAAACTGGACAGAAACTGAAACATCACCGTTAGAGTGCTTGATAGCCTTTGAGTAGCGTAGACTAGATTTAGATTTAGATTTAGATTGACGGGTAGAGCTTGCTCAGCTCCGGGCACTGCGGTGTCTGAGTGAAACCTATTGTGCCAGCCCATGTGAGGTTTCAGGACAGTTCCTCTGCTCCTGAATTGAACCAGAAGTTAGCAATCTTCTGTGGGTGAATGAGTTTGAGTTTATCTAGGGGGATAATCTCATAATCAAGTATTTGCTTTCTAAGGCGGAAAAGTGCTGGACATTCTGTAATGATGTGCAGAGATGTTTCTTCATTTTCGAGGCATAGTCTACAGATAGGGTCCGCTACCAGCCTCATTTGGTGAAGATGTTTCTTTAAAGAACAGTGACCGGTTAGTAGTTCTGTGCACATTTTTAGGGTTTTCCTATTGAGGTTCAGTAGGAATTTTGATGTTTTTTCAGTATATTCTGGCAAAAAGAGTTTTGAACATATTTGACCAGATGAGTAACTCCAAGCCTTATTAGATTCCTCTAGTAGGATGTTCTTGGCAGTATGTTTGTAGGTGCTTTTATTTACACCGCAGAAGGGTTCAGGACCGACGAATGGTTTAGATGCGCCGTCTTTAGCTAAGATGTCTGCCTCCTCGTTACCATCATAGTCTTTGTGTGCTGGGATCCAATGGAGGATTACAGTGTTTTTCCTTGCTAGTTCAGAGAGCGACATGACTGTCTCTTGGACTAGTTTGGATCTTATGCAGGTGAGCTTAACGCCTTTACTGCAGCTTGGCTGTCTGAAAAAATGAATATTGTTTTGTTTTTCGTGTTCGATGAACATATTATTCTCGAACATTCGTTAATGGCAAAGAATTCAGCTTGAAAAATGGACGAGTGCCACCCAGACTTACTGAGAAATTCGATCTGGGACAGTCGCTGAAAATGCCGGAACCTGTACCAGTTTCCATTTTTGAGCCGTCCGTATACCAGACCATATCTTGCCTTGAAGGATGAGGTTTTGTGTTCTCCCAGTCTTCCCTAAGGGGGATGACAATGGAGAAGTTGAGTTTAAAGTTGTACATCGGAATAATAGCATCCAAGCACATACTAAAGGTATTAAGTTTTTCTAGACTTTCCTTTATCGACAGATGTCCTTTCGGGTATGGATGTGATTTTATGTGTCCTTGATGGAAAAGACGGTGTGTCGCCAGTCTTGCTTCCGTTTTTATGAAAGGTGGATTGGAGGTAGTCCTACAATGACGTTTAGAGCGTATGTTGGTGTTGTACGCATGCATCCAGTAATGCATGTTCTTGCCAATCTTTGAATCTTTTCTAGTTTTTGGACTGCCGTTATTTCTTTTATTTTTGCCCACCATACAACAGCTGCGTACGTTATTGTTGGTCTGACTACCAGCGTATAATAGGTCGTACATCATTTTAGGTTTTAGACCCCAGTTTTTCCCGCATACGCTCCGACAAGTCCATAGGGACTTGGTTGCTTTGCTGGAAATGCGTTCTAGTTGAGGGTTCCATGACATTTTGCTGTCTAGGATGATCCCCAGGTATTAAGACTCCTTGGAAAATGGTATTGTTTCCCCATAGAGATTGGGGGGTATAAGAAGATAGCATAGACAATATTTCATCCCCATTTTCCCACTGCATTGGAAACTTGGAAACTACTTTACTTATAATTTACTCAATTCAATCAACGTAGGGCCTGAGCTACGCCGGACCGGTCGGATAGTTTCACATAAAAAAGTGTTGTAAGGTATTATCGCCACGATTGTTTTATTGAAGTGTGTTGATTCTCGACACTGACATTTTTACAGCTTTCTCATAAGGTTTCATTCAATATGTGCCCTTTGGTTGATTTTTTCATAAATCAGTAATTCCTTATTATTCGATAATGGAACGAAATGTGCTTTTCTCTGAAAACTTGAAACTTAAATGGGTTTTAAATTGAATGTTTACAATGTCAAAAGCGCTGCTTGTCTGTGTACCAAAAATAATAATAATAATAACAATAACCTTACTTAGAAAAATTAAGTTTACAATCGTTTGCTTTAAAATGAACCTTTGCTTTGCTGGCCTGAAATGCGTTAAACCCGAGTTTTCCATATTTTGGATACGTCACCCTATTTATTTATTTATCTTTTACCTGAGGCCTTTTTACAATTTTCGTAACTGCAAGGGTTTTTTTGATTTTGTGGGAAAAATAATTTTTCTGTTTCACTAATACCTACATACAAAAATAAAGTTATAATTTGCAAGTAACAAACTTGTTAAAATAAAAATACTTTGTGAATCAACACTTCACCAAAGAAAATAGATTTACAAAATTTGTCCAGTGACCTATTTCACCAACTCACAAATTTTTGTTTTTTTAACAAAGTTTGTGAGTTTTTGTAAAAAATGTTGCTTCACCAAACGTTGGCAATTACAATATTGCAGTTGAATTTTACAAAAGGAAGTTTGTAGAAAAATTTCCTTTTCGATTTCACCAATACAAAACTAAAGTTGTACTTTACAAGCAATAAACTTGTTAATATAGCACAAATTTGTGAATTTTCATTTCACCAAAGAAAATAGATCTACAAAATTTGTTTAGTTTGTAAGAATATTCTACAGGTGAAGGTTGACGTGCAATTTTTGATACAAATTTTTTATTGTTTACTTTCATAACAAAAAAGTATTTGTGATGATATTTATATAGTAAAAAGAAGTTTATCGACCACGTATAAATTATGATATAAAGGTCCGCCAAATAACTTTTTTTTTTTCAAAAGTCGTCAGTTTAATGTTCGAGCACGTTGAATGCTGGTGCTGGCCTCACATCAATATTTTCAGTCTTTATTGATGAGAAGGGCTTGAGACTGCAAGGAATTTAGAATGTTTCTCCATTCTCTTACTTTGTCTGAATGCAGCGTTGCCAGATGACCAAAATCTTTCGTTCCAGACCAATTCCAAAAATCCCCAGTTTCAACCGTTTCTTGAAAAAAAGCCCCCAAATTTTGTTTCATTTAATTTTAATTGCAAAAATTTTGTATTTCAAGGAAGTCATTTGGTACAAATAAAAAAAATTAGATTTTGGAAAATTGGTCTAAAAATAATAATATCGACTTCTTCATCGTTGTTTTTATACATTTGCTCTGAATTGAACACTTTTATACGTTAAGTTGATACATCCCGAAATATTTTGGAAAGTGTACCTTGTTCTCATAATACAATCGGCTGTTTCGATGCTCATTCTATTTCCTAACTTGTCCTTATTCATATTAAATTCAGAAAAAGCTCTCTCCACACTGGCATTAGAAAAAGGAAGGGACAAAAGTGTGGTTGCCAATTTTGCAATGCGATAGAACTCTCTTGCACCAGCAGGGTCATTTTTGTGGTAAGCCTCATCCCAAAAAGTGTCCGAGGTATCGATGTTCGACCAACTCCACGTTGGAATCAAATTCCACTCGAGAAGAGCTGCATCGGGATCTTCGCAAACTCGTCGAAAATGCGTAATCAAAATGTTTATGCTTATTTTAATTTGAGCAGCAGCCGTCTGTGGAGAAAAAACTGAAATTTTTTCCAAAAGCTGTAAACTATCCGGCAACCACTCCTGCAAATTCTTACATAAAAATTTCTTGCATCGTTCTTTAACGACTGGTAGCTCTTCTTGCTGTAGTGTCAATGACAGCTCGTTAAAAAAGAACCGGAAATGAATTAAGTCAGTCGGCATTATAAAATGTTCGAAATCCAACTTTTTGGTTTGATTTTTTGGGCACTGCCTTAGCGAGTCTGGATGGACGATTAAAAACAAGGAACCAACTGCATACTGCAAACGCAAAGCAACAGAAGCTATGGAAAATTAGTTTTGACTTCGGCCAGCGACAACTTATAAAAGAGAGTGAATCATTTTGAAAACACTTAGAAATCGTTTAGGCCAAAGACAATTTATGAAAGGGATTTGATTCTTTTACACACAATTAAAAAAAACATCAGTAGAGTGTGATGTGGTTAGTTTAGGCAAGTTTCTTTGAAAATGTCAATACGTTAGCACAAACACATTTAACTAATTAAACTTGGTAATGCTGTATTTTAGTCTTCAGTTTTCACATATGAATTTTTGAAATCTGTAAAAAGAAAAGTTGAGTTATTGTGACTCAAAATACGATTTTAGCTGATTTGAAAAGAAACCCCCAGATTTCCCCCTAAACATTTTCTACCCTTAGATTTGCCCCTGAATGAAAAAAAAACCCTAAATCTGGGGGGAAAACCCTCAATCTGGCAACGCTGTCTGAATGTGTCAAGTAATCGGAAAACTTTCCGAACAATATATATTTTTTGTCTCTTATCAAAGAGGCTAATGTTCAAATTTATCGCAGTTTCCGTTTGGGGCTTGTCGAAGACGCAATAGCAAGAACTAATGAAGATCTTGCTTCAGTTTTTCAATGGTCAGTTGAAAACCGGCTTTTACTTAATCCGACTAAAACTAAGTGCATACCGATAAGCACCCAACAATTAGATGAATGGTCAAGTGGTCGATATTACTAATTCTAACCTTTGGTTGTGAAATCTTTGCTGACATGGACTCTGGTCTGAATCACTCCGAAAAGCCAATATGGCGTTTAACTCTATAACTAGGTTTGTGTATAATCTACGTGAATATGATCACGTTTTAAGTTGTGCGCGTCAAATTCTGGGATGTAACCTTCGGTGCTTCTTTCGATTCTAAAGTTTGTCTCTACTCGTCAAAATAATGAAAACTAAATCGCCGGGTTTTCTTTTTGCTGAGTTAAACCTGTCGGCTTCTGCTCGAAGCTTAACGATAGGACCCAAAATACATAGTTGCGTCACCCTTTTCTTCCCATCCCTTTAATTTTGTATTATAATTTTTGAAAAGACATTACTTTAAAAACTGATTGTAACTTTAAACACTACCAGCCTTATTCATAATAAAAAGATAATACACTGATGATCGGCTGACTAGATACACACTGATTATCTTTTTAATCAGCTTCCTATTCATAATGCTTTTTCCCCTCCTTGCCATATTATCAGGCTGATTATCTATTACGAATAAGAATTTCTGTTTCATCATCTGATTATCTTTAAAATGCGATTATGAATAAGGCTGTACATGTATTATTATAAGAATTTATTCTTACTATATATCTTACTAAAATACAGGAATTTTGTACACTTGTGACCTACAATTCTGTTTTCTACAACTTTATTATGATCGGTCACAAGCTTGTGGACTAAGATCTTGCAATTGATGAAACAAAAAACAGGTTTACAAATTTGCTGTCGTAAATTACAAGTACAAATTTGTTGTAACTTTCATTTTGGTGAAAGAGGCCAGAGTTTGTAAAAATAGTCTACAAGTGACCGTTTACGTGTAATTTTTCATACAAGTTTGTTTCTTCTTCATTTTTATAACACAAATGTCTATGCCACCAGTGATAGCAACCAAAAAGATGATGTTTTACCAATGTATTGGTTGTTCATATTGATGATTCCAACACAACGCAAAACAATATTGTGAAAAAGCAGTTGCAAATTCCATGTTATTCTTTAACCCGATGAAACAGCAATTTTGAACAATTGTGATCTAAAATATTTTTTCGCTCCAAATCCGCCTTGGTCACAAGTTTGTGAAATGAAATCTTTTAGTTTGTGAAACAAAAAAAAAAGGACTGCAAACTTGTAACTATAAATTACAAGTAGGTACAAATTTATGGTTGTAACTTTTGTTTAGTTGAAATAGGTGACTGTTAAATAAAAACCGTTGAATTATTTCTCTTGACTGTTATAAAAATTCGATCTATTTAAACCACACTAAACAAAACTTGTATGCACGCTTCATAAAAAGATCAATTTAAACGGATATCACCCTAATATGTATAGGTATTGCTATAGCAGCTATTTTAAACAATTTTTTTTTGTTGGAGCTACTGCAAGGTAACAAGACAATCAAAAAAATTGCAAGACTCTTAGGTTTTCCCTTAAAACTCAAATAATTTGAACTTTTTTTTTTACTTTTATTTTTTCCAGAAATTGTTCTTTTTTAAAGAGCTGACCTTAGCAAACCAATTTTCTACAATAATAAATTCAAGCAAACATTTCTTATATGAACGTGCAACTAAAACAAAGTATGTATTAAATTAAAAAAAAACCTAATATAAACTTGTTTAAGCGAATACCGCAACAAATTAAAAAAGAATTATAAATTAAGAAAAGTTTTTAAATATAAGTCCAAGGAATTGAGATTCAATAATATTGCTAGGAAAAAGTGATAAATATAAAAATTCAAAAAACGATATATCAGGTAAAAAACAGCATTAAGCTATTGAATAAAAAAGTAAAGTGCATTGATATGAAAAGCAACTGCAATGTTTTTTTGTGTCGGAATTTTGATGTTACTCAATCAATGTTTTTAAATTTGTATGTGTATATGGAAAATCAAATTAAGGAAATTTAACATTTGAATAAATATTTTTGAAACAAAGTTTATTTAAATTGATGTAAATCCAACAAGAAATTATTATTTTTCATCTATTTAAATATTCTTCATCAGAAAGAAAAAAGAAACACAATACACAACAATAATTGAATATTAATGTGCAAAGTAAATTTGTTATTTATTATGAGAAATTTTGTTAAATATATGTCAATGTTGAATAAAGTTTATTGATAGACGGACGGAAATTGTTTTCAACGTGAGTTTAGAAAAGGTAAAGATTTTATTGTAACTATTTTAGGTGTAATAAAAATATGTTATGTACTGACAGACTATCGTTTTCATTTATTTCTAAGAGACTGCTCCGAAAATACTTGGATTGAAAAATATTCAGCCCTATCACGCATTCCATAGTGGAACTTCCCCGAATGGATTATTCCGCCTCATAAAAAAAAATTATTGTGAGTTTCGAAATTAGCTGTCATCATTGACACCAATGTTTGAAGACTTTTAAAACGAAAAACCCTTTAACTTTTCAATAATTTTCTTTTGTTCCCATTTAAGCCGAGTTTTATTGAAATTCTATATTCACTTATATTCACTTAAGCAAAACATCGCTCATGGAAAAACAACAACTCCTAAGTAAATAGCGTAAGTGAACAAAAATAACTCACTAAGCTAAGTGAACAACAGGGATGGTTGGTAAATTTCTTTTTTGGAACCCAGTGGTTGGCAGTTTTTGGGTTATGTTCGTTAATATTTCTGATTTTCGACAACAGATTGAATAAGTCTGATATGCCTTGAAGAAAACATTCGCAGTAACGCAAAGCTTGGAAAAACGTCTGTTTGACAGTTGTTGTATTTGTTTTGGCTGTGCACGACTTCTGTCCACAGAAATTTTAGTGGCAGATATTCGCTGGGTGGGGATATTTTTTACTCTCTCGAGAGCACTCCCTTTTGTGCACTGCTACGAAAAATCGCTGTGCTTGAACGGGATTAGTCACATGAGTCACTTGCTAGTTTATGACTTCTGACCACAGAGGAGATACAAGAAGAGGTAAAATCACACACATATCAGCTTTCAAAACCAGTTTGAAATCCGACAATAAAGTGGTGTTAAGGTGGTGGTGGCAGGAGAAGCAATGGTTTTCCCTCTTGTTCTTTATTCCTCTAAGCTTTTGACTTATTTAATTCATAAATCACTTACTAACTTATAAATTAATGAGTTTTTAATTCACAAACTAGCAACTGTGAAATAAATACCTGCATCGAAATCTCAATCCTAATTCGATTCGATTTTTCGATCCTAAAAATAAAAATGAATCTTGTTAAACACAGCCATTGCGAAAAAAAATTAAAGTGACATTTGTTTGTTTACCTCGAAAGTAAAAAGTAGAAACGCGGCAAATAAATTGAGAATCGAGAATTAAATTGAGAAAAATAGAAATGGAAAATAAAAGTTATGCATTTATATTCTTCTGAATGCAAATTTTTAATGTTTCTTATCCTTAGAACGAGTGCCAAGGGTACCAACATTTAAAATAAAACTGAAAGTAAGCTTGCTAAGTGAATATAGCCAAAAATCGTTTTATTGTGAAGTGAATATAAGTGAATATAGAAAATTCACAATCAACATCAACATCAAATTTCATTTTATTTTCCATTTATTTATTTCGAAAATAGATACATAACAATGACGCATTAAGATTAAAATCTTTTAGAGCATCTAAAATTTAGAATTACAGAGAATTTCTTATGATTAAATAAATTTTGAACAATGTTTAATGTTAAAAAATTTTGCAAGGGAAATTTAGAGTTTTATAGTAAACTAGCTGTGCCCGCGACTTCGTCCGTGTGGAATAGTGACTTTCAGCAGCATTTTTAACTTTTTAGGAAATACAACTTCTAGCCTTAAAAATGGCGGTATTTCCAAAAAAAACATTCAACCCCTATTTCAACACCTTGTAGCCCTGTTAAAAATACTTTTGAGACCGTAGTTTTTGAATTCCCATTTCCGTTCCCGTGGGAATATAAGGATAGATATATAGCTAATTTAATAAAATATGTTTAGCAGTTTGAACGGGAGACATATGAAAAACATACCGACAATATCAGTAAAGACTCCCGTTCCCGTAGGAATATGGTGACCGTTTTCGTGGGAATATGTGGATAAGTTAAAGTTAATGTTACTCCGGGATTATGGAGCATTCCAACGGTGGAAGAATTTTTGAAATCGGTGCTGTAGTGTAAAAGTTCCCGTATACGTTCCTGCTCCCGTGGGAATATATAGGGAAAAAATATATAGTCTGTGTCTTTCCTCAGGTTCTGAACAATCTTTGTTTAAAATTTCATTTAAATCGGTTTATTAGTTTGGGCGGGAGATGGTAACATAGAACGACGGACAGGCAGAGCTCCTTTCACACTGATTATATTAGTAAGGACTCCCGTTCCCGTAGGAATATGTGGATGAATTAAAGTTAATGTTACACAGGGATAGTGTAGCATTCTAACGGTGGAAGATTTTTTGAAATCGGTGTTGTATATAGGGAGCCGTAGGAATATGGGGATGAATTAGTTTTTATGTTACTCGGGGATAGTGTAGCATTCTAACGGTGAAAGAATTTTTGAAATCGGTGCTCTAGTGTCAAAGTTCCCGTATACGTTCCTGCTCCCGTGGGAATTTAGGGAACCGTAGGAATATGGGGATGAATTAGTTTTTATGTTACTCGGGGATAGTATAGCATTTTAACGGTGAAAGAATTTTGGAAATCGGTGCTGTAGTGTCAAAGTTCCCGTATACGTTCCTGCTCCCGTAGGAATATGGGGATGAATTAGTTTTTATGTTGCTCGGGGATAGTGTAGCATTCTAACGGTGGAAAAATTTTTGAAATCGGTGTTGTAGTTTCTAAGTTCCCGTATACGTTCCCGTTCCCGTGGGAATTTAGGGATAAATTGTAGCCTATGTGTTATTCTGATGTATAACCTATATTATTGGAAAGTTTAAGTAAAATCCATTCAGTAGTTTTTGCGTGAAAGAGGAACAAACATACATCCACACATACAAACTTTCACGTTTATAATATTAGTAGGATTATATAGCTAAGCTATGAAGGAGAAAAAAAGAAAAAATATACTAGGACAGAAAAATAATAGATTAAAGAAGTTAAAGATGGAGAAGCAATGCTAAAGTTATATTTGACTAGCTAGGTGCGAAAATAGTTTTCTCTTAAAAGCAGTTGGGGTGGAAGTTCCTTGCAACTCGTCTGGAAGTCTACACCATAAACGGATTGCAGATACATAAAATGATCGTTCCGCAATGCTGCGTGAAAAACACGGCAATATTAATTTTAGTCCTCTAGGGTCTAGGTGAACGTGCAAATTGAAGAGTTTCAGAGAGATAATTAGGACACCTATTGTGGATGACATTATGCAGTTTCAGAAGTAACCTGAACTTAAGGTTCTTATCTAAATTGATACCAAAGAGAGTATGATGTAAATGTGATAGGTACACTAGAATACCTAGGAATACAGTAAATAAATCGAAGACAATCATTGAAGGCAACATTTAGTTTGTGCTTACACTCGCTATCTAGAACCTCTCTACACAGTCTTCCATCAATCCCACTTTACGAAATAAGTAGAGTACTACATCATCAGCGTACAAGTGGATTTGGCTACTGCGGATAACTTCCGGAAGGTCGTTAATAAAAAGAGAGAATAATAGTGGACCCAATACTGAGCCTTGTGGTATTCCGGAATTGGTTACAATTGGGTTGGAAATTCCTGCTTCAGTTCTTAATGGCTGTACCCTATTTTTCAAACAATTACACAAAAGCCTTAGCGACGTTGGAGCAAAGTTGAAATTTCTCCTAAGCTTAGAGAGAAGGATGGAATGGTTAATGCAATCAAAGGCTTTAGAAAAATCAAGTAATACCATAACACCAAGCTTATCAGAATCCAGAGCAAATCGAAAGTCCGTCGTAACTTTTATTACACAATAAAACGCGGCTTTAATTTCCTTGGCCAAAAAGGCAAATATTTACTAAAAAATTAATATCGTACCTGTTTCAATTTGTCAAGAAAAATTAGAAAATTTTAGATCATATTTTTCTTTGTAAATCTACTTTAGTTTTACCTTTGGCCGCCATCGGCCATGGTCATGAAAATATCCCATAATCACTGAGCACTATTCCAGCTGTCAAATGATTGTCCAAATAAAAACAGTATTGCGGTAATTTGTTTCTTTATTCAGAGCTTAAAAACAGTTTTGAAAATTTTTTTGTTTTAAAAATAAAGTAACAAAAAAAACAATTTTTAACAATAAAGAAATGGATTCGTTTGCCTAGAGATGCCGAAGCAGTAAGGAGAAGAAAACTGCTAAAAATTAATAGAGGGCATCTCAGAGATGCATCTGATCCATTTAATATGGATCCAAAATTGTAAGTGTTATAAATAAAATATTTTTTGTTTATATTTCAAATGGAATCACAGTTGCAAAAAGGCTTACACTATTGCACTGAATTCGGCACAATTGGACTTTGGACTTTCCCTTGAACGCAAGTACCACTTCTCAGTTTTCAGTACCATTTGTTCCTACTATTTAAAATTTTTGAAAAGGTCAGCTTTCATATATCTCTAAGATCAAACAAATATAATATGAACAGTCAGACTTCACCAAATCTTCACAACAAGAAAAGTATTTGTGAACGCAATCAGCAAAATAATCTGTGAAGATTAGTCAAATTGTTTCCAAAAAATCCAACAAACTGGCTGAAAATGCAAAGAAACTGGAAATTTCATTGAGCCTTTTTGTCGCAGATCACAATTTGCCCTTTTCGGTGTTAGACCACTTAAATATTTTATCAAAAAATATAATACTGACTCTGAAGTTGTTAAAAAAAATGATAATCGTCAATAAGGACAAAATATTATCAAACACTTGACGTCACCCGAATCAGCCGCAGAGCTGATGTCGTTGGGCCACCTCAGAGCTGCGTTTTGATACCGTTGGACTATTATTGTGGGGTGCCGTAAAAGATAAGTGGTACGCCGACAAACCAGAGACAATTGACGCTTTAAAGGACAATATTCGTGAAGCCATAGTAGAAATACAGCTGCACACGATAATGTGCCTAAAAATTGGACCGATCGTGTAGGCTACTGCATGGCCAGCCGAGGCAGCCATTTGAATGAAATTATTTTACATTATTAACCGGAATGTTAAAATTAAAAAGAAATTTGAGAAAATATTCAGTAGTTTTTTTTATAGCATTTAAAAAAAAAAGAAGTTATTTGGCGGACCCTTTAGATTATATTTCATTATTTGTTTCTTATGCTCTTTAAATAATTAACTATGTTAACGTCGAGATGCAGTCAGAACAGGTTCGGGTCCATATTTTAGTTCCAAAAATGGAATTTATTTTTAAACAATTTCGTAAAAAAATTTTTCCGTAAAGAAGCTTTTAATGAGAGACCCATATTGTCAATTAACTTACCTACTAGAAAACCACCTTCCCGTCGAAGAAATCTATTGCGGGACCGAAAGTAAAATTTTTTACACTTCTAAAAACTTAACTGAAAGCAAATTTTATAGCTTTAAAAGTCATGTACGGATGTTCTATTTAGTTTTTCTCGAAGATGTGAAAAATAGATTTAATTTTGAAGACATTTTTTTGAACTCGTGGCAACATTATTCACAAACTTCAATTTAAGAATATTCGATAGTTCAATTTGTTTTAAGATTTTTTCCTGGCGAACAAAAAAACATTGAATGAAGAATATCGAGCTCTAGTTGACTGCCAAAACTTGAAAAAATCTAGAAATGCTTCTATTTCTGAGTTCTGGGCCGTGAAATTGGCCTTGTGAAAAATGAATGCAACGAGTTCACATTTTCAAATATATACCCAGGGGTCCAGGGTGCTTTTTCTATTCCTCATTTTTCCGCGAACGTCGAAAGAATTTTTTCCTATCAAAATATTATTAAAACAAAACAAGGAAGCCGAATGCAGGTGGAAACGTGTTCTGCACTAAGAGAAATCGAAAACCTGATCAAAAATCAATGCTTTCACAGCTTTATTATTCAAAAAAGTCTATTGAATAGACATTTACCGAGTAAACCACTTGCCGAGGAGGAAATTTTAGAGTAAAAAAACATGTATATGAATTTTGCCAAAGTTGCTATCCGTCCATAAGACTTATTTTAGATTATATTTATGTCAATGAAATGAAGGTATATTTAATTTACAGTATTTTTGTTTAAATAAAATATTTATTTCCAATGTTTGCGTTATTTTAAAATTTAAAAATGTATAAATATAATAATAAAGAAATTTTCGGCTTAGTAAAGTAGCCTTCAAATACGTTTTAGAGGAGTTGAAACAGGAGCTTGAACCAGGCGTATTTTCTTCTTCCATAGAAGCTATATGTCGACTGAGTGCAGTGCTTAGATTTCTCGGGGAAGGCGGTTATCAGCTAAGTAAGTGTTGGCAACGACTCGCAAGTTGGAATGGCGCAGTCAACTTTTTCTCAAAATCTTAAAAATTTTCTTAACGCTCTGGAGAAAAGACATTGCCCTCTACGGATAAAAATTTATATGAGCGACTCTGAAAGCAGAGATGCAAAGAGAAAAATTTATTCAAAATCGAGTTTTCCTGGTCTAGTTATGTGCGTTGATGGTGCAAATATCAATATAATTGCACAACCAAAAGAAAAGTCCTTGTATTATAACAGGAAGGGCAATTTCAGTATTAATGCGATGTTGGTAAGTTATTTGAAAACAAATATCTAAACGCAGTTAGCATTCATTTATACAGGGTGTTTCGTACTTCGTGTATTATCCGTTGGGGTGTGATTTTTGGTCATATTCTAAGAAAAAAATTGTTATACAGTAAAGCTCATTTGTCATTTCTCAACTTTGACATACATTTTTGACTATTTAAAAAAAGGCTAACTTTGATGTACCCTGACCTGTGTTAAATTCGATATCTCTTTTAATACTAGTGATAAAGACTTAATATTAGACTTAATTTTTTGTTGAAATAACAACCTTTAAGACTATATTTAAGTTGAGCTTCCATAGGTTTAGGGTTGCCAGATTTTCATGATTTCAGATTTCATTTTAATGGAGGATTCTCGCTGCTCCGTTAAAGTCGGTAAGAACATCACCGATGACTTTGATGTCGAGAAAGGTCTGAGACAGGGTGATGAGCTATCATGCAACCTTTTTAACATCGTGCTTGAAGCAATTGTACGCAACTCACAAGTCAACACCAGAGGTACAATTTTTAAAAAGTTCGTTCAACTCCTTGCATATGCTGATGACATTGACATCATGGGCAGAACAACGCGAGCTGTCAGTGGAGCATTTGCTAGTATTGAAGCGGAAGCGGCGAAGATGGGTTTAACTGTTAACGAGACGAAAACGAAGTATATGCTGTCATCGAGAAGAGAAGCCCAACACCATCGACAGGGACAAAACGCCACCATGGGTAATTATAAATTCGAAGTAGTCAGAGACTTTGTTTACTTGGGAATTAGAATCCACTATTACGTCGCACCAGAACATCAGTGCTGAGATCAAACTAAGAATCACACTTGCTAATCGTTTTTTCTTCGGGCTTAGAAAGCATTTAAGTAGTAAAGCCCTCTCTTAAAGAACCAAAGAGACCATAAAACCTTAATCATCCCAGTCTGGCTGTATGGGGCAGAGGCATGGACATGGACACTAACAAAATCGGATGAATACCAGCTGGGTTGTTTTGAGAGTAAGATTCTTCGCGTGATGTTTGGCAAAGTGTGCATTGGTGGAGAGTGGAGGAGAAGATTTAACCACTAACTTTACGGGCTATACAGTGATATTGACCTAGTCAAAAAGCTGAAAATACAGCGACTAAGATGGCTAGCCCACGTGGAGCGCATGGACATCGACGCACTAGCCCGACGAGTCTTCGATTCCAACCCCCATGGACAACGCGACTGAGGAAGGCCTCATCTTAGGTGGCGCGATCAAGTGGTGAATGACCTCAACCAACTTGGTGTGCGCAACTGGTGGCAGCTAACTAGGGACTGGGCTAGCTGGAGAGGTTTGTTGGTTGAGGCCGTGATCCACCCTGGATTGTAAGCGCCATCTAAAGTAAAGTAAGTAAAATCTGGAAGTACCCTTTAAAGTAACAGGAATAGAAATAAATCAGATCCGAAATCAATTAATGGAATGGTTTTTCACACCAAGTGCGGGCGAAGTTGAATTTCAATATAATTTAATACGAGTACAATAGTTTTATTTTTCTTTCTCATCATTCAAATTAATGGTACTAACTACATAATGTACGTACTTGTTCTCCTGCGTCAGTCATAACCACTATTTGGTTTAATGACTCGGCATACACACATTGTTCAAGCTAAAAAAAACGTCAGGAGCACCAAGTAATAAAAAAATAAATAGGGTGGCGCTACAGAGCGAGGAGCCCACAACCATGCCTTGTGAGGGAATGGAGGTAATAATAAGAAATAACCCCAATAAACTAAAAAGTTAGCCAACATTATCGTTAAGTCCATGATTGAATGTTGATTAATTCTTTTGAATCTCTGTTTTTGGTAGTCGGTTTGCAAACTTTTTAATTTTTGCAGCAACAAATTTTCCAAAAATATTGAACTCATCGTTTTTCGATTCTTGCATAGTTTCAACCGCTAATTTTATTCCTCGTAGCACCACATCATCGCAATCAAGATTTGGTTGATTTGATTTCCTTTTTTTTTTGTCCTGGTGAACTAATTTACAATGGAGAGCGATTTGTCGTTAAGACTTAAGAGATCATCAAATTAGAAAGAACAGAACATTCATAAATCTCCTCAATTTTCTTTCACTAATATTACATACATACATGTAGGAGGAGGGAAAGGATTAAAGTTAAAACGCTAAAGATTATAGTTTAAATAAAGTTTTAATTCACTTTAAAGGTTTTGTTTAGATTATGCAGAAAAACACAGATTTATATCTACACGTTTTATTAGAAAGAAATATAATCTATAAAGAAGACGTGTTCGCAGCACGGTATGAAGAAAGAGAGTGAGCAAAAAGAATGACATAATGACATTACTGTTTGACGTTAGGCAAGTTGAGTGTCTGAGTGACATAAGGCTTAGTAGTAAGTATGAAATGAATTTATTAGAATGCTACATTTCAATACTCCCACTCATTAAAAAAAATTATTTCATTAAACTTATATAATTCAAAACTTTATCAAAACTGTCAAAATTTGTTTGAATTTCTCTTTCATATCAAATTCTTATCAAAATTACAAAAAAATTTAAATGCAAGTTAAGCAGGATTTGCAAGGTCCAATCCAAGACGTAGAATATTAGATTTAAATTTTAAAGCTGACAATGGTTTTGTGAAAACGTCTGCTAATTGGTCATCCAGTTGTTTTTCACGAGTGAAATGCATTGCCTTGTTGATGTGTTTAGTCCGATGGTGATATTCTGGGTTCTTGACCAAACGAATAGCGCTTTGATTATCACAGAACATCGTTGTTCCCTTGCTTTGTTCAAACCCAAGCTCTTGAAGAAGTTCTCGAAGCCATATTGCTTCTTTGGTACCTTCACGCAATGCAGCATATTCCGATTCAGTCGTGGACAAGGTAACGTGCGACTGCCGTTGACTTTTCCACGTAACAACACCATTTCCAATCAAGAAAGCGTATCCTGTTATAGACCGACTTGTTTCAACATCTCTGGCATGGTCAGCATCCGTGTAGCCAACTAGCTCCCAGTCCAATGAGTCGTATCCGTATGTTAGGCTGATGTTCTTCGTATGGTTTAGGTACTGAAAAATACGTTTTACGGTTTTGACGTGAAATTGATCTGGTTTCTCCATGAACCGACAAATTTCTCCCACTGCATATGAAATGTCGGGTCTCGAAACCGCTGCACCAAACATGAGAGACCCACATGCCTGTCGATATGGAAAAACAGTTTCTGTGGCACTATCATTTTCCTTCGTTAGAAAAGTACCAACATCAGCTGGCGTTGCAACTGATCTCGAATTTTCCATGTTGAATTTTCGAACAATTCGATCAATGTACGTTGCTTGACTGACTCGTATCGTTTTGGAGCTTCTATCGCGTTTAATTTCCATCCCAACATAGAAATTTCCATCTCCTAGCGTTATTTGAAATGTGTTGCGAAGCTTCTTGATTAGAGTATCGATGGCAGGTCTGCTACATGACAAAACTAAACCATCATTAACGTAAAGCAAAAGAATTACCTTTTCTCCACCAATTTCTCCGACGAACACACAATGGTCCGACTGCAGTTGCTCCAGGTGGCAGTCCTTGATGAAAGCCACGAATTTAGAATTCCATGCCCGTGACGACTGCTTAAGCCCATAGAAGCTTTTCTTCAACCGACAGACTTGACCTTTCTGATGATCCACTTGATCTGGAACTTTCATGAAAATTGTTTCATCTAAGCTTCCATTCAAAAACGCCGTCTTCACGTCGAACTGCACTATCTCCATATCATAAATAGCTGCCAGCGCCAAAACACATCTGACGGAATCATACCGCACAACCGGAGAAAATGTCTCTGTATAATCGATTCCCGAACTCTGTGAATAGCCTTTTGCAACAAGACGTGCCTTGTATCTGGGCTCCTCGTTAGGCATTGTCTTGATTTTAAAAACCCATTTGAAACCAACAACGTTCCTACAAGATTTCGGTTTATCGATGACATCCCAAGTCTGATTTTCATCCAACGATCTTAGCTCCTCTTCAACTGCATGTTGCCATTCTGTAGACTGCTCTGACTCCATAGCTTCCTTGTACGAGGATGGTTCTATAAATGCGGCTAGGTAACCACGTTCAGCATCATATGGAACGACTGTCTTAGGGTTAGGGCGCAAACATCTTCTTTTGTGTTGATGGTCGATGCTTTCGATACCTGAGTTTTCATCTGTATCGCCACTTGTTGTTTCTTGCTTCACACAAGTTTCGCCCAAAGGTTCATCACCTATATCATTGGCACTGTTATCATCATCGATTGTCACATATTCAGTTCGAACCACATTTTCATTGAACTTAACATCACAACTAACGACGATTTTCTTTGAAAGAGGCTCGTAAAGTCGAAAATTCTTCTTAGTGGACTCGTAACCAACCAGGTAAACTTTCTTTGCTTTGGCATCCCATTTTTTTCGATTTAGGGTTTTTGGAATGTGTAAAAAGCCCACTGTGCCAAAAACTCTCACGTGATTCAATTCTGGTTTTTCACCAAACCACTGCTCGTATGGTGTTTAATTTGGATTTTGTGCAGTTGTTGTTCGATTGAGAATATAGACGGCAGTTCGTACTGCCTCCGGCCAAAGTGTCTTCGCTAAACCACTCGATATCAACATAGTCCTCGCCGACTCTTGAACGGTTCTGTTGTCTCTCTCTATTAACCCGTTCTGTTGAGGGGTATATGGTGCGATTCGTTCTAAAACGATACCTTTCTTTCTAAAGAGATTCATGACATTATTGTTAATGAACTCCGTTCCGTTATCGCAACGAATTCTTTTTACGCGACAGTTCCATGTGTTCTCTGTTTGTTCCAGAAACTCTTCCATATATCCGATTACCTCGGATTTTTGTTCCAACAAATAAACAAACCTCAATCTTGTTGCCTCGTCTTTCATCAGCATAAAATAGCGAACACCACCAGCTCCTACTACTTCCATTGGCCCGCACAAATCCACGTGAATACACTCTCCCCTAGCAAAAGACCTTTTTTCGGTTGATGGGTGTGACACTCGGTGCATTTTCCCAAACTGACACTCTTCACAAAAGAAATCATCTTGATTAGTCAATTCAATGCCACTTACCAGACCTTTTGTGCACATTGACTTAATAGTTGCTACGTTAACATGTCCCAAGCGTCGATGCCACTGCTGTAAAGTGCCAGCTGAGGTTTTCGCTACTGACGAAAAACATGCCCGATCTAATTTTGCATTTTTGAACGCCATTCTAACCAAATTATTACTGTCAATATACCCTGTAGCAGATACGCTCCTGTCAACTGTGTTGATCACAGTGCACCCACCGTCCTTAAATTTGGTCTCAAACCCCTTCTTTGCCAACTGAACAATAGAGAACAAATTC
Organism: Melanostoma scalare; assembly: GCA_949752695.1. Lineage (NCBI taxonomy): Eukaryota > Metazoa > Arthropoda > Insecta > Diptera > Syrphidae > Melanostoma > Melanostoma scalare. The sequence continues at coordinate 58,434,157 of OX456986.1, forward strand.
ACTTTAGCTTTTGGAACATAGCAAACATCTTCAATAACCCTTGCTTCCCATCTTCCATTCACATATGCTTCAATTTCAATGGTTCCTATTCCTTCAATATCCAACGTTTCATCGTTTGCTATTTTCAAACTCTACGTGACCCTTCAGAAGAAAATACCGTAAACCAATCACGTTGAAATGTTGTATGTCGTGTTGCTGCCGAGTCCGCTAACCATACATCAGCATAGTCAGCCGCAAGAACATCATCCGTTATTGCATAAGCAACGGGTTTTACTACCTTGTTGTTGTTATTAAAACTGGTTTTGCTTTTGTTTTGCGGACACTCGCGCTTCCAGTGGCCCACTTGACCACACGTGTGACATGACGATTTTTCTTTGTGATTGTTACCTTTCTTTTTCTTCCTAAAAGTGCCTGCGCACTTGGCACTAAATGCCACCTCTTGTGCTTTGGTTGTTTCTTCACGATGCAAACTATCCCGTTCAGCCTTCTTCATTTGATCTTCTTCCAGTTGCAGTTTTGACAAAAGTGTCTCCATAGTTCGGCATTCCTTGATGTTATACCAAACTGTACGAAAATTCTGGAACTTTGTCCGACAATATTTCCCCTTGATCTTCTAGTTCTGAAGCAATTTGTCGTACCCTAGACACATGTGACGTCACTGAATCGTCACTACCCATTTGCAGACTGAAATAGTCTTCGTATAGCATCATCACTCTTACATCGCTCCTTTTTTGATGAATACTCTCCAGCATATCCATAAGTTGCTTAGCTGATTTGCAATCAAGAACATACGACGATTGTTCAGCATCTATTGATGCAAAAAGGATGGCCATTGCCTTTCCATCACGCTGCAACCATTTAGATTTTTCTGCTGCTTGATCATCACTAGGTTTCAAGACTGTTCCATCTACTACATCCAGTAGATCTTGGCTACGAAGTATAGCGCTGAGCTGGAACTTCCAAGCTCGAAAATTCGTGTTGCTTAACCTATGTGACAGAATTGAATTTTCTACCATCGCCTTCATTTCCATAGTCTTTTTGGATACCTTTTGAAATTAAACAAAAAATCAATTAAGGAGCTTTTAATTTATTTATATTGCGACTAAAATTGTTTATCTGGGCCCATAACCTGTTAAGATTATGCAGAAAAACACAGATTTATATCTACACGTTTTATTAGAAAGAAATATAATCTATAAAGAAGACGTGTTCGCAGCACGGTATGAAGAAAGAGAGTGAGCAAAAAGAATGACATAATGACATTACTGTTTGACGTTAGGCAAGTTGAGTGTCTGAGTTACATAAGGCTTAGTAGTAAGTATGAAATGAATTTATTAGAATGCTACATTTCAATAGGTTTTAATTAGTTTTGATTTTTAAGTTAAATATAAGAAGATATAAAAAAAAGTAATTTAAATTTGGATATTCAATTTGACATTCACTTGACTTTGCTTCTTTTCTTGTCTTTTACTTTACTGTTCATAACCGAATTCTTTTACCGACTAATCCTTAGTTACTTTACATTTATAGTTTTAGCTCTAACCTTAAGTCTTTACATACAAAAGGAATGTTTTGGAATTAAAATAGTGTAAATGCCCAAATGTTTGGCTTTAATTTAGGTTGTTTTCGTATTTGATAAATGTAGTCATCCTACATTCTTCCATCCTTCTTCTCGGCTGTCTCAGACGACCAGTCATCTTCAGATACGTACATCATCGTCTTCATCATCATCTTCGCTTTCCATCTCATCGCATTCACTACCACCTTCGTTGCGCCATGGTTTCATAAAGTCGGCTGATGACGAGGTAGAATTCGGTCCCTCATGAGTTCCAACTTTATGTTTATCGTTTCTTTTTAGTTTGACAACTTCATACGGGCCAAGATACGTTGGGTACAACTTGGATCCTGGTGCGAATTGCGTTTTCTTGATCGCAACCAGATCACCTAGCTTTTATTGCACAGCAGCTTTTCTCTTCCGGTTGTACAATTTTCTGTTTTCTTCTTGAACCTTCGCAATTTGCTCCTTAGCCTGGCTTCGTATCTCCTTCCTTTCATCTTCGAATTTCTCGATAATAAGCTCTTCCATCAGCTGTTTCAGATCAATATTTTCTATACATTTCATACGAACTCCGAACATTAGCTCAAACGGAGTCTTATTTATGCTTCGATTTATTGTCGAGTTTATGATACATTGTAGTCTTGGAACATGCTTGAACCACTTGTCAGGAGCATCGATTGACATTTTCGTTAACATTTCGACAATAGTGCGGTTGATTCTTTCCACCTGTCCGTTTCCGCGAGCAACACCTGTAGTCACCAGTGAATGAATAATTTTCCTTTCCTCACAATACTCTTTAAACAAATTCGATGTAAAAGCCTCTGTCTGTTATCACCCTTACTGGATCGCCAAAAGTTTCGCTCTGAATCGACAGTTTCTTCAATACTTCTTCAGCTCCTGTAGACTTCACCGGAAAGATCCAAGTAAACTTCGAAAAAGCATCAACGATGACTAACAAATGCTTGTAGCTCTTAGCTGTTGAATTCATAGGTCCAAGGTGATCGAGATGAAACGTATTAAGAGGATTATCAAACTTTTCGATTGGGTTGAGTAAACACTCCTGTTTTCCTCGCTCCAAGGATGTATGGTATACAGTTCGCAATCATTTGTTTAATTTTTGGCGATAAACTTGGAATATAAAAATCCTTCCTTGCTAACACTTCAACTTTTCTGGCATTTATGTGACCTTGCTCGTGTATGCTTCGTAGTACTTCTTGTTGCAGCTTTTTTGGGACAACCAAAGAATAGTCACCTTCAACAAATTTATAAAGAACACCATTGCGCATCACGAAATCCTCATTTTCTTCGTGCTTCAATATATTTGCTACCAGTGAACAAAATTCATCACTTTCTTGTGCTTTCCTAACCCGATGCAGAACACCATCTTCCACCTTCATTATTGCAGGATAACGAATAAGTGCGTCTACGTGTCTTATTGATGTACCCGCTCTATGAAGGACTTCGCAGTTGAAATTTTGCAAAAATATTGAACAAACAGTTCCTTCTTTCGCATAGTGGCTGTAAAAGCCTTGCAGTCCGTAAAAATTTTAAATGGTATTCCCAAAAGATACACCCTTAACTTCTGCAAACACTTAATGATTGCTAAAACCTCTTGTTCGTAGCTGGTAAAATTCATCTCAGATTTGCTTGATTTATAACTTATATAAAAAACAGGATGCATTTCATTGTCGTTTTGTCTTTGAAGCAAGGCACCTCCATATCCAACCTTACTTGCATCAGTATGCAATTCCGTCTCCAGCCCTGGATTATAAAGTTTCAAAACTGGATCTTTGCATAAGGCAGGCTTCAAACTTTCAAATGCTTCGACTTGATCTGGACCGAAATTAAATGGCGTTTCTTTACGTAGCAAGTAACCACAAGCAGGATGGCCGAATGTTAGATGACTACATCCTAACAATTCAACTTTCAAATTACCAAATGTGTCATTACTTACCCTAATTGTTTTACTCCCTATTAAATTATCCACCTTATTTAAGATGACAATGGTAAAGTAGTTGCCATTCGGTAAAGACAAGGAAAAGAAACAAGAAGTGAAAAGTGAACCCCAACTCTCTATTAAACATCTTAACTTTTATACTTTTATTATTATTATTAAACTACAATTCTTTAAACTCAAAGTGTGTTTTTCCATTTCGATTTCTTCCTCCCCCTACATACATACACTACGTATTTTAAACTCGATTACTACTTTTACCAGTCTGATTAGGTTTACTTGTATTTTTACTTTCGGATCATATTAGCGATACAAATTCTTACAGCAGGTAGGTACAACAATCACTTCCAACCGCCTCTTTCAATGACTGCGCAATATAAGATTGATTGTATTAATCATTGTTGCATTTCATGTTTCATATTTATTGTTCAAATAACAATAGAGAAGGTACATGATATAAATAATTTCTTTCTGTATGTGCATAATAATTTTCTTAAAACCGAGATCCACCACACACCAATGTAATCGCAAATTGTGACTATTGAATAACGTTCACTTAAATAACATTTCGAAGAATTCAACAAGTCCAAAACCATGTATTTCAAGATTCAAGTGCTGCTGCAATTTGATGCTGTTAACCACCGTTTGACTTGCTTTGTAAATAAATAGTAATTACTTATTGTCAATATTAGGACATATTGGCCTTATCCTTCGTTAGTATCCTGCTGTGGTCTCGGCGCCGAAAAGAAAAACACTTGAGATGGTTTATGAATTGAAGCGTTATTTGGGTATGTTGAATGTATGTCTATGTGTATTTTGATTCTGAATTGCCAAGGGTATGTAAAAACCGGCTTACCTGCCATTTCACATCCCTTAACATAACAAGTGCATTGAATATTTTTTCGTATTTGTGTTTTGTTGATTTCTATTTCTAAATACTTCAAAAGTTCATAAAAAAATACTGAAGAAAAGAAAATATGTATTTATCTAGATTTAACACTACCTACTTTGTCCCGTGTCGCCACTGTGCACTGTCGTCGGTCGCCTTAGCTATTACTTCAGTTTTTCTAGTTGTGGAAAGAGTCATTTTCATTAGCATTAGTCTAGCTCTATTGAAAATGAAATATTAGTCCAGATGAAATAGATGAAAAAAGACGCTGAGTTTGGTTAGCGTGTCTGCCTGTTAAGTGGGAGATTGATGTTTGAACCTCGTCAGAAAATTTTTTTGCATGATATCGCCTTTTGCGTGGAATTGACTAGTCCTCCGAGAGTTATAAGAATGACGCTTCCATGAAAAGTCCTTTCTCTTTTCGCCGTTCAGAATAAAAGAACTTGAAATGCGTTTCAAAAGCGTTGGTTTTGTTCCGCCACCCTATGTAATATATGTACTTTTATTTGTATGTAAACATTAGGAATACTTTACGGTATATTTCAATGAAGGTAATTTGAGGAGACAATGTTTTATTAGTGAAAACGCTATTATTTATTAACAAATTCTACTTGACTACTCTTCACTTCCTGCACGTTGTCATCTTTCTCTTATTGATTAGTTTCTGCGGAACCGGGTGGAATTTGCTCCAAAGTCTTCGCGTTTCAGTTTATTGCCCAGCCACACTTGCAATTGATACAACACTCGAACCAAATCTTGGAAGGAAATAAAATATACAACAACCTTGAATTCTTGTTGTTTTGAGAAAGATCAGACCGTTGTTTTCTGTTTCTCGGTTATAAAGGCAGACATGAATCAACCATTCCATATCAAAATAGATAAAAGCTTCTTGGAGACAAGTCAACTGAAACGCGTTTTCTCCATGAATTCCATTTTCCATATCGATTGGTTCTCTTGAACAATGACTGAAACAGCCAGATGCATTCCTCTTTTAAAAAAATTAAGCCATAAAACCCGCCTCGCTAGGAATGCTCATCAGTTTTACCTTGAGCCCAACTTCAGACGTACGGTTAAGTATTGAGATTCATAGTTAAGCCACTCAAACCGAACGTAAAATGGTTTACCTGACTTTGTTTTTCTTCTGTCTTACGATCAACAAGGACTTACAATCAATATTCATTGGTGTCTCCTACTTAAACCTCTCCTATTTTCCTAACACTCGCATTGTGTTTCATAACACTATAAGGGAATCCAAAACATCTTGCACGTTACTTTTATATAAGGAATCAGACAGTTTTCCAACAGTTGTTTTACCGCCATGAAAAGCCTTTCTCAATTAACCGTTCGAAATCGAAGAGATCATAGCTCTTCCACTTAACTTCTTCAAACTAGTGATCTATTCGTGGGGTTCGCTCGCCGCACAGTGGTGCTTCTGCGGAAATAATTGCTAAAAATGAAATTTGAAAGATTGATTTGTTTCACGTTACGTTTTTTGCGAAATCCGAAATCTTATTTGAAGGGATTGATGCGTCCGATGGAAAAGTAGCTCGAGCTGTGACAAATACTAGTTCTGCAAGCAATTGAATTACTTGTGGAGCTAAGCCTTTAGAGATGAATGACTTATCCTATTTGCAAGCTAAGATCCTGAATGAAAAAACGCTTGTTCTAGGAGTGTCATTACTGCGTGCATGGATTTGATTTATGTAGTACATATTGCACCTGGGATATAATTTCAGCTTTATAAAGTGTGGAGAGCAGAGAAATGAAATTACCCGTGCTATCAAAGAAGAGGAAAAAAAAAGAATTCAAGTGAAATTCCTCTCAAAGGTTGGAATAAGAGTAGAAATTGTAAAACAAGGAACTGGAACAACGAACGATACGAATAAGTACTTCGAGAAGATTTTTCGGAAATCCAAATGGAGCTGCATATATTACCAAAGTAGACAAAAGATTGATAACCAGACTCGCAGTCATATTGGAAGTTACTTACTTACTTACTCGTGTGAATACTGTTCACACGAAACATTTTTAGTTGTAATGCCGTCTGCCACAAATCAAATATTTTAGAAAATGATAATAAAATAAACAATAATTTCAAATCTTTTAAATACAAAATCCTTTCTTATAATGTTTCAGGATTGAGTAATAAGCTTATTTTTATAGATTTCTTTAAATTTGTTAATCAATTTGAATTCATTTTTTTATATGAAACATTTTTAACGGAAAACAGCTTTATTAATTCTGAAAATAAATTTATTAATTTTGAACTTAAATGGATACGAGCTACCAGAGTGCAGTCAAGGGGAAGAGCTAGTGGGGGATGTTTGTTCGGGTTCAAGAAAAATGTTAAACATATTAATTGCAAATTTGAGCTATACGAAGGTGTTACATATCAGAATCTGCATTTTAATAATAAAAATTATCGTATTCTTCCGGCTTACATCAATTGCAACCATTGGGACAACGACTTCGAAAGTATGGAAGGAGTAGTAGCCCAAAGCGGAACCTCTAATTGGTTGGTAGTGAGTGATTTGAAAACAAAGCACTAGGAATTGAGCCAAAAACAAAGGATACAATATGCAATGCATGAGACCTCAAACTTATTGAGCTGTGTAACTCTAACGGGTTAAGAATTCAAAACGGAACAAGTTGCTCAGACACGGAAGGTGAACTTACTTTTGCTGGTCATCAAGGCAGCTCGGTGATAGACTATAGTCTCATTGGTAAGGAGTGGAATGATTACGTCGTCGATTTGAAGGTTGAAAATGTAACTTTTTCGGATCACTTCCCCATTGTTTTGACTTTCGGGATTACTTCGCTAGTAGCTGAAGAAACAAGGGCTATGAATCTCTTGCCCAAATTGAAATGGAAGGAAACCAAAGCGATAGAATATCAAACACAGCTAAATACTGCACTACAAAGACAAAGCAATTGCGATCTTGCCCAACTAGATGAGATAATAAAAAGTTCGTACCCAGTAGAGACTGCAAACAGGACTTTGCAACAAGAGTTTATCGCTCCTTGGCTTGATAAAGAGTGCATAAAAGCGAGGAAGGTATCGTTAATAGGGCCCCTACACTACACAAACCGTTTGCGCAAACATATGTATTTTGTTTTTGTAAAAATGTTTGTGCAAACTGTTTGAGTAATGTGTAGCGATGTTGAGTGTTTGCGCAAACGGTTTGAAGAAATTCAAAAAATTTTGATTTTTCCGTGTTTGCACAAACATGTTTGAGTCGTGTGTGTTGAATTTTGCTCAAACAGATGTCAATTTTCAAGAAGTACGGATGAATATTTTTCGTTGCCAAGGCAATAATTAAAGCAGCACTTGCGAAATCGCTCATTGCTCAGTAGGTCTGTGATATAAAAACGTCAAGCAACTAATATCTCTAAAACATGTTTGTGTAGTGTGTGGCGAAACTATTTTTGCACAAACACACGTTTGTACAAACGTGTTTGCGTAGTGTAGGGGCCCTATTAGTTGGCTTAGAGCATACAGAAGTTCAAGTGAAGGTTACTTCAAATATCAGTATTTGCAAGCAAACAGTGCTTATAAGACGTTGTGTAGGCGAAAAAAGGAAACGTTCTTTGAAGCAGAGTCTAGGCGACTGGCTCTTTGTAAGAATTTAAAAGAATTTTGGTGCCTAGGAACGGAAAAAAATAGACCATCCACTGTGATCTAAGTCCCAATCTTTTGGCATCACACTTCCAAAATTTGTTAAATCCTGCCCAAGAAAGAGTTAACTTCCAATACGCTGCTCCTGGGTTTAACAACGCAATTTTGGATTCTGAAATAAGTCAACAGGAGAAAATTTCAGCGGTTATAATGCTAAAGGACGGAAAAGCTGCTGGATCGAACGGTATATCAGCGGAATTTTACAAACATGGTAAAGTTGATTTAATCAATTCTTCAATTTTTCAATCGATACCCAAAAATTTAAGATCTATACTCAAGAGACAGCTTAGCTCGCGATATCGTCATACCCTTGGTATCACATGCCTTGGTATCAATTTTACTATACGGAACGTAAATAATAGAAATTGCATCCTTGCCAGTTGGATCACCTTCAGAAGAGGCTCAAGAATGCAGGAACAAGGACTGCAAGTATTATAGGACCCATCACTCAAGGAAGTTCTCCCGGTTATCGACGAATAAGGATATATTGCATGTAAAATATTTATTAAACTATTTAAATGTTGTGTTTATTTGAAAAGTAAAATAATTAATGAAAAATATTTATTACAATCTTGACTTCAAAAGCAAACATAAATTAGGTTTTGGAATAAAGGCAAAGTACTTGTAAGCAAAGTGGAACTTGATAACTTAGCTGAAGATCCACAACATTACTACCATACTTTTACATTGCATATGATCTTGATATCATCCGCTCCATGTATAACTCAATTAAAATCTGAACCGAAGAAAAACATTTTCCTTTGAGTGAAGAAGCCCTTGAATTAACTAAAAAACTTTTTAACATTAATATATTAATATATAATAGTCGATATAAGTCAATAAATCCTGCAAATCCGAAAAATGTCAATCACTTTTCTTTTAATGATTCTTCTTCAACCAAAATTTGTCAAAATGTGTGTTAGCCATTTCCAAGCAAGTTTCATTCGATTCCATTTCATGGTTCAGACTATACGGATTTTTTTCCACTCTCCTATACAAACAGCACCATTGTGCGCCGGCTCGTTTTTTGTTAACCTTGTGACGTAGGATCTTTTTGAAATTTGAAATTATTGAAGAAAAACCACTTACTTGACTACTACTAAGTATATCGGTATCTAAATAAGTCTCTTTTCTTAAATGGAAAGATCATTTCTGCAGACTGCTGAACGGCGATGAGGACACAAATTCCGCTGTCAGGCAGATTGCCCCATTCAGCTTGGAAGATGATCAAGAATGCCATCCTCCCGACCTAGTGGAAGTTAAGCTTACCATATGCAAACTTAAATCAAATAAGACTGCAGGTGCAGATGGCCTTGATGCCCAACTTTTCAAGGCAGCTGGAGACCAGTTGGAAAGGAGCATGCACCAGCTGATCTGTATGATATGGTCGGAAGAAAGCATGCCCGATGAATGGAACCTTAGTATCGTATGCCCGATCCTAAAGAAGGGAGACCCTCACAATTGCGCTAATTATAGGGGGATGAGCCTCCTTAACGTCGCTTATAAGATCTTGTCTGCTGTAATATGTGAACGTCTGAAACCCCACGTCAACAACTTGATAGGTTCTTATCAATGTGGTTTTAGACCAGAGAAGTCCACAATAGACCAAATTTTCACATTACGGCAGATCTTGGAAAAAAACCCGAGAACATAATATCGATATTCACCATCTATTTATCGATTTCAAGGCCGCGTATGACAGTATTTACAGAGACGAGCTGTACAGAGCCATGTCTAGTTTCGGCATCCCTGCAAAACTCCTACGACTATGCAAGGTGACTTTGGAGGATTCACGGTGCACCGTCAAGGCCGGTAGAGAGCTCACCGAGACCTTTGATGTCGAAAAAGGCTTTAGGCAAGGCAACAAACTGTTATGCGATTTCTTCAACATCATACTTGAAAAGATTGTAAGAAACTCAAACGTCAGCACCAAAGGAACAATCTTTCAAAAGTCTGTACAATTACTCGCCTACGCAGACGATATTGACGTAATGGGGAGAAAAAAGCGTGATGCACCTATGAGCTTTTGCGAGTATTGAAACAGAAGCGGCAAAAATGGGTTTGATGGTTAATGAGGGCAAAACGAAGTATATGCTGTCATCAAACAGGGACACAGAACATCGACGAATTGGACAAATCGTCACAATAGACAGACATAACTTCGAGGTAGTACAGGACTTCGTCTACCTAGGATCCGCGGTAGACACGGACAACAACATCAGTGCGGAGATCAAACGGAGAATAACTCTTGCCAACCGTTGCTTCTTTGGGTTAAGAAGGCAATTGAGAAACAAAACCCTCCCTTGAAAAACCAAGGTGACCTTGTTTAAGACCCCAGTCCTGCTTTACGGCGCGGAAGCATGGACTTTATCGAAAGCGGATGAGGAAACCCTTGGTCGTTTCGAAAGAAAAATTCTCCGAATGATCTTTGGTCCCGTATGCGAAAACAATGTGTGGAGAAGAAGATACAACAACGAGCTGTATGAGCCGTACCGCGACATGGGCATAGCCAGAAGAGTACGCATCGCGAGGCTACGATGGTTGGGCCATGTAGAGCTGATGGACCCAAACGCTCCGGCTCGTCGGGTTTTCGAAAGCACATTGCAGGGAAATCGCGGAAGGGGAAGACCTCGTCTTATGTGGCGCAATCAAGTGGATGAAGACCTCAACCGACTTGGAGTGCGAAACTGAAGAGAGCTCGCCCGAAATCGAAATCGTTGGTTGAGGCCCAGGCTCACCCCGAACTGTAATGCCCACCTAAGTAGAAACAGTGGCGTAGATAGGGGGGATCAGGGGGATATATCCCCACCCATTGGTATCGATAATTGTTCAACATAACCAGTCATGAATCAAATAAGTTAAGGAAACACACTCTGAAATTTAGTATGTACCTATGTACTTCCTACGTGAATTATTAGAAGAAGTACTCACAGGATTGTACATTTTATACCTACATTCTACGCAGAAAACACAAAGTCAACTTCGTCTGAAAGAAATTATTATTTCGGCAAATCACCTAATCGTTTAAGTTTCTTTTTTATATCGATTTTTCACGACGGGTATGCTGGTGCTTTTAATAGCCTCTGCCGAGCTTTACCTTTGGGCCTGGGGTCCCGTTTTTGAGCCATGAATTTGGCTGTGCTGCTTTTTGCAGCTGGTGTTGCATCACCGCTTTTTGGTGATGGTTTGGCAACGGGAGTTGAGCAGGGAGGGGGGGGAGTTGTTGTTGCATTGCCAGAGGTACCTTTTGGTGAGGAGGGCCTCACGGCTGACTCCTTTGGTAAGGTAGTTGTGGCAATAACAACTGAGGGGGGAGGACCTAGGGTTATTGGAGCTGTCAGCCTGTTTTGTAAATCTGACGTTGGTGAAGGCTGTGGAGCACTATTACCTGTCGTCAGAGTCGTACAGGCTGTCTTGACAGGGGAGTTAGGTGGGGGTTTGGGGCGCCAGTTCTGTGAGTCACTTTAGGATGGCGGAGTTGAACATCGCCAAACCTAAAGTCTATGACTTCTTTTTTGGTTTTCAGTAGAGCCGCGGATTTGTGGTCTACTGAAAAGGTAAGAATGGAGGCTGCACTTTTGGCCTCTCTTCTTATGATTCTCCATTCAGGAACGGGGAGACCCTCATTCTGGACCTTGATTGCCGTGAGAATCTGCTCGTTCGTGCAGGTGGGGCCAACGGGGAAATGACCCACCAGAATTTGGTTTTTGGGAATTTCTTCCTCTTCAACCGCCTTCAGTGAGGCATTCTCCCAAGGCTTTATTTTTGGTATTTCACCTTTTAGCCAATCAGCCGTGACCCTATTTTTGCAGTTGAAGACAAGCCATCCTGGTCTGAAATTGGTGCCAAAGAATTTGGGCCTGATATCCCCTGATGTCTTTTGGCTGCAAATCAAACCAAAGATGGTGTCTTGCACTACTGTCATTTGGTCAGTGTTAAGTAGCGTTTCCGGGAAGTCTGAGGCAAGGATACCTATTTTGTAACTCTCCAGCGCTTGCTTAAAATTTTGTAGCTCTAATTTTTGTTGATTTGGAGGCGGATTTGATGCGGAAGGCACATCAACAGACCTCTGCTTGTGAGCAATGTTGGGTTTTGATATTTTGGCACGATTTGTGTCCCTAGGGAAGGATTCAGAGCGATTCCTTTTTTCTCCCTTTGGAACAGCCGTTCTGGCTCTTTCCCTGGCTTCGGCTTCGTTAAGGCCGCTAGCAAGAAGGAATTTAAAGCGTTTGCGAGCAGCTCCACTAAGCTTGACGCGCGCTTTTTGTGTTGTTTTGATCGTTTGATCAGTGTGTGTTGAAGGGGCAGCCTCGTCAAGAAGTTTCGCCTCCTCCAAAGAACCAATAGGTGGAAGGTCGTCAAGACCTGTCTCCATTGGAGTGGATGCACTTAGAGCAGCATCACTCTCTTTAAAGTTTATATTTAGATTTTCAATTTTGTACCCACGAGTAATAGGGAAAGGAGGTCACCATTGGCAGAGCCCTATGCCAACGTAAAGGACTTATAATTAAAACTGGATTTGCCTAGGTATCCAGAGTTCGCAACTAGCGACTAAGATCTCCTTAGCCATTCAGCCCTCGGCGTCGCTGTTCAACCACTGGCTTGAGGATTGTTTATCGACCTTTACTGGTCTAGATCCGTTATGTTCGGTTATTGCGTAAGAAAGTTGCAGTGGCACCTCGAGCAGGATGTTATTTGCTAACGCATAACGGTCTTGAAAAGGGAGAGGCTAGAGTTTCATGGAATACCAGACTTTTATTGCGCTTCACCTATTCCTGGGTCTAATGACCCTGGTTTTAATGTTAGTTATAGTATGAACAAATATATATTATCTTTAAGCGGGGAATACACGATACAATTATCGTATGCGACTTGGATCGCATACGATCGAGTTTGGTTTTGAGTTCAAGGCATTCGACACTGCGACATCGGTACAGCGGTTCACTCCATGCACGCACACGATACAATCTACCATGCGATGTACGATTATCGGTACGATAATTGTATCATATATTTCCCGCTTTAGGCCGAAAGGCATTAGCATAAAGCTATTGAATAATTTAGAGTACCCGTCTGGGGTCAGTAAGTTAATTAAGTTACATATATAAGCAATAAGCTAGTTTAACCAATTTTAATAGCATGTAAGTAGTTTTAAGAAGAAGTAAAAATTAATTCAAAACTGAGTAAGCAGATCAGCGGCCAAATTTTGTGCTGTGGGCATTTTGTAGCATAATTTCTTAACACTTTTTATACCAAACAAAACAACGAAATAACAAAATGGTGGAAAAACAGATTACATGCATATGACAGTTCAATCGTCGAAGAGACCAGGCGTAAGGCTCCTAGATTGGCACTGTGCATTTCTACGTTTGAAACTTTGGTGGCGCTTTGCATTTTGCTGAACTATACCTACACTTTAAAAAAAATGCAAAGCGCCACCATGCAGTTGTGGTCAGTCATATTGAACCAACTGTGGACAATACCTATATGCTAAAAAGAAGTAAAGTCTACCTATCACATACCCACTCTTTCAAATCGACCCAGCTGATGAAATAATAAATCTTGCGCACGCCAACTGCCAAAAGCCGACAACCACGCGTAAAAAAAAGAAGAAATTTCCGAGTTCGCGGATGCGGCAATCTCCTTCTAAATTAAAGTTAACGCAAATAAAACAATGAACATTAAAATAAACCATGTAAGTATCTGACATCTCTCAGCACAGCACACACCATCCTCTTCAACCAGTAAAAAAAAAAAAAAACAAATTAATCTCACATACAAAACATTTACGAATCCAAACTATTTTTACAAAATTCTCGTGTCGCCCGTTGCCGTTCGTCGTAATGTCATCTCATTGGAAGGCGCACGCTTAAAGAAAATCTTCCTCGACATCAGAGACATCAGGGAAAAAATCCAACGACAAGAACAGATCGAGAATCGAGTAAATAAAAATAGATTACTCGATCTTTTCTCAGTAGTCAGTAGTCAGTACAGTACCTATAGCTACTTTCTCACAGCACAGCACAGAATAAATGTCGTTCTTCGCCCGGACGGATGGATGTATCTCTCACTCTAATCTTTTCATCCCGCGCAATTGACAAAAAGAAACTAAAAAAAAAAATGATCCTGCGCTGCGCCATCCCCATCTCATCACAGTCGTGGAAGTTTTGTTTTTAGTGCTACACGCGTTCACCGAGCTCGAGTATTTTACTTTCCGATCGCTCGCCAAGTTTTTGTTTTATTTCATAATTTTCTTCATAAAAAAAAACTTTTATCTGCACCCTTGCATTCTTGCAGAACCTGCCTTAACGGTAAAGAGCCTTGTATCGTGTTTATAAGAAAGATTTGCATTGTTTACTTATCAATTTATCCGTTGATCTGTTTTGATAACGAGGACCATCTTTAAGAACTTAATTAAATCAGTGCCTTCGAGTGAATGAACGTTGATACTTCTTTGCGTTATTTTTTTTAGTGGTAAATTAACGTGACGTGCATTTTTATTTTTTGTGTATAAAATCTGTGCGTGTGTGCAATTGTAAGTGAAATAGCGTTTTTGAGAAGAACCAATATCTACATAATACCTACCTACTTTCTATCTGTGGATATACGTATGCATATTTATATATAAATACATCTTATAGCCATCATCGATGATTTATGAGTTCGAATTTTAATAGCGGAGAACGAATAATTTTTGGCACAATCTTGAAGTGGCCTGTTATTGGTATGAATTCAGCAATTATTGTAAACTAACCTACGTGCGTCGTAGACAATCTGCATTGCCCCGAATATAAACGTCACTGTGATCTGTGAAGCGGTGTCATAACATGCTTAATGTGAGTAGGTAGGTATGTTCTGTTATGGTTATGGTTTATATTATTAAACTAACGTTTGGAAGACGTACATTTACATACATTTCCCATGGCAAACTTTCAAATGTGTTTGTTTGTTCGTTTGCACGGAAGCTGGGAGAACACTACTCTTTTTCTCAATTAAATTAAAATTAAATAACGAATGGCCTTATGATGACGGAGGAAAGAAAATATGCACGCGGTTGTATTATTCCGAAAGTCGCCGTTTTGTTTTATGCCGGGCGACACGTTCGATTTAAAGCATTTGGTGGGTTGGAGTGGCGTCAAAGTTTCGTGGAGGTGTAGAAACAACGGTTTGTAAATTTTGTGGTCACCTCGTCAGTCTGCAAAACTCAATGCGAATGGTATCTGAGAAGGACCTTATATCTGTTCAGATACTTTTGATTTTCGAAGAGCGAAGTTCGGTGTGTCTCTGAAGAACCAAATAGGGTCGATAGCCTTACCAGCTTCTGATAGTTAGTTATAGTTTATAGAATCTTTATTTGTAACCATCAAATTAAATAATATTTTACAATGATTGGTTATACCTAAAGATTTATTTGGTTTGGCCTAGGGCCGTCTAACAGATTGACATTTGCTTTTATTTTTTATTCTTTTATAATTTTTATATCTATTACAATTTCCATACCATTAACTAAAAATCACAGGTTCCCGCATTTTCAGCGACTGTCCCAGAATGAATTTCTCAGTAAGTCTGGGCAGTCACTCGTCCATTTTCCAAGCTGAATTCTTTGCCATTAACGAATGTTCGAGAATAATATGTTAATCGAACACGAAAAACAAAACAATATTCATTTTTTCAGACAGCCAAGCTGCAGTAAAGGCGTTAAGCTCACCTGCATAAGATCCAAACTAGTCCAAGAGACAGTCATGTCGCTCTCTGAACTAGCAAGGAAAAACACTGTAATCCTCCATTGGATCCCAGCACACAAAGACTATGATGGTAACGAGGAGGCAGACATCTTAGCTAAAGACGGCGCATCTAAACCATTCGTCGGTCCTGAACCCTTCTGCGGTGTAAATAAAAGCACCTACAAACATACTGCCAAGAACATCCTACTAGAGGAATCTAATAAGGCTTGGAGTTACTCATCTGGTCAAATATGTTCAAAACTCTTTTTGCCAGAATATACTGAAAAAACATCAAAATTCCTACTGAACCTCATAGGAAAACCCTAAAAATCTGCACAGGACTACTAACCGGTCACTGTTCTTTAAAGAAACATTGTTAAGCAAACCGACCAACAATGCTTTCACACGCACCTTATATTTTAATGCTGACACGATGGGAAATGATGGATTTATCATTTCCCAAATTCATTAATTATTCCGATTCCCACACCTTTCATATAACATACCATTCCTATTACCAACCAACTTCCCCAGCAGCGTGAGGCCAGACGAAATGTGATCTTCTATAAAAGTTCAATGTTTTGCCTCACGCGCTGACATTCGATTTCATTTATGTTGACTAGCCACCTTTTGTGCTTTGGCTTTTGCGATCTCTTTGGCTAGTCAACCAGTCACTCAGTATTGTACTTCACTATTAGTAAGATCATTTTTGTGTAAAATAAACATTTTTATTTAATTGAACATTTGTTGTGAGTTATTTAATTGAACAAACATCTTCACCAAATGAGGCTGGTAACGGACCCTATCTGTAGACTATGCCTCGAAAATGAAGAAACATCTCTGCACATCATTACAGAATGTCCAGCACTTTTCCGCCTTAGAAAGCAAATACTTGATTATGAGATTATCCCCCTAGATAAACTCAAACTCATTCACCCACAGAAGATTGCTAACTTCTGGTTCAATTCAGGAGCAGAGGAACTGTCCTGAAACCTCACATGGGCTGGCACAATAGGTTTCACTCAGACACCGCAGTGCCCGGAGCTGAGCAAGCTCTACCCGTCAATCTAAATCTAGAATCTAAATCTACTGTATAGTTATATAAAACTTACCAGCCTAAATCGCCATTCAAAATACTAAAGCTTAGTGTACACGATTGGTAGGTCTGTCAATCATTGTCAGATCTGCAAACGTCTGACAATGTGTGCAAATGAGCTGACATTGAGGGTGAAAATTGAATTTGTGTGTACACGGTTTACAGAAATCTACAAATATCTGCAAGTTTATTGCCAGCTATTTGGCTAACAATGTCGAGAAACTAATTTGGGCAAATAGCTGGCAATAGATTTGCAGATATTTGTAGATTTCTGCAAACCGTGTACACACAAATTCAATTTGTGGATCTGCAAATTCATTTTCAGTTCATTGTCACATCGCATCTGTCAAAAAAATTTTAAAGCTAAAAGTGAAATATCAAAAAACAATAGAAATTAACACATTTTCTATAAAAAACAAAAATCACCTTTAAATTTTCGATGAGTTTTCTAGTTGACAATCCAATAATTGTAGAGACAATCCAAGTGTTTTTTTCTTCCTTGTAATCCTTGCCAAATTTGTCTGCCAATGAATAAATTTGCAAATGTTCTTCAAACTGGGTCTGCAAATTTATTTATTGCCAGACATTTGCAGAAACGTCAGAAAATGAACAAAATTTGTGTACACACGATTGCCACATCTGCAAATTAATTTGTCTTCAAAATGATTGATGAAAATAATTTGGTGTGTACACGGTTGTCAGCTTGCGTGTACACGATTGCCAGGTATCTGCTAATAATATGGCAGATATTTGTTTACAAATTAGCAGCCAAATAGTTTTTCTGCAAATTAATTTGGTGTGTACACGATTGTCAGCCATTCAAGACAAATTTTTCACTGACAGATCTGGCAATATTTGCAGACCAGGCAATCGTGTACACTTAGCTTAAGGACTTCGTTCATATCTATCAAAGTTCTGCCAAAGTGACGCACTCGGAATTCTCTTAGAACTGGGCATCTTCCGATAAAATGAAATACATCTTCTCTCTCCTTAAAATTACAGAGATCGCACAAAATTGACAGTTCTGTTCGATGTGGAATATAATTCGATTTAAGTGTTTCACCTCGAATTTTAAATATAAGGCTTTTCATGTTAAGAGTAAATCGGGTTAGGAAGTATGTTATTCTCTTGCAGATTTAAATTTAACTGGCTGTAAATCATCTTGTGCTGAGAAGATTGCGCTTCCAACATACATGTATCAAATATTAAGCGGCTCGCTCCTTTTAATACGAGTATGTTCTGAAAACAGCATCTCAAGTCACTCGCGTTAATATCCGCATGCACGAGGACGTTTACACCGAATTGAGCTCCTAACTCTTCCCATTTTCTCACAAGATGTCCTTTTGTTTGAATTATCCTCTTGAGAACGAGCTTGGATAGTCTTCCTTCTTCCATTTCCATCACTTTCAATACATAATCAAAATGTAATTTGAGAACATTCAAAAACAGTGTAGGTACTGTAGTTTCCACTTGCAACATGTAATTAGGTGTATTCGTCGGCAATCGAAAAATCCGTTTAATAAAATATCTTAAAAAGCTTTCCACTGCTTCATATTTGGAATCTCTCCAGACTTGCGCACCGTACAGCAAAATAGAAGCTGCAGTCGCTCGAAACAGCTTAATATCATCAATGGTGCATTGATGCATTCCAAACTGCTGAAATTACTCTTTTCGCCTCCGATAACTTCAACTGAAAGTGATTTTTCATATTTAGATTAGGGGTAACCAACTTGATTTTTCCAAGTTAACTGATAGATTCCAAAAGGTCGCAGTAGTTTTCAAGTCGGTTAATCATTCGTTGCATGCCCTCTATAGATTCTGCCAAAATTACAATGTCATCAGCGAGTACGAGAAAAGGTATCCGCCTTCTTCCAAAGTCAATTCCTCCTCCAACTGCTTCAACAATATCATTAGAAAATAAAATAAATAGTAAGGTGCTCAAAACGCAACCTTCCGAGATGTTTTCGCCATCCCAAACATACGTTAAGTTGTTTTCATACATCGCTTTCAGTATATATTTATGGTTTTGCTTGAGATTCCATACTTATAAAAAGGGCTTCGTGCAACGGAATCAAATGCTGCGCAAAAATCGACAAAGAAAGAATAGAGCTTTTTCTTCCCTCTTTTATAACTTTCTGCAATATTGATCAACGAGAATAATAATTAGTCTGTAGTTTAGCGGTTCCTTCAAAAACCAGCTTGTAACTCGTTCAGTATTCTTTTATTTTCGACCCACTCTGTCAATCTATTGAATATCAGGGTGCTAAAAATCTTCAATGAACTATTCAAAAATGAAATACCCCCGTAATTCTCTGGATTGTCTAGAGCTCCCTTTTTATGTAGAGGATATATAATAGCTCTTTTAAAATCAAGGGGAAGGGGATATATTAAACTCTTTCGTCAGAGCTGACAAAAACTCATTGGTACAGTTTTTGTAGAATTCTATTGGAATTCGGTCATCTCCTGATGCCTTTCCTGCCTTCGCCGTCTCAATAACACTAACCACTTCCAACGATGTAAAAGGTGAACCAAGAATCTCATCTTTGAAGAACGGTGCTGCATACTGTGGTAGCGGAGAGAATCGCGGTGTGTTGAGTAGGTGTTCAAAATAACTTCTTAACTCAGCTGCTTGCAGAGAGGATCCTATCCTGTTAGTTCCACTGTTTATAGTTTTAACTGCTTTCCAAAAGTCTGCGGAAGATCTTGAACTGTTGACGATATCTAACTGTTGTAACTCATATTGCCTCTTTTTCGAAAAACAGAGCTGTTGGAAGTCCTTACTTGTAATTGCATACATATTCTTGAAAACATCAGGGTTGTATTTTCTTAAAAGCCTTAAAAATGTAAAACACTTTTTTCTTGCTTTATAACATTCTGCATCAAACCATATTTGCCTTAATTGCCTTGATAGATCCTTACGTCTCGCTACACTGCTTACAGGAACTGAGTACTTAATAATTTCAATAAGATTTTCCATGTGAAGTGGATTGTTTCGTGCTATTCTCTTCCCAAGTTCCTCGTTCAAATTCTTTTGGTACACGGATTGAAAACTATTTTTCCAAAGCAACCTAGGGAGATGTGACAGGCAATTTGAATGAGTAGACCCAGCTTCTGATAGTGTTGACATTACAGTGAAATGTGTTCACTTAAAATAAATAAATAAATAAATAGGGTCGCATTTCTCACAACCATTGCCTTGTGGGGGACCAACTATTTTTTGACGATTGCTAACGGAGGCGGCGGGTTGAGAAAGCGCTTTTCGTAGTAATGAATTTACTATCGTATGACTTTCCATATCTTCGCGAAAGACGATATCTATGCAAAAACATTTTTGTTTCCGTTGGGATTCGAACCATGAACCTCCCGGTTGACAGGCAGACATGCTAACCATCAGGCCGCGGGTACCACAATGTTTTTACTTGATCTTGAAAAATTCTATAAGTAAAATATTCCTCAAAAAAAATTTTAAAACTGCAGCTTTAGTCAATTTTGGTATACAAAAAAGCTAAAGATTCTGCGAAACAAGAGGAATAGAGCCAACATTGAAACTTATTCTACAATCGGCCTCCATGCCATGTGAAGCGCTTTTCACATAGCCGTTCAGAATCGATATAAAACTGTTGGTCCTTGAAACGCATTAGACCTCAAGATTTCCCCTATCTAGAAGCGGCCACCATTCCTATATTAGTGTTTTTTTTTTTAAGTGAAAACTTCTTTAGGCGCGTTTGGCACTTTTGCGATGGGGGTAAATCAATGAATTCGCGACCGACACCATTTTTTGTTTGGCTAATCGTAATTCGTATGTAAAGTCGCTTTTTACAACAAATTAGAAGAGATCAACAGCTCATTAGTGCAGTCAATGGGCGGGTTCAAGACAAATTTTGAAAGTTCGAAGAGATCTGTCAGTCCATGAACGACTATCTGAACTTTTTTTTTTTCTTAAAGTGGTACTGTGATTCACCTCTCGATTCTACATAGTTAGTAGTAAAATTAATTGTAAAAACACAGATTTTTCAGTCTAAAGTTGAACAATTTGACTTCCAAGTTGAGCAGTTTTAAAATTACATTCATTTTACTTAATTTTGTTAAAAAATGAAAATCGTGTGCCTTCAAAAATGTATTTTCTTTGTTGATAAACTCACTATTGAAATTAATTTACAAAACAGATAATCCAAACACCAATAATTATCAATTTCAATTCAACAAATAAGCAAAAACTTGTAGAACAAAAAACTAACCCAAGAACACCGAGTAAAGTTCGATTGGCATGTAAGTTGTTTTCCTTGTTTTGACAAGTAAAATCTTAAGTTCAGATTTTCAGCCAAGATTTTCCATCTGAAAATCTATGTTCGAAAATCTGAAAATCTAAATGTCATCTGAATTGTCATCTGAAAATCTGGAACTTTTTACTAGGGAAAAGTGACAGAATCTTAAGTTAAGATTTTCGAAGATAGTTCCCAGGAACGCGGCCAATGAAGCATTTTAGGTCCGAATTTTTTTACTGTGAACCGATTTGCATGAAATTTTGGAATTAGGCTCATCTTACCCTTAAATTCAAAAGTGAAAACGATTTGCACACCGCCACCACCCTGGGGGTGGTTGCCACCCCTTCTCGGGGGTGAATTTTTTTTTTGAAATAACCTCGGATATCGATAGAAGGCCTAATTTTAAGCAAAAAAACAAATATAAAGTTTTTTGTTAAGTCAAATACTTTTCGAGTTATTGGCAATTGAAAATTCGCAATTTGTTCACGTTTTTTATCTATTTATTGCAAATATCTCCAAAACTATGCGTTTTATCGAAAATTTTATAAAGAACAAAATTGTAGCAGGTAAAACAATGAACAATTTGGTTTTTTATAAAGTATTCTAAGAACAATATTAAGCTAGATATTAAAGGTCAAAACCATTTTTTATTTTGTCTGAAATTTAATGGTTGTAGTCAATGCCATTTAGCGGCGAGCAGATGCATTTTATGCATTCTAATACAAGAGGATGTTTTGTAGTGCTTGAAATAAGCTTTAAAATGAGCACTATTAAAAGTCTTTTGCACGTAAAATAAGTGAGCTGTAGTGCAAATAAAGAGAGCATCTAATGCTTTTTTCTTTTAAATCAATGAGTTTTTGGACCATAACTCCTTCAATTTTTAATCTATCACAATTTGTAAGAAACCATTGTAAAGGTAATTAAGAGAGCTAAAACAACCTTGATTGCAACATATAGTAAACAATTTTTTGCTTTAACGGTGAAGGGTTAAAGGACTTAAGAGAGGCTGTGATTGCGCTGCCACGCGCTCTTTAAACAATCATATCTCCGTCAATTTTTGTTTGACAGAAAAAACTAAAAAACCAAATTGTTTGTCAAAAAAAACCAACATTTTTTATTCTCACACTATTATACGTATCTGTCGTCATTTTTGAGATATTATGAAAAAAAGTAGGGTTTTTAAAAATTTGAAAATTTGTTGTTTTTTTTTTAATCGTGACTTTTTTGAAAAATATGTGTCCAAAAGCAGCCAAACTGATACTATCTATCAAACTCTTCATAACAAACTTAATTTTAGGCGGAATACGATTAAATTTAATTTTGGTGGAAATGGCACTTATGAAAGCCATTGATTTATAAGAAAAAAGCATTAGATGCTCTCTTTATTTGCACTACAGCTCACTTATTTTACGTGCAAAAGACTTTTAATAGTGCTCATTTTAAAGCTTATTTCAAGCACTACAAAACATTCTCTTGTATTAGAATGCATAAAATGCATCTGCTCGCCGCTAAATGGCATTGACTACAACCATTAAATTTCAGACAAAATAAAAAATGGTTTTGATCTTTAATATCTAGCTTAATATTGTTCTTAGAATATTTTATAAAAAACCAAATTGTTCATTGTTTTACCTGCTACAATTTTGTTCTTTATAAAATTTTCGATAAAACGTATAGTTTTGGAGATATTTGCAATAAATAGATAAAAAACGTGAACAAATTGCGAATTTTCAATTGCCAATAACTCGAAAAGTATTGGACTTAACAAAAAACTTTATATTTGTTTTTTTGCTTAAAATTAGGCCTTCTATCGATATCCGAGGTTATTTCAAAAAAAAAAAATTCACCCCCGAGAAGGGGTGGCAACCACCCCCAGGGTGGTGGCGGTGTGCAAATCATTTTCACTTTTGAATTTAAGGGTAAGATGAGCCTAATTCCAAAATTTCATGCAAATCGGTTCACAGTAAAAAAATTCGGAGGTTGGGCCCTATTTTTCGCTTCATTGACTGCACTACATCGCGATGA
Source organism: Melanostoma scalare (assembly GCA_949752695.1). Classification (NCBI taxonomy): domain Eukaryota; kingdom Metazoa; phylum Arthropoda; class Insecta; order Diptera; family Syrphidae; genus Melanostoma; species Melanostoma scalare. The sequence goes on from OX456986.1 coordinate 58,457,344, forward strand.
TTTATCGATGGAATTGAAGCGGTTGCATGAAAATAGCTTGAAAACCATTACTCAATAGACACTATCGCTAAGAGAATTAACGTCTTAATTTTAACAGAGATTCACATGGGTGAAGAAGAAATATATGATATTCCTGATTTCAATTTAGTTGCAAGTTTCAGAAGGCACGATCGTCCAGCAGCAGGAGTAGCTATCTATAAATGGTTGTCAGATACAACTGCCATTTTTTGTGCAAATCATATGAATTTGCATACGAGGTACACTAGTATGTCTAGTACTATTTTGATATCGGCAATCTATCTGTTTGTCGTTGCAACTGTGAAAATGAACAGCAAGTTATAATAGTTGGCGTTTATATTTCACCGAATACGTTTTTAAGTGTAATACGACAGATTTTATATAAAAATTTATTTATTTATTCTGAATACGCTTCTGCACACCTTCACGGCAAAATTGGGGAGAGGTTTGATGATTTGCCAATGATTTTGAATGGTGACTTTAAACATCAACTCCGCCGATGCTACAAATTTTAATTTTTAAAAGAAGAATATAATTTAACAATGACGAATGACCGCAGCCTTAGTACAACGAAATATAAATCGACAGTTGGTGCAGTCTTTGCGATATATTTAAATAGATTCGAGTCAAAATTTTTCGTTTCCTATTTTAGTTACCATAGGCCTATTACTTCATTATTAGAATACTGTAACGTGCGCTTAGTTCGCAAAAATAAAACTTCACTTTTCAATTTATTTCTACCACTTTTATTCAGTATCAATACTTTATTCGAACTCAACTCGACTTTTGGACTATCACTTGTTCACAACAATTCACTCTTAACTTTATCACTCTATAATCAGAACTGACTGCTCGTTGCGTCAGCGGTCCTATTTATATAGAACAACACTCATCTAGAGCGTTCCAGTTTCTTCTCCATGGTTTCCACATTTGCTGTCAAAAATCTCTACACTCACACACACTGGCTTACAAGCAATGCCTGTCATTTTATACCATTCCATTATAGTGTTGCCAGTTGTGTTTTCGGTTGAACCTTTTCGATTAGGAAATTGGTATAAATGTTGGGTGTTCATTACAATACGATGATTGCATGAGATGATAATGGAAAAGCTGAAAATGTGAATGAAAACTCATAAGTTTCATTGATGTTCTTCCAAATGTACATGTACATAATATATTATAAAACATTGAATAAAATTTTGCCACTATTTATCTATTTTTATTACAAGCACTAAGAAGAAACATTTCAATGAAAAAATTTTCCTGCACATTAAAATATTTACTGAAAATTCAATTCTGTTTTCACTTCTGTCGGCACTCCCGGAGTGCTTCTTTTTGTTTTTTTTTTTTTTATCAAAGCTAGCCCCTCAAAACTTTCTACTCCAGCTTACCGCAGTCAACTCTTAACAAGCTCTTTGACTAGACATTGACGCCAGCCCGACAAAAACAGAACCGGTTCACGAGTAAGCGAAACATTCCAGATATACCTCCATACCAACCATAAATGGTTAAACAATTCACTTATCTGGTATGATAAAATATCTCGGAATTGTTTTCGATTCTAAACTCACCTGAAAATAAAATTTAAAAGAAAAAAAAAAAGATATGTGCAAACAGCCTTCTGCACTTGCAATAGAACTTTTCGGGAAAAATGTGGACGTATAGTCCCATAAACGTTCACTGGATATGCACATCCATAATAAGACCAATCCCTACATACGCCGCGCCGCCGTCGGTTTGATATGGTTGCTATCATTAGAGAAGTCGTCAAAATCAAGAATATGACCAAAATCCAAAGACTTGCATACATTAACTCAATCAGAGCCATGCAGCTCTGTAAACTTTCCTACCACGCTTCCCTAGAGTAGTAGTAGTAATAGTGTGTGATTTTATTTAACAAAATTTGTTTTTTTTTTTACAATTTCACAATTATGGCATGGCTTTTGCCGTCAGCCAGAAAAAAAGAATATAAACAAAACAAATAAATAAATATGTAAGTCGATAGTATAACATTATGTAGGATTTTAACATTTTCAAGATAAGTTGAATTAATAAATAGGCAAATAAGTCTTTGTGTGAGTGGTACCCGTGGTGCGATGGATAGCATGTCCGACTGTTAATCCAGAGGTTCGAGTTCGAATCCCAACAGAGGAAAAAGTGTTTTTTCCACGGGTATCGCCTTTCGCGAGGAATTGGCAAGTCCTCCGTTAGTATTCATTGCCATGAAAAGCGCTTTCTCGATTAGCCGTTCGGAACCGGCAGAAAATTGTAGGTCCCCTCCATTTCCTCACAAGGCATGGTTGTGAGAAATGCGCTAGGCCCAAGGGCTCCCCGCTCTGTTGCGCCAACCTATTTATTTAAATAAGTCTTTGATTCGTTCATAATCTTAAGGAGGTGTTTTGATTGGTTGTTGTACAGAAGGTAGGATTAAAATGCTTCATTCAGGATTTGGTAGCGGTATCTCAGCGCTGTTTTTATGTAACTGCTTAATATGTTCCAATCCGGTCCATTTAGGATTTCCTTGATCTCATCTATATCTAGTTAATAAGTTTTTTCTCAGAGTTATCTTCTGATTCCAGCAAGAACTGGGCACGTACCGTTCCTAGGAAGTGGAACACATCTTCTCTAACTCGGTGGTTACAGAGAGTACAGTCTGTGTTTTCCTCTGAGCTATACGGTCGATAATTAAGGTGCAGTAACTCTCCTCTCGTTTTGAATGCAGTTGAAATAGTCTCTAGGTTATAGCAATCATCAAAATAATTGTTTGATCCAAGATTGTGTTGTAGGCATTTGTACATACTTCGAGTCTAGCTCCGGTTCGCCAAAACCGTAAATTTAGAGAAGCTGTCCTGTTCAATCTTGGCTAGCAGCACCTCAAAGCTACGTTTTCAAGTCTCCGTCCCGGTTTCCAGTAACTGTACATTGTAAGTCCGCTCTCAAGTGACGACTCAGTAAAGAACTGAGATTTATGGCTGAGTAGATGCCTTGCAATGGTTCCAGGAAGACGATGATGAGGGGAAAGCTCAGTAACTTTTAAAATATAAATGAGGTGCATCTTGAGTGAAAATATATACAACGGCGAACGGCCTACGTATATGTTACACCAATCTCCAGGTGTAACATATACGTAGGCGTGTTTTCCGGGAGCCAGAAAATTTTTTTTATAAAGAACCTTAACAACTTTTCTACTTCTTCATATTGGACGAACCCCCAAACCTGGCAAGCATAACACACTATCGACCTCATTACGGCTTCGAAAAGTTTATATTTGGCACTCGGAGCCACATATTTTTTACCAAGTACAGCCTTCTAGCTGCAATTTATGGCCTTTTTTGATTCTATCAGTTTAGCGCTCAGGTGTTTTTTAAACGACAGCTGCGGTATTATGATAACTCCAAGGTACTTGTACTCCTTTACAACCTCCTGGTCCAGATGTTCCCGATTCCACTTCTCATTTCCATCGTATCTGCCTGTTCCATTTCGGAAAATCATAACTTTTGATTTGTTGGTATTCAGCGTTAGGCTCCACAGGTGACAGTAAGATTGAAACTTGTTGATCATTATTTGTAGCTTTTCTGCAGATTCTGATAATATGACGATATCGTCAGCATGCATCAAAGCCTTCACGTTGGTGCCAGCAATATTGATACCACCTAGTAGAACTGATGTCAAATCATCAAGGAACAGGGAAAACAAAAGCGGACTTAATAGACAGCCTTGCCTAACTCCAGACGTTGTTTGAAACCAAGTAGATCCTTCATTCCCGTCCCATACCGCCGTCTTGTTGTTTTTGTAGAGGCATTTTATTGCATTTAGCATTTTGGAGGATATTCCTAGGCAACTGAGCTTGTAGAAAAGTGCTTCCCTGTTGATTGAGTCAATAGCCGCTTTGAAGTCAACGAAAAAAGCATATAATTTCTTTCTCTCATCCAAATATGATTTACCGTTGCATGTTAGTGGAAAAATATGGTCAACAGTTGAGTAAACTTTCCTAAAACCCGCTTAAAACTCGCTCAGTAAATCATTATTTTCTACTCAGTTTGTGAGCCTGTGCAGAAGTACACCAGTGAATATTTTCATAACAGAGTTCAGAAACGAAATTCCTCGGTAGTTGTTTGGGTTTGGGTCTTCGACATCGCCCTTTTTGTAGATTGGAAGGATAATATTTTTTTGAAAGCTTTCTGGTACTTCTCCTTTATCCAATATGTAGTTGAAAGCATCTGTAATTTTTCTGATTAAGTTCATCGTGGCATATTTCAAAAACTCATACGGCACACGGTCTTCGCCTGGAGCTTTGTTGAGATTGCATCGGTCAATTGCGTCTATGACTTCTTGAACGGTGAAAGTGTGATCAAGATTTTCGATTTCCAGATGCGGCGAAGCATAGAGCATTAACTGGTTGGAGTTTATCGGTGTATTTAGTAAATTTTTGAAGTGTTCTGCTAAGATGTTTATGTCGATTTTAATGTTTTGAACAAAGGGTATGCCATTGAGAGAGCGAGCTAATTTCCAGAAGGTACTGCTTCTGCTGTCATTTACTTGAGATAATTTGCGCATTAAGTCGGCGTACCTCACAGGCGGATCACTAGTGTGAAGCAGAAATTTGGGAGAGTTGTGATCGCTTCAAGATCACTACTCGTAACGCCGGAAATGGAAAGAAGAAGAATTTGCGCATTAAGTCAAGTGAGTACTTGTTTTGTTTTTCGCTGCAAATAATTTTGAAAGCCTTATTAGCGTCTTGGTACATATTTTTTGCTAGTCTTAGAAAGCCGAAAGATCTTTTCCTTGCTGTTTCACATTCTCTATCAATACATGGTTCTTTCCACTTCCGATTTTGAACATATTGAAAGGACTGAGCTGCCTGTGTTATGCAAGATATCAGGATATCTGTGTTGCATCACGCTTCCGTAGATCTTTCCGCAAAAATGGCTCACTGTGGCTCAAACAATGTAAGAATGGAAAAGCCGGCTCTTCAGGTCACAGAACCATAATGAATTCTACTGATGAAGGCATTCAAACATCCCGACAAGGGAATGCTGTGAAGAAAACAGGGTTAGAAAAACAAAATGGACATGGACGAAGGGGTAGGATCAGACATCTGCTTAAATTATTCGCCCTTAAAAAGAATAAGACTTTTGTACTATTCTCCAAACAGAAGTATTTGCAGTCTGTGAAATTGAAACACATCTCGCTACTCAACAAGTGATCAGCATAAATATAGACATCTTCATAGACAGCCAGGTGGCCATAACATCCATAATCACAAAATCCAAATGAGAAGAAAGCTGTCGCAGGAATTTAAGACTGCTGCAGCACAGTGAACACCGTTTCATAAATTTGGGTATGAGGACACCGTGTCAAAATCGGGTCATCCCTCGAATCCAGCAACATCAATACCTCTATACTCAAGCCACTGAACGAAGAACCAGTTAGCTCTTGGGTGACCGCGAATCAGTTTGATAATGAAATTATCGACTTTGGTTTTCTGTGCAACCAAAGACAGAGGCACACTGTCTCTCAAACGGAAGCATCCAAAAAGCGGCTCGTGTTAGCTGGTATAACACGAACTCATTTAAGATCAATGGCCTGATATTTGCGACTTATTACCCCAATATATGATGCGCGTGTCCGTGGATCTGTTCCACCGGAAACTTTGCTCTTTTTTGACATGGAAGGCTTGATTTCGATTGATTGGCAGTGCCACTAATCTACCACGTCTGCCATTAATCCATAGCGAGGGTGTTTTTTTTTATAGCCAAAAGGAACTTTTTGAAATAATCTCCAAGGCAGATGAACCGCTAAGGTCTGAGTTAATAAGCGAAGTTACTTTTATCTATTGACAAATATACATCCGCCTCATCTATCTTTGTGATGCAAATTATTCCCGCCCCGATAATGAACTTAACCTCATTCCAACCATCTTCAAATTGAGAGGAGAACTGATACGACATTACTAAAGACCGCACAGAGAGGGCCTACATATCTATCATAGACTTTGTAATCTGAATGAACGTACGTGTTTCTTGTCTGAGGCCAACCAATTGTAGATTTCGTTGCATTTGTCTATACCAAAAGTGTTACCACTTTTGGGAATTACATTTCTGCTCAAATAAAGGACTTGAATTATAGGCATGTCCAGACCAGAAAATGGGCAACAAAAGTACTGAGTATTTTTTGGACTATTACGGTACTCACTACCTTCTAAGACCTTAACCCAAGTGCAGGGATGTAGGATCTTCACTTATCTACGAAGGCTCCATCGTCAGATAAGAATAGTTGGTGTACTTTGGTTTTCTGTACTTTATCTTCCAGTAAGTAGTCAAGGACTGTAATAAAGAGCAAAGGTATACACGTACGTGAACCTTCGTCATTTGATCATCTGTTTACAGTCCTAGAGGGCTACCCATATTGCATCTCGTGGTTGTCGATCGAACTCTTTTTCGAAGTCAACCAGCACCACATGCAAATCCTCTAAGGAATCAGGAATCACGATGTTTTTCCATCTGGATCCATATGCTTTAGACTGCATCTGTTATTGGCTTGTCTGCGAGAAACCCGCATTGGTTATCAGATAGCTTTATTATTTCTCGCAGCCGGCTCAATGATCTTCAAAGTAAAGTGTGGAACATCATTGCTCGAACGGTAGTTGTCACAATTTCGTGTATCTCCCTTCCCTTTGTACATTGGTAAAAGTTCACTCTCTCTCCATTGCTAAGGTATACTATAACCTCCTATAAACTTGGATTTTCGACTTTTTTTTGCCGGTAAGTAAGAAATTGTAAAAAAAGGTACAGTGAATCGAACTATCTTTATATCTATCTACACATAAATATCTTCTATATATCTATAAGATTTAGTCATCTTGTCATTTTATATTTTAAGTGGTGAAACAATTTGCAATCAACTGTGGGCTCAAAAAAATGCGCTAAATTTATTTATTCAAGGTACATGTGGATGTGTGTACTATTTCTTGCAATTTCCTAAAATCTTTTAAATTATAGGTAATCGATCTACGTTAAGTAGCAAAATTTCTTTTATAAACAAAAGTTGCTCCACTTAATTATTGAATTAAAAAAAAAACAACAAACTATTTACGTGGCTCTTGTTGTGGAATTTTGTTTTGCATAATAAAAACTAAATGCAGCAAATAAAAATTTGCTTTTTCTACTCACGACCCTAGACAGTACAGGGTGCCTCGAATATCAATATGCTTCGGCGGGAAAAGCGGCATTGGAAATTTGATTTGATTTATTGATTTATTGATTTACAAAAGAGGTACATACAGTAAGATTAAATCTTTTATAGTACTTAGGTAGATTATGCTATCAATTTGATTTAAATCTTAAAATTAACAAAAATAAATAAAGTTTACAATTATGCTTTAAACAAAAGAGTTGAAAACAGCTTACATTTATGCTTATAACAATTTATAATAATTTAAGCTATTCTTTGCAAAAGATAAAGAAGGGGACGTGTATTAGGATAGTATTAGAGAGATTAGAAGTAGAGAAAGATAGCGGACTTGAATGTTTTGGGATTGACAATTATTTTGATTGAGGACGGGAGGGAGTTCCAGAGTCTTACAGCATGTATAAAAAATAAACGGGATGAGTTGAGGTAGTTCCAAAGATTCGGAATGATATTTATTGTTCTTTTGGACCGATTGAATGAAAGTCTGTTAAACAAATATGACGGTGCCTTAACATTGATTAGCTTGTGTAAAAATATACAGTTTCTTGCATTGATATATTGTTCTAAACTGCAGCCTAGCAAATTCCTGACTAATGCAGAAGTATGGTCATATCTGCGTAACCCGTAGACATAGCGAACTGCATCATTGAATACAACCTGTAATTTCCGTTTGGAAAGTGAGTCAAGGTTACTATACACGACTTCAGAATATGAAATCAGTGGCAGAATTAAGGAAAGTACCAGTTTCCGACGAGTTTCCACAGGGGTAAAGTAGGCAGATGGCCAAAGCTTTCGTAGGCAGCCATAAATACGTCCAATAACAAAATTTATGTGTTTGTAGCCTGATAGATTGCAATCAATACAAAGCCAAGGCTATTACAGTGATCAACAGCTTTTATTTTTCCCTCTCTTAACCATATGTCTGGAATGATATTGATTCCAAACTTTTTTTTGGAAATTGGGATGACTTTAGATTTCCCAGGATTTAAGAGCAAGCCATTTGCGATAGACCAATCAGTAATTCTACTTATTCATTAATTAAAAGACAAAGCTGGACGTCATCTGCATATAAGTGGACAGAAGCATGCAAACAGCAAGGTGGTAGATCATTGATGAACATACTGAAGAGTAACGGACCAAGAATCGATCCCTGTGGGACTCCTTGGATAACAGGTTTAGCTGGTGAAATAGTAACTTAAGTTGAAGAGGGGGAACATTTGTTGATACTAATGGCATTTCCTGGAATTGGTATTAACCCTTTTTTTTAAAAACCGACTTGTTTTTTTTTTAGTTTCCAGGTTTCCAAAAATATTTAACTCAATTACTCTTGTTTTTTTCAATTCTCAAAATATCAAGTAATACAATTCTCATAAAAAAATTTGACACTTCAAGAAAAATGTATCAATATGTGGTTTAAGTATTATGTAGATATAAAAATTATTTAAATATGGTACATTTGTATGAGGGTAAATACTCGCACGTAAGTTATATGTTATAGACAAATTTAGAGGACCCATAAAGGGTCAGTGAGAATTTGGCTCTATTATAAGTGTAAGAGTTTGTCATTATGTTTTAAAAATGATAACTAAAGCTAACTCTAATAAATTCCAGCCGAGAGCCACAATTTTCGATCAACTTAGCAGCATTTGGAGCCGTGTGTTAGCAATAGCATCCTAAATATTCTCTTTCAAAACGTCAATCATCTCTGGCTTATATACGAAGACAAGCGACTTATGGAAACATCGGCTTCAACAGCGTTTTCGTTTCAATAGGGGTTTCAATTCTTCCAAAGAGACCAACTCCGAAAAACAACATCTTTAAAAGGTTTTTGAATAAGAGCACTCCAAAGGTTTTTTTAAATAAAACAAAGACGGTTTTGGATATCAATGAAATTCGTTATTCCTGTGAAAGTACGTTTGATGCCATTATGTATGGAACTCGATTTCTTTTGCATGGCTACCAGGGGCACGCTTGCAGAAGTCCAGACGCTGAACCCAATTTTCGACGGGTTTCAACCATCAGCTGCAATTTCAGGTTCGATATTCGTACGAAGTTCACCAATAGTCGCTGGCTTGTTGGCATAGACCACAGAATTGACGTAGCCCCACAGGAAATAGTCTAACGGCGTCAAATCGCACAATCATACATTGTGCGGGATGTAGAGGACCTACAATTTTTTGCCAACTCAGAACAACTACTAAGTAAGAAAGAGCTATATCTATATCCGGATGAGTTGCCAACTTAACCTGAAAGGTGATGCTCGTGGAGAAACCATTGGATTCGAACGTCAAAGTCCAAAGTAATTGGCAGACATCCTAACCATCAAGTCACGAACCACCACAACCATGTCAGTATGAACTCTTTTAGTTGTAATTCAAATTCAAATTTAATACTTTCAAACTGACAACAAAAATTATATCAGAAAGAAAGTAAAAGCTCAGCCGAGTATATTTTCTTAATGACTAGTAGCTTTGCTACGAAGCCTAACGTTCGTTAGCCGAAGCATTTATTTAGAAAACAGCACTAAGATAAGATATCTGTATTTGTGCTCTAAAGCTAAGTACACGTAAGCTTTAGGGCTTGCATTTCACAACTGACAAAAGTTTAATTATACGAAGTGTGTAAATATGAGCTTTCACAATGCTGCTTTTAGTCGAATATATTTTAATTATGTCACTTACTTGGTGCCGTCATTCCGTGCGGGGAGTGCTTGTAGAAGCAAAATTTTCACGGTGCACACAGGGACAAAAGTCCTTGTTTCCATCAAGGCTAGGATTCATTGGTCGAAGTGTCTACATGTACCCTAGGTGTGGGTCAGAAATGACTGAGATGTTTCGTGTTAAATTAACCGACACGAGTAACTCGATGTATTTTCTCACCTCAAATTGCTCTCAAAAGTCGTGTTAAACCAATGAACACGAACTACACCACCATTTTTTTTACCTCTAAAATGACTTGTGACCTAAATTGGTTGGTATCACCGCACCGGATCCTGCTAGCAGCTTACTGTAAAAAAACTTATTGTGTTGAAGTAAACTGAAATTAACTTAATAAAAAATTTATTAAGTTTTCCACGGTCAAACAGTTTTTATATTTTTCTCAAATGTAAATTCATTTATTTATTAAACTACCTTCACTTGATCTCGATTTGTTGATTGATGGTTGGACTGGGTAACCAAATCTTCAAAATTTTAAAACTAGAGATTTGTGACGAAGTTTTCTTTCCACTGAATAAAAAAAAGATTATTAATTACTGTAGCACTTTTTCACAAAAACAAAATTAAAAAGGAATCTTCATACAGTGAATCACAAAAAAAAAATAAAAATTATGAGCAAAAGTCCATCTACCATACACAAAATAATAACCAAACATAATACCATTGGAAGTTTGAAAAATAAGCCTCGCTCTGGACGGCCCCGAAAATTTATTCAACCAGAATGCCGTGCTATTCACCCCTATCACAGATTCCATCGTAATCGAAAAAAGTCTACGTTTCCCGATGTTACTATCACATAATCCATTCGGAGTGGAACGAATTTCGAAATTCGTGAATTTGGTATCACTAATTCCGAATGAAACGAAAATATGACGTCCTTTTCTACAAGTTTCTTCTGTCGTAGAGCGTAGAGCCATAGGTTAAATCCATTTGTTAAAATATAAAAGACACATTTGTATAAAACAATTTTACAAAATATAATTCTACTTAAAAAAACAACAAAAACAAAAATTATCTCGTAAATTAAATTAGATCCAACTCTGTTTTTATTTCCTCCCAGTGGTCATTAACTTCCTCTTTTGGACGTTTAGCGTATCCTTTTGCTATGTCTGGATTACTGGATAACATTGCATATAGCCTGTTGTCTGTTTGTTTGTTGTTTTCACCTTTTAAGAACATCGGTTATATTTATAAACACATATGAATAAAATTATTTCCGAAAGAAATTAAATTTTTTCAAATGACTGTCTTTGTTGTGCCCGTTTCCAAATTTTAGCGAAATTTACAGATTTGGAGTGTTTAAATAGTAGTCGTAAGATTGTTAGATTACTTTTTATCTGTTGCCACTCAAAACAACACTTGAATTTTATTTGTAAACAAACTTGGATTTCACAAATTATTTTATGATTTGTTAAGTAAAATGAATTTGTATTTGACAGATTGGAAAGTACTCTGGGACCACTTAACAAAAATCCTCTTTTGGGAATTTATAACTCGATGAAGAAAATATTTGATTATATTCGAGAGTTAAATTGTTTATTTCATATAATATTTAAGATTTGTTCAATGACTCAGATCTATTTTAATCACAAAAAGTGCAAATAAATGAATTTTTACTAGAAAATAAAAATCGGTAAAAAATGTGTTTGGGAAAAGTTAAGGGATTTTTTTTTTAAGTTTAGGGATTTTTGTTTTTATTGCTTCGAGTATTTATTTTGACATAGGACAGCTGATTTCGAAAATGGACTCTATTTTTTCAATCAGGCAATGCTTTTTTAGAATTCCTGCGGATCTTGTGATTGCTTTTTTTCGGGATTCGTGTCCTGATTTTCCATTCGGAGATTTCTCCGAATGGATTTCGTGATAGGATGATTGAAAGAAAAGTGAAAAGAACCTGAATAAGTGCGCTAAATGTGATAACAACTGATATATCCAATTAAACAGGTAAACCACCAATCCCGTTACTACGGTCGGAATATTAGAAAGAAAACTTTCATAAGCAAATTAAATCGCCTAAAACGTCTTCTATTTGCAAAAACTTATGAATTCAAAGGAACAGATTTTTAGGATAATGTATTTTTTCCGATAAAAAAAAGTTCAATATCTATGAGTTTGACGGACGTGAAACGTGAAGATTTGGAAAAAAACACAGAGCTTGATCCAACGAAGGAAACCGTAAAACACGGAGGTGGCAACGTCGTGATGTGGGGTTGTATGGTAGCATCTGGCGTCGGTAGTTTAGTGTTCATTGATTATTTGATGAATAGGTTTGACTATTTAAATATCTTAAAGACTAACCTTCATGAAAGTGCCAGGAAATTGTGTATGGGTAAGTCATTTGTCTTCCAGCAAGACAATGATCTTAAGCATACTGCAACTGTTGTCAAAGAGTGGTTGTTTTACAACGTTCGAACCCAGCTTAAATCACTACCTCAGTCTCCCGATTTGAATGCCATAGAGCAATTATGAGAGCATCTCAACCGTCAAATTGGAAAACACGCGATTACGACGAAAGATGATTTTAAAAGTGTTCTTCATGTGGAATGATCTAAAATTGGTCAGTATATCACTAAAAATTTGGTAAACTCAATGCTTTCACTTATGAAGCCAGTTATAAATCCAAGTGGTACCCAACAAAGTACTAAACGGATGTAAACGTTGCACCATAGTACATGAATACAACTTTTTCTTTAACTGCTTACTTACTTTTGTGATATGAATTTGTTACTTATTTTAGTTTGAGTGGAATATTTTCTTAGTCTAAGTAATTTGTTTATTTAAAATGTTATTCAGCCCTATCACGAATTCCATCGTAATCCAAAATTTGCTATGAATCACGAATAAGCTATTGCAAAATCCGTTCGTAGTGGATTCGTAGTGAAAAATCTACTACGAATTTCGAAATTCGGAGAATTTGGTATCACTAATTCCGAATGAAACTGAAATATGACGTCCTTTTCTGCGACAGTTTATTCTTTTCGTAGCGAAGTGAAGATTAGATTTCATTAAAAAAAGTTGTTTTGGTTTTGAATATTAAAATTTAATTTAAAAAAAATGCCGAGAACAAGAAACAAAAACCAATATGAACGACTATTTGAGCTCGTCAGTGAAAACCCCGGTATTGTCCAAGACTATACAGTAGGAATTCGTAACACATTTTCATTTGGTTATGAAGTTGCAGAACAACAGATAATAACAATATATATATTAGGGTGGGTCAAAAAAACCAAAAAATTTTTTTTTTTGATCCGACACACGAAAACTTGTTCTTTGGTACCTCTAGAAAGTACGTACAAAATTTGAGCTCTTAATATTAACGGGAAGATGATGCTCATTGTAGTTTTCCATTTTCAGTTTAGTATCATATTAAAATGGTCATATCTTTTTAAAAATAGATTGTTCAACCAGTCGCAAAAACAGTATTTATAGGAAATTGAACGGCCTACAAAAATGGTCTCTTATACTTTTTTCATTAATCTAACCATTTAAAAGATATTCAAGGTCAAAAATTTAAGTATTTTAAAGAAAATAACTTTTTTGTTTTGAATTTTGTAACTCACTAAAAAATAGTTATTATAAAATGAACATCAATTATTTTAATAGAAAATTTAACGTTCTACAAAAAAGGTCTTTTGTTGTTAATCGATTACTCTAACCATTTAAAAGATATTCGCAGTAGAATTTTAATGCCTACTAATTTTAATAATTTCTTAATAAATATTTCCAATACATCTATTAAAAATTTTTTTTTAAAGATATTCGCAGCAGAATTGCAACTCCCACTAATTTCAATAGTTCTTTAATTAATATTTCAAGTTTATCTGTTTAATTTATAAATTTTAAGGTTATTTATGATCTACAAAGAAAATGCAGAAAATATCGTTAAAAATTGAGTCCAATGAAATATATTCTCAAACAAAAGATACGACATAACTTGCAAACTGTCATTTTTTTGGAATAAACTCAAGTTCACATGAATATTATCAAAATTCATAAATTGAGTAGATAAATTGGAAATATTTATAAAGAAATTATTAGAATTCGTAGGAATTGCAGTTCTACTGCGAATATCTTTTAAATGGTTAGAATAATCGATTAACAACAAAAGACCTTTTTTGTAGAACGTTAAATTTTCTATTGAAATAATTGATGTTCATTTGATAATAACCATTTTTTAGTGAGTTACAAAATTCAAAACAAAAAAGTTATTTTCTTTAAAATACTTAAATTTTTGACCTTGAATATCTTTTAAATGGTTAGATTAATGAAAAAAGTATAAGAGACCATTTTTGTAGGCCGTTCAATTTCCTATAAATACTGTTTTTGCGACTGGTTGAACAATCTATTTTTAAAAAGATATGACCATTTTAATATGATACTAAACTGAAAATGGAAAACTACAATGAGCATCATCTTCCCGTTAATATTAAGAGCTCAAATTTTGTACGTACTTTCTAGAGGTACCAAAGAACAAGTTTTCGTGTGTCGGATCAAAAAAAAAAATTTTTTGGTTTTTTTGACCCACCCTAATATATATGTACATATATATCGTCGGTATGCTGCAAAAAGAGCTCAAGTCCACTTTTTTGTTATTTGGACTTAATGATGTAAAAATGTCGCAAACTTCATAGTCTATGCCGTGTAAGAAAATCTCATGTCTATTTTAATTAGTTTTGTAGTTATTGTATCAAAACAATTCATTCTATGTCCAAAATATCCAATTGTGTGGTGCAAAAAGAACTCAAGTGGACCTGGGTTTTTCTTACACAAATTTTTTCGCTTTATTTTTAATGCAAAAAAAACTCAAGTCCTGAAATTCAAAAATACTATCAGAAAAAGATTTCATAGCCTACTTATAAAATTGTTATGAGGGGGTTTCCCAAATACCTTTTCTATAGTTTCTTTTGAATTTGCATTTAGGAAAGTTATTATTATCGATTGTTGTCAATGCGAGAAGGTTGAGATTTTAATTTTGCTTAAAAAAAAATGAATTCTTCTAGTCAAAGTGCTGTTCTACTACGGCTGGCATTAAAAAAGGTAGAAATCTTGGTTCAGTATATAGCATGTTTTTTTTTAATAAGAAGCCAAAATACCTTTAGGGCGTTCCAATGAAAACCGGGATAGAAATTTGTGCATTCCCATTACTTCAACTGCTTCAAAAGAAGATTCCACAGAATCAAATGGTACAGTTCTTGACCTTTTCAAATCTTTAATGATGGAGATCTTAAATTTGAGATTGTATTTTATGTTTAGATATTCAAGAGTCAATTGTTGGATGCAGCAAACCAAACATTGAAAACGAATGGGGTGATTCAAGCATTGACCAAGACTTTTCAGGTGACGACGATGACTTGGATTATATCCCTGAAAACAATGAAACAAGTGATGATGATGATATTGAAAAGGCCACGGTTTTGGAAGCACCTCAAGAGCCCACCACATTAACACTCACTGAAAAAAAGAATAGAAGGTGGAGAAAAGCGTATCCAGAATTATGGAAACGTAACATAAGGCATGCAGATATTATAAGAGGTAAGACTCCCAAGAATTCAAAGTGTGAAAAATGTCGCTTCAGATGCAAAGACAAATTTACGAACGAACAGAGATTAAGATTGTGCAAGGACTTTTGGAAGTTGGCATATCAATGCCAAAAAGATTTTATTTTAAAGGCGGTCATCGAATCAAATATACAAAGGTCCCGTGGACGTTCTTCAATCAAAAAAGTCAATCGTTCGTAACGTGGCGAGATCATACTTTTTTGAAAATGAAAACTCCAAAGTACGGGTCTGTCGCGACTTTTTTTGCGAAACTCTAAGCATTTCGTACAGTACAGTGAAAACGGCATTTAAATACAAAGGCCCAACTGGAGTGTTTTCTAAAGAAGATGAAAGGGGTAGATCCAAAGCACAGGAGAGTTTTCGGTGAGTACTACAATTTATCGTTCTTCCATTCAAAAAAAGATCAGTGTCAGGCATGTCAGAAAGGTAAAGAAACCCAAGATGAAGATTATCTGGCCCATTTAAAAAGAAAAGACGAATGTTCCTCTGCCAAATCCTTGGACAAAGAAAGGGCCATGAAAGAGCCCAGTTTCATGTCATCCACATTCGACTTGCAATCTTTGCTACAAATTCCAGCAAGTGACGTAAGTCAAATGTACTACTGCCGAAAACTATGTGCATACAATCTAACCATCTACAACGCTACTCCACCAAACGATGCCTTCTGCTTTTTCTGGACAGAAACTGATGGTAAAAGGGGTAGTAACGAAATTGGTTCGTGCTTGTAAAAATACTTGCATCAACTTTCACTGGAAATAAAAGAAGTGTCTCTTTTTTCTGATACTTGCAGTGGTCAAAATAGGAATAAAAATATTTCAATATTATTTCTCCATTTGGTTCAAGTTTTAAATTTGGATATAATTGAACACAAATTTTTAGAAAGCGGTCATAGTTATATGGAGGTCGATAGCATGCACAGCGCTATCGAAAAGCAGAAGAAGAATGTTCCAGTTTATACGATTCAAGACTGGCTTGCTATATTTCGACTCGCCCGCTCCAAAAGACTTAAAAGCAAAGGAAATCCGTATAATATAACCCAAATGCGGTATACAGATTTTCTGGATTTATCAGAACTATCGAAGACTACGAAAAACAAAAATTTGGATGAAAACGGAGAAAAAGTGAATTGGTTGAAGGTAAAATCTTTTAGGTACCAAAAGATTAAACCTGGTGTGATCGAGTACAAGTACGATCACCATGGAACTTATAAGGAACTGTGGGCTTTCGGTAAAGGTAGGCCCATGAATTTGAAAGAAGTAAGTATCAACAAGGTGTATAAAAGCGTCCTTCCTATAAGTATTGAGAAGAAAAAAGATTTACTCAATCTGTGCAAGTCAGGAGCCATCCCGGATGAGTTTCATCAATGGTATAAAAGTTTGAAAACAAGCAAAACCATCAGAATTAAAGCTCCGGAACCCGATGTTAATGATGATTCTGAATCAGATGCAAATTAATAAGCTTACCAAAATTACAAACAATTTCTTTTCTTCTAAAAAAACCCATGTGAAAAAAAAAATATTTTTCAATGCAAAAAAACCCATGTCCAAAACTCATTTTACTTTTGTATAAAAAAAAATTGAATAAATTAATTTAAATACAACTTTTTAGTTTCAACTTATTTACAAATGCTTTTACTATCGGATTACAATATCAATTTTCAAATCGAAACTAATTAAGATTTTTACAGCGGCCATAAACTTTAAATTTTCAATAGCACAGAAACACAATTATGTGACTTGAGCTCTTTTTGCAGCATACCGACGATATATAATAACAACACATGTTGAAAACGTAAAAGCTCATTGTTCTGCATCTGCTGGATCCCTGGAAGTGTCCATGTCTTCAGACGGTGAAACTTGGTCAAGTCTCTCATCAAGTTCTCGAAAAGATTCAGACACGACAAATCTTTATCAACAACAGCTTGAACTACGACACAAGAACACGTACTTTGTACAAAAAGAATTTATAGAAGAATTAAAAAATTGTATGATTTAAAAAAAACAAGGCAAATAAAACCATTTAAAGTTGCTACTTTATTTTTAAAACAAAAAAATTTTAACAACACAAATTATCGCATCATTGTTTTTATTTGGACAGTTAATCATTTGACAACTGGAATAGTACTCAGCGTCTATGGGATATTTTCATGACCATGGTGGCAAAAGGTATAACTAAAGTAGATTTAGAAAAAAAAATGACCTAAAATTTTCTAATTTTTCTTGACAAATTGAAACAGGCACGGTATTAACTTTTAAGTAAATATTTGCCTTTTGGCCACGGGAATTAAATGGGAACAAAAGTGAATTATTGAAAAGTTGAAGGGATTTTCGTTTTAAAAGTCTCCAAACATTGGTGTCACTGATGACAGCTAATTTCGAAATTCACAATCGTTCTTTTTATGAGGTAATGCTTTTTCCGATTCCCTTCGGTTTTTGTGATTGCTTTTTTCGGGGTTCGTAGTGGAATAATCTATTCGGGGAAGAAGGGCTGATTTTTTGGTTCGAAATACATAAATGAATTAAAAAAAAAAAAATCTTTTGTCATTTATTGATTTTGAAAACGATTTAAATTTAAGACTGCTTACTTACTTTTGCGATTCACTGTATATAGATTCAAGATATTGAAAACTACATACTCATCATATTTTTGTTTAAAGAAGTTCTTCGTTGCAGACCAGTGTTATAGTCATAATAAGTTAAAGAAGTTCAGCCAACAAGACTCCAATTTAATTGTAATAAAGTCAATTAAAACACCATATAGTCTTGTTAAATCAATCTATTTTTAATGACGCGTTTCGACTATAAAGTCATCTTTGAATCACAATCGACTAATTCCGAAGATGACTGTATAGTCAAAATGCGTCATTAAAAATAGATTGATTTAACAAGACTATAAGGTGTTTTATTTGACTTTATTACAATAGTGTTATAGTCGTTAATTCAAATAAGACGCTGTCTTTGATTTCACCACAAAAATAATTAAAGGATGCTTCAAGGAAAGGGGGTGCGAGTTGGCTTTCTGTATTATCTACTCTGTGCACATACGAGCACGACCAACGAGCCAATGGTAAACCAAGAAAAATGATTTTAAGCACGATTAATAATTTTGCATTTCTGAAAGCTGCATTGACTGTTTAATCAAAAATCCACGAAATGTGCGTCTAAAACATTGTTACGATAAACTATGCAAAGAGCTAAATACAGATATTCCCTGTTCAGGGATACGTACTATGCTAATAGTCTGGCCGAGAACAATGATAATCCTAAAAAAAAATGGCAGATTGTAAACGATTTATTGAATAGAAATAAACCTAACGTTGATATTGTACTTCATAATAATAACATTACTTTAACTGAGAATTCGGAAATTGATGATCTGTTTAGTACTCATTTTTCAAACGTTTCAAACACAAGTTCAGATGACTTTTAAGTTCATATTTGCCATTGCGATAACCGATAACACTATTAAGCATGAAAGTATACAGCCTGATAGTTTCTTTTTTGAACAATTTTCTTCATTTGAAATTTATAAGATAACGTACTTTTTTATTCATTTTTTTAAGATATACAATTCCGTAGTACATAAATTTGATCTATCCCATAAGGTTTAGCCAGCGTTTGCAATGTAAGCGCAGAAAAATATTTTTTGTTAAGACATCACATTACAAATCTTTAAATTTCTCGGCTTTTCTCTGCTATTATATGCATGCATTATACATATAAACCTTCCTCTTGAATCACTCTATTCATAAAAAAAAACCGCACCAAAATCCATTGCGTAGTTTTAAAAATCTAAGCATACATAGGGACATAGGGACAGAAAAAGCGACTTTGTTTATGTCGTTATGTCGTTTAAAAAGGAATTTTTCGAATTCGCTTAAAACAGCAGTAGTTATTCCACTTTTTAAGAACGGTGATTCGCATTTGTTAAATAACTATCGCCTTATTTAACTTTTGATTGCTTTTTCAAAGCTTTTCGAGAAGGGTATTAAACTTAGAATGGTCTCATTTCTTGAAAAAAAGAATTTTTTAAGTGAGTTTCAATTTGGTTTTCGTAATGGTAGATCTACTGAGGATGCTCTCATGAAATTGTGCACTGAAATTTACAATAGCGTCAATGAATCCAAAATTCTTGCAGCTCAATTCGTTTACATTACTAAAGCGTTTGATATGGTAGATCATACTTTGTTACTAGAGAAACTATATAGTGCAGGTTTTAGAGGATTTTTCTACGAATGGTGTGCGTCCTTTTTGAAAAATCTAAGGCACATTAATAAAGTTAGAAACTATTTCAGTAAAGCGCTTCTAATAAATGCATAGCAGTTCCTCAAGGTTCTGTTTTGGGTTCTCTTTTGTTTCTTATTTTTATCAATTCCTTATTCCTCCAGAAATTCAAAGGCAAAATAACTGCGTTTGTGGATGACAATTCCTTATCATATTCTAATAACAATTATTTTGACTTGATAGTAAACATGAATATTGATTTGGATATTTTACGGAAATGGTTTCATTTGCATAATTTATGATTTTTAAAATATCAGGGAATAAAAACAAAAAATAAATAGGGTGGCGCTACAGAGCGATGAGCCCCTGGGCCTAGCGCATTTCTCACAACCGTGTCTTGTGAGGGAATGGAGGGGACCTACAATTTTCTGCCGGTTCCGAACGGCTAATCGAAAAAGCGATTTTCATGGCAATGAATACTAACGGAGGACTTGCCAATTCAAATTTTAGAAAAAACATTTTTGCCTCTGTTGGGATTCGATCTCGAACCTCTGGATTAACAGGCGGACATGCTATCCATCACACCACGGGTACCACTATCTAATATCAGGGAATATTTAATATCAGGGAATACTTCTGATGTAATACCCATATGTTACCATTTGCCTAGCTGTAGTAGTTTTCTTTTAATTAATAATAATTGCTGTCATTCTGTTACGCCAACGTTCAAGGAGCTACATAGCTGCTTGAACTGCTGTTTTGAAATTGGACGTACAATCATTTTTAAGTATTTGGGATTAACTTTTGACTCGAAAATTAATTAGAATGAACACACAGCTCTTTTGAAGCAGTATCTAAACAAAGTTGTTAGACAGTTATATCACCTAAGTCTCTATTGTGGATTGCCTATTTTGAACTTTGAAGTTGGTATACAACGGTTTGCTCAAATTTAAACTAGAATATGGTCTCAGCTGCTGGGGCGGTACAAACGCCAACTAAATTGAACCCTTTTTAGTTAAACAAAAGCATGCAATCCGAATCATGTGTATGGTCAACCGTAGAACTCTTAGCTTTGATTCGTTTAGGAGGCTTGAGTTTCTACCATTAAGGCACTTATATTTTTATAAAGTTCTTAAATTATTTTTTATCAATTCTGGTTATAACGCTTCTAGGCTCTATAGTAGCCACTATTCACGTGTCAACGCCTTAAATTTTGCAACAATGCCTACTAATAGAGCACACTATTTCCGTTTCTACACTATTACTGCACCGCGTTTATTTAATTTACTACCAATAAGCCTAAGATGCGTGAGAGACAAATCGGTTTTTTTGAGAAAAGTCAAGTCTTGGCTGTTCACACTTGATCACCGCGAAATAGTAAAATGTTTGGTTGCAATAGCATAATTTTATTATCTTCTTTGTAATTTTTGTTTTCTTATCCTTTTCTTTATTTTATGCTTATTTTTTCTTTTCTGCTTATTTACATATTTTGATTTTTGTTATTTTTACTTCTCTACTTATATTTCGTATCTATGATTATATCACAATTCATTCTTTCTCTTCGTAATATTTTTAAATTGTATTCACTCATTCTTCTTATATGATTTGCTTCCCCATCGAAATATTTTATCCATTCTCTTGAATGTACTCATTTGAATTAACGGATTATTCGCCTCTTGACACTTCGTCAATAGAACAGTCCTAACTATTTCATGTTAAGATCCTTTTTCATTAATATTTATTTTATTTTTACTTGCGATTATAGGTACTATAAGGCAAGTCTTGCGAACGTTCAGAAAAAAAAATTTAAGATAACAATTAAACATGACATTACGATGATAGAGAATACGGAAAAAGTGGGTCCTACAATTCTGTCTGTCAGTCTGTGTGTCTGTGTGTCTGTCTGTCCGTATATGGATCTACAGCCTGAATCGCTGGACCGATTTTCTTCAAAATTTGCAGTCAGGGTTTATTTGGCATCCTACAGAGGGGTTTTTGGAATTGGGTCTCTAGGTCTTGAAATAACGGTACCTTCCATACAACCGATATGACAATACCTATTTTTCTCGAAAACGGCTCTAACGATTTTGATAGAATCTTACGTGAGGTATTATTTTTAAATAACTGTTCTAATGATGTAAAAATTTTTTTTCGAAAAAGTCTAAAAACGGTACCCCCCATAGTACGGTTTTTCTCAAAACCGACTTTCTCGCTAATGGCTAACACGATTTGGACGAAATTTCATATTTAAGAAGTTCTAAGTTGTTTAAGAAAGATTGCATATCTTCATTTGAAAAATTTAGTTTTTTTCGAATTTTCATTAATTTAAAAAAAAAAAATTGTTTTTTCGAATATTTTCAAAACGATATCTTTGATTTATTTCAAATTTTTTGTCAATACATCTTTAAGCAAGATCTTAAAACTTGTGTACTTAAATTTTTAAAAGCTTATTTTTTAAAAAAATAAAAAAATAAAAACTCTAACGATTTTGATTAAATTTTAAGAGTTTATATGTACTAGCAATTGCAAAAGAATGGCGTTTTTAGATTTTCGCTTGAAACTTTTGGAACATTTAATTTAAGTTTTTTCAATATTTTTCGTGATTTAATTCAATTTTCATAATTAATGTATAGCTGGCAACCCTGTACCACCAAATATATTAAGAACGAGAACTAAAACCTTTTATTCAGTCTTAAGATTTTGGTATTTTACTTAGCAAACGATCGCAAGTTCGTGCGACCCAGTCGTGCCCATTTTTATACTAGCGACCCGCCCCGGCTTCACACGGGTACAATGCTGGTACTAAATACACTACATTCTTACTTATTTACTTTTTATATTTTTAACTACTAATTTTGTTTTTACAACAATTGACATATTACAGAATGACTTTATATACAACGTTCACCGCTTTCTTGTCATTAGACAATAAAAACATATTTTCTCTGGAAGTTACTCTTGATAGAGCGACATACAGTTGGCCATGTGAAAAACAGTCAACGCTCAAATCTAAGCCTGCAACGTTAAAGGTTAGACCCTGCTAATGGTCATTCCGAAAGATGTCTTCACCGGAAATTGTAAGCGTTTAAATTGGAAGGGTAAATCCGATGGTATCAGAGGGATTCGGGGAATCAATACATCTTCTCCGGTACCACATCCTGTGAGTATTGTGTACTCTATTATGAAAGTTTTCAGTGATTTTACCAGCAAACGCGTGCCATTGCAAAGTTAAGGTGAATTCAGGTTTCTTAATAAAATAGCAGGACAACCTACTTTCAACACCATTTTGTGAGGAGGGAGTCCTGGCGGGTTCAAAGAGTTTAGAAATTCTGTAGGAAAATGAACAGCTTCTTCCAAATCGAGAACAGTATCGACCGAGTAGTATATTTTCGTCGGCGCATCAATCTTTGAAAGAATCAAGTTATTTACTTTATCTACTTGTTCGTTAGTTGGTGGCAGAATCGCTCTTTCTTTAAACCAAGATATTGTCTTAGAACTTATGTTATCAATGTCAGGATAGACATTGTTGACTAACTCTTGGATATTTTCTATCGAAACAAAGGTTTTCTAGGTTAATATAGGTTCACTTTCACTTTGTGTTAACTCTCCATTGCCAACTTTTAGCAGCATCTCTGGAAATAGCCTGTTCTCACGTGAAGAATCTAATCTAATTTACTGACATGTGGCCGGCCAAAGGTTTGATCTTTTTAGGGAAGCATTTATTTCGTCAGCACGTGTTCCTCGAGTCACAACTGGTAGGATTTGACGGAAATCTCCTGAGAACAGAATTGTACATCCACCCATAGGTGAATTTTAGTTGCGCAAATCGCGCATTGTCCTATCCAGTGCTTCCACAGACGTCTTGTTTGACATGGTAGCTTCGTCCTAGACCATTAATGAGCAGTCACGCATCAATTTTCCTGTATTGCTCTGTTTAGAAACATTACAGATGCTGTTATTATCATCGGTGGCGATTTTTAGCGGGAGCTTGAATGTAAAGTGTGCGGTTCGGCCTCCTTCCAAAAGCATAGCGGCAATGCCCGATGACGCAACAGCTAATGCAATTTTTCCGGTAGATCTAACTTTTTTTTAAAAGCAGATTGATTAAAAATGTTTTTCCTGTACCTCCTGGGGCATCAAGGATAAACAATTTCCCTTCATTGTTATCAATTGCAGACAGTAATACAGTGAATACTTTTTTCTGATCGACGTTTAATCGAGGCTCAATTTGAGCTATATTTTGTAATAGTCTCGTTTGATCGTATGATGTTTCTCTTGTGTATTCGGCACTGTTAGTTAAATCTGCGTTGGCATCGGCAGCCCAAAATCCTTGATCGATTTACCCGAAAGTAATTGCACTACTTTGTTCAATTCAAATAATGCTTCGTCAAATATGTTTTGATCATGTTGTACATCATCTGAGTTTAACTCTCGCCGTCGCCGAATCAGATCACTGGCCATATTTTCTTGAAATTTAATCCATAGATTAACAGAATCAGTTACTTGACAAAACGTTACTATGACGGCAAATAAATATCTTAATGATGTAGCTGAACTACAAACAGCTGCTTCTGATAATGTATTTTCCCAATGAGAATCGTCTTCCAAGAGCCCCATAGCTTTGCATGCTGCTTGATAAGTATTGTAAACAACACCTTGTACAGTTCTTAGGTGTTCAAAGGAAGTCGGGCCTTTTATAATATGCAGTAACATTCTCAGATAAAAGCATTCGCTGTTGTTGGGACGAATCACGTAAACTCTGCCAAGAGCATCCGTTTTTTCGTCGTTGAAAAGTTTTAGAACTCTGGTTCCATGTATAGTAACTTGGAACTCTGTCATATGTCAGTGTTTTCGCGAAATCATCTTGAGTACATAACTTGAAGAATGCTGTCAATGTTGTATCTCGCGGGTTATTAACAACTTCTTCTATATTGTTCTCAGTGAAATATACTCTTTGTCCATTTTTTAAATGAACTGCATGGTGGACAATTGTGGGAGCCCGGTCGTGCACTTCGAATGATAAAATCCTCCATATAGCTGCAGAGCTGCAGATGTAACGTCCAGACTGATATTTTTCCACTTCATTTGATGATTGTATGCTGAAAGTTGCTTGATCACTGCCTTTATTAATGTACTTAGTAACTTATTGGATCGACTTTATTGAATTGCACAACTCGTTTATGTGGGCATCAAAAATTTTCAAAAGGAGCGGATTATAGGGAACGATCCATCGGTTATCAATATCATAGTTTCGGACAGTAGCATTTTGCCCACCCTGTTCTGTGACGCAGTAAAAAATATCTGAATACTTACCATTCAGTTGGCATTCACTGTACTACGACCTATGTTTGAACCCCGACGTCTTCCAGACTTGAACAAAATTTTCTCAGTTCTATATGTATGATTACCTATGCACGAATTGCCATATGTATTAGTATGTGCCGCAGTAAAAAATATCTGAATACTTACCATTCAGAAACAAAAACAAAAGATACCTATTCTTTTCAACATAAACAACGATGCTTTAAAAAATAGTTTGCTATTCGTGCGAGTTTCAAACCGATTTTGAAAATTATAAAATTGAAGTAAAAGTAAAAGTAAATAATTTTTTTTTAGTAAAATAATATGTTTGTTATGACATCGCATTATAAAACTTTAAATTTCTTGGCTTTTCTCTGCTATGATATGCATGTATTATACATATAAACCTTCCTCTTGAATCACTCTATTCATTAAAAAAAACCGCATCAAAATTCGATGCGTTGTTTTAAAAATCTAAGCATACATAGGGACATAGGGACAGAGAAAGCGACTTTATTTTATGCTATGTTAAGATTAAGATTAAGATTAAGATGAATATGTACATTTTTCTTCAATATCCTATATAATATTTCTTGAATATTGTAAATAATTGTATAAAGTAGTGTTACCATGAAATAAAGCATTACTTACCTTTTACTTACTTACTTAAAGCTTTGATTCTCCACGAAATCCCAAGAAAACGATGAAAATATAGTTTACACTGATTTTAGAATACAAAAACCTTAAATGTTATTCCTAAAAAAAGAAAATTTATTTATGCGCCACTAATAAAAATTAAGTCGGTACGAGCTGTCAAACTTTATTCTAGGTCCACACACAATCCACACGTCAACGAATGAATTTTTCGATCGTGTTTAACCTGCAAACCATTCATTAATGGTTTTTCCCCTTTTTTGTTGTAAATTGTGCTTAGTAATTATAAAATATGAAAAACAGGTAAGCAAACATTGAAAATTTAATTCTTTCTTATTACAACGTCATTCGCGACGACTACAAAAAACAGAAAACACTAATGTAAATGAAATGTCAAAACTAGCGAAGGTTCGTTCAGTCGTCGGTCGTTGGTCGTGCTGATATGAACAACAAATACTTAATCGTTTTGTAAACATTGCAGCCACAGTTTTCAATTAAACATAAGAAATGTTCATTTTTTTTTATTTTTTTTTGTTTTTCTTAAAGTAAAAGAAACAAAATCATTTAATTAGAGAAACTGGAAAACCACATGTTCGTTGACGGAACACCTACATTCCGAACTATATCACTGAACGCTTCCGACATTCACTTTTTCACCACAAACATCCCTATAATTGAATTTCCACCAAAAACGGAAAATTACAGATACACTTCTCGCTTTACATAAAAATTGAATATTTCCTCTTGCTAGTTTCCATCATCATAATATCGTTGCCATAATCATCTGTACATCTGATGAACTTATAGAGAAAGGAGGCAGGCGATTGTCTAAAAATGTTCTTTTCTTATTCATGATGCCTGCCTCAATGTTAATACATCCCTCAAGCGCACACACAAGCGCACGAACGCTAATAGATTCCTTTTCTCGAGGACTGAAGAGCCCAACAAAGTTTATTTTCTACGTCGAAGTCGATGTTTAAAAAAGCTTCATCTTCTCTCACAGAAGCTGATGCCATGCTCTCTATCGAAATCGCTAACCCATAAGGGCATAAGCCAGCCATCACAAGCGCACACAAAAGCATAGCATCCCGCACTCGCAGCAATCCCACCTCGTGTCGTGTGTATTATAGAGATGTGAAAATCCAAGAGAGAACGAAAAAATAAATTCAGGAAGCAAGAGCATCTCTATCCAACCTACCCCATGGCCAATATACAGTCACAGTCACCCCACAGGACTTTCATCCTTGCCATCAAATCAGTGTTTTTTCCTCTCCCTATTTTTTAAGCTCGAGCAGTTTTTTCCTAAGGAAATCAAATCACATTTTCTATCGGATAACATTTTCAAAAACTCACAAATAGTGAAAAAACTCTTAGATACTTTAAGTAAGTGAATGAAAAAGTTGAAGTTCAATTGAAAATCATTCGATTTTGGGTGAAAATTTCAAAAATAAAATTTTGCCTATCCTGAGTGTTTTTTTTTTCGTAGGAAAGGATCCATTTTAAGGATTTTTTCCATAGTTCACCGTCCTGCTCTTGATATATTGGTGTCCCTGTCGGCGGCTGATGCTGTGCTCTGGCTCTGCTTCTGCTACTGAATTGTAGGGTGGCTGCCAGCCACCCATTTAGTGTGCCTGTGTGTATATCTGCAAAAATGTCAGTGTTATATCTACTTCATTGTATGTTATCCTATCCTGTTGACGCAGTAGCATCCTGTAATAAAATAATATCTCAAACAACAACAACACAGCCAAATGTGTAAAAGAAATTGTTAAAAGTGAAAATGTACGACGCCCCAAAAGAGGAATCTCAAAAAACGAAAATAACACCCAAAAATATCTTTTTCTTTTCTATTTTTTTGGTGAAAATTTTGTGTGAATATTTTTTCCTTTATAAAATACCATAAAATATGAGTTCTAACATATAAGTGAATCAATGAAATATTTGACAAGAATCCATGGAAAACATCTTCTATTTTTTTGCTTCGAATCTTCGGTAAAATATTACGAAAGAAAAATTCCTCCATGCTTCTCGGTTCGGCATATATAAAATGTGTGTTGTATACAGTCTATGAAAAGTCTTTAGTGAAAAGTGATTTTTCGGTTTGTTAGACCATCCGTATGGCTAAAAATTGCATAGAACAAACTTTAAATACATTTTTGGACAAAGAAATACAAAAAAAAGTGAAACTATTCGTGGATAAATATGAGAGCGAATTGCTAGAGTAATAATACACTGTCAAGTATGTGTGCCTGTGCCGGATAGATATATGCAAAATTTAAACGGAAAACCAAAAATATCAAGATTCTAGAACAAAAAAATATTTCTAAAATGGGTCCAAATCCCCCTTTGCCCTTAATCTTTTTCCGTGTGCAGTTTCGAGATGCATTTGTAAGCAAAATGTGTGGTTGTATCTATTTGTAGTAGTAGTAGATTTGTAAAAAAAAGAATCGCGTAATTAATTTCACGTAGATTTTCTAGATGCGGCGACGGCGACCCCTCTGCTCTTACCAGTTTCTTCTTTCTTTTTATTCTTTCTGTATTTTTTGTTGTTGTTTTGGCAAGCTCTAACATCTCTCATGTGTATGAAATGTTAAGAGTGTCCTTTTTTGCTGATGCTTGGGGCTATGTTTTGGGGAGGAAACGAATTCCTTGCTTGAGCTGGGGATATGTGAAGAGTTTTGTTTGCTATGTTTTACTATTCCAAGGGTGGATTGAACGGAATATGGTATATCTTTAAGTTAGTGGATGAAACAGAATAGCAGAATAGAATATCTTCTGGATCCAACTGGCAACTGGAAGGAAGCTACCTAGGGTGACAGGTATGTTAGATGGTTATCCTTGGTTCTAATTGTGGGGTTAGCTCGTGACTTGTTTCTCGTTAGGAATACACAGCTATAAGTCATTTATTCGAAGATTTGTATGCCCAACTTTCAAGTTACAGACTTAACGAATTATAGAATAAGGTTCCTTGAACTCCAAGTAGTTTCTCTAGTTTTAAATTCTCAAGGGTATCAGACAGGAACATGGCTCTGTGCTCACAAAACCGTCGTAGTAATTTTTTATTGATACCTAGTTTAAATTGTCATATATCAACTTTAGTGGAAAAACAAGAGTTCGAAAAGACCTAAGAGTTTTTTGTTTAGCTTCGATGGTGCCCGTGGTACCCGTGGCGTGATGGTTAGCATGTCCACCTGCTAACCCAGAGGTTAAAATGTTTTCCCACGGGTATCGCCTTTCGCGAGGAACTGGCAAGTCCTCCGTTAATAAATTTATTGCCATGAAAAGCGCTTTCTCAATTAGCCGTTCGGAACCGGCAGAGAATTGTAGGTCCCCTCCATTCCCTCACAAGGCCTGGTTGTGAGAAATGCGCTAGGCCCATGGGCTCCTCGCTCTGTTGCGCCACCCTATTTATTTTTTTTATTTCGATGGTGCTAGCCCAATGAAAGCTCTAATTTGAAGAGCATGAGGTGGGTTCTTATACTCTCGCCGGGCCGTTGTATTCCTTGTATGGATTCAAGGGCTCAATGGACCGCTTTAGAGCTTCATATTTGATTCTTGGATTCAGTCACCAATGATACAGTGTCAAATAAACTGATTTCAATGCAATCTTTTTTTATTTCAATATGTTACAGCAGAGTTCATTTAAACTCACTTGTACCCCAGTCATATTAGGTAAAAAAAGGGGTCAACCTCGGAATGAAAGATAGTAAGCTGAAAATTGACATAAACCTTTGTTTTGTCGTTCTAAATGTTGTCTCAAAAGTTACAAGTTCTATCGTGTGGTGTCCGCGTCTTAACATATTGAAGTTCACGGTTTTTTATATTACTTAAATGAGATTTGCATCTATATAAAGTTGTAGTAGAGTATAAAATTCCCTACAACTTTTGTCTTTAATGTTTTTTCATACGATCAACCGTTTTTGCGGTAGACCACGAAGAGTGCGCCGCGTACAGTCATATATCGCCTAATGCAAGGTCAAGCGTGAGTTACGGTTATCAGTACGTTGTAAACAATGCCCATTATTTCCGTACTTACTTACTTAGGTGGGCACTTGAATGTGCCACCTAAGACAAATTCAACCCCTTCTTCGATTCGCCTCCAATGTGCTTTCGATAACACGTCGAGCCGGAGTGATGATGATAAAGTTCATGCTTCCGCTTATTGTGATGGTTTGTCCAATTCGTCGATGTTCTGTGTCCTTTTTTGATGACACCATATACATACTTCGTTTTGCTCTCATTAACCATCAAATCCATTTTTGCCGCTTTTGTTTCAAAAGCACGCTTCCTTCTTCCCATTACGTCAATATTGTCTGCGTTAGCGAGTAATTGTATAGACTTTTGAAAGATTGTTCCTCTATCGTGTTGACGCTTGAGTTTTGTACAATCTTTTCTAGCATGATGTTAAAGAAGTCGCCTCAGTTTCTCGCCTTACCTTAAACCATTTTCAACATCAATGGTGTCGGTGGATCCTTGGCCAACCTTGACGGAGCAGCGTGAATTTTCCAAAGTCATTCTGGATAGTCGTACGAGTTTTGCAGGAATGCCGAAACTAGACATGGCTCTCTGTCTGGTTACTGAGAAGTGAATTGTTGAACTGTCGTGAGTAACTGCATGTAATTTGACCAAGCAGGTGAGGCAGGTTTAGGATGTTGTTACATATCGGGAATATTGGTGGATTTCTCTTCTTAGAATATGCTGGCGAATGGTTACCATGTGTCCTAATCTCAGGCGAGTAAAAGTGGTGTTGATTGTTTTGGACGTTGTTGAAGGGTAGATCGGGGAGTGGCAGCTTGGATTGACTGAGAAGTAGTTTCTTGAATTGTTATTCCATTCCTACAGTCGCCTTTTTATTAAAGAGTCATTGAGTTTTTGAAGGTCTGCTTTGGAGTAGGCATTAATTAGCCTGACGGGGGATCTGTTAGCGAGTTTTGCTTCTTGGTCGGCAAATTCGTTGCCTTGTATTCCATTAAGACTAATAATTAACTTTACACAACGTAGTGATAACCGTAACTCACGCTTGACCTTGTCCCGTAAGAACACCTATGGTAGAACCTAGATACAAGCGGTTCAGGGCTAACAAACTCTTCGAGCGTTTAATCCTATTCTAAATTCCTTCAAAATTGGACCGATAGCTAAGAAGTGTAGGACATCTTCTCTTACTCTCATATTGCAAAGATCGCAAAGTGTGGGGAGATCCGATCGGTGAGGGATATAATTTAGATGTGCTATTTCACCCCTTATTTTGAATATTGAGCTAATTTTCTCAATCGAGTAATTATTCAGGAAGTCCTTAAGGTGGTGGCCCAATTTGCTCTAGTTTTCAATTTCAATTTCAATTTATTGTATAAAGTAAAAGTTTGGTACATTAAGATTATTATCTTTTATAGTACTTAGAGCTAACTGAGTTTACAAATTAAAAATTAGTAAAAAGTTTATTAAACGAAGAATTTTTATGATAGTAGAGTAAAGAAGAGGATAGTGAAAGTAGAAAAAGTATTAGAAAATTAAAGAGAGAAGTGAGAAAAAATAGCTTTTTTAAAACGGTTAGTGTTCAAAATAATTCTAATATTAATTGGCAGCGAATTGCACAGCTTGATTGCATAGACAAAAAAGAGGCGCGATGAATTCAAATACCGGTATTTAGCTGTATTTAGCGTAAAAGTTCTTGACGAACGCGGAAAATTAAGTTTGTTGTATAAATACACGGGGTTTTTATTCATTATAATGTTATGTAGAAAAATGCAGTTTCTTGCATCGATATAATTCTTCAGAGAGGTTCCAAGAAGACCATCAGCAAAATTGGAAACATGGTCATATCTACGTAAGCCTTAAATATATCTAACAGCATCATTAAAAGCAACTTGTAGTTTACGCTGAGCTAGAGAATCTAAGTTACAGTATACATTTTCGAAATAGGTTATATGTGGCAAAATCAAGGTCAGAACAAGCTTACGTCTAGTCTCAGTAGGAGTAAAGCTCGCAGTAATCCATAGTTTACGGAGGCATCCATAAATTTTTCCTATCACATGATTAGTGTGATCATATCCCGAAAGGTTGTGAGAGATGACAAATCCAAGATTTTTAACAGTAGAAACAATTTTTAGTTTTTTATCAGAAAGAATTATGTCAGGTAACCTATTTATTTCAGGCAATCTATGCGAAATTGGGATTACTTGCGATTTTTTCGGATTCAGAAACAGACCATTCGAGTTAGACCATATCCGAATGCTTTCAAGATCATCATTTAAATTGTTTGCAAGTTCAACGAAATCAGAAGTTTTTTTTAAGGGATACAATTGTACATCGTCTGCATAGAGGTTAACAGAAGAGTATTTACAAACTAATGGCAAGTCATTAACGAATAAACAAAACAAAATTGGACCAAGAATGGATCCTTGGGGAACACCCTGTTTCACCGGTAACAACGCTGATACTGATTCATCAGACGATAAAACTCGTTGAAACCTGTCACTTAAGAAACTTTTGAAAAATTTTACAGCATTATTAGAAAAATTAAACAGATTTCTTAGTTTCCAACAAAGTACTTTATGGTTAACCTTGTCAAATGCCTTTGAAAAATCAAGTAAGCAAAACAGAGTTAGAAAACCATTATCAAAACGTTGTCGTATTTCTTCTAGAATGTTAACCATAGAAAATGAACAGCTGTGTTTAGCTCTAAAGCCAGATTGCTTTTCAAAGAGCAAATTATTGGAAGACAAGTAAAAAAGTACCTGTTTCGACATAAGTTTCTCTAGGATCTTTGACAAGCACGGAAGAATACTGATAGGCCTAAAATCATCAGCGTTTTCAGGAAAAGTTTTCTTAGCAATAGGAATAACTCTGGCAATTTTCCAGGAATTAGGAAAAGTTGAGGTCGTAATGCAGTGGTTTAGGATGTGGGTTAGGTGGGATATGATGAAAGGTTCGATAAGCTTTAAAAAACGTAGCGATATGCCATCTTCACCTGTTTTCTTAGCAATAGGAATAACTCTGGCAATTTTCCAGGAATTAGGAAAAGTTGAGGTCGTAATGCAGTGGTTTAGGATGTGGGTTAGGTGGGATATGATGAAAGGTTCGATAAGCTTTAAAAAACGTAGCGATA
The DNA here is from genome assembly GCA_949752695.1 of Melanostoma scalare. Lineage (NCBI taxonomy): Eukaryota > Metazoa > Arthropoda > Insecta > Diptera > Syrphidae > Melanostoma > Melanostoma scalare. Next base: position 58,490,111 of record OX456986.1, read on the forward strand.
TGCCATCTTCACCTGTTGAATTTGATTTAGTTACACCTATACACCGACGATGAAGCTTCATTTGCGAATCTGTCGTACATAACATGCCCTCATTTTCTAACATGCTGTTGAGTTTTTTTTTTTTTTCGAATCCGATGACGGAAAGACTTGAAGACTTTTTCCACAAACGGCTGCAACTTTTTCCCATTCTTCCCAGACTCCACTTTTGGTTTTAATTGAGTTCATCAAAACTAGTTTTGGAAGTCTTTGATCGTCCATCTCTAGGACCTTAGCTACATATTTAAAATGTAGATCTAATGTGCGCAGGAACACTGGTGGAGTTCCGGTTTCAATATGTAACATGTAGTTTGGGGTGTTTTTTGGAAGACGAAAAACCAGTTTTAAGAAATAACGAAGGAATTTTTCAACAGCTTCATATTTGTGCCCCATAAAGAAGCACTGAGACTGAAGTCGATTGGAATAGCTTGTACTTAGCGCTATCTGAAACATGCCTGTTACTTATACAGCGTCCCCAGATTGACGAAATTGTTCTTTATGCTTCTGAAAGTTTTTCATTAAGGTGCACATTCATACAGTGGTTTGATGTAATCCACAAGCCAAGATATTTGTATTTTCTTACAATGTCTACGACATCGCCGTTAAACTTCCACTTCTCTGAGTTGCAGTATCGATCTCCCCCATTTCTGAAAATCATCACTTTGGATTTTTTCAGATTTACGGCACCTTTTAAGGCTTCCAGTATATCATTAATGAAGATAATAAACAATAAAGCACTCAGAATACAACCCTGCATGACAGCCATTGATGTTGAAAATTCTTCCGAAATAGACTCTCCACTTCTCCATTCCGCACAAAAGTTATGTTGTTTTCATACATTGGTTGAAGAGTTCGTATCATTTTTTGTTGAAATACAAGTTCTATAAAGCTTGTAGGAAAGGGATTTACGAGAGATGGTGTCAAATGCTGCTCTGAAATCAACAGAAAATGCATATAGCTTCTGCTTTCTTTTCAAATACGCGCTTGCAATGCTTGTGACAGTAAACATTTGGTCAATGGTGGAGTAACTTTTTCTAAATCCTGCTTGAAACTCAGTTGAAATCTTTGCTTCATGGATCCACTGTACCACTCTATTGTATATTAACGTTGCAAATAGCTTCACCGAAGTGTTAAAAAATGATATATCCCTGTAATTACCTGGGTCCATGTAGTCCCCTTTTTTGTGTATTGGAAAGATTATTGATTTCCTAAAAGAACTAGGGATATCTGCGGTTGAGTTCAAATGTTAGCGTCTTTACAAAGTCTCTCGGGGTAACTCTCACACTGTCAAATCAGGCTAAATATCTAGGTCTCATTTTTGACAAAAAACTGACCTGGAAAACCAATATTGAGGAAAGAGTAAATAAAGGCAACGTTGCACTCTTCTCCTGTAAAAAAGCCATTGGCGGGAAATGGGGTTTCTCGCCCCAAATCACCCATTGGCTGTTTACCTCGATAATTAGACCGATACTCACATACGGGGTGATAGTCTGGTGGACAGCATTAGACAAGATGATCAACTACAACAAGCTGGCCAAAGTTCAAAGAACGGCTAGTCTGTGTATTAGTGGCGCACTGAGGACAACCCCATCGGACGCCCTCAATGTACTACTAGATCTCACACCCCTAGATATCTTCAGCAAACAAGTCGCAGCTAGCTCAGCTACTCGACTCAGAGCTACATCACAGTGGACCAATAATCAAATCGGCCACACTACCATTCTAGATAACTTTAGATTCTTACCGAATCGATCCGACTACACCACCCCCAAGTTGGTGTTTGACAATAATTTCCAAGTAACCATACCTTCAAGAGAAGCTTGGGAAAATGGCGCTCTTTTGGAAAATGAAGCAATACACTTCTACACCGATGGTTCAAAAACCAGCGAAGGTGTGGGAAGTGGAATCTATTCAGAAAAACTGAATCTCAGTCTTTTCTTCCGCCTACCCGATCATTGTAGTGTGTTCCAAGCGGAAATTCTGGCGATTAAGGAGGTGCTGTCTTGGCTCAAAGAAAACGTCATATCCTCCACGGATATTCGGATCTTCTCAGACAGCCAAGCTGCCCTTAAATCTCTTGCCTCTGTCTCTACAAAACCCATCACGGTCCAAAATTGTCAGATGTCTCTGAGGGAGATGTCAAATCAGTTTAACATTCACCTTTCATGGGTGCCAGGGCACAGGGACATACCAGGCAACTGTATGGCAGACGAACTAGCCAAAAAGGGCACGACCACTTCCCTACGCTCAGAATAGAACAACATAGGTGTACCTATCGCTACATGTAAACTCCTACTTAGACAAGACGCTTCAAGGATAACAAACACTAGATGGACTGAGAGTAACAACTGCCTTGCAACCAAAAAAGTTTGGCCGTGTGTTGACTCAAAACGCTCGAAGAGTTTGTTGGCCCTGAACCGTCTGTATCTAGGTTCTACCATAGGTGTTCTTACGGGACACTGTCTAATAGGGAGACACGCCAAAAGACTTGGTGTGTTTTCCAATGATTTCTGCAGAAGCTGCATGGACGAGGAGGAGGAAGAAACCGTTCAACACCTTCTTTGCTCATGCCCTGCACTACTTCATAGGAGGAAAACTCATCTCGGTGAATTCTTCTTCGATGATACTAGCGACCTAGCTTACATAGACCCTAAAAGTCTTTCGAAATACATTAAAAGTTCCACGTGGTTCGACTAGCAGGTGATTAACCGGCTAGTCCGTAATGGAAGATTAATAAGTGATCAACTCCACTCCACGCCACTTCCATCTAACCTAACCTACAAAGTCTCTCGATGCATTTTTATATAACTCAAATGATATTCGATCTTCGCCTGGAGCCTTATTTTTTAGAGTTATCAATAGCATATTCTACTTCCTGTAGTGAAAAAGGTGAATCTAACTTTTCATTGACAAATAATGGGGCAGCGTATTGAAAAAGTGGCGACGTAAGGGCGTTATTAAGCAGACTGCTAAAATGTTCCGATAACAAAGGTGCTCTTAGAGATGCAGCAATGGTGTTTGTTCCACCGTTAACATTCTTAGCAGCTTTCCAAAAGTCGAATGATGAACGAGAGTTGTTGATTACAGCAATGTTTTGTTGTTCGAATGCTGTTTTCTTCATATTGCAAATTTTTTTGAAATCCGAGTTAGCATCTCTCTCTATAAAATAGTTTGAAGGTGTTGCAGTCATATACCCTCATTAGCCTGAGGCATCTAAAAGATTTTTTACGGGATTTTAAGCACTCAAAATCAAACCATTTTTGCTTACATACAGACTTAACACTAGAAGGTTCGCTAAGTGGATAAGCTTTTATAATGATTACTGTCAGAGCTTCCATATTTACAGGGATGTCTTCTTCCCTAAGTTTTCCTAACTGTGAGTTCAAGCTTTGTTGATTAGGATCTCTTCTTTTATCGCTCCAGATTAGTTAGGGAGGAGTCCAACTTGTCTGGTGTTTATTTGGCTTGAGCTTCTAGACACCTGGCACGATATTTCTAATGGCATTTGGTCAGAATAAGTTTGTATTCCTAATTGGAAGTCAGTCAAAGGATTATGCCAATTTCCAGAGATAAAACAGTAATCGATTGTTGAGCAAGCTGTTCCTCGGATAAAGGTAAACTCTCCTTTTGAATCACCCTCGCAGCTTCCATTTAGAACTCGGCAATCGTATTCTTCAGCTAACTCAAGTACCTTTGTTCCTTTAGAGTCGCAGCTCATATCCTTTGCTTTGCGGTTTATATTCATGAAGTTGCCACTGTGACCACTGACTAATATTAATTGGCAGCGAACTCCACAGCTTGATTGCATAAACGAAAAAGAAGCGCGAAGAACTCAAAAACTGGTATTTAGCTGTAATTAGCGTAAAGGTTCTTAACGAACGCGGAAAACTAAATTATTAAAATTTTTATTCAGGACCCTTTATTATAATGAATAAAAATTTTAGTAATTTGGACAAATAACTACTGAATATTTTCTCCAATTTCTTTTTTTATTTGAAAGTACAATCCTTCCGGTTATGGAAAATAATTTCATTCAAATGGCTGCCTCGGCTGGCCATGCAGTTTAATTTTTTAAGCACATTATCGATTGTGTGCAGCTGTATTTCACCAATGGCTTCACGAATATTGTCCTTTAAAGCGTCAATTGTCTCTTATCTGACTTTTCGGCGTAACACTTATCTTTTACAGCACAACACAAATAATAGTCTAACGGTGTCAAATCGCAGCTCCCAGGTGGCCAAACGATATCAGCTCTGCGGCTGATAATGCGATCTTCAAAAACAGGGCGCAAAACATCGAGTGTAGCTTCGGCTGTGTGGCACGAAGCGCCGTCCTGTTGAAACCAATAAAGTAACGGCCACTCCTTGCTCATTTTCGAAGAAAAATGGCCCAATTATGCCTCTGGACTCGTTTTGGGTGTATCGGCTTTTCAATGTATGGGTGCGTGTTTTCTGTGCCCCAAATGCTGCAATTTTGCTTGTTTACATACCCGCCAAGATCAAAATGAGCTTCATCTGAAAAGATGATTTTTTTTTGGCAAAATCGGCATCTTCTCTAAGTCGATCGCAGGCCCAACTCCTGAACCAAGTGGACTTTGTATGGCGTCATACCAAGGTCTTTATGCAAAATTCGTTTGAATGATGTCTCCGAAATCTTATATGATATCCGGACCTTAAACAGGCCACGTGCAGCCGAACAATTAGTGGAGATTCTAGACAGATACAAAGCTGATATAACAGCTGGATGCGAATATCCATGGCGCTTCAGCGAAGAGCGGATATTATGCGAAAATTAAATGTCGGTAAACTCGCATCGCAGGAAACAGCCAGATCTTTTGCCGACCGCGTCTCCCTCAATCTCTCGGAAAACATACCAGCAGCACCAACTATAGACGAACAGTGGAGCCATTGCCAACTTGCCATCAGAAGTGCCGCCTCTGATTTGCTGGGTTTTCAATCGACAACAAAAACGAAATCCCTGGTTCGATGAAGAGTGCCGGCAAGCATATGCAGCCAAGAACGAGGTCTATGAGCCAATGCTGGAGGCTAGGACCAGAACTGGTGAGAGAACAGCCCGCGAAATCTATGTGCAGAAAAGAAGAGAAGAACACCGACTCCTAAGAAGGAAGAAGAGGGAGCGTGAAAAGCAAGCGGTCGAGTCTATTGAGGGATGTTATGGCAGAGGTAATACGCGAAAGATCTATCAATCTACCCAAGGATACTAGCCTACATCAGAAAGCCTGTCGTGATGAAAATGGGAACATCGTAGGAGATACGCAGACGGTGCTGAGAATCTGGAAAGACCACTTTTCCAAACTGCTAAACGGCGGAGACAGCCAACAATTTGTTGCTTTGCCTGGACGATGAAGGTCAAAATATACGTCCACCCGACCTAGAAGAAGTAAGAACAACGATAGTCAAACTTAAGTCGCACAAGGCTGCTGGCTCATTATGGTATGCCAGCTGAATTTTTTAAGGCAGCGGGAGATGACTTGGTCAGGAGCATACACCTACTCATCTCTAGAAATTGGTCGGAGGAAAGTATGCCCAATGAATGGAAGCTCGGCATAGTGTGCCTTATCCCCAAGAAAGGAGATGCTCTGAACTGCGCCAACTACAGAGGTATTAGTCTTCTCAATATCGCTTACAAAATTCTGTCGACTATTTTGTGCATCCGCCTAGAACCTTTTGCCAACGACCTGATTGGACCATATCAGTGTGGTTTTAGGCGAGGAAAATCAACAAACGATCAGATTTTCACACTTCGACACATACTGGAAAAAACCCAAGAATTCCAAGTCGATACACACCATCTCTTCATCGACTTTAAAACTGCCTATGATAGCGTTGATAGAGACGAGCTATATAGAGCCATGTCACATCTCGACATCCCTGCCAAACTTGTCCGCTTGTGCAGGATGACAATGGAGGATTCTCGCTGTTCCGTTAAAGTCGGTAAGAACATCACCGATGACTTTGATGTCGAAAAAGGTTTGAGACAGGGTGATGCGCTATCATGCAACCTTTTTACCATCGTGCTTGAAGCAATTGTACGCAACTCACAAGTCAACACCAGAGGTACAATTTTTCAAAAGTTCGTTCAACTCCTTGCATATGCTGATGACATTGACATCATGGGCAGAACAACGCGAGCTGTCAGTGGAGCATTTGCAAGTATTGAAGCGGAAGCGGCGAAGATGGGTTTAACTGTTAACGAGACGAAAACGAAGTATATGCTGTCATCGAGAAGAGAAGCCCAACACCATCGACAGGGACAACACGCCACCATGGGCAATTATAACTTCGAAGTAGTCAGACTTTTAGAGCGACTTATATCGTTCCGCAGAAGTATGCCACTGACTTTCTACCTTAAAATTGAACTGGAACCAGCTGTCAGTGTCAAAATAACCTATAATCTAAAAAGAAGGCGCCCTTAATTTAAATAAAGAAAAAGTAAATGACAGTACGCTCTCCGCAATGGACGATTCTTGTTGATTGTAGTATTTAAAGAATAAAAGCTGCAAAACGCATCTGTGCAGTTAGTTTTAAAGATAGTCTTCCAGAGAAATCAATATTTCTAATTGTTGCACATAAGGAACACTCTCTGTTTGTTCTCAAAAAACTGACTTCGGTATTACGTCTTATTTACTTACTAACTTACTTACTTTGGGGGGCGTAGCAGGTGAAGATGAACCCGGCATTCAACAGTTTGTTGCCTTATCGAAAGCTTTTTCGACATCAAAAGCCTAGGAGAGTTCTTTACCGACCTTACCGGAGCAGTGTAAATTTTCCAAAGTGATCAGCAGAATGCCGTTACTTCTGTAGTCTACCGTTAAGCAGTCTACAGAAGTGATCTTTCCAGATCCTCAATAGCGACTGCGTCTCTATTACTATGTTTCCCTGCTGGTCTTTACAGACTTGAGTTCCTGGCTTGCCACCCCTGGCATGATCTTCTTACCTTTTGGTAAAAAATCCGAATCTAATTTCTATCACGGCATCGTTCAATTTCAACAAACGGGCGCTTCTCAAGCTGCTTCTCATATTGCTTCTTTTTCTTTCTGATAATTTGGTTTTCTTCTTTTCTTTTCTTTTTGTGAATTTTGTTTTTTGAATGCAGTCCTTGTTCTCTTTTGCATCAATATTTTCCGTGCTTTTTGTTTGGCTGCATTTGCTGTCTGCGTTCTTCATCGAAATACAGGGTTCCATTTTGGAGGCCGAGTGAAACCCAAAATATAAAAGGCTGCAGATGTAATAGCTTGATGGTGTCACTGGTCTTCAAAGATAGTTGAAGGCATCCTTGATTGAAAAAAGCATTGGGCATATCCTGCGATTGCAAACCTTTCCGACGTCATATTATTTCACCGCATTAATTCGCACTGGTCTTGAACAGGATATCCTTATTCATACCCTTGGCTACAACAAGTCAATGGTCCGAGACGTTTCAAAAAAGTGCCATTGTCTGCCTGTTAAGCTCAAAATTTGACCTCTTGGAAAGTACTGGAAGTTTATCTTGCTTCGATCGCAATATGGTCAATCTGAGACTGAGGATCGTCAAAAATTTAGACGTGCTATAAGATTGTGCTACTTACAACAAAATCTTTACGTTCCCCTTTCGCGTGATAAATGCTACTCAACATCCCCTCCTTGGTACAATCATAAACTATGCAAGCTGCGAAACAAGAGAAATAAGTTCTGGAATGAATTTCTACGCTCCCGTTCAGTTTTCGATTACTCTGATTACCTTGGAGTATTTTATAAGTTTTCCAACCTCAATGAAGATCTTTACAATGACTTTACATCCACCACCCAAGCAAATCTAATTTCGGAGCCAAAATCGTTTTATTAGTTTATCAACTATAAAAACAAAAATGATGGTTTCCCTCCCTCTCTTCACTACGAAAGCCAATCATCCAACGAACCAACAACAATCGCACATTTTTTTACAAGTTACTTTAAACTGTCTTTTGCTCAAAAAACCCCAGATCTAGACCAGACTTACTTTTCCTATCTTCACCATTTCTCTACAGGGCCTTCTAATCTAAGCTTTAATCAGTCAACTGTTCTCAATGGACTCCTCAAACTCAAAGACAAGTATGATCCAGGTCCAGATGGCATTCCTGCCATTTTGCTTAAGAAATGTTGCTCCAGTTTAGCCCTTCCCATCACTAACCTTTTCAAACTATCCCTTTCAAGTGAAGTTTTTCCAGACTTATGGAAAATATCCGTTATTTCACCTATCCATAAAAAAGGCCCCAAAAACCTAATTTCTAACTATAGACCAGTAGCTAAACTCTCTCATATCCCTGCTTTTCGAAAGTATTCTGTTTGAAATACTATCTTTCCAGTGCAAATCAATGATATCCTCCAAGCAGCATGGTTTCTGTAAGGGAAGGTCAAAAACCATTAATCTAGTTGAATTTGTTTCCTTCTCTCTATCTGCAATGGAAAAAGGAAACGAAGTAGACGTCATTACCACAGATTTCAGCAAGGCTTTCGACAAAACCTCTCACACTTTTATGCTCTTTAAACTTTCCTTCCTCGGATTTAGCCCTATCCTACTCAAATGGATATCTTCATATTTGGATAACCGCCAATATAGAGTTCGTTTCCGGTCTACTCGTTCAGTTCCTTTTGTGGCAACCTCCGGTGTGCCCCAAGGCAGCCATCTTGGACCTCTCTTTTTCATCCTTGCCATTAATGATGTCGAAAAGATAATCCAATATGCTTCTATCTCACTTTACGCGGTTGACGCTAAAATTTTCAAAGTCATCACCTCCGATCGAGATTCTCTCCAGCTTCAAAATGACCTCGATTCATTCGTCTTTTGGTATTCTTAAAACTGCCTTGAATTAAACATTGCCAAATGCGAGGCAATAACATTTTCTTGTAAAAGTAATAAACCTCCCCCCATATCCTTTCATCTTCAGAACCTTCCTATAAACCGTGTGCAGCTTATCAGAGATTTAGGAGTTCTCTGCGACGGCGAATTAAATTTTTGTTCTCATATTGATGAAGTAATATCAAGAGCTAATTCCGCCCTAGGTTTTATCAAGAGATGGTCCAAAGAGTTCCGCAACCCCCTTGGAACGAAATCCCCCTATATTGCCTATGTTCGCCCTCTCTTTGGGGCTTGAGTATGCATCGCAAGTGTGGGCTCCATATCAAGCGGTTCATATCTCAAGGATCGAAAGTGTTCAACGTCATTTCAACTCTTTGCCCTTCGGGATCTCTACGACGCGACGTTAGAAACTTTCTCACCCTGCCTCCTTACCGCGAACGTCTCGCAATCATTAATCTCCACTCACCACTCCCTAGAAAACAGAAGAAATGTCTTTGACATCATATTCATTCACCGACTTCTTACTGATAACACTGACTGCTCCCCCTTTTTAGACCTTATCCTTCAACACTATCCCCCGAAACGTAAGATCATAACGATTTTTTTCCTTCCTGCTCATTGTACATCCTATGGTCTCAACGAACCCTTAACCCGCACGATGAGTAAGATTAATTCTGTTCCTTTTCTTTTCGACCTCAATCTTCCAAGTCCATGTCTGAAAGTCCTCCTTTTAAACCGTTTCTCATCCTTGTAGTTTTAATTTTAGTTTTAATTAGTTTAAGTTTAGTGTTTAAGTTATTTTAAGCTTGTATTAAGCTAATAAATGGGGCGGTAGCCCCATTAAAATAAAATAAAAATTAAAACCAAGGCAAGTAGCGAAATCGATTAGCCTTTGTCCGTTTTCGGAGGTTTTGACATGTAGGCTGTGCTTGCCGATAGTGTTTCGAATGATGTTCTCCTTCCCTAGTTTTGTTTTAAAATCACCCAGGCCGATTTTCACGTTATGTCTGGGTCTGGGGCACTGCTCAGCTCATATGTTTCTTTGAGAGGCCCATAGTCTAACAATCAATAGAGCTAAATAATAAATTTATTGCATCAAAGCTCTTGAGTTTGAAATCATAGAACTCAATATTGCCATGAGAGTTTGGAACATATGTATACAGTTACCAATAGCTTGCAATTAATAGTAGATAGATATGCATGGTGTTGAAAATTTACTCTATCTAAATTTTTCTTTTTACAAGCATCGTGACTTCGAAGGGGTCACAGCTTTACACTCTTTTGATTCACACTAGGGATCAGGCCATGGGGTTAGGTTAGGTTAGGTAGAATGGGCTGACGGTTGATCTTATTTCCGTCACACTTAGATCAATGTAGATCCATTGTGATACCCTGGCGTATTGTAACGTCCTAGAAACCTATGAGTTTATGTCTGGTCAGTATTTAACCATTTTGTGGCCTTAGTGAAGTTTAACAGGCTGCTTTTTGAAGCGTCTGATAAATTCTTCTAGTTCATTTAAAAAGTAATTGTCTAGAAATTTTTTCCTAATATGGCAGAGTGCTGGGCATTGACAAAGGAAGTGAGTTGTATCCTCATGTTCATCTTCGTCATTGCATCCTCTGCTTAGGTCATCGGTGCAAAGACCCATTTTCTTTTTGTGATAACCTAGTAGGTTATGTCCAGTTATGATACTGATAAGCATTCGCAATGAAGATCTATTCAATGATAGCAGCTTTTCAGATTCTTTCTTATCATATTTCGGACATAGTTTCCTGGAAGTAACACAGGAATCTAGGCATTCCCATCTTTCATTGGATTTTCGCATTATTTTGTTACCAATGATCTGTTTCATTTCACTGGGTGGAATCCTGATTGATTTATCAAAGAGAGAAGGGTCAAGTGTTGATCCCTTCCTCGTTAGTTCGCCCGCTTTTTCGTTTCCCGGTATACCACTATGACCAGGAACCCAGCAGAGTCTAACGTTATACTGCGTGCCAAGAGCCCTTAGCTCTTCGCGACAGCAAGAAACAAGCTTTGATTTGACAAGAGTGGCAGAAATCGCTTTTATTGCTGCTTGGCTATCAATGAAAAAAGTGATATCAGCATGTGATAGCGCCATCATGGACACCTGTTTTGCAGCGTTTGTAACTGCCAAGATCTCGTCTGTGAAGACGCTGCTGCGATTTGGAAGTCTGAATGAACTGGCTAGGTTTAGGCTTTCTGAAAAGAAACCTGCCCCTGTTCCAACTTCCATTTTTGAACCGTCGGTATAGATTGATATAGACGTCTCGTTCAGGTAAGGTGTTTCATTCTCCCAATCCTGTCTATTGGGGAAGCTGGTTGTGAAGGATTTTTTAAAGTCCAGGTATGGAGCAATGTAATCCGTGCAGATGTTGTTATCTGCGTATCGTGATAAAATCTGTGCGTGTCCTGTTTGGCTGGTTTTCCAGACATTCCACTGGTTTAGTCTAAGTGCACTGTTTGCTGCCGCTTCTTGAACATAGAGATCAAGAGGTGTGAGATTGAGGATTACTTCCAAGCTCGTGGTTGGTGTAGTTCTCATTGCACCAGTTACGCAAATACAGGCTGATCTTTGTACTTTGGTTAGGGTTTTTAAATGCGTGGATTTTTCCAGCGCCTTCCACCAGACCAAATTGCCATAAGATAGGATAGGTCTAACAATGGCAGTATACATCCACAGGATGATTTTGGGATTTCCTCCCCAGTTTTTGCCAAAAATCCTGTTACACGAATACAGTGCTATCATAGATTTATTGTGTCTTTCTTTATATTGGGACCCCAATTTAGTTTTTTGTCTAAGATCATTCCCAGGTATCTGGCTTGATCAGAGATCTTAAGAGGGGTCTCATTTAGTCTTGGTAACTCAAAAGTAGGTATTTTTCTTCTATTTGTAAAGAGTACCAGCTCTGTTTTGAGGGGGTTAACTGCAAGGCCGCACCTTTTTGTCCAAGCGCTTACCTTGGTTAGTGTATAATTCAGTTGTGCGCTAATAGTGGAAGGGAATTTCCCCGTCGCCAGAAGAGCTAAATCATCGGCATAGGCAACCACTTTCACGCCATCATGTTTGAGAGCTACGAGGATCTCATTCACGACCAGGTTCCAGAGCAGGGGTGAGAGAATACCTCCTTTTGGGGTTCCTCGTGACACACACTTTTTCAAGCTTGCACCTCCCAGTTCACTGTGGATCTGACGTTTTGTTAGCATACACATGATCCAATTTATGATTTAGGGCCTTCTTAATTGCACTGTTTTGTACATTGTTGAAGGCTCCTTCAATGTCCAGGAAAGCTGCCAGTGTGTATTCCTTATCTTGCAGCGTTTTTTCTATGGTTCTTACTACACATTGAAGTGCTGTTTCCACACTTCGTCCTTTTGTGTAGGCATGTTGAAAGGTAGATATTACTTCCGGTTTCAGAAAGCTACGGATGTGTAAATCAAGTAACCTTTCAAACGTTTTCAGTATAAAGGAGGTCAGACGGGAGCGGGTCGAAATGCTGTATTATACTGTATGATACTGTATGTTCATAATTCTGTATGGTTAATATACTGTATTTCAAAATACTGTAGTTCAAAATTCTGTATCCCAAAATACTTCATCTCAAATTGCTGTATGAGCAAAACACTGTATCTCAAAAATCTGTCTGTAAAAATACTTTTTTTTTGCATAATTCCGTTCTTCAACTTCCATTCCTTTATTTGTTTTCACTATCGATATATTCATTTTGAAGCAAAATAACGCTTAACACTTAAATTTGCACAAACCTTTAAACATCTACTGAATGCATGAACACGTGCTAGTTTTGACAGATTAACTAGTCTTTTGCAATTGCTCATGCAGTTGTTGATTATGATTTAAACAATTTATTTTAACATGTGAGAGAGATACATATGTACAATCAAGAAGGAGAAAATAAAATAGAGAAAAAAAGACGAAGATACCATTTTCCATTTGTTTTGTTTTTGTTTTAATTAATTCAAAGACTACTATACATAGACTACTGCATTTATCATAGGCACATGTTATTTTCCAAGGAAGTATATAAGATTATTAGGTTAAAGAAAAATTGTTATGATATTTTCTAAAGAAAAGTATTCTGTTTTCAAAATTCTGTATTTGAAAACTGTAAGTCAAAATACTGTATATCTCAAAATACTGTATTTGAAATTGCTGTAATTAGGCTGAAAAATAAAAATTGTTTTGAGAATGTAAAAAGTGCCGCACTTTTTTACATTTTTACAGTATTTTGACTTACAGTACTTTGATCATACAGTATTTTGTACACACAGTATTTTGAAATACAGTATTTTGAGGTACAGTATTTTAAATACAGTATTATGACCCATACAGTATTTTGACCCTAACCCGGTCAGACTTATAGGTCTGAAGTCTTTTGCTTCTATATGGCTGGGTTTGCCGGCTTTCGGTATGATAACGACTTTAACTTCCCGCCATACTTTGGGAATGTAACCCCATATGAGGCTATTTTCAAAAATGTTCTTGAGATGTAGGATGACTTTTCCGCTGCTTTTTTGCAGCATAATAGGGAAAATGCCATCGTGACCCGGAGACTTAAAAGGTGAAAAGGAGCCCATGGGGTACTCCGCGTGTACTTCAGAATGGTATGGCAGCCTTCCAGTCACATCTCAACCAAATGCAACTCCATCTAAAGTCACTTTCTAGTTCTTTATTAACAAAAATCAAATCAAGAATTCGAGTAAGCATACTTGAAACATAATAAGAATACTTTGATCTTAAACATATTTAAACTTAATAAGTGATAAGTGATTGTAAAACATAGCCCTTTAAAAAAAATTCATCCTCTGAACCCTTAAAATAAGAATCCCCGGTATACTGCTGTATCTTAGTGGCAACTATATTAAATTATTATTTAACTAGCGACCCGCCCCGGCTTCACACGGGTACAATGATGATACTAAATACACTACATTCTTACTTATTTACTTTTTACATTTTTAACTATTTATTTTATTTTTACAACAATTAACATATTACAGAATGTCTTTATATACAATGTTCACAGCTTTCTTATCATTAGACAATAAAAACATATTTTCTCTGGAAGTTACTCTTGATAGAGCGACATACAGTTGGACATGTGAAAAACGGTCAACGCTCAAATCTAAGCCTGCAACGTTAAGGGTTTGACCCTGAAGGTAGTATAACCAACTGCCCAATGCCGTTGCGGTGTTCATTCGCATGTAAAGAATCCTGAAGATGAACGTAATTTTCGGCTCTCAATTTAGTTTGATTATTACGGATGTAGGTCAATCTCTCAGATTCAATTTTCGCATATTGATATACCATGTATTGGTTTGTTAACATTCCACATCTAAGCAAAGTGTTGAAATTGTTATGTCTTGTCATTATACGGTAGCAATAGTAGTTCATACATGATACTGTTTTACGCAGAGGTGTACCACCGATTGGGTCAACTTGAGAAATATTAATGGCATAAACATTTTCTCCACGACATAGCATCAAAGGATATTGTAAGCTGTCATAAGATCTGTGTAACTCTGAAATTTTTTTCAAATTATCATCACGACTATAATACAATATTTCTCTTGTCAAATTGCTGTCCTGCTATCACCACTGCTACTTCACTCGTGGAAGGCGCATTGTATCGTCATTTGTGCTCTCCAACAGGAACTTTATTCGCATGGATTACGACATTAAGGTCAGGAGTATCTGCTGGAACACTCTCAATTGCAGTTTTGAAAAACTGTATGTAGCAATTATGAGAGTGTAACATATCTTGGAGAGATCTAATCAAATCTCTATCAATTGGCTGTGCAACACTTGAACAATATATTTGCAGAAATTTGTGATCATCGGGTCGAAGTGGTAGCAAGCTCCCAGCTAAGTGGTACCTACACTTGCCCTTGAATTTTAAATGTAGGCATGAACCCACGCTCCACGACTTGCTTACTCTTAAAAGAGGTCATTTGAAATGCGTTATTATAACGGCGTGGCGTATATTGCGAATTAATTGTTTGGATTTTGGATGATCACCCGTAAGAAGAGAGTGAAGTGGTTCAGGTGGTGGGAGAATTTCTTCTAATTTTACTTTTCCTTGTAAGCAACACATGCCTTTCGATTCGTCCTTGAATTTCAGTTCACACACTATTGACATAGTACCTATTGATACTATACGATCGTCCTTGTAAGAAATCGAAGGATCGTAATTCATGGCAGAATTTTCTTTATTTACCCATGAATTAGTAACTCGTGCTAATGATTCTCTGTCCCTCTGAACCATATGCCTACCTTGATCGCGGCTGCGGCGAATCTTACGCTCTACTGAAGATTCTCTCTCTCTGTCAGCTCTATATCTATCCCGAGCTTGACTAAGGCGAGCCTAACGTTCCGTTGACGATTCTTCATCTCTTGCTGAACGTACTCTTTTGGCATTCACTGTACTACGACCTATGTTCCAACGACGACGTTTTCCAGACATGACTTTATAATTTCTTTACAAAATTTTCTCAGTTCTATATGAATGATTACCTATGCACGAATTGCCATATTATTAGTATGTGCCGCAGTAAAAAATATCTGAATACTTACCATTCAGAAACAAAAACAAAAGATACCTATTCTTTTCAATATAAACTACGATGCTTTAAAAAATAGTTTACTATTCGTGCGAGTTTCAATAAATAAAGTTTGAAATAAAAGTAAAAATAAATAATTTTTTTTAGTAAAATAATATGTATGTCGCATTACAAAACTTTAAATTTCTTGGCTTTTCTCTGCTATAATATGCATGTATTATACATATAAACCTTCCTCTTGAATCACTCTATTCGTTAAAAAAAAACCGCATCAAAATCCGTTGCGTTGTTTTAAAAATCTAAGCGTACATAGGGACAAAGGGACAGAGAAAGCGACTTTATTTTATACTATGTTAAGATATTTATTTCATCAATCAGAGCTGCAAATCTCTTATAGATTACAGAACAAACTTAAAAACTAAAATTACCTACATTTACACTAAATTTTTATTACTACATCTTAAAAATGAAAGTAGTTTTTTCTTAAAACACTCTCTGCTTAAAAACATATTAGAATCGAGAACATTGCGTTAGAACTGCGTTAGCCTGCCTTAAACAACGAGTTACAGATTCATTGTAACCATAGTTAACTCTATGGAACGGTATATGAAACAATGAACGAGAATGAAGCTCACGTGCGGGTGTATAGAAGCAAACTAACGAGAGCAAAAAGGGGCAATTGATTTTAAAATTAATTACATCTCTTACGAACATAATTTCAAAGTAGATAGATCAATCTGGCAGACGGGAAATGCCATGCTTATATGATTTTTGTATACCTAATTATGAAATAACTGTTAATTGAATCGTAAATCAATAAAAATCAACTATCTATCTATCTATCTATCTATCTAATTTCAAAGTAAACTCTTCTAGTCTCAAGACTTGGAATGCCCAATAGAAGACACCTCTGACTATAAGATGGCATATCATTGTTCCAGCATAGAATCTTAATAGCCATTCTGGTGAATCGTCTTAGGATTCTTTCAATTTTTAAGGAATGATTTGAATAATATGGGTTCCATACGATGCAAGAGTATTCCAAAATAGATCTAACATAGCAGAAATAAAGTGATCTAAGAGTATAACGATCAGAAAAATCTTTGGAGTTTCGATTTATAAAACCTAGCATAGCCTTAGAAACAATATAATCAATATGATTGCTAAACGTAAGTTTCGAGTCAAAAATAATTCCAAGATCTTTTTTTAAGCTAATTCTTGATAGTTGAGTGCCACCTACATGGTACGCGAATATAATTGGAAATTGATTACGGTTAAAGGACATACATTGACATTTAGAGACATTAAGATGAAGGTCATTGACTTCACACCACAGAAAGTTTGTTTAGGTCACTTTGTAAACAAATACAGTCATGGGTCGGTTTAATGTTATAATAAAGCTTTATGTCATCAGCATACATCAAACATTTACAGTTCTCTAACAAATTAGGTATTTCATTGATGAAAATCAAAAAGAGCAGAGGACCTAAGTGACTGCCTTGAGGGACACCGCAAGTAACATAGATGGGATCTGAGACGTTATTGTTGATTTGGACTAGTTGTATTCTGCCTGAAAGATAAGATTTGAACCATTTAAGAATTGAAGAAAAAAACCTTGGTTTTTCTAATTTGTATATAAGTAACGAATGATTTTAGAGAAATCTGTATAAATTACATCACATTAAGAACTACATATCTTCTAAGCAATTAACTACATAATGCTCAATGAGTTCAAAAGAGCCAGAAATAGAGTAACATGTTTAATCCGCCATGCTAAACGTCTCCATTACACAACCAAAATTAATTCTAATGTTTCTCCAAAAAACTTCTGGAGTCGAATCAAAGATCTAGGGTTAGGAAAGAAGTCGTGTACGAGTGACGAAATTGTTGACATTAATGAGTTAAATGAAAAATTTGCCAATCCTGTTCCCAACATACCTATTATCCATGAATCCCTTACTGAAACAACTTTTTGTGATGGATTTAAATTTTATGAGGTTGACGTATATGATGTTGGTGATGCCATATTTCATGTAAAGTCCAAATGTGTTGGGCTTGATAACATACACCCGGACTTTGTTAAGATTCTTTTACCAAAGTTACTCCCTCACATAGCATTCATTTTTAATTCAATCATCCTCACTAGTGTATACCCATCTCAGTGGAAACGTGCTAAAATTATTCCAATTCCAAAAAGTTCTGGAAAAGAGAAGGATTATAGGCCGATCGCAATATTATCGTATTTATCTAAGGTTTTTGAAGTAGTCATCAGCAAGCAAATTAAGAGTTACATAAATGGGTTGAATCTCTTGAACCCTTTTCAATCTGGTTTCAGGAAAGGCCACAGCTGCATAACGGCGCTTTTAAAGGTAACTGAAGATATTCGCGAAGCTTCTGATGAAAGTAAAGTAACACTTTTAACTTTGCTTGACTTCTCCAAAGCTTTTGATTCAGTTAATTCAACTTTATTATGTAAAAAACTTGCTGAAATGTATAATTTCTCTTTTGCTGCTACCTCATTAATTTTTTCATATCTATCAAATCGGTCTCAAGCTGTTTGTCATGGTGGTAAACTTTCTTCGTTTTCCCTATTAAGATCAGGTGTTCCCCAAGGATCAATACTTGGGCCGCTCCTTTTCACTATGTTTATAAATGACCTTCCGTCTGTCTTGAGATATTGCTCGTATCACATCTATGCTGACGATGTCCAACTATATCTCAATTTTAGTTTAGGGCTTGTTGAAGATGCTGTAGTTAGAATGAATGAAGATTTGGCTTCAGTCTTAATTTGGTCAAACCAAAATCGGCTTATACTAAATCCAACTAAAACAAAATGTTTACCGATATGCACCCAACAATTCACCTTTGATGATTTTCCAAATATTATTTTGAATGGTAAAGTTATTGAAATGGTAAAAAAGGTGAAAAATCTTGGTGTCATGTTTAACAACAATCTGACTTGGACTGACCACGTCAACAGCACCGTTTCGAAGATTTATGCAGTATTGCGAGGCTTGTCACATTCAAGATACTTTTTATCATCCGAAGTTAAAATTAAATTAGTTAAGTCTCTGGTTTTACCGGTACTCACATTTGGTTGTGAAATTTTTGCAGACCTCGACTCGGCATCGTTCCGAAAAATTACACTCGCGTTTAACTCCGTAGTAAGGTACGTTTTTAATTTAAGAAGATATGATCATGTCTCCAGTTTTTCAAGGCAGATTCTCGGTTGCAGTTTGCGATGCCTCTTTCGCTACAGATGCTTGTCTGCACTCGTTAAGATAATAAAACTCAAAACACCTGAGTATCTATTTACAAATATAATTTTTTCACAATCTATAAGAAGCTTGTCAATACGACCTTACACATATAGCAACGTTATATCACGGCGCCAGTTTTTTATTTACGCTATTACAATTTGGAACCATCTTCCTTTGTCACTAAGAAACAAAATTGAACATAAAAAGTTTTCTTCTTTAATCTTTTCTTTCTTATCACTGGAAAATTCTCACTAAACATTCTTTTTAAGTTGATTATAACTGTTAACTATTTCATTTTCTCTTAAATTTACTTTTCTCTTTAATTTTGTTTTTAAATGTTAGTTTTTTTCTTTTTCCTATACTGTTATCATAACATTACCTGTACGTTATAAGAATTTTTGTTCTCATTGTACAGCGATTTCAAATAAATAAATAAATAAATAAAATAAATAAATAATTGTTAAAAAGCACAAGGTTCGTAGTAGTAGATCTACCATTAACAAAACCATGCTGTAATGGAGCTGTAACTTCTCTTAAATGAAAAACTAATTTTTGAAGTGAAACTTCTTATGCGACTTGCAAACATGCAGCGTTACACTTCCGCGTTACACTTCCGTGTTAAACATACTATCGATTGCATAGTTTTTGGCACTGCTATAAATTTGTTGCTATAACAGTTGTATGTTATATGACGCGTCATTATGGGAACTAATGCTGGATTTGGTATAGTTTAGTTTATGTAGATTATAATTTATAAAGCACAAGAGTTAAAAAGAGAAGCGAAAAGAATTATGGCTGCAGATGAAAAATTATGGGTGCAGATGCATGTAAATCCACCTTAACTCTTTGTTCTTTCTTAATTTTCAATTTGTGTCGTGTGTGTGAAAATCGTGCCTGGCTTGCAAAATAAATTTCGATTGCTTCATTGAAATTGCGGAATTTTATTTCGAAGACAATATACATATGTACATTTATGTATATATGTACAAATCAGAGCTTTTGGTGAGTGGTTACTGAAAGATTTTATTACAATTTTAATATATGTAGTTATGAGTATGTAGTAGTTAGTGGAGGCATAATCATGTACATATATATAAGCAATTTCCATTTACGCCCGGCTCAAAAATGTTCGATCATGTCTAAACATGTTTGGTCATGTCTAAACATGTTTGATCATGTCTCAACATGTTTGATCATGTCTAAACATGTTTGATCATGTCTAAACATGTTTGATCATGTCTTAACATGTTTGATCATGTCTTAACATGTTTGATCATGTCTAAACATGTATGTATGTAAATGTTCTCCGTCTTGGGCTTAGGTGTTAAGACTGCGGTCTTCATTGGTCGGTCAGTCAGCTACTACTGACACTGTCCAATCAACGGTTTCAGAAAGGTTCCTGGTATTCTATTCCATACATAAGTACTATGTATGTACATAGATCTTTAAAATCCTAGTTTTCGTTCTCTAATCTCCACCAAAAAATAAAAAATTGTTCTATGAAATGGTGTTAAGTAGCTATCCCGTGAAAATTTACTCCGATCCATCTCTTTTCTTTTTCTTTAAAAGAAACAATACGAGTTCACTCAAAATAAATTTCTACTCCTTCCTATTTTCATTTTCATATTAGGAAGTTTCACTTCTTCCGCGCGGGGGGACTGCACGCACTATTTTTTTTTTTTATTTAAATTAAACTAATTTTCGTCAGCACTCAACTAAATCTCAAAAAATTGTTGATTGAATAACTATTAATCCACATTTTTCCTCTTGTTAATCAAAAGACCATCTTGTAGGTAGTTTTCTCTTTGGAATAAACAAATCTAACGTCTTTTTTTGTTTTCCTTTCAGGTACCTTCACTAACGGTGAGATAAAGTGAAAATTTCTTTGTGCGGTAAATCCGTTGAATTCAACAAGAAATCAAACCAGATATGGAACTTAAATGCAAGAACAATGATCCTATTCTATTACGGACACTTTCGAGAAGCTTCCCAGTTTAAGAACTATTTTAATTTAGTTAGTGCATTTAGCTGTTTATGGTTGACAGCTTTTACAAACCAACTAATTACTTTTCCTGAACTTAATTAGAATCAAGCAAAAAATCACAACTCGCGTAGTGTTCTATCTCATTTGCTGTGAAAACAAATTCATTTCTGAGAATCTTAAAAAGTATTGTGTCAGATATATGTTCGTGCGAGTAAGCTGCATCTACCGACACTATGACACTCTATCAACGAATCCTTCTAATGGTCCTTTGCTATTTAATGCCCAGTCTAACTTCGGGTCAACGTCCACTTTTCAATCACACGAACGTTAATTCACTCTCTCACAATGGCAAGGCTCTTGGACAGAAACTACGTAATAGTGGTAGCGCTCGCGAACCGTTCCAGCTGCCGACAACACAGACAACATTGCAACACCCGCCGCCAGGTAACCATTTTGGCTTCGAGGATTTGCAAACTTTGGGCAGCACACGACTACCACCAGGACGACGAGGTAATCGGCGTAAAGATCAACAAATGCTATATCAGCGACCACAGAACCAGCATAGGCCGTCAAACTTCGACTCACTGCGCCAAGAACTAATGAAACCCGATCTTTCGTCTGCGTATTCGGTGCAAGGAGCTGGTGGTACTGGTTCTGGCCTCAGTACAAGTGATGCTGGTAGATTTTCTGATATTAATCAGCTTTCTCCGATGTACTCCACCCGAATACCACCGCAATCGTCCGCTGACAACAGGCCGTCAAGATTGCGGGGCAGAAAAAATAGCTCCATCCATGATATTATTCATTTAGCGTACACCCAACGTCAGCAGCAAAATGCTGAGCGTCAGAGTGACGGTCCCGCAAATGGTGGTGGTGAAGATGAAATTGACGGTTCCTACGCCAATCCAATGAAACAGATTAAGGAACGCATCTTATCGGCCCCATATGTGAGTATGCAGATATTTTAGTTTTTGTTTTAGCTTTTAATAAATGTTGGGTAGTTGTTGTGTATACTGTCTGTATACACTACACATTTGTATTGGTGAGTGAGTATCCTCTCTTTTGCTGTGTTTTCTTTTCAGTACTTAATTTCTTTTACTTTGGTGTCGGAATGAAAATAGAAAAAGCCTGCCTAGGTGCAATGTAATTATATTTTCCCTGTAATGCAAGCCGGACGCAAATTAACTTTTACACTTTCAAGGCACACTGATTTAATTGTGTTTCCTTCAATTATCGCCGGAAATAGAAAGATGTTTCATCTTCGTGTTAATCGCTTCTGCTTGTGACACATTTATGGCTGATATTAACCACTCTGTGGCAAGAGAAGAGTTAAGGTCGATTTGCACTTGCTATGGGAGTTACCTAAAGTCTATATAAACATTGTAGCAGACGTGCTTGCAGGTTTGGTAATGCTGTTTTTTGGAAAAAGAATAAAGATGAAAATTATTAGAAAGCTGAAAAAATATATGTATCTTATTTAAAATTCATTTTTATTAATTTCTTTGATAGATATATTTGAGTAATTTGAGGTAAAACAACTCATGTGTTAATTGTGTCGGTTCGCTTAAAACGAAACAAATTCCTGATGAAAAACGTACCTATCTGAGTTTCCTATTGGTCAATCTGAAATGAACTTATTGCAGTTTGTTGAGTTGAAATTCTCATGGCGCTGCCAAAATTTATGCTGGTTTTAAGCTGTTATTTGTTTTTTTTTTTTAATAAAGTTATTCAGGGCCGGATTAACCCTCAACGGAGTCCTAAACAATCATCAATTTGGGGGCCCTTTATTCACGTCTGTTCCCTTCTTTTTCGATTAAAATGAAAACTTATAGCTTTCATAAAAATTTTATTTTCAAAACGTAATAATATCAATAAAATTACCATCTACATTTTAAACATGTCGTTTTCTACATTTGTTTACGGCATATTCATCAATTAGGTATATCATCAATATCAATTTTCTTCCATAAATCTAACTCAATGCAAAGTATACCTAACATGTCTAGTCGCTCTTGTCGCGTTAAGGCTCTTTTAGCATCTTTGATTTTTTTTTTTTGCTAGAAAAAAGTCTGATTCTTTCTCAAAAAGTAGAGTGAATTTCGTGAAAGAAATTGATTCAAATCATACATTACCTTTGATTGGTGAATAAATAAGCCAATCTCGGTTTGTTCCAAAAAATAAGTTGGGCGAACAATATCTCGATGTTGATTCGTTTTCATACCAACGCGACGCTTAGATGATTCGAATGGTCCAGTCGAATTTCGACATGTGGATGGCCCATGTTTAATCCAAGATCACGTCTTCGCTAGTAAATTTTTCGCATTTTCCTGGATCCTTGGATCGCATCGGTTGGAAATTTCTACACCTTGATTTTTACTTACACTTTGGCCCACAAGAGATTGGATTGAAGATTCAGGTGTTGAATTGACTGAATCATCGTTCAAATTAGGACTAGTTGCAAGTTCTTGACTGCCTGATGAATTTGGTGTTTTTACGTTCCGATGAAAATAATTGTCAATTTTTGGAACTTTTTCTAACACTGCACTTGTTTGTGATCTTTGATCGTTTTTCTTCGGCAAACTTTCTTTTTTGCGCATATGAACGAGACATTGTTTTACATAAAAACAACTTAAGACGCTAACGATAGTTTGAGTATTTACTAGTGTACTTAAACTATCACCCGAAAAATGATGGTTTCACTACGGTAAAGAAAAAACGCGGACTCTTACGTGATAAAAACAAGGATATTTTATTCACTTATTCACTTTACACTATGTAAGTGTTCAGTTTTGGCTTTCATACCATTCGGACGTGTTTTTTACCTTTGCGCTATTTTCCCGTCTTTCAAAACTCCCAAATTTCAACATCAATCTCGCTGCCAATAACTTTATTCTGTGTCACAAATAAATTTATTCTCAATTCATAACAAAATGTCTCATCAGTGCGCGAATCCAAACTGTGTCAACAACGAAAATCTTGCTGAGTCGGTTATATGTAGTGGTCTGTGCGGTAAGCGTTTCCATACGACTTGTGTTGGCATAAGTAAAAGAACATTTGTTTTCCTTAAAGACTCCAATAATTTTGTTTTCAACTGTGACGAATGCAAAAATATTTCACTCTCGCATATAATGCTTGCGATTAAATGCTTGAGTGACTCAATTTCAACGACTGCAGAAAAAAACAAACTTTACCACAAGCAGTGTATGACACAGTTCGAAAAATTCGATGAGCTCATCAAAGCATTCGATGAACTAAGTAATAATTGTCAACAATCCGCGACCTACCTCAAAAACCGAATGAAGTGTCTTGAAAATCAGATTAATTCGTTGAACAATGCAAAATCGCCAGATAATGGATATGATTTAATAATCGAAATGAAAAAAATAGTGGAAAAAAACTTTAAAACCAATATGTCCGTTTTCAATTCTTCCTTGAGTTCGATACGTTCCACCATCGAAAGCAAGTCTCAAACCATATCTACAACACCTACTCCCCCACCGGTAATCAACGATAATATTCTCCTTGATATTGCGTCCCATTTGGAAGACCTTAAGGAGCATATAAAGGAAACCCCGACGGTCATCAAGCGAACTTTCGAAGACCTGAACATTGCCACCTCCAAAGACCCCGAACCACTCCCAAGACCTCAATACAACACATCTATTTTAGAGGAAATTTTGGACGCCTGCGATGACGCTGCAGATACCCCAGATGTTCCTCCGCCTCCTCAAGATCTTGTTTCCTCTTCATCCAATGAACCTACTATTAATCGTTTTGGCGCCATATGGAAGCTATCGGAATGGAATAGCAGACTAAATAAAATCAAAGATAACAACCCAACGGATCTAACCAACCCCTTCATTATCAAGAACGTTCCGTCCCATGCCGACTCGAAGTGGATCCGCAATTATTTTAAAAATCATTATGGTATTAATTTATTGAATGTCGTTTGTAAATCTAAGAAACGTAGTAAATCCCAATCCTTTGTAATAAATGTCCCTAACAAATACCAATGGCTATTCCTTCACCCTTCTGGTATAGAATTAAGAATATCTAATATGTCAATTAAACCCCTTAATCCGAAAATATCACCAAATCCTAATTATGCTCCTAAACCTAAAAAAAGTTCTAATCCCAATTGGACTTTCAAAACAAAAATCTTCCCAAATTTCTCCGGGCCAAAGACAAACTTGCTCTTAAAACCTCCAGCAGCTTTTAAGTCGATTCCAAACAGTCTGTTGAGTTGTGGTTCGGGAAAAACAAGTCTGTTCCTTGGGTTGTACAAAAAAGAAGTGAACTTTATTTTAACCGGATATATGTGTTAATGGGGTATGTGGGAAATTTCAAGGGAATTTATTATTAATAATGGTCGTCTTAAACCGGATAAGGCTCAGAGTGTCATCTAGCTGTCGGGAGCTTTTTCACTTGAACATTACCGGCCGCCTTGCAATATTCATGCAAATAACTCTTCAGAATATAAGTAATATACAGTAAATTTCAATAATCATTCGGAGAACCATTGGTTATGGAGGGGTTCTACTCACTCCTTGGAAAGGATCGGTTAGTAGGGGAGTGATAATAGACCAATTCGATAAAAATTTAATTTACAATTCAGTTAAAAGTTATAGAAAATATTATAAAATATTATAATAACAATATTATTTAACAATTCAGTTAAAAGTTATAGAAAATATTATAAAATATTATAATAACAATATTATTTAACAATTCAGTTAAAGTTATAGAAAATATTATAAAATATTATATTATACATATTATAGAAAAACATAAATTATGGTTACGTACAGTTTCGAAGAACAGTGCATTTTCAATAAATTTGTTTATTTTAATACTTTTTAGTAATCTTAATCAAAGGGATTTATCAGAGGAAGCAATTCAAAGATCATTTTCTTTTTCACCTGGTGGTAGGATGCAAAGTTTAACAATAGGACGTTTCAAAATTCCGTTTTCAGTTCTAACATCTACTACCCGAACTCTACCATCAGAGCCTGGGTATAGTTTTACTACTCTACCTAAGCGCCATTCATTGGGAGGAACATGTTCTTCGCGAACAACGACGAGATCATCTAAAGCCATATCACGTTTCGCGTACTTCCACTTATACCTTTTTTGGAGCTCTTTAAGATACTCTTCTTTCCATCGAAGGCAAAAGGTATGGTGAAGTATTTTAACCCTTTTCCATCTGTCATTAATATTAAGAGATTGTGTTACTAAATTTGGCTCAGGTGGAGCTAACAGTGGAGCTCCACGGAGGAAATGTCCTGGAGTGAGGGGAAGAATATCACTTGGATTATCGGATAGTGGTACAAGAGGTCTAGAATTAAGACATGCTTCAACTCTAGCTAAGAGAGTAGAAAACTCTTCAAACGTAAATTTGTTAAATCCCGCGACTTTACGGAAGTGGGTCTTAAAGCTTTTAACACCCGCTTCCCACAATCCCCCCATGTGTGGGGCACCAGGAGGTATAAACTTCCATTTAAACCCTTGCAACTGGTATTTGTCTGATACCTCTTGAGAAAATGTTTTGAGAAAGATTTTGAATTCACTCGCCAGGACCTTGCTTGCACCAACAAAATTTGTTCCATTGTCGGAAAATATGGTGTTAGGGAGCCCACGACGAGCAACAAATCGAGAGAATGCGGCTAGGAACGAAGGTGTAGACAATTCAGTAGTAGGTTCTAAATGAATCGCCTTGGTTGCAAAACAAATAAAAAGGCAAACGTAGCCTTTAGAAATGCGACAATTCCGTGCTGAGAAAGTTTTTATAGTAAAGGGACCAGCAAAATCTATGCCAGTATTTGTAAATGGTAGTGAAAGTTCTGTCCTTTCCTTGGGAAGTGCTGCCATTAGTTGTTTAGCCATATTTCGCTTATAAATGCTACAAACCTTGCATGAGTTAATGCATTTTTTAATCAAGTTCTTGAGGCTGGGTATCCAATACTCTGTTCGAATTAGTCGAACCACCAGTTGGTTTCCACCATGAAGTGTAACTTTATGAACAAATGTCGTATAAAGGAGTGTATAAGGAGCGTGGTAAGGCAAAATTATTGGAAATTTCTCATCATAAGAAAGGGAAGAGGATGCTAGTCTTCCGTCTAAACGCATTAATCTCTCTTGGTCTAAACATGGGTTAAGGGTCAAAAGCTGGCTTTTCTTTGAAATCGGTTGGTTTTGGTAAAGCGCTGAGTATTCATCAGGAAAATATAGCTTTTGTGTTAGACGGATTAATTGTATTTTCGTATTCAAAACTTCTTCTCGGGATAACGATAGATCAGAGAAAGGGAAGATCTTGCGTGTACGACTTCTCGTGTTTTGAATGAAACGATAAACATAGCACATAACTCGTATCATCCTTGTCCATGATGAAAATCTTCTTAAAACGCAGTCAACATCCGGGAAAAGCAAAGTAACAAAACATTGAAGGGGACGAATTTCTAAACCATTTTTATTTAAAACATCAGGTATCGAAATAGGCCAAGATTCTTGAGCTTGAGATAACCATGTAGGCCCATGCCACCACAGTTGCTTATTACGAAGTTCCAATGCTGTTAAGCCTCGTGTTGCAAGGTCTGCCGGGTTATCTGCAGATGAAACGTGGCGCCATGCTATATCCTTAAGATTTTTGGATATTTCTGCAACTCGGTTGCCCACGAAGGTTTTCCACACACGAGCAGGTTTTTCCAACCAAGCGAGAACGATGGAACTGTCTGTCCAAACAAAGATATCTTCCATCGGGCATTTAAGTTGAGAGATTATTTTCTTCACAAGCTTCGAGAGTAAAACGGAGGCACAAAGCTCCAGTCTCGGCAGTGTAATTTGTTTAACGGGAGCGACTTTTGTTTTAGCACAGAGAAGGTGAGACGAGAATCTATTCTCACCATGATTAACTCGAAGATATATTGCAGCACAATAGGCACGCTCGGAAGAATCACTGAATCCATGCAGTTGCACAGAAACTGAAGGGTCAAACCCAATCCATCGGGGAACCTGAATGTTTCGGATCTCAGGAAGATTAGCTACAAAATTCTTCCAATTCTGACACGTTAGAGGCTCTAGAGGAGAGTCCCAGGACGTGCCATCGCGCCAAATCTGCTGCATCACAATCTTCGCCGTAATAATAACAGGTGCAAGCCAGCCAGCTGGGTCAAACAATTTAGCGATTGTCGATAATGCTCTTCTTTTTGTTATTGGAAGAGCCTCCATATCTTGAGGTTGAGAAAGGATTGAGAATTCAAAACAGTCGGCAGTGGCGTTCCACTGTATACCTAACATCTTAGTGCAAGATTTTTCTTCAAGTTTTAAAAACTCAAGGTTTAAAAGTTCGTCTGAGGGAAAGGATTCCAAGAGCTCAGAACAATTTGAGGTCCATTTCCGTAGTGTGAAACCAGCTGTGCTTAAAGCTTCCACTAGTTCTTGCTGAGAGTTCTTTGCCTTTTCAATATCGTGGGAGCCAGAGAGGACGTCGTCTACATAAAATTCATTTCGAATTATATCCGATGCTAAAGGGAACTGAGTTTGAATATCATCAGCTAATTGCTTGAGAGTTCGAATCGCCAGATATGGGGCGCAATTCACGCCAAATGTGACAGTTTGGAGTTCGTAATCTTCAATCAAATTCGTCTTAGAATTTCTAAATAAAATTCTTTGGAATGGGGTGTCTTCAGAGTGAACATAAATTTGACGGTACATTTTAGTTATGTCAGCATTAAAAACATACTTATAAAACCGCCAGTTGAGAATTAGCGATATTAGATCGGATTGAAGACTGGGTCCAATATACAGACTATCATTGAGACTTTCACCGTTTTCTGTTGGGTTAGATGCGTTGAACACAACGCGGGTTTTTGTCGTTGTACTTTCAGGCTTAACCACCGCATGATGTGGTAAGTAGTACGAACGTATGTCATTGCCTTTCTTAATTTCAAAAGGCGCTACCTTTCGCATATGATTAAGAGTCAAATATTCTTCTAGAACATCGTTATATTCCTTGTGGAAGCTTGGATTTCTGGCTAAGGAATTTTCAGTGCGGAGATATTGCTTAATAGTTTTTTCTCTTGATGGTCCTAAGTTCGAAACTTTATCTTTAAAAGGGAGCCTTACGATAAATCGACCTTCACTAGTGCGCCTGGTTGTTTCTACAAATAACTTCTCACAGATTTCATCTTCAGGAGTGGCCATTTTTGTGTCCTCAATTTCCTCGACTTCCCAAAACCTGGAAATCTCTTTATCGAGAGATATTTCACTGTAGTAAGACAGAGCAGTTGAAAAGCAGTTTATGTGGCTTGGAGAGAGAGGTCCTGATAATACCCAGCCAAAAACTGTATCTTGGGCCACCAGAGAGCCAAAAATATTTTTTCTCAAACCGTTTTGAATAAGCGAAGGATAAATATCGGCACCAAGTACTAAGTCAACCTTAGAACACGAGTGAAAATCGGGATCCGCTAATGGGATATCAATGGGTTGTGATATTTCAGATTTATCTATAGAGCAAGAAGGCAAGCTACCAGTGAGGCGTTTCAGCACGATGGCGTTGACACTCAGAGTTAAATCAGGCATCCTGCTTGATTTGATTAAAATGGGACATAATTTAGAAGCGTTAGCCGTAACAACAGCGTTTATACCGGATATATGCGCTTGTATTGATTTTACAGGGAGTCTAAGTCGTGTTTGTGCTTCCTCGGATATAAAAGTTACTTCCGATCCCGGGTCTAACAACGCACGTAGACTGAATAGTATACCGTGATGTTCAACATTGACAACTGCTGTAGCCAATATAACACGATTTTGATTGCTACTGTAGTATGATTGTAGGAAGTGTGGATCAGCTGTGTGGAGTTGAGTGGACTGTATATGTGAGTTTTCGTGGGAAGTACTTGGCTCAAGTTGAAAACTTGAACTATGAGCAGTTAACTGAGCGTGATGTGCTGAATGAACGTGAAGAAGAGAATGATGACGGCCTTTACACTGAAGACAGGTATAAAGGCTCTTACAATCTTTTTCAACGTGGGATGTTGCCAGACAATTGGAGCAGTAGTTTAATCTTTTGACTGCTTTAACTCGATCATCGGTTGACATTTGTAAGAACTTTTTGCAAAACCTTAGGGAATGATTTTGATGGCAAAGCTTACACGCATAATTAGATTGCTTAGTATGATAAGATTGATGGAATCGTTCTCGAACTGGTTGAGGAGTACTTTTCTTATTATAGGTAGACGAGTTTGGTTTAAGACGAATGTCAGAAACGGTTTCTAAAACTTGATATCGATTGGTCAGGAATGAATTCATTTCGGACCATGTAGGAATCTTACGAGGGTTTTCGATGGATTGTTCCCAAAGCGATAGAGTATGCTCAGGTAATCTACTAGAACATAAAAATACTAGAATGGAGTCCCAGTTAGAAGTATCTACTTTGTGAGCCTTAAGGGCAGATAAGGAGTCATTAATTTCCCTTTGAATATTTTTAATACCACTACTTGATTCTTGAGCAATGTGTTGGACGTTGAACAAAGTCTTAAGCTGACTGTTCACTAAAATTCTAAGATTTTCATATCGATCTTTAAGCGCTTCCCAAGCAAGCTCAAAACTTTCAGCTGTCAAAGGGTATTTGCAAACAATGTTGTTAGCTTCACCGCGTGTCTTGGAACGTAAATGAAAAAGCTTCTGCACTGCCTGTAATTTAGGATGATTCACATATACAGCAGTGAACATATCTCTGAATGAAGGCCATGTCAGATAAGTTCCATAAAAGATTTCGGTATCGCACGGCGGAACCTTTAAACATATACCATCCTGAGCCAAATCTTTTCGTGCTTTACTATAATTCTGATCTAAAAAGGTATCTGGAGATTTCGAACCTCTGCCTACAGATAGAGATTGTTCGCTTTGAATTGTTATGAGTTTATTTGTAAGTTCAATAATGTTACTTAAACAGTTGACATAAGTTTCTGATGAAAAGCTATACTTTGCCTTCACCGACCTTGTTTTTTCTTCATCGTCCGTACAATCACTCGAGCGAATGCAAAACGAATAACTTTTCTTTACTTCAACCCACAAATTATTTAATTCGATTTTATAAGCTTCTAAAGAACTAATTGTGAACTCAGTTGCTATTTTTTCCTTAAACACAGAATAAAATTCGACTAACTGGTCGGAAGCTATAATAAAATCTTCAAGCGCGATCATGATCAGAGATAAAATTTATAAATGGTTTCCAAATAAGCTCTTCTTATAAATTACTTTTTACGTTTGACTTAGGACTCACCTTGCTTTGATATGATAAGAGGAATTTAAACCGGTGCAATTCAAACCAATGGATTCAATTAGAATCTGATAAAATTTTTTTTTTTTTTTTTTAACTTAAAAATTCTCTATTACTGCACAGATAGGTTGTAACTAGCTTTTTTTTTTTTTTTTTCAATTTGCTTATGGTTTTATTTCACTTTTTGTAAAATGCTCTATAGCCTCAAACTAACCTCGTGGTTATTTCGCGAGAAAACATGTGCAATCAAAGATTTAGAAGGCGCTTTAGGTATGATGAACGAATTATCCACGAATTATACACTAAAGAATAATAGGCACATGTAATTTCAATCGGTTTAAATATTTCGTATGATATTTTCCACTTCGATTTCCTCGAGAACACGAATTTATGAAAAAACCAAACACGTGTTGGTACCTTTGGCAACTTTTTATGAAACTAATGATGTTTTAAGTTAGGTTTTTCGCGAAATCTTGTGGCTTAGGTTTTCTATTTAATGCAAAAATCAGGCCTTCAAGGAAAAATCTAGGAATGATCTTTGAACACGATTTTTTTCTTTAGTTTTACCTTTTCTATTTAGGAACTACCGCTCGCGACAAGGTTAAGAAGACAAGTGAGAGGATTATGGATATTATCTAGCCAAACTTATTTTCAATGCACTGGTCTACATAAAGTGTACGTACCTGATCTAAGTGATTGATAAGAGCTTTGCTCTGCATATAGTTTAGCACATGATGATCTTGTAAATTGATGATTTTGATGATGAGGGAGGGTGGTGAGTATATGGGTGCGGGTGGTACAAATGCGTTGGGTGCTGCTTCTCTTCTTTGCGATGGTTAATCTGGTAAAAACTGGTTTGAACTTGATAGGGTAATTGATGCGACGAATGCGTGATGATTTAATTGCGTAATGATTTGATGAGATTTTCGATGGGATGTTGATTGTACTGGGCTTGTGAGATTTATTGAGACCTTAGGATGGCGAGATGCAATTCTAAAAAGGAACTTGTTAATTTAGTAATTCCTCTACGTAAAAATTACCGGGCTCGTATGGACCAAATGTTGAGTTGTGGTTCGGGAAAAACAAGTCTGTTCCTTGGGTTGTACAAAAAAGAAGTGAACTTTATTTTAACCGGATATATGTGTTAATGGGGTATGTGGGAAATTTCAAGGGAATTTATTATTAATAATGGTCGTCTTAAACCGGATAAGGCTCAGAGTGTCATCTAGCTGTCGGGAGCTTTTTCACTTGAACACAGTCCCTATCCCAATCCGAAAAATAACCATGGCCCATCTATTTCTCAGCAAAGAGTTCCTCTTAGTAGAATTAACGAACAACAATCCGCACCCCCACAGAAACATCCTCAACAACGCGTATCCTTCAATATTAACCCGGATCAACAGACCCCTCCATTAAATTTTTCGAATCCAATAAAATCTCCTTCTGTTCCTAGTTTTGACCTCACCTCAGGCGCCAAATATCCAAACTTTATTAGTTCACACATTTTAAACCCAAGCCCATCCCGCTCTCCGCTCGATTCCCCACCAAAATTCGATCCTCTATTACCACCTACTGTTAAACTCACGCAACAGTCCCTTACTGAGTCTACCGAGTCCCGTTATGCTCTCTCAAAACTTAGAGATAGTAAGGTGTTTGACAACATTCGTCTGTTCCTGGCATATCTTCACGACAAACCAGACGACATGTGTGTAGACGGTAAAACGAAAAGCTACGTATTAGCGTCTATTCAAAAGGAA
Organism: Melanostoma scalare; assembly: GCA_949752695.1. Taxonomy (NCBI): domain Eukaryota; kingdom Metazoa; phylum Arthropoda; class Insecta; order Diptera; family Syrphidae; genus Melanostoma; species Melanostoma scalare. Next base: position 58,522,863 of record OX456986.1, read on the forward strand.
GGACTTCCTTCTGATCCTCAACACCTACGGCAGCTCTACAATAAATACCACGAGCTCTTGAATATCTCTTCGTCGCAAGTCTCCAAAGATCTCTTAGCTTTCTCTCGGTACGTTCAGTCCAAAAGAATCTCTTACCTGCAAAGAATCCGTTCCGAAACAGAAAAGTTCTATCGCTCCTAACACTGAATCCCGTTTTCCCCCTTCTAATCTCCACCCTCTGTCTTTTTATTACCAAAACGTAAGAGGTCTTCGTTCAAAAACTCACTCAGTTTACTTGCAGTCTCACAATCTTCCCTTTGACATATTTGCACTTACTGAAACAAACCTTTCCCAGGACATCAAAAGTCAAGAGCTGTTTCCTTCGTTTTTCAATGTCTTTCGTGATGATGAACAACCTCATAGCGAAACCCCAAATAGAGGCGTCCTAATCGCTGTCCATAATAAATACGAATCTTCCTTCGTTTCATCCTCCTCTTCCAAACTACTAGACTACATCTCTATCAAACTAACATTCTCTAATCAGTCCATCTTCCTGATGTGTTTCTACATCCTTCCCGGCGAACCAACAGACTCGTACAAATTGGTTGTTGCTGCTATCGATACAGTGCTTGACATCTCAGAAGCACAAGATGAGATAATCATTTTCGGTGACTTCAATCTTCCCTATCTTCAATGGAACACTTCAGAAGATCAAATTGCTTTCACTCCCTCACCCGTTTCCCCCAAAGAATGTGTCTTCGTGGACGGTCTTACTGATTCAAGCCTTTCCCAAATGAGTGGTATCAAAAACTATATGGGCCGGCAGCTTGATCTTATTTTCACTTCCGACCCCATTAACTCATCTGTCTCAGAAACCACATCCCCATTATCTACTATTGACAACTTTCACCCGCCTCTCACTCTCTCTTTTTTTATAACCTTACCTTTTCATCTACCTAGCCCAAATAAGTATTCGTTCAACTTTCGTAAAGCTAATTTCAAGAAAATCAATGAAATCCTCTCTAATACCTCATTCGACTTTAATAATCTCTCAATGAATGACGCAACTAGTCAGTTTTACGAGAAATTGTTGCACTGCATAAATCTCTATGTTCCCCTTTCGCGTGATAAGTCCTTCTCAACATCCCCTCCCTGGTACAATCATAGACTACGTGAGCTACGAAACAAGAGAAATAAGCTCTGGAATAAATTTCTACGCTCCCGTTCAGTTTTTGATTACTCTGATTACATTGGAGTGTTTTATAAATTTTCCAACCTCAATGAAGCTCTTTACAATGACTTTACATCCACCACCCAAGCTAATCTAATCTCGGAGCCAAAATCGTTTTATAAGTTTATCAATTATAAAAAGAAAAATGATGGTTTCCCTCCTTCTCTGCACTACGAAAGCCAATCTTCCAACGAACCAACAACAATCGCAAATTTTTTTGCAAGTTACTTTAAACTGTCTTTTGCCCAAAAAACCCCAGATCTAGACCAGACTTACTTTTCCTATCTTCGCCATTTCTCTACAGGGCCTTCTAATCTAAGCTTTAATCCGTCAACTGTTCTTAATGGTCTCCTCAAACTCAAAGACGAGTATAATCCAGGTCCAGATGGCATTCCTGCTATTTTGCTTAAAAAATGTTGTTCGAGTTTAGCCCTTCCCATCACTAACCTATTCAAACTTTCCCTTTCAAGTGGTGTTTTTCCGGACTTATGGAAAATATCTGTTATTTCACCTATCCATAAAAAAGGCCCCAAAAACCTAATTTCTAACTATAGACCCATAGCCAAACTCTCTCATATCCCTAAGCTTTTCGAAAGCATTCTGTATGAAATACTTTCTTTCCAGTGCAAATCAATGATATCCTCCAAGCAGCATGGTTTCTGTAAGGGAAGGTCTACAACTACTAATCTAGTTGAGTTTGTTTCCTTCTCTCGTTCTGCGATGGAAAAAGGAAACGAAGTAGACGTCATTACCACAGATTTCAGCAAAGCTTTCGACAAAATCTCTCACACTTTAATCCTCTTTAAACTTTCCTTCCTCGGATTCAGCCCTATCCTACTCAAATGGATATCTTCATATTTGGATAACCGCCAATATAGAGTTCGTTTCCGTTCTACTCTTTCAGTTCCTTTCGTGGCAACCTCCGGTGTGCCCCAAGGTAGCCATCTCGGACCCCTTTTTTTCATTCTTGCCATTAATGATGTCGAACAGATCATCCAATATTCTTCTATCTCACTTTACGCGGATGACGCTAAAATTTTCAAAGTCATCACCTCCGATCGAGACTCTCTCCAGCTTCAAAATGACCTCGATTCATTCGTCTTTTGGTGTTCTAAAAACTTTCTTGAGTTAAACATTGCCAAATGCGAAGCAATAACTTTTTCTCGTAAAAGTAATAAACCTCCCCCCAGACCCTATTATCTTCAGAACATTTCCATAAACCGTGTGCAGCGTATCCGAGATTTAGGAGTTCTCTGCGACAGCGAATTAAATTTTCGTTCTCATATTGACGAGGTAATATCAAGAGCTAATTCCGCCCTTGGTTTTATCAAGAGATGGTCCAAAGAGTTCCATAACCCCCTTGTTACAAAATCCCTCTATATTGCCTATGTTCGCCCTCTCCTAGAGTATGCATCGCAAGTGTGGGCTCCATATCAAGCGGTTCATATCTCTAGGATCGAAAGTGTTCAACGTCGTTTTCTGCTGTTTGCCCTTCGGGATCTCTACGATGTTAGAAACTTTCTCACCCTGCCTCCTTACCGCGAACGTCTCGCAATCCTTAATCTCCACTCCCTAGAAAACAGAAGGAATGTCTTTGACATCATATTCATTCACCGACTTCTTACTGGTAACACTGACTGCTCCCCCCTTTTAGATCTTATCTCCTTCAACACTAATCCCCGAAACGTAAGATCATCCCGATTTTTTTTCCTTCCTGCTCATCGTACATCCTATGGTCTCAACGAACCCCTAACCCGCATGATGAGTAAGATTAACTCTGTTCCTTTTCTTTTCGACCTTAATCTTTCAAGTTCTTGTCTGAAAGTCCTCCTTTTAAACCATTTCTCATCCCTGTAGTTTAATTTAGCTTTAATTAGTTTTAATTAGTTTAAGTTTAGTATGTTTAAGTTATTTTAAGCTTGTATTAAGCTAATAAATGGGGCGGTAGCCCCACCAAAATTAAAATTAAATTAAAAAATTAACGGTGAGTATTATGAGACTTGACTATCCCCGTACAGCGGATTCTCCGTCTTATATACAGATTTAAATGTTCCAGAATATTATCGAAAATTCCAGTCATTTATTGTTCTCGAATATTATCGACCTTTTCATTAACTTGTGGTACCCGTGGTGTGATGGATAGCATGTCCGCCTGTTAATCCAGAGGTTCGAGTTCGAATCCCACCAGAGGCAAAAATGTTTTTTCTACGGGTATCGCCTTTCGCGAGGAATTGACAAGTCCTCCGTTAGTATTCATTGCCATGAAAAGCGCTTTCTCGATTAGCCGTTCGGAACCGGCAGAAAATAGTAGGTCCCCTCCATTCCCTCACAAGGGATGGTTGTGAGAAATGCGCTAGGCCCAGGGGCTCCTCGCTCTGTTGCGCCACCCTATTTATTTTATTTATTTATTCATTAACTTCTGTTCTCGAACATTCACGAAAACGTATTTACATTCATCATTCTAGTTGAAATTTCCGCTTGAAGGCCTGAAGACACCCTCTGTTCCAAACATAACCAGACTTTTCAAAATAAAAACAATCAGTATACATTTTGAGATAGTTCTTTTTTATAATTCAATATACATACACATAGGTACTCTCCTTTCACTTCGATTTCACTTGCACGCTCTTACAATTTGTCAAATGTGTCGGAAATGTCCTTTTTATGAACCTTGTGTAGTTCGTCGGTCTTCGCCTTTTGAATATTGAGTTTTATTTATTTGAGTAAAATTTATTTTCAGCTCTGATTATATTTTTCTTTCACTCTCTAGAATTTTATATTTATAAGAAAATTTTAGAAGTCTTTTTCTTTTTCGGGGCCCCCTAAAATCGGGGGCCCCATGCCTACGCGTTAATCCAGCCCTGAGGTTATTTCAGATTGACCGATAGGTTACCTTTTTAATCAGAAATGGCTGCGAGATTTTGTTTCAAACGAACCAACATGAGCCACATTGTTTTCCCTCTCAAAAGACTCAGTTGAGGTCGTGTTAGACAACCTAGTACGACCCACACAGTGGGTGCATAGAGACACTTTCTTCTCTTATACCTTTGTACTTATTGCTAACAAAAATGTAGAAAACTCTACTAAAACTATATAGTATATTATACTATAATGCTGAATTGTACAACCACTTAAAGTGATCTTTTAACAACATACACGCATTCGTTTCTTTTCCTTCCTCTATCAGAATAGTTTAGTTTAATGATGTAATACATATAATAATATATTTTTCATTTCATTTCATTTCATCATAGGGAGAAAAGAAAAAACTACAATTGTCTAACAAACTTCAATTAAAATTAACTGAACTAAGCTAACAAACATTTACTTTTGCTAAACAAATGACATATAACGGTCGGATCACAGTGTCAAGGAGATAAGTTATGATGTTATGATACATTTCAAAAGTTAAAAGTAGTAGATAAACGATAATGGGGGAAAGGGCGTAGCACTAGCCGAAAGTTTTAATGAAATATTGACTTATAACGAAGATGAGAATTTTTCATACTTTTCAGCGCCTTCGAATAAATAAACTTCCAGGAGAAACTTCTGTGGAAAATTAGAAGATACTTCAGAAGCTTCTAGATTAAGAAAATTTCCTCTCAAAGAGTCCAACCATGCCTAGCAGTTTGAAAACAGCTGACGGCTGGACAGAATCCTGCGAAGTAACTCTCAATTTGCTTCTGGACACTCACTTTCCCAGGCAGCTCTAAGAACTAATGCAACTATGATTCCATAGAACCAGTTAGCACAATAACTAACAACCCCGATCTGATTACAAGGGAAAAACTATTTTGGGCCATTAACAGCTCTGACCCATACAAATCCCCTGGACCTGATGGTATAATTCCAGCCGAACTTCAAAAGGCCGCGGATATTATTATCCCTGTCCTTGAAGTAATTCTCATCGGCTGTTCCACCTTGAACTATATTCCCACTCAGTAGAGAGAGGTCAAGGTTGTGTTTACACATAAGGCTGGGAAATCATCCCATGTAAACCCAAAAGATCTCCGATCAATAAGTCTATCTTCTTTCCTTCTTAAAACTTTAGAACGACTGATTGATATCCACCTGCGAATAGCTATAGATCCAAAACTGTTATCTACAGCACAACACGCCTACTGTAAGGGAAAATCTGTAGAAATGGCCCTACACACCTTGGTTCGTACTATAGAATATTCCCTAAATCACAAAGAATACACTCTGGCCGCTTTCCTCGACATAGAGGGTGCCTGCAATAACGTCAGCAACTTCGCAAATACAAAAGCACTGACGAAGCTCAAAGTAGATAGTTCCATAGTGGAGTTGATAAATCTAATGCTAAAAAGCAGGAGAATCAACTCAACTCTGGGAAACTTCTCTGCAAAGAGATCTGTCAGTAGAGGAACACCGCAAGGCGGAGTCCTATCCCCTGTTCTATGGAATCTAGTCGTCAATGAACTTCTAGTTGACTTAGAATCTGAGGGATTTAAAGTGATTGCATATGCAGATGACGTCTCCATTGCGATATCTGTTAAACATGCTCACGTCCTTACGGATCTGATGCAAACCACTCTAAATAAAGTAGTAAAATGGGCAGGAAAAAGTGATCTGAACTATACAAAATTCCTCAACTAACAACTCCATCAATGAATGGAATCCCACTTGAACTTTCAAACGAAGCCAAATATCTAGGTATAATCCTAGACAAAAAGCTAAATTGGAAAGCCAATATACAGGAAAGAATCAGGAAATCCACCGTAGTTTTATTTTCCTGTAAAAAAGCCATTGGTAATAAATGGGGTTTCTCCCCCCAAATCACCCACTGGCTCTACACCGCGGTCATCAGACCAATAATCACATACGGAGTAGTGGTATAGTGGACCGCTCTCGATAAAAGGTCCTACTGCGATAATCTAAGCAAGGTTCAACGAATAGCCTGTTTGTGTATAAGCGGAGCACTGACACCCTCAGCTGCCCTATACATACTCCTTAACCTCACACCACTAGATATCTTCAGCTAACAAATGGCCGCCAGTACAGCCATTCGTATGAGAGCTATCTCCCAATGGACCGATAACAACATCGGCCAAGCTATAATCCTGAATTTATGCAGATCAATCCCTTACCACTCCGACTACACCATCCCCCAATTGGTTTTTAATAAGTTCCAAGTCTCAATCCCACCAAGAACTACCTGGGAAGACGAAGAATTCTTGAGAGATGATTCAATTCATTTCTATACAGATGGTTCAAAAACCGAGGGATGGGTCGGCGGGGTGCACTCAAACCGATATAACGTAAGTCTCTCATTCCGCCTTCATAACCATCCAAGCGGAATTTCTGGCGATCAAAGAGGTCCTATCATGGCTAAAAGAAAACGTGATATCCTCAGCGAATATGCGGATCTTCACAGACAGTCAAGCAGCCTTCAGATCACTTGGCGCTGTTTCTACGAACTCAGTAAACGCCCTTAACTGTCGCCTATCTCTTAAGGAGATGGCTGAACAGTTCAATGATCACCTTATTTGGGTGCCGGGCACAGAGATATGGTGGGTAACTGCAAAGCCGATGATTTTGCCAGAAAAGAAACAGTTCTACCGATCTCAGCCAGCAGGTTGAATATTGGCATACCAATCGCTACATGTAGGCAATGGATAGAACAAATAATAGGTGGAACATTATCACTACGTGTGTGGCAACAAAACAGATATGGCCAGAACTAGATCCAAAACGCACAAGACATTTGTTATCCTTTATCCATAACCAGATTGCACGTTAGTTCCGTAATCAATGTCATCAGCAGCCACAGTTTTACACTTTTACAGTTTCAGTTAAACAGTTAATGCTTTACAGTTTATGTTTTATATAGGACGGTTGTGTCTTCCCAAACACAACCGTCCTCGACCACGGTTTCAAAAGTCTCTCAGGGCTATGGTTTGTTTTCGTATAGACAATTGCAACAGAAAAATGCCAAGTACAATTAAAACAGGAAGAAATCAATGCGTTAAACTAAAAAATATCATTATTTTACCATTTTACCACTATGTATATTGTTTTGCGTTTTTACGATCTTCTCTTTATGTTTTCGCATTTATACAATTTTTAATACTATTCATTTGTTGTAACTATCGCTATTATCTGGTTATGGTATCTTTTCTGATATATTACATTGATATGGTTATATTGAAATAATTAAAAATTTTATCTTTTACTCTAGAACGCGTATGAGCCGCAAACCGATCTTACTCAATCTTCGGAAATGGAAGATCTTCTCGGTGTCAAATGCAATTTTGAAACACCTTGTGCTTGGAAGTGGACAGAGAACCTCGCCGATGGATTCCAAATCATAACTGGGACTGATTTAGCTAAAAAGAACATGACCGGTGTAATGCCAGGTCCAGTTGCTGACTCAAAGGGAGATGCAAATGGTGAGGAAGCAATTCTGACTATAAATTCATTTTTCAAATCCTTTTTTAATTTTGTTTCGCCCCTCTCCAGGACACTTTCTGTATGCCCGTCTATCACCGAACACCGATCAAGTAAATCTCACTTCACCACAATTCAGTACCACTATGGACAAGTGTCAACTTGAAGTCTACATCCATCAAAGTGACATGAGTCACGGTTTGTCAAGAATTGTTGTTGAACCTTTACACTCATCAGAGAGTCCTTGGGTTCCGACAGAATTAGCTGGCAATAACTTTCGATATTGGGAACATCAAGTCTATCGAATCGGACGCATCACCCGTGATTTTCGAATTGCCTTCGAAATCGTTCCCAAACTAAGTGACTCACAACGAGCTCATGTGGCAATCGATAATTTGCGAATGGTAAATTGCTTCCCAGAAGGAACCAAAAGCGAAAAGTGCAGTACATCACAGGTGAAGTGCATGATGAACAAGGTGCCGGTGTGTATTCCTTTACCAAGAATTTGTGACATTAATCGTGATTGTGATGATGCCGAAGATGAACTGCAACACTGTGGTAAGTTTTTAATAGCATTTCATTGATCGCTCATACAACTTTCATATTTACTTGTTATCTTTGAACCTTGGCCTTTCCCAGGCTTTCCTAAGATAGAACTATGTTGGCAATACATTGTACGGCTGAGATATTTTTTTTCTGACATAATGTGTTATGATGTGTGTGACATTAAATCGAACTATTAACAGTCATTTAAGGCATCATCGGTTCAATGTCTTGCGAGGAGGGGGAATGAGTTCATAATTAAGTGACAATGACACCGTGGTTTATATCTGTTGGATGTAATATTAGCAGAAACGACTGTTGCTGCATAGTAGGAATTTGGTTTGTTAGAAAAGATTTTTATAGAGGCGAATGGCCGCATACGGGTAGTATTGAAAGCCCTTCAAAAATTCAAAAAGTAAATCGAAAATTGTTTGAATTTTCTGGTTGTGTGTATTTGTTACAGTGACTGTTATCAGTTAGCAGGCATCTAGCTCCCAGTTAGAATTTGGAATAGTATAATTGGATTGATTATAGCCTTATGGCTACTTAAATTTGAAATGAATGTAATCATCGTCGCGTCGTCTGACAAAATATTTTCCAACCGATAAATAAGTCAAATGCACACTTGGTCGAAATTTTTACAAAACAAGCGATTCTCAAACTGTTCAATTTAACTTAACGTTTAAATTCATATAATATGCAAGTATTAATAGCTAAGAAAAATTTTTCCGCTTCGGTCTAATATAATTTAATTTTGATTTTGGTGGGGGCAAAGATTCGGTGAATGAAGAGAATGTCAAATATTTCTCTTCGATCTTTCAGCGTATTGAGGTTGAGGAGTTTGATTCGGTCTTTATAAGGAGGTAATATCAAAGGATGAATCCAATTAAGACCTCAAAGAGCTAATCGGAGAAAACGGCGTTGTATGCTCTCAATTCTGGCAATGTGCAGATTTGACAAGCGTATTCAAGAAGCGGACGAACAAATGAATTATAAAGTAGTAGTGGTCTGCAAATTCTTTGGACTATCGTTTCACGAAGCCAAGTGCTGAATTTGCCTTAAGGAATGCTTGAGGAAATTCAGTTCACGGTCGCAAATAATCCAAAGGTCACGGATCACCTGAAATGGGGAAATGATTTGACTGTTTTGAAGATAGATACGGGGAGGAGATTTGATATGCTTGATTGATTGGCACTTGGAAAGATTTAGCTCTAGGCAGTTTTTGGAGCACCATATTGAAAAATTGTGAAAAATATCGAAAATTGTTGGAGGTGGGAAGAGACTTCAGAAGAAGAAATTACTCGGTAAAACTTAGTATCGTCCGCATAGAGAGAGAAAGATGACTGTTCGATGATCATTTCAATGTCGTTAATACTGAGAATGAAGAGGAGAGGGCCTAAATGTCTGCCTTTGGGAACACCGTATGTAGCTAAAAAGCGGCTAGATAAGGCGGATCTAAACCGAACGCTGCAAAAACGGTTTTCAAAATAAGAAGTAATCCATCTCAACAGAATGGGTTCAAAACCGATGGTGGAAAGTTTAAAAAAAATAAGTTTGTGGGAGATTTTATCGAAAGCTTTACTAAAGTCAGTTGAAATTACATCGACCTCCTTTCCATTCTCCAAGGCTGAGAGGGAAAATGAGATAAAATCAACGAGGTTTGTTGTTGTTGACCTGCCATTGAGGAACCCGTGCTGTCTAGGGGAAATGAGAAACTCTTTTTACTTAAATTGAATGTCATTCATACTTCGTCACTCACAAGCATCATCATTCTCATTCATCGACATTCACATCATTATAATCATTTACACATACCATATACTTATAACATCATTCACCTATTATCATCATTCACGTATCCATTTTTACACTCATCATCATACAAACACCTAATTAAACACACTACATAAAGCAGGATATCACACACACAACACTATACACATACATACACATATCAAAGATGTGAACAATTGAAATGGCACGTGTGAACGCCATACTTCGTTATGAGACACACTGTGCAGCGTAGTGCTGCAAGTGTAAACATCCTAAATTTAACTTTTATAATTTATGTAAATAGTTTTCCCTTTTCCCCAAATCTGAGCAAAGATCCACCGAATAGAATAGGGTAAAGTAGTTCATTTTGGTTTTGGTAGCATTTCCTGGATAAGTTTTGGAACAAACCCACAACAATTTTTTCAGTTCAGTGTGATTGGAAAATTGTGCTAGTGAAAGGTCTCACTGGAATTCGACAACGGAGGTGCTTGTCAGCCATAAGGCTGCATGTGCTAGAAAGCCGTGACCGAAAACCTCGAGACACGATTGTCTGATTGTATGAATGTGAGGGTTGAGAAAGGACAAGTTGACAAGATCAACCACTTCTTGATTGACCTAGTTAACAAGTGGTTTATTTTGCAATTTGAGATTTGAATGGAGAAAAGTAAAAGTTTGGAAGGAAGTTGAAAATATTGTTTAAGAAAAAGTGTTTAAAGTTGTCAGAAATACCATCGGGGCCAGGAATATACTCATCATTTAGATGATTTAACTTTTCTTCAATTAGATAGTCACGAAATAAGTCCAGGACCTTTCATTAAGCACTTCATATCTTCAAAAAAAAAGTGTGTGATTTATTCGTTTCAAACATCGTTCAAATGTCCGCCACGTCTTCTCCGGGTGAAGTGGGTCCGAAATGGCTATTTTTCAATGATTTGGTGCATAAATCAGACTGAATTTTACCGATGACATGGTTTAAGTTGCTTTTGAGGGCCGTTGTGGTTTGAGACTTATTCGCTTGCACTTCGACTTAAGAAAGCCCTACAAGAAGAAGTTTAACGGAGTCAAGTCGCCCGATCTCGGTAGCCAGTTGACATCTGTACGTTAGATGACCATGCCCTCAAATCGCTCGAGCAGAATGATTCATGTGGGATGAGCTGTGGTGTGCTGTGTCCAGGGTGGCACGTAGCGTCTTCCTGTTGAAATCACATGTCAATGTTTCAATTAAAGCCGAAAGAAATTGGTAATCATCGACATTGTTCTCAAAAAATTAGCATTTAAGGCCTGCCTTAAGTTCACACCGAATAGTGATTTTTTCGGGATGCATTGGACTTTTTATTATTCCCAAGTGTTGTTGAATTCTATGACAACTAATTTGACGGATGACCGTTTTCAACAGTCAAAGTTCGAAAGAATTCCAATTCTTTAGAAACTTGTTTTTTCTTCAGTACAATGTGTGGAAAACCACATTGAATGCATCTAGAAACTTAAAAAAATTTCAGTTTTTTTAATAATCAACGCGCACTTCAAGAGGCTATGAATACCCTCATTATGTTATAAATCAGAGTGTGAAGGAATATAGGAAAGGATTTGATAGAAGATGCACGTTGCTTTTGAACTTTCTTCAGTAGAGATAGTGCAACTAAATATGAGTCTCTATATTTGACTGTACGTCCGACGGACGTTGGGCGGGTGTTGCGGCTAAATTGTTTCAGGGGAGGAATGCAACTGGCTACTTCACTAGAACACTTTTTGTAAAAAAAAAAAAGGTGATAAAACAAAGTGAAGCAAGTAACGTTCCGACGATATCCAAGAGAAACGATCGATTCTACAATCGAACTGTCATCTATCAATCTCAACGCTCAGTTTTGTACCCTTTCAAGCAGACGCAAAGATGTTTGAGGAGCACCTGACCAGATATGAGAATTATACTCCAGCTTCCAATATCAGAAGGGGTAAAAATCCATATCATTGGCACACTTATACCAAGTACTTATTACTTTTCGGTTTATTGGATGCTGGTATCATTTATGGATAATGGCAGTGGAATGTTTAGTCTTATCGACAAAAAAACAGCATTGGGTTACAGTTTTTTTTTTTTGCATTATAGTTATGCAAAAACTTGACCTTTCGTTTATGAGCATTACAGATATTTCTAGCTCAAAACACACATATTCAAGAAAATACGGGAGAGGTAAAATCTCGGTCGCAATTACTCGTATATGTGTTCTACCAAAACGCTTTAATATAGGAAGCTTCTAATGTTCTTACAGTGAGAAATTTCTTCACAGGCGGCTCGGTGAGTGCGGACGAGAAGCGAAGCAACGTTAAGCCACTTGCCAACAGCTCACTCAGTAATGTAAAGGGTGATTTTTTAGACGCCTATGGTTTTCAATTAGAAATATAACTCATATAACTTAATGTTATGACCAAGAATTTCGTTTTTCATGAAGATCATTGTTTTCCATCGTGATTCGAAAATAATTTTTGGCCGCAAAATCCTAGCGGATAGGACCGATATTCGACCACTTTTAGCAGCATTTTGGGAGTTATGTCAGCAATAACGTGCTCCAATGTGACAATCGTCTTGGCCTTGTGTGTACACAAGCGATTTCACATAACCTAACTAACAACAAATAGTCCACCCCTGCACAGTGTGGTATTTGGGTGTTAAAGCTGGCCAAAAATATTTCACATCACTATACATTATTATTGCTTTTAATTTCATGTTTAAAATAAAAAATAACAAATATAAATAACTTTCATAAAGAAAAAATTTTTATTCGTCTTCAGAAACACTTTCACCACTAACAGCACTACTATTTGGACTTTCTGCAAGCAAAAGCAAAACATCTGTTGACAATGTTTTTTTTATGTTTGTAAGATCTGGCACCCGTGGCGTAATGGTTAGCATGTCCACCTTCTAACCTAAAGGTTCGAGGTTCGAATCCCAGCAGAGCCAAAAATGTTTTTTCACGGGTATCGCCTTTCGCGAGGAATTGGCAAGACCTTTGTTAGTAAATTTATTGCCATGAAAAGCGCTTTCTCAATTAGCAATTCGGTACCGGCAAAAAATTGTAGGTCCCCTCCATTCCCTCACAAGGCTTGGTTGTGAGAAATGCGCTAGGAGCCCCTCCTCGCTCTGTTGCGTATTATTTATATTTTAAGATCTCATACTTGTTATTAAGGGATCTGATGTTAAAAAAAAGTCTGTTCAAAAAATCTGTGTTACAAGTCCTAATACGAGAAAACTTTCTTGAATAGTTCAATCGGAATAATCTTATGTGTTTATTCCGTGCTTCTGCAGCTTCTTCCGAAAGTTGTCCTATTGGAAGAATAGAATTCCTAATAACCTCAAATCCATCATGGATAAGTATCTTATGCATTGTGGGAGACATAGGGTAAAATCTGTGTAATGCAACGTATAGTTCGGCCGTTTCATGACAATATTTTTCAAATTGCTCAATATTTATGTTTAAACCAGAACACAAAATGTCTAAAATTATTTTTAGTCGATATAACAAATTTTCATCTAATCCCGTAATAGCTGCGGATACTTCGTACGAATCGAAAAATCTTCTGCTGGTATTCCCATCATTTGTATTACCAAAATTTGACTTTGGTATATCCACTAAAAGTCCTAGTTGTTGCTTAAACTGATTTTGAATGTTTTTCTTTTTATTTCCAAAAATTTGTTTCTCTTCATCTGTTAATCTTACTTTCCATTTTTTTACAGGTAACCTGTAACCCTGTAAGCTGCAATTAACATACCCTCAAAAAAACGTATGCGGGCATGAAGTAAAGAGAGACCGAATATAAAATTTTCTTATTTGCACGGTCTTAGTTCAGTCAAATCATTGAATTCAGAAGAATGTTTTTCACATATGTAGCATCTAGCTTTAGATTTCGTATGCGTTGCAGCATTGCATACCCTACCATCAGCCATGGTAAATAACATTACATGTTTTATGGTCATACCATCAACTTCTGTAGCAGAGAGTGCTCTGATTTGTTTTGAATGCACCAAATTTCTTTATTAATCAAGTCGTGTGTTTCTTTCATTAACCGTATTCTAATTGGTCGACAATAGCGAGGAGATGATGGGGTTGGGTTTTGCCAAAAAAAAATTGAAATGGAACTACAGCGCTTTGGAAAATGTTGGCATCAGAATCGTCTTCATTCATGGGATCCATTGCAGCCCCACTTACTTATTAAAATTAATGATTTTTGTCTTCAATACTTAACAGATCTTAAGCTTCCTGAAGATAAATTAAAAGGCGACTTACGGTGTGATTCATTAACTCTCGCACTTGTACTTCAGTACATGTTTCAGTTATGCAATGGAATACTGGGTTGCATTCTTTTTTAACTTTTTGAAGCACTGAGTAGCAAGGAAAGAAGTTTTTATTAGTTTCTCTTACTATCTCATATACTGGGCTTTAGTTAGTCCAGCTTCTGTAAACATGGACAGAGCACGTAAAGGTGATAACTGGCATGGTTGATCTGCAGTGGACTTGTTGATGGCTGTGACATATTTTTTTTAGCCCTGTTAGGACTTTTGATGAGGTCTTTTACAGTTTTTGAAGCATCGACATTGCCGTCATAAGCATCTTCATTTGTGTAGCGTAAGTCAGCTCCTTTACATCTTCGATCGAATGTCTTCAGTTCTTCTTCTTTTGCTTCTATCACATGATTCCATGAATGATTTCTGAGATTCTTAATTCTTCCATGACGAAATGGCAAGCCAAACTGAGTATAAATCAAGTGACAGTTGTTAAAAAGACCAACGCCAAAAAAGTATTGAAAGATTGAAAAACACAAGTCGAAAAAAGCACCCTTTACTTATTACGATCACTGTATTTATACGCTATTTCGTTTATAAAATATAAGAATCGTTTGATGTTCTAGGCTGCATCAAAAAATTGCACCTACATCTGACTACTTAATCAAAAAATGCACATAATTTTACCGAAATAAATTTTTTTCATTTATTTGTTCATTAATTATTTTTTTTTTATTATTATAGAAGTAAAATCAAAATAAAATTCATTAACACAGACTTCATAGGAAAAAAGAAACAATATCAAAAAGGCAAGAAACTAAAATTAATATCAAAAAATTGCACGTACACTTTAAACTTTAACAGTTAATTATTTCGTTTAGTACCTAGTATGGTAACCTTTTGCCTTTAGACGGTTTTGCATAGACAGAACTAGTGACTTCAAATCACTTCCGGTGGAATTTTGTTCCATTCTTCAATAATAACGGCTTTAAACTGGTTTTTGTTCTTTATTTCCGATTCTCGGGTTTTCTTTTCCAAATAATCCCAAAGATGTTCAATGGGATTTAGATCTGGGGATTAGGGAGGATGAGGCAACTGCGATTTGACATTATACAGCAGCCATTCTTTCACAAGCCTTGAAGAATGCTTAGGATCGTTGTCTTGTACTAATGCAAAGTCCTCGTTTAAGCCCATTTTATTGGCGCTGGCTTTCAAATTGTCTTTGAGTATTTGCAAATAAAACATTTTATCCATCGTCGATTCAACAAAAACCAAATTTCCCACCCCGTTAGCCCCCATCGCTCCCCAGACCATGACATTTCCACCTCCATGCTTAACTGTTGGCTGCATATTTTTCGTCTCCAAAGCCGTGTTTGGTTGCCGCCACACAAATCTTCTTCCATCTGAGCCAAAGGTGTTAAACTTGCTCTCGTCAAGGAAAATCACATTCTTCCAGAAATCATCCGGCTTCGAAGCATACACATTTGCATAGTCCAAACGCTTTTGCACGTTTTTCTTTGAAATATAAGGCTTTTTTCTTATTGCACGTCCTTTATAGACCTTTGAATGCAATAAGTTCCGAACAGTTTGCGGGTGTAGTGCTATTCCATGACTTACTGTGATTTCTGCAGCTATCTTAGGAGCACTTATTTTTGGGTCGACCTTCACCATTCTTACAATTTTGCGTTCCATTTTATCGTTTAAAATTTTTTTTCGACCTCTTCCTGGGGCCATTTCGAAGCTTTTGTTTTTTTCATAATTTTTTATTACACATTGAATAGTTGATCTTGATCTCTTAACAATGGATGATATTTCAGCATAACTTTTTCCATCCTTTTTGAGATCCACAATTTGTTTTTTTTATTTCAATAGGAACTTTTTTATGTGATGTTTCCATTACTACAAAAACCTTTTTTAAAATTCAAAAAAACACTTTCAGCCAGATCAATTAACCACAACAAACTGAGTAAAGAGTAGGGATTCGTCATCATGATCGTACGACTTTTTCGCTTGGAAAAGAACCGTTATTTTCTTTTTGTAGAAGTAAACAACAGTGTACGTACATTTGTTTGGTGTACGTGCAAATTTTTTGATACTGCTAGAACATACATTTAAAAAAAAATATAAGAAGAGAGGTCGACATTCTTGTTACTCATAAATACTGTACTTACATCTATGTATTACTTTTTGCTCAAAAAAAGTCAATCGGTGCGTTGATTAAGTTATATATATATGAATAAAATAAATTCGTTTGAACTCTATTGATGTACGTGCAATTTTTTGATGCAGTGTATGTCAGTGGCGTAGCTAGGAAATTTTTCGGGTTTTTTTTTTCCAATTTATTGATATACAATAATAAAGTGCAGAAAATAAGAAGATATGAAAATACACGAAATTATAAATCAGTTCTTCTCTGCTTTGCGCGAATCATTCGATAACTTCTTTCACCTTAATGTCAATGTGCCTGTTAATGCTCATAAGAGCAAGCCCATTCAGCCTATCTTCGCCTGTAGAATTCCTAATCCAATATTTTAGACGCCTCAACGTGGAAAAACTACGCTCGCTGCTAGCAATGGTCGCAGCCAATGTTGCACCTATTTTCAGAAACTTGAAAATGTTTGGAAAAAGTGCATCGTGCATCTTTGGTTGAGTTTCTGGCCCAACCCAACGTTACACTTCATTTATTACTTTTGAAGCAGCTGCCTCAGTCGCTGCTGGCCATTGATTCATTATTACTTCCACGGTTTCATCAATATTCTCAACGTCTTTTCTGACCAATTTTTCAGGGATTGTATTTCCGATTATTGACAAAATTTTTTTGTGTTTCGCAAATCTGTCAGATATGGATGATATGAAGTGATCCAGGAAAAGTATGAATATTGATATACGGTAATAATCTTCTGCTGAGCTGTGGTAATTTTGTCGGTGTTTTTGACGATGCACAATCCTGGAAACTTCAATTTTTTCTCCTATAGACTCGGCTATTTTTTCAGCATCAGCGAATTTTCGTTTTACATTCTGATGATGATGAGTAAAAGTTTGAAAACAAGGACACAGTTGAGCTGGGAATTATGTTCCACAAAACTGTTTGCGCTCCGTCAAAGTGACATTGAGCGCTCAGTGAGATTTTTCTTTGTGGAACTGGCGTAATAGATCAATGTGATTTAAGCATTGTATTGACTTATGATACATGGAATGCTAGTTGCATTAATTCTCTATACAAAAGTTGGATAATAATGATTGCACTTATTTTTGGTTACACTAGCCAATATCTTACTCTTAACTAAAACACTAACGACATCTGCTGTGATTTAGCTAGCGTGATTATTTAGCAGTGTCAAAAATGTTTCACTAGTTTTCCGCTGAAATGATGCTCGCTCTTAAACTCTCGAACTTAAATTTTAAATATGAAAAACAAACTTGCATCAATAAAACAAAAAAAAAAATAAATGAAGCGTTTAAATGATATTCGACTGAAATATTTTCGGGGGGGGTTTTATCCCCAAACCCCCCCCCCCTACGCTACGCCACTGGTGTATGTATCTCTTCTAAGCTTCGGCTACCTCAAAAGATTTAAGTTATGACATTGATTTGGTAATTAGGTTTATTTAAGACTTCTCAAAAGTTAATTTTCCTAAATTACTATAGATAGCAACACCAACTGATGTAAATTAGTCACTTTTTAGTTAGAAAAGGAAAATATATATTGTAACGTGCGCTTAGTTCGCAAAAATAAAACTCTACCTTTCAATTTAATTCTACCACTTTTGTTCAGTATCTACTTTCGATATACACTTTATTCGAACTCAATCGCGTTTACTCAGTCTTCACACTATCACTTTATAATAAAAACTGACTCTGGTTGCGTCAGCTCCCTCTTTATATAGAAGTGTGAAACATCGAGAGCTTTCTGGTAGTTTTGCTATGAACCATGATGTCTAGACAAGTTCCCCTCCCGGTATATTTCTACACACACACACTCACTCACAAACAACGTCGTCCATTATACCATTCCATTATAGTGTTGCCACTTTTGTTTTCGGTTGAACGTTTTCGATTAGGAAATTGGTATTAATGTTGGGTGTACATTACAATATCTATCTCATAATTGGATACAGCTATGACCTTTTTTGACGAAATTTTATAAACAGAAATAAATTTCGCTTTTGCCACTATATCGACGGTTGGAAATCGACGATGCCATATGATAACACGAGCAACTGTAAGAGCACACCATATCATCATAAAAACGTTTTCAAAAAGTAGTTCACTTATTCTTTACACAGAAAATCATCCTTTAAGACACATGGCGTAGAACTATATACTTTGTTTGAAAACAAAAAAAAAAACCCTTGCTTATATTTTCTCAGACAAGATTCCCTACGGTGGACGTTGTGACTTTGAAAGCGGCTGGTGTGGTTGGCGAGATTCTGGCAAGACTGTTCTAGCCTGGTCACGTTATACAGGCTCATCGCCCACTCATGACACTGGCCCAGACAGTGATCACACTTATCAGCATTTACTAAACTCAACTGGATACTACATGTTGGTTGACATGAATCAGCACATCAACAACTCTGAAAAAGGGTCGCTCATTGGATTCGCAAGTAACGCTATTATGATCAGCAAAACGTTCAACCCACCGCCTTTGGTGCATGGTGATGCCAATTCGCCATACCGTAATTCCTGTGTCGTTCGGTTTTACATTCATCAGTTTGGAAAGAACCCGGGAAGCATTAACTTATCCGTGGTAGAAATGAAAGAAAAGGAAAACATAACGACAACCTTATGGTGGAGCACAAAAAATCAAGGAATCGATTGGCTACGGTCCGAGTATGTTCTTCCGAACATCACTTCAAAGTATGTCGAGTATCGAATTATTAAGACGATCCCTTAAACAGAAATAAACTTTTGTTTGTCTTTAACAGATATTACTTGCAATTTGAAGCTCGAATGGGCATGCGCATATTTTCTGATGTGGCAATGGATGATTTCTCTCTTAGTCCGGAGTGTTTCGGTCTCAATATACCGAAGGAACATCTCAACGGATATGACTATTGGGACGTTCGTTACAATATGAAGAGTCCGTCGCATACTGACTTTGAATACAAACCCTGTAAGACTAACCGATTTGCGACAAGCTTTCAGAAATACTAACGAGTGTTTTGGTTTTTTAAGATCTGGAATTGACAACATGTGACACCCGAGGTATGATAGGACCGACTTCGTCACAATGTGAAGCTTCGTATAAAGAGCATAATAAATCGCATGTTTTGAAAGAAGTTCGGGTGATAGAAGACCAGAGCACATACAAAGGCATGCAACGGTGGAAGGTTCCGAATGAAGGATACTATACGTAAGTTCGGCTATTGTTGTCTTTTTTGTTTGTTTATTCCCTAATACAATTAATATAAATTTTTTTTCTCAGAATCATTGCAAAAGGTGCCAGCGGAGGGCTGGGTTCTGGTGGCGTTGGATCATCTCGTGGTGCAATGGCTGTGTCAGTACTGGAATTACATAAAAATGAAGAGCTGTATATTTTGGTTGGACAGCAAGGTGAAAATGCATGTATAAAATCTTTGAATTTCAAAGACGAGGGCTGCCGATCGGATAGTGAACTGAACGAAGATCTGAGCAGATACAGTTTTAATTCCAAAGCATATATGGTAAAGAATATTGTTATTGAAAATGGTGCTGGAGGAGGCGGAGGCGGATCCTTTGTTTTTCTGGTAAGTAAGATTTCTTTTTTCAATAGCACAATGTTAGCAAGTATCGTGTAATAACTTGAAACCGAACGGTCTTAAGTATTGATTTGGTGGACATCATTGTACACAAGTTCTAAAATTACATGAAATAGTTGCTGTAATAGACCTCAACCGACTTATGTCACTTTCCAATGGTTTCACAGGGGGAAGTATTCAATTTAAAATCCAATGGAACCCCGCAATTGTTTCTGCTCAGTTAAGAATGTTTCCTACGCTTATTTCTCTTTCTGATTTATATCTGCCATAGAAATAAGCTAATAGAGAGAGACTTTCATTGCATCTATATTAGAATAATCTAGATTCAATTCCATTCCAACGTTTCTAGCTAAATCCATCCAATCACATTTCGTTCGAATAACTTGAAGAGCTTCTATCTTTGAAAGCCGGTGATTATCCATCTTCATAACTTTCAAGATATAATACACTTGCATCTTCAGGGTTTGAATGAAAAGAGGAGACAAACCTGTTTCCAACATAATCACGTAGTTGGGCTTGTTGTGCGGCAATTGAAAAATTCGTTTGATATAATATCGAATAAGTTTTTCCCCGGATTCATACTGTTTCGCTCCCCAAGTTTGAACTGCGTAAAACAAAACTGGCCTTGATATTGCCTCAAATATCTTGTACTTACTACTATGGGAGATTTTTTTTGTTGTAGAAACATTTATTCCAAGCTGCGTTGATTGCGACTTTAGCCTTCTGCAGTTTCTCTTTTAAAAGCTTTTCCATACTTAAGTTTCGCATGAAGTACACTCCTAAATACTTAAACTGCGTGACGACTTCAATGGACTCACCATTGTAATGCCATTTTTCGTTCGCACAGTTTCGGCCTCCTCCGCTTCGAAAGATCAAAATCTTAGACTTCTCTAAATTTAAAATCAAACACCATGGCCTGCAGTACTGGTAAAGACGATTTATCATTAATTGTAACGATTCAGGTGATGATGCCAAAAGAACAATGTCATCCGCAAATAGCAGTGCTTTTATCGAATGTCCAGCTTAATCGAAACCACAGGATTAGAAGTCTACAAAGTCATCAATAAATAAGGCCGGCTTGGACTCAATGTATAACCATGTTTGACACCAGTTTTTGTCTTAAATCCTCGTGAAAGTTCTTCACCATTCCATACCTGTGCTGTTGTGCCATCGTATAGATTTTCAATTACTCTTCCAAACTTCCATGACATACCGATACTATAAAGCTTGTAAATTAGCGCTTGCCTATTCACCATATCGAATACTGATTTAAAATCAATAAAAAAAACGTATACAACTTCTTGCCTTTATGGAGATATGATTCCGCAATGCTTTTAAGGACGAAGATATGGTAAATTGTCGAATAACCTGCTCTAAAACCCCCCTTGAAACTCCTTCAAAAGTTTGTATTCCTCGATCCATTTATTCAACCGTTTTTGTAAAATAAGTGTGAAAATTGTGTAAGAAGCATTCAAAAACGATATGCCTCTATAATTTGATAATTCGGATGAACTCCCTTTCTTATGAATCGGGAAAATAATGGATTCTTTGAATTCTCGATGTATAAATCCGGTTTCCATAACGTAGTTGAAAATATCTGTCAACCTGTTGACAAGTTCCAGTGTGCCATATTTATAGAACTCGGCAGATATGCCATTTGGGCCAGATGCTTTTCCATCCTTCAGCTTTGAAACTACCGAAATCACTTCTTGTCTTATTCCAGCATCCAGTACTTCGTTTACAATGCGTGGAGTTGAGTAAAGGAAATTAAGTTCCTCTTGGCCAGGGTTTAACAAAGTTTCGAAGTGCGTTGCTAAGAGACTTGGGCTGATACTACGATGAATGGTCTATATTTTTGAGGTTGAGGTGCCTTGCTAGGTTCCAAAATTCTTTTGAGGTCTGACAAAGAGCCAATCGCCTAGATTCAGCTGCGAAGAACTCTGGTTTTTTTCATTTACATATTGTTTTGTAAAAACTGTTGGCTAGTAAGTACTGATTTTTAAAATAGCTATCACTTGAAGAACTGTAGGCTCTCAGCCAACCGAACGATTTTTCTCTAGCTTTTACACACTCAACATCAAACCATTACCATTAGGAGTTACAGTTAGGTAAGAAGCTTTGATAATTTGATCCAGCAGACCAAGGTCACAATTCACTTGTTCATTTAGTACCCTTTTCAGCCTTGTCTGGTAGTTCACTGCTTTTGCTTGTTTCCATTTTAATTTAGGGAAAGTATTGATCGCTCTCGTTTCTCCAGCTTCCATTTCAGTGTTCTCGAAAGTCAAGATCATCGGTAAGTGATCGGAATACAATACACTGTGCCCTTTATCGCTCAAAAACAATATTCCACCAGGGAAAATTTTCGTTTAGACATTTGAATAACATGTATTAGTGCTTCTTGAGTGGATTCTCACTTCAAATCGAGAATTGGCTGTCACTTCTCAGATTCATGAGTAGCGATCTTAACCAATGAAACGGTTTGAGGATGCCTCTGAACTCTACTGGACGTTTCTTTCTTTCGATTTAAAACGGCATTGCAAAAAAGGACAGAGCTCGCACGAAATAGAAATTGTTGGCGAAAGATGTTGGTTGAGACCCAGGTTCACGCTGTAGGTACTCGGTACTGTAATGCCAACAGTAAGTTAGTAAGCAGCAGGTGCTTTTTTGAGCAGTTTGGAATTCACTATCGACCATGACTTGTGAGGAATGAAGACGCTTACAATAACTGCGCGATGAATTTAAACGGCTAAAAGAGAAAGTGGTTTTCACTACAGTGCAATTACTCTCGAAGACAACAAAGCGCCTGGAAGTGATGGAATACCAGTTGAGTTTTTTAAAAATTCAAACGATGTTCTGAAAAACTACATTCTGGACTTTTTTAACCTCCTCTATGACAATGCTTGCGTTCCGTCAGATTTCACCAAAGCTTTTATTTTCGCCATCTTTAAGAAAGGAGACTCTTCTCTACCTGAGAGCTATAGAGGAATATCGATTCTTAACTCCCTGAGAAAGATTTTTGCTAGAATTTTATATGAACGACTTTGTAGCTGGATTGAAGGAGCTAATCTACTTAGCGTTTTCCAAGCTGGCTTTCGACCAGGATTTACTACAGTCGATCACATTTTCGCTTTGATTAGCATAGCTTAGAATCGTATTGAAAAAAACAAAAAACTGTATGTCTGTTTTGTTGATTTTAAAGCTGCATTCGATACAGTGAACAGACAGGCGAAAATTTCTACAACTATACTTCAAATTTCTCCAGACTTCAAACGCAGCGGTGTGGGATGGATCCAAGCTCTCGAACTGGTTTGAAACTACCGCAGGCGTTCATCAAGGTGCATTTTAAGCCCGCTGTTATTCGCACTGTTTATCGATGACGTCACAAACATCCTACCGGGTGGTGTAATCTTCGCGGGAACTCTCATCAAAGTTTTACTTTATGCAGATGATCTGGTCTTACTGGCTGACAATCCGTTTTCGTTACAGCTCCAAATAAATAAACTGCAAGAATATTGTCGAACATGGGACCTTCGCATTAACGTCCAGAAAACAAAGGCCATGGTTTTCGAAAACAGACAAAGAAATAGAGCTCCTGAAGAAACGTGGCGGCTTGGTAGTGAGCTAATCAACACTGTACGTGGATTTAAGTACCTTGGAGTTCACCTAACATACAATTTAAATTTTAATAAGCATATTAAGGAAAAAAGCAGTGAAGCTACGCTAGCGCTGAATCTAATGTGGCCCACATTTTTTGCGAAACAAGACATTGATCATTCCTCTAAATTTAAAGTTTTTAATGCGACTATTAACAGTTGTATGTGCTATGGTATTCAGGCTTTCGGAGTTACCCCCATTGAAGAATTTGAGAAGGTGCAAAGAAATTTTCTTAAACGTATCTTTCGATTACCAAATTCCACACCAACCTACGCCATACACGTCGAAACAGGGCTACCACCAATTTACATTAGGAACCTCAAAGCGGTTTCAAACTATATTACTAGAGTGATAAGAAGAAGTGACAACAGTCTCCATAAGAAAATAATGTTGAGACTGCTGCAAACAAATGCATCACCTTTCAGGGAATGGAATCAATATGCTCTATCCAATGATCTTACGTGTGCAGTAACCGAAGCAAATCTGTACGAGTGGAATGACATTTTTGCAAACATTATTTCAAAAATAGACGCCAGTCTTTTTGATCAGCACCTTACCAGAGCATCATCGTCTTCTTCCAGAACTATCTACAGGAATCTAAATCACCGGTTGCCTACTGCAGAGAACTACTTCAACGATAAGAACTCATCAGAGCTGATAAGCATGGTTTTCAAAGCTAGGGTTGAAATTCTCAATCTTAATTTCATCCCTCACAGAATTGATCTTCCGCAAATTTGCAATCTTTGTAACAGACGTGAGTTAGAAGATGTCTATCATTTTATCGCAGTTTGTCCAATTTTGCAAGAAATTCGTCGACTGTATTTCCAAGAAAGTTTTTTGTCTCTCAATAGTTTCCACGAATTACTTAATGGTGCTAGAGGCTGGTCTATATTTTACAAATTCTGCAAGCATGCCCTAACGTACCGAAATAGTTTTTAAAAATTGAAGAGTTTGCTTTATTCAATAATACACTTTTATGTTTTAAATCATTTCAAAATTATTACTTTTTGTGTTTCAAATCACTGTTAAAATTGATCTCTTGTTTATGTTGCAAATCATTAAAATTGTAGAGGAATTGAAAATATTCTCGCTTTCTCATTTAAAAAATATAAAACCATAGTTAAATACATGCAGGTAGAAAAATCTTTTTTTTTTAACCTTTTCTTTTTTTATATAACTTTTTTTAATTCTTGTATTTATATTTCCAAATTGCTATTTTTTTATTAAATTACAATATTATAATGTCATATCCGGCAGACGGCAAATTAGCCATGTCCGTATTCTTTACGTCATATTGTACATTTGATTGAAAAAAAAAAAAAAAAAAAATAAAGAATAATAATAATAATAATACTCTCGAAGAACTTGCCAATTCCTTACAAAAAAAACGAGGAACAATTTAATATACTGAATTTTTTTTCACCACTATATTTATAGTTGGACATTTTTTGAAATCGGTGTTTTAGGTTTATTCTATTTTAAAACTGAATAAAAACAACTTATTCGATTTATTTTCCCAACAATTCGTGAGTTTTCCTTTTGTGACAATCAAGGTGCTATTAAACTTAGCGCAAATATCTATAGTCAGCGCATTTTTAAGAAAAAGGGCGGGCTTTATTACCTACTTAGGTGGGCATTGCAACATCTTTCGCCAACAATTGCGATTTCGGGCGAGCTCTATCCAGTTTCCTCCACTTGATTGCGCCACCTAAGACGAGGTCTTCTTTTGAAAACCCGCCTAGCCGGAGCGTTGATGTCCATCCGGTCTACATGGCCTATCCATCGTAGCCTCGCGATGCACACTCTTCTAGCTATGCCCATGTAGTGGTACAGCTCATACAGCTCCTTGTTGTATCTTCTTCTCCACACATTGTTGTCGTATATATAGGACCAAAGAATATTTGGAGTACTTTTCTTTGATAACGGAGAAGGATTTCCTCACCAACTTTCAATAAAGTCCATGCTTCCGCGCCTTTAAGCAGGGCTGGGATGATTAAGGTCCTATAAAGGGTTACCTTGGTTTTGTTTCTCAATTGCCTTCTGAACCCAAAGAAGCAACGGTTGGCAAGAGTTATTCTCCGTTTGTTTACTTTGTTTTCCTTGTCTATAGCGGATCCTAGGTATAAAATTCTGTACCATCTCGAAGCTATTTTGTCTATTGCGTCGTTTTGCCCATTTCATCGATGTTATCTGTCCTTGTTTCATGAAGACATATACATACTTCATTCTACCCTCATTAACCATTTTTGCCATTTCCGTTTTATTCCTTATAAAAGCTTGGTTCTTCCCATTACGTCATGTCATATAGTCTTTCTTAGCGAGTAATTGTATAGACTTTTCGAATGATAGGCCTCTGGTGTTGATGCTTTGATTTTGCACAATATTATTAATTACGATTTAAAAATCGCATGAAAATGTGTAGGCTGGTCGAAAGTCTTTGTCGACATGAAAAAAATGTCTTTGTTCTTTACTGGCGTGAATTCTCCAAAGTCATCCTGCATAATCGTTTGCAAGGATGCCAAATTTAATCATTGATCAGTTCGGTTAATCATGTACAGTTCGGTCTCTGTCGTACGCGACCTTGAAATTGTTACATTTGTATGGCTATTTGTTTGGCCGCATTTTCCTACCTGAATTCTTCATCGAACCATAGGTTTCGTTTTGGGTGTCAATTAAAGCCCAGAACATCAGAGGCTGCAGTTCTGATGGCATTGCAATGGTTTTGAATGCTTAATGCTGAATTCAAGGACAGTGAAAAGGACACTCGTTTCGAAAAGGCACAGACTATCCCTTGCGATTGTAGCTCTCCGACGTCATATTGTTTCACATATTTCATATTGTACCGTTACGAATTAGATGCGGAAAGATTGTGTTACTTACAACAAGACGTACCAAATCGATTAACGTGCATGTTTGTTTTGTAGGTTTTGCTTTGAAGTCTATGCTTACCAATTGTGCTTGTTAAGCTATCCTCTTTCCCTTATTTTGCATTAAAACCACCAAAAGGACGGTTTTTAGACCTTAGAATTACCGTCCTTCTCATCTGTTGGGGCGTGGACGCATATCGGATAGCTTTGGCCAATTTAGCTCTGATGATGTGGACGCTCATTAACGATAGCCTTATCCCTGAATCCTTCTCTAACAACGAATCCGTACCCAAATAAGTGTTGTTTCTTTTGTCTGGAGCAGTTTTTAATCTTCTTTATGCTCGGCAATTCCACCGCACTTCTTTGATGGCGCTTATATTTCACTTTTGCGGGAGTTGAGCTCCTCCTATAATTCTCCGGCTGTACGTATTCCCATGTATTCACATACAGTTCCGGAGTTCTTTGTCCTTTTCTTGTTTGCTAGGATTGTCAACGATGAAATCAAATGGTCAGAAATACCCTTACAAATATGGTTGGATAATCCGATGTTAGTACCTTGCTCCAGTGATTGCGAGCTGCCTTTGACTCGCCTAAGCTCATCCACCTCCGTCTCTATTTCAAAATCCTGTTCTACTGTTGAAAACCCATTAAACCAAATATGAGCTAGTACTGTAAGTCGAATCATCCGTTGTAGCATTCCCCAGAAACTCTGGCAGACCACTAAGATTTGGTCGATCAGTCCTTACTTGCAAAGCAATATACTGTTGCCCTATTGTTATTCGACTTTTTGTCAACACTCGCACTTATGATTATTTTTTTTTTATAATACTTTAGCTTAACTCAGCTAAAAACGAGGCAGTTCCCTTGGTAGTTGCCGGTGGTGGTGGCGGACTTGGAATAGGACGTTACATCGACGAGGACTTTCAGCATGGACAATCAGCAAATCCAGCTAGATTAGGTGCTTCTGGACAAATCCACGGTGAAAGCATCAATCAAAGAACAGCTGGTCCAGGTGGTGGCTGGAGGGCCAAAGAAGACACCGCACTTAGTCCCCGATATGGAGCTGCCCTCTTGCAAGGTGGTCGAGGTGGTCTTTCATGCTATGCTGAAAGCCAAGAGAGTCATAATGGCCCAGTCAATACTCATGGCCAAGGAGGCTTTGGAGGAGGTGGTGGTGGTTGTAATACCGGTGGTGGTGGTGGCGGTTTTGCTGGCGGAGATGTATACCTCAATGAGTCCAATGGAGAAGGTGGAACATCCTACATAAATACTGCCCGGAGTTTAAAAAACAAGAATACCATCTACGAAGGAGCTAACAGCGGAGCTGGCCAGGTGATCATTATTCCAGCGATCGAAGGTTGCGGATGTGACTACCGTTGCATTGCATTAGACGAATTCCGAGCGCAAACTCAGTGCATATGTCCAGATGGCTGGCATCTTAAAAAAGACAATAGTACAGCTTGTGAGATGATAGCTGATGACCACATTCCAATGCATTATCTGGTTACACTCTTCTTGGTGTTGATTGCATTGCTTGGAACCGCTTTGAGTTCGTTGATTTTAATTCTGTGTAAGTTGAATGGACAAAAAATACTTTGCATAGTTCTGTTTAAATTTCTTAAATTCAATTACAGACAACCGTTATCAAAGAAAGAAGCAGGCTACACTTCGTCATAAGATGCTTATGGAACAAGATCTTCAGCTTAGTCGACTTCGCCATAACACAGACGATCCAGCTTTACCCAATTTTAATCCAAACTATGGTTGTGACGGCCTCCTTAATGGCAGTGTAGAGGTAAAGAGTTTGCCGCAAGTTGCCCGAGAGAGCTTGCGTTTGGTGAAGTAAGTGCTTAATAACAATTTGAAAATTTAAAATAAGTGCATAATTTTAATTGACTTTACTCTTCAGAGCCCTAGGTCAAGGAGCGTTTGGTGAAGTCTATCAAGGTCTTTATAGACACCGTGATGGAGACGCAGTTGAGATGCCAGTAGCTGTCAAAACACTCCCGGAAATGTCAACGGGCCAAGCTGAAGCTGATTTTCTTATGGAAGCAGCAATCATGGCAAAGTTTAATCATGCAAACATTGTTCATCTAATTGGTGTGTGCTTTGATCGACACCCACGATTCATTGTTCTCGAGCTTTTAGCTGGAGGCGATTTGAAGATTTTCCTACGGGAAGGACGCAACAAACCAGAACGTCCTTCGCCATTAATAATGAAAGATTTAATATATTGTGCTCTGGATGTGGCTAAAGGATGTCGGTACATGGAAAGCAAACGTTTTATTCATCGTGACATAGCAGCGAGGAATTGTCTTTTAAGTAGTAAGGGCCCTGGACGAGTAGTAAAAATTGCAGATTTTGGCATGGCAAGGGATATCTATCGAAGTGACTACTACAGGAAGGGAGGAAAGGCTATGCTACCAATAAAATGGATGCCACCGGAAGCATTCCTCGATGGGATATTCACATCAAAGACGGATGTTTGGTCGTTTGGAGTACTTCTTTGGGAGGTAAGTCTTAAAAAATATCGAGGGAGGGATTGTTTTAATTGATTTTGCTTTGGGTACAAACAGGTGTTCAGCTTGGGATTGATGCCATACACAGGACTACCAAATCGAGATGTTATGCATCTAGTAACTAATGGTGGTCGTTTGGATGCCCCACCAGGATGTCCAGCAGTTATTTACCGGCTTATGGCTGAATGCTGGAATCCTACTCCAGAAGAGCGCCCTCCTTTTTCAAATATTCTGGAAAGACTCAGTATTTGCGTACAAGTAAGTAGAATAAAAGTTGAAACCAGTGCTAACCTTTATTCTAAACCAAAAAAAGCGAGCAGATGCCAATGAAGAGCGTTCATGTTTTTGTATGCAAATCAAGCCATTTATCATTTATTATATTCCATCTATTCAAAATAGGTTCTTTTTTATCGCAACTCAGCAATCCCATAATCAGCTCAGCAGCGTGTTTTACCACTGACTACAGAAACAAATAAATACTCAGCATGTTCTCAGTATTGATTTGTTTTCCAGTTCTAGCTGAGCTAGGATTGCTGAAAAAACCAACCTATTATACAGTATTTAGAATTACCATAAAAGTGAATTTCATATGACAAAGCCAGCAAAACCTTTCTTGAATATAGTAAAAGTCATAAAAAAAAAAGAAATGTTTAGATCCCCGCGCTTAGAATAGGATGTAATCTTATGACAACTGGCAAGGAGAAAGCCAATGCTCTTGCTCATTCCTTTTCTGAAAATTGTTCAGTTTTCAACTATAGCAATAGTTGCACAAACACAGAGTCTTTAGTACGGCAGTCTCTTGATATTATAAACTCAAGTACTGTTAACGGAGCAGATGGGTTTATCTCAGTTGAAGACGTAAAATCAGCTATTATATCGTTACAAACGCGAAAAGCTGTTGGTTTGGACAATATACGAAAATTATATTTAAAAAATTTGCCGAGCTTAGGTTACATATTCAAAATTATAGAGGTATTTGCAAACTCTCTGCAATTCCCAAACTGTTTGAAAGTATCCTGAAAAATAAACTTGATTATTTCCTCACAGGCGAATATTTGTCGGAAGTACAGCATGGTTTTGTATCTGGTAGATCCACTATAACAAATCTGACATATTTTACTTCTTTTGTAACTAATACTATGGAAAGTGGTTTTCAAGTCGATGCGGTATACACGGACTTTAGTAAGGCGTTCGATTCTGTAAACCACCAAATACTCCTTGCTAAACTTGAGATGTTTGGATTTCATTCCCAAATCCTTTGTTGGATATCCTCGTATCTTTCTTGTAGAAAACAACAGGTTAAAATTGAAAATTCTTTTTCAAAAAAATTCAGTGTACATTGGGTGTACCCCAAGGTAGCCACCTCGGTTCATTGTTCTTCATAATTTTTATCAATGACATTACATCTGTATTCAAACATTGTAAGTGTTTGTTATATGCAGACGATCTCAAGCTATTCTCAACAATTAAAAGCTTAGGTGATTGTCAATTGATTCAATCTGACTTTGATTCTCTCTCATACTGGTGTCACGTAAATTGCTTGAAACTTAATAGGTATAAAAAAGTGTAACATTATTTCATTTACTCGAAAATGTACCAGTATTCAGTTTAATTACACAATTGAATCTGATGTCTTAGATCGTGTCTCAAACATCAAGGACTTAGGTGTTATTCTTTCCTCATTAAATTTTAAAAACCACATTAATTTCTTGGTACCAAAAGCTAACTCGTTGGTTGGATTCATAAAACGAAATGTCAAAGACTTTTGAGATCCTTATGTTTTATTATCTTTGTATACATCTCTTGAAATATCCCTCTTGGAATACGCTGATGTAATCTGGAGTCCCGCGTTTAAAATTAATTCTGACAGGGTAGAATCGGTTCAGAGAAGATTTACAAAATACATATTCAACAAAATGAGCTGGGGTTCTGTCCTGATTACAAAACTAGGTGCCTATTGCTTGGAATAAAATCCCTAGAATCAAGAAGAAAAATTCATGGTGTAACGCTCATAAGAGACTTACTATGCTATCACATAAAGTGTCCAACACTCCTTGCTCTATTACCTATACATGTACCTGGCAGGTCCACGAGAACAAGAATTTTCTTATTTCAAAAAATACATAGAACAGATTATGGATGTAATGAAACGTTATCAAGATGTATAGCTGATTTCTATGAAGTTCCTTCAGAATTTGATTTTTCAATCCTTAGTAGAAGTAAATTTAAGACTGATTTATTGTAGGTACTTATTTATATTTTAATGATTTATTCTCGGAGTGCTATATCTGTTAGCTGTAAAACTGCTTGTAGATAAGTGAAATAAATAAATGAAATATTCGTAAAGCAAATGTTCAACTCTTGAATAAAAATTTGTTACTTTCCAACAGAATGGAAAATCGCAAAAATTATTCATATACTTAAACCGGGAAAAAGAAACGCAAGCTCGCCAGAAAGATATAGACGAGTCTGTTGAGTTCGCTAAGTAAATGCTTCGAAAAAGTAATAAAAATTAAACCAATTGCTCATACTAGTTCTCACAACATAATTCCTCCTGAACAATTTGGTTTCAGAGCACTTCATAGTACTGTGCTTGACGCACATATATATAGAATTACTGACTACGTAAAAATAAATTTTGCACTCGGAAAAAGTACTGGTATGGTTTTACTTGACAAAGAAAAGGCGATCGATTCTGTCTGGCACCACGGGCTTTTGCATAAGCTTTTCATCCTTGGTTTCTCAATGCACATTATTGATCATCCAATCATTTCTATTGTCTAGAAAATATATGCTACATATCTGTTAATAACGTTCTGTCTGACACTTGTGTTTGTTCTGAAGGAGTTCTACAAGGATCTGTCCTTGGCCCAATTCTCTATGTGTTATTCACGTCAGACTTCCCTCAGTTACCTAACTGCGAGAAAGCTTTTTTTTTGCTGATGATACTAGTATCCTTTCTACTGA
The DNA here is from genome assembly GCA_949752695.1 of Melanostoma scalare. Classification (NCBI taxonomy): domain Eukaryota; kingdom Metazoa; phylum Arthropoda; class Insecta; order Diptera; family Syrphidae; genus Melanostoma; species Melanostoma scalare. The sequence continues at coordinate 58,554,824 of OX456986.1, forward strand.
TTCGATCGGTTTCAATATTGAAACCAATCTGCCCTTAAAGTACTTGAACTTTATTTCAGGAAGTGGAAAATTAAAAATAATGCTTGTTCTTTTTTTCTCGCAAAAGAAAAGCCTGCTTTTTACCAAGCAGTAATCTCCAGATTGATGGTATAAGATCTGACTGGAAAAACAGTGTTAAATATCTAGGGATACATCTAGATCTAGACAATAAACTAACATTTGGCCTTCATATACAAGAAATCATTATAAAGGTAAATGCTACTGTAAACATTTTGTACTCATTTGTTAATCGAAAATCGAAACTAAGTAAGGATAACAAGCTCTTAATTTACAAATCTATCTTCCAGGCGATCATATTTTATGGGTCATCGGCTTGGGGTAATTGTGCAATAAGTCATATACGCGTAGGTTACAGATTTCACAAAATAAGCTCTTGGAAATGATGCTTAACCTTCCATGGCAACAATGATTTACACTCACTTGTAAATATTGAATATGTTTTAGATAGAATTTTAAAACTAAAGGAAAAATATAACATGGCCTTGATTTCAAGATTATCTTCTTAAGAACTTCTAATTCTAATATTGTGTTATATTGATTAATATTGATAATATGCATATACAATGATTGTCCATTTAACTTTAGATTTATTTATTAACATTCGTATAAATGTTTTATATTTGTCAAATTTATTATTTACTAGCTGTGCCCGCGACTTCGTCCGCGTGGAATAGTGACTTTCGGCAGCATTTTTAATTTTTTTGGCTACTTATTTTGCAAATAAGACACATTCATGCGTTTAAGTAAACGTTATATTGTTTTATTTTACTACATTTTTGCACACGACGTTCTTACTTTTTCCATCTTTTGTCAAATAAAAAGGTTTTGCGAGTTTGATACACTCTTTTAAACTAAAATTACAAATCAGTGGGAATTAAGGAAATACGGGGAATCAATAGTTTTCTCCTTTCGCTGTTCCAGTCATTATTAAAACTTTTATAACGCCGCGTGCATTGTACAATTCTGGATTACTCATTATTGGCACTGGAGCACCAACTTGCAGCCACTACTGACAATTCTAAAGAATTGAGAAACTCTATAGAGTATGATGTGACTTGCTCAGTGTCCATAATATTAGCCGAGTTTTATTGGGAATTTTTATATTCACTTCACTTAGGCGCTCAATGAAACGCTGTACTCACTTATCTAGCTTTATTCCATAAACTATATTTACCAGCCATCCCTGTTGTTCACTTGTGCAAGCGACATATTTTTGTCCACTTACGTTGGTCACTTTAGAGTTGTTGTTTTTCCATGTGCGATGTCTTGCGATGTTTTGCTAGACATTCGACAACATCCCCCAATACTTCAAAAATAATTTATTAGTTTATATGGTTAACTATCTCATTAGCCGGCGCCGAAATAGACTTTTCACACAGTCATTACCGATTTTCAATACCTATTTATTTGAAGACCAAGATAGACAATTCTTCTCAGGTCAGCTGTGTAATCGACAATTTGACAGAAATCACCTCACGGTGAAAGTACTTTAAAAATCGGTCCAGTAGCTTCAAGGTTCCCGTTTACGTTCCCGCAATAATATTGGGATAACAAATACAGCCCATGTCCTTCTTCAAGCTCAAGACTATCTCTGCACCAAAGTTCATACAAATAGGTTCAATAGTTTGGGCGGTAGATGGTAACAAAGAAAAACAGACAGACGGAGTTGATTTCGGATCTATAATGTTAGTAAGTACTGTACTTCCGTTCCCATTTGAATAAATGAATAAATTAAAATTAATGTTACTTTGAGATAGTGTATCATTCTAACTGGGAAATAATTCTTGAAATCAGTTCAGTAGTTTCTAGGTTCCCGTTTACGTTCTTGTGGGAATGCAGGGATAACATATATAGCCTATGTCCATCTTCAGGCTCAAGATTATATTTCTGTACCAAAATTCATATAAATAGGTTTAATAGTTTGGGCGGTTTTTGATTACAAATAAAAATAGAGAGACAGATTTCATTTCAGACTTACATATGATATTAATAAAAACTCCCATTCCCGTGGGAATATGGTGACCGGTCCCGTAGGAATATGGGGATGAGTTACAGTTTATGTTACTCGGGGATAGTGTAGCATTCTAACGATGGAAGAATTTTTGAGACCGGTGCTATAGTGTCAAAGTTCCCGTATGCGTTCTCGTTCCCGTGGGAATACAGGGATATAATATACAGCCTGTGTCGTTTCTTAAATCTTAGACTATTTCTTTACAAAATTTCATTTCAATCAGTTTAGTAGTTTGGACGGGAGATGGTAACATAGAAAGGCGGACAGACGAGCTAGTTTTACATTTATAATAATAGTGAGGACCGGTTCCCGTGGGAATATTCGAATGAAATACAGCTTATGTCTGTCCTTAAGTTCAGAACAATCTTTGTACAAAATTTCATTTAAATCGCTTTATTAATTTGGGCGGGAGATGGTAACATAGAACGACGTACAGACTGAGCTTCTTTCACACTTATTATATTAGTAAGGACTCCCTTTCCCGTAGGAATATGTGGATGAATTAAAGTTTATGCTACTCAGGGATAGTGTAGCATTCTAACGGTGGAAAATTTTTTGAAATCGGTGTTGTAGTTTCTATATTCCCGTATACGTTCCCGTTCCAGTGGGAACATAGGGAAAAAATTTATAGCCTATGTCCTTCCTTAGGTTCTGAACAATCTTTGTACAAAAATTCATTTTAATCTGTTCATTATTTTGAGCGGGAGATGGTAACATAGAAAGGTAAGCAGACAGAGCTACTTTTGCATTTATAATAATAGTGAGGACCGGTTCCCGAGGGACTATTCGAATGAAATACAGCTTATGTCTGTCCTTAAGTTCAGAACAATCTTTGTACAAAATTTCATTTAAATCGCTTTATTAATTTGGGCGGGAGATGGTAATATAGAACGACGTACAGACAGAGCTTCTTTCACACTTATTATATTAGTAAGGACTCCCGTTCCCGTAGGTATATGTGGATGAAAATTAAAGTTTATGTTACTCTGGGATAGTGAAGCATTCTATCCGTGAAAAAATTTTTGAAATCGGTGTTGTAGTTTCTAAATTCCCGTATACGTTCCCGTTCCCGTGGGAATTTAGGGATAAAATATATAGCCTATGTCCTTCCTTAGGTTCTGAACAATCTTTGTACAAAAATTCATTTTAATCTGTTCATTAGTTTGAGCGGGAGATGGTAACATAGAAAGGTAAACAGACAGAGCTACTTTTGCATTTATAATAATAGTGAGGACCGGTTCCCGAGGGAATATTCGAATGAAATACAGCTTATGTCTGTCCTTAAGTTCAGAACAATCTTTGTACAAAATTTCATTTAAATCGCTTTATTAATTTGGGCGGGAGATGGTAATATAGAACGACGTACAGACAGAGCTTCTTTCACACTTATTATATTAGTAAGGACTCCCGTTCCCGGTATATGTGGATGAAAATTAAAGTTTATGTTACTCTGGGATAGTGAAGCATTCTATCCGTGAAAAAATTTTTGAAATCGGTGTTGTAGTTTCCAAATTACCGTATACGTTCCCGTTCCCGTGGGAATTTAGGGATAAAATATATAGCCTATGTCCTTCCTCAAGTTTTAGACTATCTCTGTAACAAATTTAATTTAAATCGGTTCAGTAGTTTGGGCGGGAGATGGTAACATAGAAAGCCGGACAGACAGAGTGACTTTCACATTTATAATATTAGTTAGGAAGTTAGGATTTATTTATCTATTTACATATATAGCAATTTTTCGTTACTTATTTATTTGTTATTTATACTTACATATTGTATTTATCTAATTATTTATTTATTTACTCACACATTTATTTATTTATTATTTATTTATTTACTTATTTATTTATTTATTTTTTCATTTATTTATATATATATTTATTTATTCACTAATTTATTTTTCATTCACTCTTTAACTTAAATTTGTTTACTACTCTTGTTTTTGATATTTGTCTATACATTTACTAAATTTATATTAAATATTAAATTTTCAGTAGTGTAAAAGAAATTTTGAATATGGCATTGTTATGTTGTCTCCTCCACCTCCTCTCTTTCTCTCGTTTACTCGGTAGTCAATATGTACTGCAAGCTTGTTACTATCCATTTTTATTTATTATTACTTTTTTTGTTGCTGTTTAAAGAAGGTTTTAAATGGTAGCTTTCCTTCAACAGTATTTCCTTATTAATTTTGTAGATTTTAAGACTCATTATATTTTTAATTTTGGTGGGGCTACCGCCCCATTTATTAGCTTAATACAAGCTTAAAATAACTTAAACATACTAAACTTAAACTAATTAAAACTAATTAAAGCTAAATTAAACTACAGGGATGAGAAATGGTTTAAAAGGAGGACTTTCAGACAAGGACTTGGAAGATTAAGGTCGAAAAGAAAAGGAACAGAGTTAATCTTACTCATCATGCGGGTTAGGGGTTCGTTGAGACCATAGGATGTACAATGAGCAGGAAGGAAAAAAAATCGGGATGATCTTACGTTTCGGGGATTAGTGTTGAAGGAGATAAGGTCTAAAAGGGAGGAGCAGTCAGTGTTGCCAGTAAGAAGTCGGTGAATGAATATGATGTCAAAGACATTCCTTCTGTTTTCTAGGGAGTGAAGATTAATTATTGTAAGACGATCGCGGTAAGGAGGCAAGTTGAGAAAGTTTCTTACGTCGTAGAGATCCCGTAAGGCAAAGAGCAGAAAACGACGTTGAACACTTTCGATCCTTGAAATCTGAACCGCTAGATATGGAGCCCATACTTGCGATGCATACTCAAGGAGAGGGCGAACATAGGCAATATAGAGAGATTTTGTTACAAGGGGGTTGCGGAACTCTTTGGACCATCTCTTGATAAAACCAAGGGCGGAATTAGCTCTTGATATTACTTCGTCAATATGAGAACGAAAATTCAATTCGCCGTCGCAGAGAACTCCTAAATCTCGGATAAGCTGCACACGGTTTATTGGAAGGTTCTGAAGATGATAGGACCTGGGGGGAGGTTTATTACTTTTACGAGAAAAAGTTATTGCCTCGCATTTGGCAATGTTTAATTCAAGGAAGTTTTTAGAACACCAAAAGACGAATGAATCGAGGTCATTTTGAAGCTGGAGAGAATCTCGATCGGAGGTTATGACTTTGAAAATTTTAGCGTCATCAGCGTAAAGTGAGATAGAAGAATATTGGATGATCTTTTCGACATCATTAATGGCCAGGATGAAAAAGAGGGGTCCAAGATGGCTTCCTTGGGGCACACCGGAGGTAGCCACAAATGGAACTGAAAGAGTAGAACGGAAACGAACTCTATATTGGCGGTTGTCAAGATATGAAGAGATCCATTTAAGTAGGATAGGACTAAAACCGAGGAAAGAAAGTTTAAAGAGGATTACAGAGTGAGAAATTTTGTCAAAAGCTTTGCTAAAATCTGTGGTGATGACGTCTACTTCGTTTCCTTTTTCCATTGCAGAGAGAGAGAAGGAAACAAACTCAACTAGATTAGTAGTTGTAGACCTTCCCTTACAGAAACCATGCTGCTTGGAGGATATCATTGATTTGCACTGGAAGGAAAGTATTTCATACAGAATGCTTTCGAAAAGCTTAGGGATATGGAAGAGTTTAGCTATGGGTCTATAGTTAGAAATCAGGTTTTTGGGGCCTTTTTTATGGATAGGTGAAATAACGGATATTTTTCATAAGTCCGGAAAAACTCCACTTGAAAGGGATAGTTTGAAAAGGTTAGTGATGGGAAGGGCTAAACAGGAACAACATTTTTTAAGCAAAATGGCAGGAATGCCATCTGGACCTGGATTATACTCGTCTTTGAGTTTGAGGAGACCATTAAGAACAGTTGACTGATTAAAGCTTAGATTAGAAGGCCCTGTAGAGAAATGGCGAAGATAGGAAAAGTAAGTCTGGTCTAGATCTGGGGTTTTTTGAGCAAAAGACAGTTTAAAGTGACTTGCAAAAAAATTTGCGATTGTTGTTGGTTCGTTGGAAGATTGGGTATCGTAGTGAAGAGAAGGAGGGAAACCATCATTTTTCTTTTTATAATTGATAAACTTATGAAACGATTTTGGCTCCGAAATTAGATTTGCTTGGGTGGTGGATGTAAAGTCATTGTAAAGAGCTTCATTGAGGTTGGAAAACTTATAAAATACTCCAAGGTAATCAGAGTAATCGAAAACTGAACAGGAGCGTAGATATTTATTCCAGAGCTTATTTCTCTTGTTTCGCAGCTCACGTAGTTTATGATTGTACCAGGGAGGGGATGTTGAGTAGGACTTATCGCGCGAAAGGGGAACATAAAGATTTATGCAGTACAACAATTTCTCGTAAAACAAACTAGTTGCATCATTCATTGAAAGATTTTTAAAGTCGAATGAGGTATTAGAGAGAATTTCATTGATCTTCTTGAAGTTAGCTTTATGAAAGTTGAACGAATACTTGCTTGGGCTAGGTAGAAGAAAAGGTAAGGTTATAAAAAAAGAGAGAGTGAGAGGCGGGTGAAAGTTGTCAATAGTAGATAGTGGGGATGAGGATTCTGAGACAGATGAGTTAATGGGGTCGGAAGTGAAGATAAGATCAAGTTGCCGGCCCATATAGTTTTTAATACCACTCGTTTGCGAAAGGCTTGAATCAGTAAGACCGTCAACAAAGAGACATTCTTTGATGGAAACGGGTGAGGGAGTGAAAGCAAATTGGTCTTCTGAAGTGTTCCATTGAAGATAGGGGAGATTGAAGTCACCGAAAATAATTATCTCATCTTGTGCTTCTGAGATGTCAAGCACTTTGTCGATAGCAGCTACAACCAATTTGTACGAGTCTGTTGGTTCGCCGGGAAGGATGTAGAAACACATCAGGAAAATGGACTGATTAGAGAATGTAAGTTTTATAGAGATGTAGTCAAGAAGTTTGGAAGAGGAGGATGAAATGAAGGAAGATTCGTATTTGTTATGGACAGCGATTAGGACGCCTCTATTTGGGGGTTCGCTATGAGGTTGTTCGTCATCACGAAAGACATTGAAAAACGAAGGAAACAGCTCTTGGCTTTTGATGTCCTGGGAAAGGTTTGTTTCAGTAAGTGCAAATACATCAAAGGGAAGATTGTGGGACTGAAAGTACACTGAGTGAGTTTTAGAACGAAGACCTCTTACGTTTTGGTAATAAAAAGAAAGAGGGTGGAGATTAGAAGGTGGAATACTGTTTTCAGTGTTAGGAGCGATAAAACTTTTCAGTTTCGGATCGGATTCTTTGCAGGTAAGAGATTCTTTTGGATTGAACGTACCGAGAGAAAGCTAAGAGATCTTTGGAGACTTGCACCGAAGAGATATTCAGGAGCTCGTGGTATTTATTGTAGAGCTGCCTTAGGTGTTTAGGATCAGAAGGAAGTCCTTCCTTTTGAATAGACGCTAGTACATAGCTTTTCGTTTTACCGTCTACACACATATCGTCTGGTTTATCGTGAAGATAAGCTAGGAATAGACGAATGTTGTCAAACACCTTACTATCTCTAAGTTTTGAAAGAGCATAGCGGGACTCGGTAGATTCAATGAGGGACTGTTGCGTTAGTTTGACATTAGGAGGTAAAAGAGGATCGAAAGTAGAGCGAAATTCGAGTGGTGGTTGAGATGGGCTTGGGTTTAAAATATGAGAGCTTATAAAATTAGGGTATTTAGCTCCTGAGGTGAGGTTGAAACTAGGAACAGGGGGGGATTTTGTTTGGTCGAAATTATTTGAGATAGGGGATTGGGAATCAGGGTTAGTATTGAAAGATACCCGTTGATGAGCACGTTTCTGTTGGACTGCGGGTTGCTGTAAGGACAGTCTGGGGTTGTGTTGGGGCTTGGGTAAGAGTTTAGGCTGAATTATAGATTTTTGAGATATGTGGGGCTTGGGCATAGGTCTAGCAGGAAGTGTGTGGGGCTTAGGAGGATAAGGATTGTTTTTAAAATTATTGAGAGAAAAGGAGAAATTTGGGAAAATATTTGTTTTAAAGCTCCAGTTATGTGTCGACGCTTCTGCTGATTTTACGGGCCGAGGGTCTTCCATCTTGGCAGTTGTAAGGTAGCTTATATACCAATCACTGTAAATTGTGCAATATCTGTTTTAAGAAAAAAAATAATAATTTTGCTACAGTAAATATATATATATATATATATATGACAAAGAGGACGTAATGGAAGCAAATTGAAAACTCCTCGGTACTATCTTCTATGTTGCTTGTGAGAAAAACACTTACAAAGTGTCCAGTGTGAATTGTCTTGTATCCGTGGTTTATAGGCATTTCAAAAGTTAAAATGGAAGTTTAGAATCTACCTCACTTAGATTGACTTTATTGCAAAAAATATCAATTTTTTTTAACCTCAACTGGTTTCTTTTATATGAAGCAAATCTGTACTCATCTGTGACTAAAAAGAAGTGACACTCAAAGAAAGTAAAAAGAAAACTCAAAAATTGCATTTTGGGTTTTTTAGATTAACTATTTCGATAGGAAACTTAGTTCTCTACAAAAAATGTCGTTTAAAATTTTTCGAGATCTTACATCGTTTGCGAGATGTCTTAAACAAACTGATTTAATAACACTCCGTGGTTTTTACTTGCTATTATAGGGTGTAAAAAGCGAGTTATGAAATCGTGCTGATTAAAATTAAAAAATTAAAATAATAGAAAAATATCTGATCCACCCGGCATGGCGGGGGCGCGGCCCGGCGGGCGTAGCTCGGGTCCTAAGGTGATCGAATCGGGTAAATTAAGTTAATTAGTTTCCAACTTTCCGTTCCAGTGGCAAAATGGAGATGAAATATAATCTATGCTACTATAAAGCACTCTAACGGTGAAAGAGTTTTTGAAGTCGGTCTACTAAACTCGTTTCCTTTCCCGGAGACCTCATGATAGTTTCTGATATTTCGAACGTTCTCTTGCAAGACTAATTATCCCTGGATGGTATATCTGACCATGACCTGTGCCCTATTTCACCAAAATGAAATTTACAACCACAAATTTGTACTTGTAATTTACAATTACAAAATTGTAAACCCGTTTTTTGTTTCACCAATTGCAAGATCTTATTTCACAAACTTGTGATTGATTCTAATAAAGTTGTAGAAAAATGAATTGTAGGTCACAAGTGTTCAAAATTCCTGTTGCACCGGCATCAAGAATAACTTGTTATTTATAACAGTTTTTTCACAATATTGTTGAACGCTGTGCTGCGTAGACATCAAAATGAACAAGGAAAATATGATATTTGCAGCCTCTTTGATAAGAGACAAAAAAAATATATTGTTCGGAAAGTTTTCCGATTGCTTGATACATTCAGACAAAGTAAGAGAATGGAAAAACATTCTTAATTTTTTGCAGTCTCAAGCTCTCAAGCGCTTCTCATCAATAGAGATTGGAAATATTGATGTTCGTTAGGCCAGCATATAACGTTTTTGAACTGACGACTGCGATGCAAACTCTATTTACGCATCCGCAAACTTTTGACTTATAGAAAGATATCCCATGCATGTTGGCAGTTTCATGGTATTGTCCTCCATTCCCAAGCCAACACAAAGCTGTTAGAAACTGCTGCCTTGGTTTTAAAGCACAGTTTTTTTTCGCTCGATAATTAAAATTATTTCTTCTGCTTTGCATCGGCTAAGTTGAAATTTTCATTTCGGCCGATTAATTTTTTTTTCACTATCAAAATATCATCACTTTGGCTGTTATCGCTATTGCTATGCCTTCGTCGCAAAGACATTTTTGTTATGAAAGCAAGGAATTACAAATTTGTAACAAAAATTACATGTCTACCTTCACCTGTAGAATATTCTTACAAACTGAACAAATTTTGTAAGTCTACTTTCGTTGGTGAAATGAAAACTCACAAATTAGTGTTATATTAACAAGTTTGTTACTTGTAAAGTACAACTTTAATTTTGTATTATACAACTGCTATATTGTAATTAACAAAGTTTGGTGAAGCAACATTTTTACAAAAACTCACAAACTTTGTTAAAAAACGCTTGTAATTACAAATTTGTGAGTTGGTGAAATAGGGCACTGATTTTTTGTACATACGACATAAATTTTTCCCATTTGTTAACCCCTTTGTCATTTCAGTTCTGAGACTATAAGGCTATAAATAATGTTGCACTACAAGCCGATGCAATGATTTTCCCCTGGCATTTATGCCATAGTTTCTCTGACCCCAATGACAAAGTGGATTTTATTCAATCGTTGGTATTTGAATTGTTCGACAAACATGTTCCCCTTAAAACTGTTTCTGTACGGAGCAAAGGCTGTTAGGTTAGGTTAGGTTTAAAATGGCTGTCAGGAAAACTGACACACTTAGACCAATATTAGGTCCATTGTGATACCATAGAAATTATGCGAGGGAGTAACTCACTTAACAAAACCATTTGGAGCTTTTAATAAAGCGAAGGAGATGCAGGGGATCTGTGTTCGCTAGATCGCTTGGATCATCAAGAAAATATTTTCCTAGATGCCGTTTTCTTTTAAAAGAGAGTGCAGGACATGAGCAGAGGAGGTGTGGGATTGTTTCCTCCTCCTCTTCATCTAAGCAACTTCTGCAGAAGTCATTAGAGGAAACGCCAAGTCTTATGGCGTGTTTTCCTATCAGACAATGTCCGGTGATGACATTTATTACGGAGCTAACTTGCAATCTGGCAATGGATAACAAATATGTCTTGTGCGTTTTGGATCTAGTCCTGGCCATATCCGTTTTGTTGCCACACACGTGGTGATATTGTTCCACCTATAATTTGTTCTATCCATTGCCTCTTGCTTTAGCATAAGTTTACATGTAGCGATTGGTATACCAATATTCAACCTGCTGGTTGAGATCGGTAGAACGGTTCTTTCTCTGGCGAGTTCATCGGCTTTGCAGTTACCCACGATATCTCTGTGCCCCGGCACCCAAATAAAGATGAGCCTAATTCCAAAATTTCATGCAAATCGGTTCACAGTAAAAAAATTCGGACCTAAAATGCTTCATTGACTGCACTATTAAGAGATAAGCGACAATTAAGGGCGGTTACTGAGTTCGTAGAAACAGCGCCAAGTGATTTGAGGGCTGCTTGACTATCTGAGAAAATCCGGATATTCGTTGAGGATATCACGTTTTCTTTTAGCCATGATATGACATCTCTGATCGCCAGAATTTCCGCTTGGAACACGCTACAATGGTTTGGAAGGCGGAACGAGAGACTTACGTTAAGTCGGTTCGAGTACACTCCGCAGCCTACCCCTTCTTCGGGCAAAGGCTGTCCGGTTTACATCTGACGTACATAAAAAAAAAAAAAAAATAGGGTGGCGCAACAGAGCGAGGAGCCCCTGGGCCTAGCGCATTTCTCACAACCATGCCTTGTGAGGGAATGGAGGGGACCTACAATTTTCTGCCGGTTCCGAACGGCTAATCGAGAAAGCACTTTTCATGACAATGAATACTAACGGAGGGCTTGCCAATTCCTCGCGAAAGGCGATACCCGTGGAAAAAACATTTTTGCCTCTGTTGGGATTCGAACTCGAACCTCTGGATTAAAAGGCGGACATGCTATCCATCACACCACGGGTACCACTGACGTACATAGATCGATTAAAAATCGAAGGAAATTATGATGGAAGCTTAATCCCTCAAATACTAACTGGGAACTATTCTGCCGTTCTCGAAATGAAGCTACGTTTATTACTCGCAGAGCTAAGAAATGCTATTTTATGTCGAAATTGGATGCAAACCAGTCCTCTCGTAAGCTGTGGAGTAATTTACGCTCTATTGGAATCGGTAAGAGGGAGACTCCTCTCAACTTCCTTGATCTCAATGAACTAAACAACACCTTTGTTATGAGTGACGTCCAAGAACTCAACTTTGTCCACTACAATGAAATGTTGTTTGAACCTTCAACGGTATTCGAGTTTTAAGTGGTATCAGAATATGATATTCTCGAAAGCATTCGTTCTATCAAATCTGACGCTTGGCGAGAAGATGGTATTCCAATTAATTTTTTAAAAAGGATTCTGCCACATGTCTCCAATGCTTTGACACACTTGGTTAATTTTTATATCGCTTCTTCGTCGTTTCCTGAGAGCTGGAAAAAGCTAAGGTCATCCCTGTTGCTAAAAAACCGAATGCTTGCCCTAGCTTACACTTACGACCCATTAGTATTCTTCCGTGTTTGTCAAAAGTTTTCGACAAAATTTTAGCGTAGCACATTTCTAGTTACCTTAAAAGGTTTAATTTACTGTCTCCAGTGCAAGGCCTAAACGTACTACAAAATTTTTGCTTATTTAAAATCATTGAACCCAATCATCTCAAAAATTGAATTAGTCTTGACAAACCGTACCGTACTTGCATTCGATAGGGCTTGTCATTACTCATGTTCAATTTTAAAGGTGATCGGGTTCAACTATTTCAAATACATTTACACTAGGACTTCTGAGATCTGATGAAAGTTCGCCGCCAATAACCTCCAGCGGGTAATGAATGATTTTCATAGTACCTAATAAAAATCTTCATCAAAGAAGACATTTCAGATCCTTCTTTAACAGTTTGTTATACGGTTTGAAATTGTTTTTAGAAATGTTTGAAAAAATCTCTTTTCAACTGGACATATTTTTGGGTACTTTAAGACCAAAATTTAAAAAATCTACTGTTCTTTATTGCTCATTTACATATTTTCCTCAAACAACTGACCTCAACCGCATGAAATCATATTAATTTGATTTTAATGTTTTTTTTTAAATTTTTTCTCAAAAATTGAATTAGTCTTGACAAACCGTACCGTACTTGCATTCGATAGGGCTTGTCATTACTCATGTTCAATTTTAAAGGTGATCGGGTTCAACTATTTCAAATACATTTACACTAGGACTTCTGAGATCTGATGAAAGTTCGCCGCCAATAACCTCCAGCGGGTAATGAATGATTTTCATAGTACCTAATAAAAATCTTCATCAAAGAAGACATTTCAGATCCTTCTTTAACAGTTTGTTATACGGTTTGAAATTGTTTTTAGAAATGTTTGAAAAAATCTCTTTTCAACTGGACATATTTTTGGGTACTTTAAGACCAAAATTTAAAAAATCTACTGTTCTTTATTGCTCATTTACATATTTTCCTCAAACAACTGACCTCAACCGCATGAAATCATATTAATTTGATTTTAATGTTTTCTTTTAAATTTTAGGATGAGGATATGTTGAACCTTCCGTTACCAAGCATATTCCGGCCCCCGTCGGCAGAGCACGATCAAACTATAATGCGACCGCCTGGTAATGACGACTTCTGTCTTCAAGTACCACATTCATCGGATTATCTCATACCTCTACCTGGTCCTCGCACAACTACTGAGCGTCTGCTTCAAGAGACAACAGGCGTCACTATTATCGATAGCATGGCTACATGCACGCCACCAGTCGTCACTTCACCATCAGCTCCAGTGCATGTGGATGAGAATGGATGTTGGGAAACATCTTTCATTATGCCAAACTCAAAGAGCGATCAGCCATTATTGTCGTCATCGCATGACTCAAAACTCAGCATGAACGGCATGGACGACACATCAATTGTGTCTAATCATAATCACAACAATCACCAGCTCAATTCACAGAGCAATAACCAAACAAACAACAGTCATCGTTCGCCGCCGCAAACCACGTCAACAACTACAACACACACAAGCAACGGTGACGATGACGATGGACCTAAATTAATAAGTCTGGACACACCACAGCCCACTCCGACAACGATCAAGCCACCATTGTCGTTCACACAGTTGGACGGGATCACCCTTGATCCATCGGCCTTGTCCAAAGGCCTTCACCACAATAATTCAGCTGCCACGAAGCAGTCATACGCTAATATCCAAATGGTTAACTCGGTTAAGAGCGATATCCCTACAGAGAAAATGAATGGATCTATTGTCGGAGGCACGCAAAATAATTATGATCCCAGCACTCTGACCAACCATGCCATGAATGGTAGTGCAGCGCCTCCATTTACGATACAGGGCTTCAACGACCGGTACAACTTGGGTAAGGATAACCACTCCGAAATAAGTTGTTGAGAAAGTTACAAAATTAAGACGCATTTTTTTTTTTGTCTTAATCAAGGAATGTTGTGAATGATAGTTTAAGCAGAAAAAAAAATTTATTAATACAGATTTTGAGTGAGAAAGAGAAAACATAATTTTAAACAAAAAAAATGACATACATAAAATAATTTATAAATTAAAGAGGGTTAAGCTGCAAGTGCATTGAATATGTATGTTAAAGCATTCTAACAACGATTCTTATGAGGTACACGTTTACAGGTTCAGAAGATTGAGACTACTCAGACTTTTAGTTTTTTTACGCTGGGCAAGTTTTTGAACTCAATACTCGTTGCTTCATGCAAAATTATTTATGATTAAATATTACTTTTAAAATTATTCGACTGAACTTTAAAGCTTTTGATTCTTTCCAAGATATCCGAGGACTGTCGCCCAAAAATGGTAACTAAATTCAAAATAGTTTAGTACATCGTACATAGTGCCATGATGTGAGTCGTGTTAGAGTGTGTAACACGACCTAAATCGAGTTCTTTGAGGTTGAAAAAACAAATCGTGTGACTCGTGCTGGTTCGTTTAAAACGATAAAATTGTGTGCAACTTCCCTAAAAATGGATAGTTTTCAGAATATCATCGTTTTTTCATCAGAAAAGACAAAGTCAATTCATTTTACAAGCACTAACACGAGTAACATCATTAGGTTTTCAACTCAAACGACTGCAATAAGTTCGTTTCAGATTGGCCAATAGAGAATGCAACAACCTTTTTTACTAGGAATGGCGAAGAAATTTCGTTTTGAACGAACCGACACGGGTAACACGATTTGATTTTTCATCTAAATTACTCCAAAAGGTCGTGTTAAAAGAATCACACTTATTATTTTGATTTCTTACTCCTCAATAACTCGTGTGAGTTGGTTTTTTGTGCATATAGAATATAGATTCGTCCTGTTACTTGTGCTATTTAGTTTTTACGTCTGTACTTTCAAGTCGACTTCTTGAGATGTAATTACAGATACATTGGCTAATAATGAGATGACAGTGTGATTTTATTTATTTTATAGTAAGAGTTGCATAATCATAATTTTCATGGAGTATCAGTTGAGTATTGTAGTTATTCTGGACTTGGAAAACCTAAAGCTTTCATCTACAGCAAAAAAAGAAATATAACAAATTAAAAAAAATTCTTGTTAGCAAGTCGTAGTTGGTGGCCTTAGTGAAATGGGAGGTGTTTCATGTTAATTCAGAAAAAAGTAATTTAGTGTAAACAGTCTAGTCAACGTATAGACATTGAACCTATATTATCTAAAATTGCGTTAGTTATAAAATAGTGAAAAAGTATCAATCAATCAATTTAAGGAAGGGTTTTTCTTCTTCTTGTATTATTTTACTGAATTTTGCCGTGAAAGGGATGACAAGTATAAATTGAAGCGCTAGCTTCAATTCCCGGTTGCGGGAAAACCAACGAGATACTGTTTTTTTTCTGTTGGAGGTTTTTAAAATACCAGCTGGAGCACTCAGACCTAAATACCGGTCCATTGTACTACCAGTTAGCAACCTTCTATTTGTTATAGCTTTCCAGATGTTCGGAGAAAAGCCAAAAGACGCTGCCATGATAAGGAGCCTAAGTTCACCATGTCTGCGCAGAGTATCTGTAACCTCATGCGAGAAAAAACATGACATTCACAGAGTAAGTGCTCTGCGGTGTCCTCATCTTCTCCACAACATTCACAGAGTGTAGTATCACTTAAGCCTAGCACGTTTAAATGCTTGGCAAAAGAGAAGTGCCCGCTGGCAACGCCATTAAGCTTTCTACAGTCTTTTCTGCTACGAGATAGCAAAATAGTTCCAGTCTTCTTATTGACATTGGGGAGTACACTTTTAGTCTCTCTGCATCCAATGGAGGCATCAGGCATGCCATCTACGGTTGTGCTCTTCACAGATTCAATCGTTGATTGAAGCCATCACTGAGGATGCTGGCAGACCTAGCGAAGGTACAGGTCCTGAGAAAGCTGTCTGAGATCCTTGCCTAGCAAGTTCATCGGCGATCTCATTCCCAGTTATGCCGTGATTCCCTGGAACCCAAATGAGACTCAAGGAATTTTTCCGATCGTATTCAGAGCTCAGAGAGCTCTTGCATTCCTGGATCACTTTCGAAGTGGTTAGAGTGTTGAGAAAGGTCTTAAGCACAGCTTGGCTGTCGCTGCAAACACAGATACTTCTCCCCGTCCATCCATTGTTCGTAACGTGGCTTAGGCCATTAGGATAGCATACGCCTCGGCTTAGAAAACGGATGCGTATGGTCCTAAAGAGGTGTGCAGTCGTATGTTGTCCTTCACAAAAGCACCAGCGCCAGAACGCTCGTCGGTTTTGGAGCCATCTGTGAAGATTCGATAACAGTTCTTTCCAGGCTCAGATTCGGGAGCGAACCAGTCCTGAACCGAACAAAAGTTGACTGAGTAATTTTGACGCAGTTTGAGCCTTGGGATCATCGTATCAGACGGCATATCCATTAGACGTGAGTCAAAAGACATGCTGCTTGCGAGTTCCTCAAATCTCCAATTTGATTTGTGCCATAGAGACCCACATCTCTTTAAACGAGATATGGTCTTGAGGGTACACCCCATGATGTGGGTATCAAGGGGAGGAAGATTCAGCAGTGCGTAGAGAGCAGCTCCCGGTGTGCTGGGGAAGGCCCCAGTAACACCAAGACAAATTGATCTTTGAAGTTCGGCAAACGAGGTTATAACGTATTTACGCGAGAGCTTATTCCATCAAACAACTGACGCATAGGAGATGATTGGTCTTATCATAACCGTATAGATCCAAAGGACCCTTTTCGGTGAAAGACCCCATGTCTTACCAAAGGCTCCTTACATTGCCAGAAGACTTACAGTGCTTTAGTAGTTTTAGACTCGACATGTTTAGACCAAAAAAGTTTGTTATCTAGAATTACTCAGATGTTTGACTTCATTTCTGATTCTGTTCTGATTACATACAAGAAAACAAGTATATATTAAACTTTATAAAATAGTACTTATTTATTAGTTAACTCAAGGCAGTATAAAATGTATTCAATTTAGTCGATAAAAACAAGAAGCCAACTGAGACGAGTCTCTATTTATATTTTTAGTTCGATCGACAGTTGGCAATAGCCAGGGATGGTTACTCAATACAAGAGTGTGCTAAGCAATCTAATTTTTATTGCTCCCAACAGTTATACTTAATAAAGGGTGATTTTTCAAACGTGTGGCAACCAAGAAGAAATAAAGCGCATGTAACGTGATGTTATGGTCAAGAACTGAACTGTATTACCTATAAAGAAAAGGATTCGCCATTATGTTTTAAAAACTATTTCTGACAAGTGGTTGTTGCCGCGACTGACTCCAATGAATTCCAGAAGGCCCAATATTCGACTACTTTTGCAGCAATAACATCCCGAAAATTCACTTACAAGGTTTCAATCGTCTTGGGTTTTTCTGCGTAGACAAGCTACTTAACCCTTTACCGCATGCGAAGCCAAATATGGCTTTAGCTTTTTGTATCCTTTTTTCTGTTCTCTGTCACATGGAAAAGATCGAAATACAACACGATCCTCTTCTTTGTATTTCTATGAACACTTAACAGTAGTTTTTTTGTGTGTGCGACAGCAAAGAAGTATGCATTTCGTGATCAAAGGTCAGCCGGTCGGTCCGGTGTATTGAAAACGGAAGTGTAGAATATATTAATATTTTGAGTGTTAGTTATTGCTATTGCTTGGTAAGTAAAGTGAAATCAAAAATATATTTTTGATTAAGTGTCAAATTGCGCATGCAACGAACCAATTTTTCATTGAAAAAAATGATTAGGCTGGTCTTGGGAGAGCAAAAGGTACGGAAGCCATATTTGGCTTCGTATGCAGTAAGGGGTTGCAAATTTACATATTTTGTTGATTTTTAATTTTTTTTTGGTTGGGAGATTTTTTGACATTTGCTACAATAGCCCGAATTTGCAGGTCCATTTATTCAAAAATGTACTCTTACCACTGGGTACCGTGAGGCTCAACAAAGTTCCAAATTCAAAAATGCCGATTGAAGAGCTGAAAAAAGGAGTATGTAGAAACATGGTTGAAAAACCGGCCACAATTGATGGAGTCAAATTGAGCTTGGTTCCTTGGTTTGACAACAAAGTTGTAAGCATGATGTCACCGTATGTGGCAGCGAACTAATTGTAGAAAGACGCCGTTATTTTAGAAAGGATAAGCAATACAGAAATGTTTCCGCTCCTAAATCTGTCGAGGTTTACAACAAGTAGGTACATGGGCGGTGTCGATTTGTTAGATTCGATGCTTGGACTACACCGTATTCCTTTGTGATCCAAGAAATGGTACAAAGAATATTTTTTCATGTGATAGACTTATGTATAGTGAGTGCATGGATCATCTGACGACGTTGGGAACGACTTCCACTTACCGCTTTTTGATTTCAAACTTGCTTTTGCGGAGAACTTATGCAAGGCTGATAAGATGGCTTTGAAAAGACGCGACCGACCATGCAGCTCACTTAGTCTTGCAAGTTGCTACTTCTGAGACTATTGGAACTCCAACATCAAGTCGAACCACTCCAACCATTACAACACCGACAACCACCCTGAAAAGACAGCATCTTGCAAGGCATCAAGACTTTCCTCTTTCTTCGGTACGTTGTGATAACTATGGTCATTTGCCACAAATTAAAAAAAATCGTCAAATTTGCCAAAATAATTGTAATGGACGTTCGTTTACATTTTGTCAAAAATGTGGAGTTGCTCTATGTTATAATGAAATAAGAAATTGCTTTTCTCAGTTCAGATCTTTGAAATAATACTTAAGTTATTTTCAATACAATAAATTATTTTGTTTTGTTTTCAAATGAAAAGTTTTTATCTTTTGTTATTTTTTTCATAACCTTCTTGCAATGAATTGTTTTGCTATGTTTTTGAATTGAAAATATTTATTTCTTACTATTTTCTTGAATTCTTCTCGTAAAGTTAATAAATAAAATTTGTAAGATTTCTAACACCTTACTGCATACGAAGCCAAATTTGGCTTTTGTTCTTATTTTTTAAACAAATTAACTTTTTTGTGTTTTTTTAATGCAGAATGTTTTCAAACAGCACTAAGAACCCATAAAAAAAGTTTTTTATTTTTTTTGACCGCTGAGATTAATTCATGCGGTAAAGGGTTAACATAACCCCACTAAAACTACTCCAGCCTCCAGCGGTGTTAAATCGTAAATGCACATTCAATAAACTGATCGTTTCGAAACAACATCATCATTCATGGCTTTTGGAGGATCGATGGCCATCTCGTTTTGGGCCCATTCACCCAACGTACGATGCGTTTGGTGGGCATTATGCTTCGATTCTTGCACAAGTTGGAATTTATAAGGCAGCAAACCAAGATCCTTCCGTAAAATCTCAAAATACCATAAAGTGTATGGATACAGCTCCATTTGCGTCTTCTTTCATACTCTGCTCCACAGCCGTCTCCGATGATTAGCATCATCCAGCAGAGTAAACGTGGTTCCAAACCGCTCCATGGTTGCTCGAATTACCGACTCTTATGGGCTTTTATCGTTATGTCGTTCGAATATTCGACGCAGCGCGCGGTAATAAATTTGCACGATTTGCAAACGTTATTCCGGAGAAAGTCTATTTGTAATGAACTGGCAAACCAAAATGAGCACAAAGGTTCCTTTTTTACAGTTGTGGCAGCTGCAGAAACGATGTTGTCAGCATTTTCGACGTATGCGTAAAAATGATGCGTTTTTTGTCGCGTTGGTGTAGTTATTCTTATATATCGCTATCTCAATTTTGACAACTGCAATTGCCGCTGCCGCGACTGCAAAAACGATTTGGTTTGGAAGGTCCTTAAACAAAGTACATAACTCCGAAAATAGAATTGCTAGATTCAAAACCACGCACGTAAAAAAAGACCGTTTGTATGTCTACATTAATTTTTATTTCAATCGCAGTTCTATGCTGGGGAGGGGGGCACATCATCTCGCTAAGGCCACATTAAAACAAAAAAAAATAAAAAAAAAAATAAACCATGAGGTTTCCGAAAATGTTACTTGGTGGTCTTTTTGTATTGAAACAAGAACTCCAAGTGAACCCGCTGTAGATAATTGACTCCAGGTTTTCACGATATGTGTAAACGACTAGAGCTTGGCACTGCTTTGGTTAGTTATCTCAACACACAATGCTTATATTTTTCTTACATGTCTACTAAAAATCCAACCTTGCAAACTTGCTATGTGTACAAAGTACATAAATAGTGTACAAATCACAAAGAGCAATGTTTAAAACAAAATAAACATTCGAATTATGCTTTGTGTATGATTCCAATAACTGCTCCTTATTTATAATAACTTATTTTATTTATTTAAAAAAAAAAATTATTATTATTATGATTGTGAATGTTGAATATATGTTGTGTAAAAAAAACTATATGAAAATATATTTAAAAACATGTAATGTAAAAAATAAAGATAAATATTATCTATTATTATATAAAACAAATCAATATATTGTATAAGTTTTTTAGTAATTTAGATATATATATATATATAAAAGAATACATATAACAGTAGAACATATTTGGTTTATTTTGAATGAAATTAAGTAATAAAACTTAACAAGGAAAAGCTCAAATAATTATCTGAAACAAACAATACATTTCAAAAATGTAAACAAAAAAAAAAAAAAAAAATCAAAACAGTAAATTTAAGTCAGGAAAACACAAACGTTAAGTTTTGAATCTTTTTTTAATCAGAACAAATATTGAAAAGTTTTGAAATGTTGTACATTTTTTTATGTTTAAACTCCAATTAGGTTGTTGTTAGGAAATTTTAATAATGTTTATATTTTGACTTTCGGATTAACCGCACTTCTCATTAAATGCTGTGCTTTTTTTCATTTTAGTTGTTTTTTTTTCTTTTTTTTACAAAATTTAAATAAATAATTTTATAAAACTAGTTAAACATTTTTATTTACGTTTATAATTTTTTTTTTTATATTTTTTTTATAACCTTAAACATGTGTTTCGGGAGAATAAATAAAAAGGTTAGTAATTAAAACAATCAGAGAAAAATCAGATGAACTCGATTTAAAATATAAGTTTTGAAATTTCCATGTAGGTGTACTATACTCATGTTTACTTATTTACCCAATTTGGAATTACCTAAACAAATTTTTCTTGTATTGTCCTTATGCATTTTCAATGGCGAACTTCCGAAAGCAACAAACAAATTTTTTGAATCATTTCAATCTGCAGCAGAAGAAGTCTTTCAGTAATCAAGAGGTAGGCGGTAAGATTTGTTTAAATGAATAGAAAATTCAAATGAAAAACTTTATGGTTTTAAATATTTATTTATTTATTTATTTGTTTAACCAAAATAGCTTACAAAGTAAATTCATAAGATATTTAAAAGGAAGACATCAGGACAACAAGACCATAGATGTCGTTTGATTTGTCGTAGTGACTTCTTTCATGCGCAGGAATTTTTTAGCATCAGTTGGATTAAGCATTTCGGCTATTTTTTTCTGCATATCTTCGGTGGAATCGGTATTAGTGGTTAGGCGTGAAATTGGACAAACGGCAAAGATTTGCCAAACTGAGAGAACCTCTCTACAAATAGTACACTCTTCTGGAGGGTCGTTGGTGTAATGGTGTCGACTAGAAAAATTAGTTTTTCCCACTCTTATCCGAAATATGGCGATGCATTCTTCTCTGATTAGTGTTTTGTTAAATGGTATACGGAGATGGGATGGGTGGTGTAGTCGAAGAAAATTTTGTTCGCCAAACCAGGATCTTTCTAGTTCCTCATTTACTTTTGATATGAAGATTTTCCGTATCAGTTGAGGTATCTTTGGTAGTTCTTTTATGTATGGGTAATTAACTGCTTTTATCGCTGCCTTATCTGCGGCCTCATTTCCTTTAATACCCACATGTCCTGGTGTCCATGCTATCGTTATTCTTCCGTTGTTATGAAGGATGTTCCGGATATTGTTCAGTGTCGAGCAGTTATTTTTTGCACTTTGAATTCCAGTAAGGATGCTCAAATTGTCAGTAAAGATCAATGGGCGAATTCCTAAACGCTAAGCAAGCCTAATGCTAAGCAAAAATAATCCCAAATAAAATTTGCAATGCAATTAAAAGTATGCAAGTGTTTATTGATAGCTGCACAAATTCACTTACAATTGCAAAAAAAAAAAAGCAATATACTACGTTTTGGGTCATTCTGCTTTGAAGGGATTTTTTTGTCGGCATTTAGGAACTTCTTGTTTTGCATAATTTGTGCAAGACTTGCGTTTAGGAATTAGCCCAATGTTTTTACTGCAGATGTTTGCGCAATTGCAAGTGCTTTTAACAACGCTGTTACCTCAGCGATATAGCTACCGGCTGCGTCTGGTATGATTCCCTGAAAAGTGTTGACCTCTTCGTTATTTGCGTTCACTTCGATGACTGCATAACTTCAGTTGTTGTCCCTAAAGGATCCGTCAGTGTAAAGCGTTCTAATAGGCATCTACTACTTAGTTCGCGGTAAGCCATTAGGTAAGTTAGAATTGAGGTGCTCTGTTTTTTGTGCATAGAGAGACTGGAATGCATCCATGAGTCCTCGCCAAATTAAGAATTTTATTGCGTGAAGAAGTTGAGTTTATCTTGTTTTGTTTCTTCATGGACAAAGTTTGTTGAGCTGATTTAAATAGAGGATGAGACCAGTCTGTGAGCGCTTTGCTTATCAGATTCCCTGCCCTTTTTTGTCCAAGTCTGGTAATGGAGTTATAGCCTGCTTCTATTCTAAGGGATTCGATTGGTGTTGTCTTAAGGGCGCCTGTAGCAGTCCTGTAGCATTCGTTCTGCTGTATCAATACTGTGTAAGTTTTTCTTGGTATACCACATGTATAATGTTAGGCCATGCTGAAGTGTGCCTTCAACCAGGACCTTGGTTAATTTTAGAGCATTTTCTAAATGAGGACCTTTTCGACGGGAACATATCATTCTTAGTGCGTTGTTAATGCATTTAAGTTTGGATATGGTGTTTTTGATGTGAAAATCCCATTTCATGTTACGGCTGAAAGATACACCAAGAACTTTCAGATCTGTTCTTTAAGTTGATGTTGGTGTTGCGAAGCACACACGCCTAAGCATTTTTGTTTTCTGCATTTAATTCATACTGCTTTGATAGCAGTAGAAGCTTTGCGTTTGCTACTTCACTACACTTGGCCCTACTTAGTGTTTCGCTTCGAATGGCAATCCTATTCGAAAGTGATTCCCATACTCTGTATAATTTTCGAATCGAAAATAAGTAGGTACTCAGTACAATTTCGAGATATTTTTCAAATTTCTCATGAAAAATGAGATCTATCGAATCAAACAAAAAAAAAAGACATTAAAACAAATTCTAAACAAAACAAGAAGGAACGTATATTCTTTTTTTTTAATACTTTTTTATTATTTTATACAAACTAAAAATAAATACTTTTAAACCGAACCCTTCGGTTGCAAATTGGATGAATGCAAAAAACAGAAAAGAACGGATTAAAGGAAAAATTATGCGCGACAAATCAAATATTTTGTGAGACTTTACTTGTACTTTAATGTGAGACAGAAAGTGAGTTTAACTGGTGACAAAGACTCAATTCACTTGCTAACTATTGCTTGTTTTTTAACTTTTGAGTCCCACAATTTTCTGGAAGTTTGTCTGGCCCCTGTATGGTTTTCAAACGTCCATTGTCCAAATCGGGATGACCATAAATGAATTGCACTTTCATTTCGAGCTGTTTTGTTTTAATGTGAACAATTTTACGTGACTAATTGTGACAGATTTATCTGCAAGTTCACAGTAAATGTCCTTGTCCTTACCCATTAGTCAAAAGTTAATAAAAAATCCCATCCTTGATTCTACAATGTTCAAGCAAAATGAACGCCCTTATCGAGTGTTAGGGAAATAAGTTCCTATAATGGTATCGAGTGCCACGTACAGGATGCTTTCACTTCTATCTTTTCAACTTGCTTGGTTCCAGATGATTCAGAGTTCCAGTGCTCATTAGTTAATTTGTTTTTGTGTTTAGTGAAAATGTGCATTGCTGAGTTTCTTTAAAAATTGCTGAGATGCGATAAAAAACACACCTAATATTCGTTCGTTGATCTTTACCCAGGGTTGGCCCAAGTTGCCTTGATAACCCTTTGAGTTGTCAAAAAAAAACTTGGGTTTTCAGATCTCAAATCTCCCGCTCCAGCCACAAAATCGCAACACATCCACGCTCAAAAAACACTCAGTTTGACCACCAGGGCTTCAACGAACAAATCTATTATGATACGATATACCTTTAAGAATTTAAGGCCTTTTCCCAAACCAAAGCGATTTTGTAGTTGTGGCACAGTCGCGTCGAATTCAGCTGTCAAATTAGGTTAACATAGCAAAACATGACCATACTGAGGCGACAATTACGACACAGCATTTACTGTCTAGTTGCTACAGAAAAGCTGTCAACAGCGTTTCAGGCAGGTTATACTCGCAGAAATAAAAGTTATACGACGGGTGGTTTTTGAAAAGAAGGAAAGGTATGGAAAAAGATGCCAAGTTTCGTCATTTTGCTCATTTTCTGATATGAGCTTTGGGCGAAAAATCACAATTCTCCTCATTATGTAAAAGAGAAGGAACGATTTTGAAAAAGTAGAAACTCAACATAAGGTTCGTTCGTTGAACTTTACCCGTTGACCCAGGTTTTCTTGACATCCCTATCAGTTGTCAAAAAAACCTGATTTGCCACAGCAAAAACCTAAGGAAAGTTGAGGTCAAACGACCTAGGGCTCAAAAAAGCACTCAGTTTGACATTCAGGGTGACTTAAGGTTTGTCAAAAAACACTTTGTGGCGACCCCAGGGTGACCCTAGGGCTTCAACGAACAAACCTATAATTTGTTTTCTGTTTGATTCCACGAAAGTGAATTCTTTTTCCACTACGGTCTTTCTGTGGTTTGGGAAAAACTAAAGCCTTAATATTCTTTTTAGATAAAGTTGAATGAACGATCAAATTTTGCTCAAAAATTTTGAATAAATATTGATAAAAAAATGTCTACCTATTTGCCTTCGCTTTCGTTGAACTTTACCCGCAGCGTTGACGCTGACTTGACAACCCTACAAAATCAAAATATACATATTATAATTATCAGTTGAAGAAAACACAAGTCATTTGACAGCGATAACACTAAAAAAAAAAAAGTGGAAACAATGAAACTCAACTGTTGATTTAACCATAAAAATTATTTGAGGTTGTGTTAGGCAAAGGGGGTACGAGTTGACTACTATTTGCTTACTCTTCCCGATAACAGTTAACGATCATGCATTTATGCTAACACTTCGCTGACGGTGGAGTTCTGTAAAACCAAGCAGTTAGAAAAAGTGTTTGATTGAAGCTACCAACACGGAGTTCAGGATAATTTAAAGGTGGAAAAGTAATCCGCGGAGTAATTGTTCAGGGTGAACCACTCTCATCACAAGAAGGTAGATACTAAACTTCAAGCACCCCCAAATTAGTAAGGCTTTGAAATCCTAAATCAATTGAGATATGTACGTTGAATAGCGAAATTGCGTGGATTCCAATGCTTCGGCATGATTACATGCTTTATGCACATCTACGATGCAACCTTCGTGTTTTGCACTAGTTTTATTTTGGAGACACATTGGTGCTCGCGGAGTAAAGGTTTCCAAGTTTGTTTGTTACATGGAAATTCGATGCCAGAGGCATAGAATGGTTTTTCTACGAGTACCTACCTTTCGCAAGGAATTGACAAGAGCGTGTGATTCCTTTTGTGATAGCTTAAATTTATTTTTGCTGTGATTGTTTAATGCTTTTAAGACTTCTGGCAAACTTCAAATATTCCACAATTTCTTTGCAATGTGCTTTCGAAAACCCGTCGAGTGTTCATATCCATCCAGTGTATGTACATACATGTCCCAGCCATCGTAATCTCTCGATGCGTACTCTTCTAGAGTAGCTTCAAAAGTCGCTAAAGAACTTGACTTGTGGGCTTGTGGCACTACCGTGCACCTCGATGTGTCGAAGTGTCGCCCAGCGCTGTTAAATCGCCCGATCTTGGGAGGTAACTCAAAAGTTTGAAACTCGAAATAATGTAAAAATTATCATCAAGAGCGATTTCGTTTCAAGACGATTTACCGAACGTAGTGCCCAGTTCTCAATTCATCCACAATGAAATAGCAAACCAAAATGAGCATAAATCAAGTGACAGCTGTCAAAAACACCAACTCCGAAAAAAAATTTTCATTTAATTCTCTAATTGATCTTGAAATTAGTTCACTCATGCCATCCCATAAATTAGTTCTGTCCCTCGATTGAAAAAAAAGATTTCTATCCCTCAACGGTCTCTCTGGAGCATAAATACAAATTAAGGACAACAAGGAAGGACATTTTATATGATAACATAAAATATCTCGCACAAAAACTATGTCATGGCTAGTTCTACGTGATTTTAGCGACTGCAAACCTAAAAGATTCTGCCTAGTTGTGAAATTTGGATTTTGTAAAATGTATACTTCGTAAACCTATTCTGAACTTTCTGAATTCGATCGGAAAAACATTGTTGGTGAGGGTTCCAGACGATGTCTGCATACTCTAGGTTGGGTCTTACTAGTGAGGTATAAAGAGACACAAGGGTGTAGGGGTTAGTAAAGTCTGTTGAGTTCCTTTTTATAAATCCTAACATTGAGTTAGCTTTTGATACAATAGCTTCTATATGTGGTGTAAAAGAGAATTAGGAGTCAAAAAGTATGCCTATATCTTAAAATTTTTCAGTTCTCTGAAGAAAACTCTTGCGCATGATTCTTTCTTTAGAGAGAAATCACAAAATGGCGTTAAGATTCAAGCGGTTTAACACACACCAGCGAGATAGGTTATCAAGATCCAATTGCAGTTTTTGGCAATCACTAATAGAAGTTACTTTCACAAAAAGCTTCAGATTGTTTGGGTATCATCAATAAATATGATAAAAGTAGAGGACCTAGATGACTACCCTGTGGAACACCAGAGGTACAATTTATCTGCCTTGAGGTGAATTCGTCAATTCTGACTTTTTGAACCCTTTTGGAAGTGGAAACCAAATGATTCCAATTTTTGAAGCAGTATTTTGTGACAAACCGAATCAAACGCTATGCTAAAATCGGTATAAATAACATCCACTTGATCTTTGCTTTCAATAGCGTCAACAACGAAAGAAGAGAAACATGTTAAATTGGTGACTGTTGATCTTCCCCGATTTCAGACCAAACATTTAAATCACCCTATAGTTTCTATTCCTGACGTGGAAGAAGGTTCAGTGGTACAACATTCAAAGTTCATTTTTATGATTTGTTATCGTGTTTTTAAATTTTTCATTACAAGAATAATAAATTACTTAATTAACATAAAAATAACTGATCTTCTAAAGCACACAAAGTCATTTAAACAAAAAAATGCGTTTATTATACACCATAAACGTCATTCAAAAGTTATTTTTGGTTTTAAAAGTTCTTTATGTCATTGACTGGAAGATATGTTGGTAAAAGGCCACATCGTATTCTGCTTAACGTTGCATAGTATAAAGCTTAGAGAAGTTCAGCTTTCTGGCAGTTCCCGTTTGGGGCTCAGAAATACAAAAAATATTTGTCATCTCATAGTATTGAGCAGATTAGGTGATTATGCTTTACAATTTTTTATGTACCTACCTACGTATATTTTTCATTTCAGATTAAGGATTACATTTTTCCGTTCACTTTTAGTTGATTTTTACAAGAAATATAACCAAAAAAATTTATTGTCCAATTGTTAAATATAAAAATATAGAATTAAATATATTTAGAAGTAAATTCAATGAGCTTTTAAGGTTATATTTAAAAAAATACATAAAATGTTTAAAAATGAATCATAATACATCAGAGAGGAGAATGAGAAGTAGGTTATAGATAGATTATATAAATATTTACACTAAATCATTAGTAAAGAGAATTTTCAAATGTAAAAAAAGGTTACACAAGATTTATTAATATTTCTTTTTTGTTGTTTTATATACATACATAAAGAAATGTTATATTAAGTTTTTTTTACAATTTTTTATACGTTTAGTTTAAAATATTTGTATACAAAATATTTGCCCATTGACGGCAAAACTAGTTTAAAAAAAAATAAAAGACAAAAAGACGCACTTACAAAACACGAACAACAATTTTCAACTTATTTTGTTCAAGCAGAAGAAAGTTAAAGCAACGAAAGTACATTTTAAACAAATAACAATAAAACAAAAACGTTTCAGAGTCTAAATACAAAACGAGTTAAAAAAAAACAACTATGAAATTTTCAAAACATGTGAAGGTACTGAGAGAATCCGTGAGTTTTGTTTGGAAGTACGATTCTAAAAAGACATGAAGATAATGGTTAGCTAAGTAAATATGTAAGTTCTGTGCTCTTGTAATGTAAAGACAGCAGAAATATTATTAAAATTGTCCTGAAAAGGCTATGACTGGAATTGAATTCTCTGGTTTTTTATCATGTTCATCCCCTTCGTCCAAGTTAATTTATTTGCTATGCTCATTTGCCTTTGGTGATTTCCATTAATAAAATAAGGAGAAGAACTTCCGAAGGTGGAGGAAGCATAATGTTTAGTTTCGTTCAATTGCGTATTCGTACATAAATAGAAAACAATAATAACTCGTAAATTCGGTTGTAAAAATTATTATATAGATTTAAACAACATTTAAAAATTCAATTATCTATCTATGTGTATATATGTAATATTTATATTAAAATAAGATTTTGATTTTGATTTGAAAGCTTTAGTTAGTAAGACATGATATAATATTCAAATAAAAGAAATGCTTTAAGTAACATTTATACAACAAAACAAAACAAAACAAGGTAAATTAAGAAAAAATAAAATAAAATTAGCAATTTCAAAAAAGAGCCAAAGTTTAATTTGTGTTCTGCTATAAGCAAATTACCTCTAGAACACTAAACAAAAAATTAAACAAAAGATCAACAACACACAACAATTTCTTTATCATATCTCTCTTCATTCCCACTCAAATACAAGTCACAATACTTTTCAAAGCACTTAAGCAAGTTTTCTTATCTCTTCATTCATACAACAGTAAAAATAAAACAGAGTGGTTTAATATGGAAACAACAAAATAGTACACAACATACATACTCATACATAAGAATTAAGTAACATATTTAACATCATGCTATCAATTTGCGATAAAACAGTAGAGAAGTAACATTATTTTTGTAAAAGGAAATTACGTAAAACAAAAATTATATAGAAAATTTTTAAATTTTTAGTTGTCCTTTTTACCCATTTTTGATCATCATGTAGAACTAAAATGATTTGTGTAATTGACATCAAAAATTGTAACATATGACAAAAACAACAGAAATATATAAAAAAAAAAAAAAATAAGAAAAACAAAAATTTGAACAGTTGAAAAAATTATTTTCCATAAGTGAAAAATAAAAATATTTATGGTCGTAAGTTAAATTTAAGGGATTTTATGAAACCAGTTCATTTTTATGGAAAAAATATATAAAAGTAAAATCGAGATAAATAAAACAATAAATGGAAACAAAAAATAATTTAAATTGATTTTATGAAAAATGCAGAAACAAAAAATCAAAAAAAAAAAAAATGTAAAATACTAACAAAACTGATACAATTAAAAATATATTAATATAAATGGATTTTTGTTTTTTTTTTATTATTTGTTTGGTGCACAGACTTTAAATGAAATAAAAAGGTAATAATTCAGCTGTATACTGTCAATTTATGACTGTGATGAAAAAATAAAGAAAAACTCCGTCTAAGTTCGTAAGCCCTACCTGTCCTGGACCAATTAACTCAACTTGTTGATGAGCCCACTAGGGTTCCAGATTTTAAAGGCCATGCGGCCAATACTCTTGACTTATTTCTCACTTCTCATCCCAAAAAATACAGGGTTGTAGTATCATCTCCTCTAGGCAAATCGGACCATTGCGTCATATCGGTAGATTTTTTGTTTTCAACCCTAACAACCAGAAACCTACAGTAGAAAATCGAAATTTGTTCAAACGGGCTAGAAATATCTGTAATGCTCAAATACAAAAGGCTAAGTTTTTACATGACCAAAGAGTAAGGCAAAAATACTATTGTGTCCAAAAGGAAGTAACAACTTTTGGTCTTTTGTTAATAACGTTAAGAACTCGACCTCGTCATCGGCTCCAACGCTCGTTTTCAGTGACTCTCCGTATGTCAGCTCCATCGACAATAAGCATCATATTCTAATTAAGTATAATCAATAAAGCAAACTTATATACATCTTATCTTACTAATATTATAAAGAGGAAAGGTTTGATTGTTTGATTGTTTGTCTCGAATAGGCTCCGAAACTACTGCACCGATTTGAAAAATTCTTTCACCGTTGGAAAGCTACACTATCCCTGAGTAACAAAGGCTATATTTAGTTTTCAAAAAAAAAGTTCCTTACCAAAACTCCTATAACTAATAATCTTACTTAGTTGTGTACGTTACTATAGTAGGCAGTTGTGAGTAGCTTAAAGATATGGCAGGTAATTATTTAGTTCAAAGGCGTTTTTTTTTATCATTTTAAGTGCCCAAAAGTAAAAGATCAAGATCTCAACTTTCTAGAAACAATTCCCAGGCCAGGGTCAAAAAAATATGTCGAAATAAAGAATCTTCATCTAAAACTGAAAATCGTCTTTTAAGTCAGAGAGAATATGTGGCGCAATCGCGTGCCAGAGAGTCGAGTACCGAGCGTTCGTAACGGCTTGCTGAACAGAACATGAGAACCTATCAAAGAAGCTAAAGTCCAGTATTCAGCAGTCGCAACGGCTCGCTGAACAA
Organism: Melanostoma scalare; assembly: GCA_949752695.1. NCBI lineage: Eukaryota > Metazoa > Arthropoda > Insecta > Diptera > Syrphidae > Melanostoma > Melanostoma scalare. The sequence continues at coordinate 58,585,851 of OX456986.1, forward strand.
AATGTAAGAACTTCTCGAGTGCGCGCGCGAGAGTCAAGTACTGAGCGTTTGCAGTGGCTTGAAAAGCAAAATTCCAGAAATATACAATCCCGCATTAGGGAATCAAGCTCTGAGCGTTCCCAACGCCTTCAAGACCAGAGAGAACGAAAACAGACTTCAAGAGCTAGATTTCGCAATCGAGTTGTAGCTCACAGTAACAGATCGGCTTTTAGATACGATCCACGGATCGATTATGCTCAACAGTCTTCCGTTTAAATCAGCGACATGAATAAGATATTTCCCACAACAACTGCTAAAACTTGGAGAAGGAATTTTTTCCACTCCAAATTTAAGCAAATTTAAGTCATTGTGACATTCTTCTGGAGGAGTCTCTAGGTCAAATACTCCATAATTTCGAAAACTTAATAAATGCTATATACCCTGATATTGAGACCGATTTGCACGAAAAGTACTTTCATTAGCTATGTTCTAGGGCTATAGTGTCACCTAAGAATGATACTGTTAATCAAATAAACAATCTAATAGTTCAAAAAGTCCCCGGCCAAAAAAAAAACATACAAATCGATCGACACTGTGACTAATATCGAAGATGCAGTCCATTATCCACAGGAATTTTTAAATTCGTTGAACTCTTCTGGGCTGCCACCACATGAGTTGTCGTTAAAAATCGGAATACTAATAATGCTTTTAAGAAATTTAAGCCCTCCGAACATGTGTAATGGGACGAGGCTGCTTATTAAAGAGTTAATGGACAATTTAATTGTAGCAACTATTATCACTGGCCCAGCAGCTGGCCATATACCGAGGATACCGATAATCCCGACTGATCTGCCAATCTCATTTAAACGGCTTCAGTTTCCAGTTGACAAGAAGTCCCAAGGCCAAACCTTGGAATTGGTAGGGATCGACCTGCGAAACAAATGTTTTACTCATGGTCAACTGTATGTTGGACTATCGCGGGTCGGAGCCCAAATATTGTTTACAGGGCAGCTCTAACACAATAAAAGGCTTTTCTTTTCGGGTTATAACCTCTCTGCAATAAAATTTTTTAAATAATATCTAAGAATTAAATTTACTTTTTTTTTAATTCGATACGAAAAATTGTGAATATGTGTGTAAATGTCATGTTTAGTGCCCGTGCGAAGCCCGGACGGACCGCTAGTATATAATATAATGATAGTTAGCAATCTGTAACTTCTTGAAGTTAATGTTGAATGCTACAATTTAAGAAAAGCATATTTAATAACTTTTACTCGTTTGTATAAACTCTTGCTCATGGAGTTATTTCACATTTATTTTTGACGTTTTAGTCATGAAAACTTGCTGGCAGCTCAATTTGCTGCTAACTCGACACTTCCTGATAGCATATTGGCTCCACCTGAGCTTGAGTCTGGAAATTCTGTGATGAAGCAGATATGTTTTCGAACTCACTCAGTGGCGAGAGTCCTCAAAGATCTCAATATACACAAATCCGCTGGTCCGGATGGTATCCCCGCCGATTTTCTAAAGAGGGTTTCTTCTACGCTGGCAAAACCACTGCGTAAACTTTTCCATATTTCCTATTCTGTTGGGCTTTTCCTGAGCAGATGGAAAACTGCATTCGTCCAGCCGGTCCCTAAAAAAGGCGAATCTTCCTCCCCGTCCAACGTCCCTTCTTTCCAAGGTCATGGAAACGTTGATAAACCGTTAACTTATGAAATATCTTGAAGAACTCAAGCTTCTTAACGACCGTCAGTACGGCATTCGTTTTTATTATTGCACTTGATATTTCTAAAGCATTTGATAGAGTTTGGCATCAGGCTCTCTTATCGAAAATGCGTGCTTTTAGCATCGATGCTCTTCTTCGTTGGATTAAAAATTACCTTTCCGTCCGTTCAATAACAACTTCTAATCCGTTTAACTGTTTTGCTGACGACTCGACCCTCAGCTTTTCATATTCGTTTCCAAATTCACGTCCCTGCTCTTCGGATGTGGAACTGGAATGGTTGCTTATGATTAGCTCATTGAATTCTGACCTTGACAGCATTGTTTCGTGGGCTAAAAAAAACCCGAGTAGAATTCAATGCTTCGAAAACTCAATGTTGTCATTTGTCGTTAAAGCTTAACATCCCCTCATTACCATTATCCATGAATGGTACCTGCATCCAAGAAACCGAAAAGCTGTCATTACTTGGTATGTGTGTAAACGACGATCCTCGTTGGAATGACCACATATTTGAAGTCGCCAAAAACGCTGCTAAATGCTTAGGCTTCTTGAGTCGATGCAGGAAGTTCTTCATCCCTTCTGATCTGGCTACAATTTATAAGGCCTTCATCCGCCCAAAACTGGAGTATAACTTCCATATCTGGTCAGGTGCTCCTCAAACATCTCTGCGCCTACTTGATAAGGTACAAAATAGAGCGTTAAAATTGATAGGTGATAGTTCAATAGTAGAATCGATTGATTCTCCTGAACACCGTCGAAACGTTGCCTGTCTCACTCTTTTTTATCGCTTTTTTAACAAGCAGTGCTCTAGTGAAGTAGCCAGTTGCATTCCTCCCCTGAAACAATTTAGCCGCAACACCCGCCTCGCTAGGAATGCTCATCACCTATCATATACCTTGAGCCCAACTTCGGGCGTACAGTCAAGTATAGAGATCCATATTTTAATCGCACCACACGAATGTGGAATGCTTTACCTGAACCTGTCTTTCCCCTACAGTACGATTCGCAGAGGTTCAAAAGCAACGTTCATCGGTGTCTCCTTTCAAATCCCCTCCTATTTTTCTAAATGCTCGCACTGTGTTCTATAACATTATAAGGGTATTCATAACCCCTTGATGTGCGCGCTAGTTGAAAAAAAAAAGCAGACTGGGTCTCGTACGAAACAGATCTGGAAAATTCTCTAAAAGAAAAAATCCCAAACATTAATAGCAAAGCTAAATGAGATTTCTTTGTGGACTACGCAAAAAACTCTACCATAACTGCCTTTGAGGACAACTGTTCTCTGAAAACAAGATCAACTAAATGGCAAACCCCTTGTTGGAACAACAACCTTAAGAAATTAAGATCGAAAGTAAGGAAACTTTTCAACAAAGCAAAACGCAATGATGACTGGTAAACCTACTCTACTGCTCTCACCAAATACAATAACGAAATTAAAAAAGCCAAAAAGTTCTCTTTTAAACAATTTGAAGAAAGTATCTGTGATGTCCCCTCTAGTTGCAGACTTCACAAAGTTCTCGCTTCCGACAAGCCGGCAAACCTAGGTACCCTTACCAAGGAAAACGGCTCTCAGACTAAGAACAAAATAGAAACTCTGCAACTCCTATAATAGACACTCACTTTCCACAATCTATTATTAGGCGTGTTTTTCTTATGCTAGTATATAGTACAGCATTCGAGTTAAAAAAAAAAACGATCTGTCCACAGTATTTTCAGTTCTATTTTCAGCAACAAGATGGAGCTCAACGTCAAAGCTTGCTGTTACTTTTCAAAGCTCTCTGTGAAATTCAAGATGAAACAAAATCAAATTCATACCAGGTTTGTTTCGTTAATTGTTCTATCAAATGAACAACGATACAAAGCCAGGTATGAATTTGTATTTTTTTCTTATTTTCCATACATCAGATTCTCTCTTACAGCTCATTTTTTTACTATTTTTGGAGGCATCGTCCAGCAGTGAAGAAAGCTCTATGTCAAAGTCAGCTGTTTTGTTGAAAAAAACTTTCGGGTATGTTCGGGGAGTATGTAAAAAGATATTAAAAACTAATCTTTGATGAGATTTTCCATTGGCAAACAGAATCAATTTATTTTTTATCCTAATCTTTGGGAAAGCAATTCTACGCTATTGACCAGTCTTTTCGATAGGTTAAGAAGGAAAATAAGTTGTTTCTATTTACAAAACCGTGAAATTGAACTATAATACTACCGCACAAATAAACACAACCCAAATTAAATTAAGTTGAAACACGTACTGCTAGTAATTTTCATACTTATATCTTTCCCTTTTGATCATTTTTTACTGCTTTGTTTGTTTGTTTGATTTTGTCTTTTTCTTACATTGGGCTATATTTTTTAGTCAAATAATTCCATGAGAAAAGCTATTAGCTTCAGCAAAAAAGAACTAGTGCAAAATCCTGTATTATATACACCACCAGGTAAGAAACAGGGCGAAAATTCAATATGAATATAGTTTTTACCTATTTCTTTAATTTTTAATCGAGAGAAAAAATTTCTTTGCAAATACCACATTTAACACGTCCTTTCGAAAAAGCTTTGATGAACTGATGTAGCGAATGTTATGCTATAACGTTTATTACACTCGTCTGTAAGTATATAATAATACAATAAATGTTTTACAATGATATAAGAATAGTTTAAGTATATTTCATTTTGTCTCTGCTTGTCGACTTGCTGCTTGTGTCTCTGACTTCTAATTTGCAAGTGAGGTTATGTGATTTTTCATCGGTTGAATTCGAATTTTCCTTCTCCTGATGACAGCGCAGCGTATGACTCAAAATGAGTACGTGCTTTTTCTCTCTACTTTGCTTTCTCTCTATTTTATTTTTCTCTCTACTTTCATCTGTCATACGCCATACTGAAATCAATGGTGGTGCCATCTTATTTTCAAAGCTGGAAACTATCAATCCACAGCAATGCCATCCCTGTTTTCACTGTGGAAAATTACCAGTAAAATGATTTGTTGTTGTTCCCCAAGGGAAATTTTTACTGTACTATATACTAGCATAAAAAAAAACACGCCTATTATAGACCCAGCAATAAACCCATCATCCCAAAGGGAACAGCATATTATGTTTCCATCTAGGGAAAACTGGACAACGGCTGGACCTAGTTACGAGGATCGAACTTTCTATCGATAAAAAGGAAATTGGCGTAGTGGCATTTCTCGACATAGAAGGAGCCTTCAACAACTCTTCCTTTGTGTCCACAGACCGTGCTCTAAGGCACCACAACGTTCCACAAGTAATACGCAATTGGATAATGTCCATGCTAAACAGCAGAATTATCCACAGCAATATCGAAGAAGTGTAAATCGCAGCACTAACAACAATACAAGTCATACAAGGCTCATCGTAAACACTGATATCAAGAAGACTTCAGACAGCTCTAAACACAGTTCAAAGCTGGTGCTCAGATGAAGGTCTCTCTGTCAACCCCCATAAGACAGTTATTGTCCCATTTACAAAAAGAAGAAACCTAAATCTTCTTATACCCCCAATCTCTATGGGAAAACAGTACCATTTACAAAGGAATCAAAACACCTTGGGATCATCCTAGACAGCAAAATGTCATGGAAACCCCAGAACGCATTTCCAGCAGAGCAACCAAGTCCCTATGGACTTGACTTGTCGAAGCATATGTGGGAAAAACTGGGGTCTAAAACCTAAAATGATGTACGACCTATATACGCTGGTAGTCAGACCAACAATAACGTTCACAGCCTTTGTATGGTGGACAAAAACAAAAGAAATAACGGCAATCCAAAAACTAGAAAAGATTCAAAGATTGGCAACAACATGCATTACTGGATGCATGCGTACAAAACCAACATACGCTCTAAACGTCATTACAGGACTACCTCCAATTCACCTCTTCATGAAAATGGAAGCAAGACATCGTCTTTTCCATCAAGGACACATAAAATCACATCCAAACCCGAAAGGACATCTGTCGGTAATGGAAAGTCTAGAAAAACTTAATGCCTTTAGTATGTGCTTGGATGCCATTAAACTTCAAACTCAACTTCTCCATTGTCATCCCCCTAGGGAAGACTGGGAGAACACAAAGCCTCATCCTTCAAGGCAAGATATGGTCTGGTATACGGACGGCTCAAAAATGGAAACTGGTACAGGTTACGGCATTTTTAGCGACTGTCCCAGAACAAATATCTCAGTAAGTCTAGGTAGTCACTCGTCCATTTTCCAACTGAATTCTTTCCCATTAACGAATGTTCGAGAATAATATGTTCATCGAACACGAAAAACAAAACAATATTCATTTTCTCAGCAAGCCAAGCTGCACTAAAGACGTTAAACTCACCAGTCATTTTTTTTTTTTATAATTAACGCGCACATCAAGGGGTTATGACTACTATTATAATGCTATAAAAACACAGTGCGAGCATTTAGGAAAATATGAGAGGATTTGAAAGGAGACATCGATGCACGTTGCTTTTGAACCTTTGTGAATCGTAATGCAGGGGAAATACAGAGCCAGGTAAAGCATTCCACATTCGGGTGGTGCGACTGAAATACGAATCTCTATACTTGACTGTACGTCCGAAGTTGGGCTCAAGGTAAAACTGATGAGCATTCCTAGCGAGGCGGGTGTTGCGGCTAAATTGTTTCATGGGAGGAATGCAACTGGCTACTTCACTAGAGCACTGTTTGTGAAAAAAGCGATAAAAAAAGAAAGAGACAGGTGACGTTTCGACGATCTTCAAGAAAATCAATCGATTCTACGATTGAACTATCACCTATCAATTTTAACGCTCTATATTGTACCCTATCAAGTAGGCGCAAAGATGTTTGAGAAGCACCTGACCAGATATGGGAGTTATACTCCAGTTTTGGGTGGATGAAGGCCTTATAAATTGTAGCCAGATCAGAAGGGGTGTAGAATTTCCTGCATCGTCTTAAGATCCCAACTAGTCCAAGAGACAGTCATGTCACTCTCTGAACTAGCAATCCCAGCACACAAAGGCTATGATGGTAACGAGAAGTCAGACATCTTAGCTTAAGACAGCGCGGCGCATCTACACCATTCGTCAGACCTGAACCCTTCTGCGGTGTAAATAAAAGCACCTTCAAAAACACGCCAAGAACATCTTACTGGAAAGATCAAATAAAGCTACTGAACCTCAATAAGGAAACCTTAAAAATTTACACAAGACTACTAACCGGCCACTGTTCTTTAAAGAAACATCTTCACCAAATGAGGCTGGTAGCGGACCCCATCTGTAGACTATGCCTCGAAAATGAAGAAACATCTCTGCACATTATTACAGAATGTCCAGCACTTTTCCGCCTTAGAAAGCAAATACTTGACTATGAGATCATCGCCCTAGATAAACTCAAACTCATTCATCCACAGAAGATGGCTAACTTCTTGTTTAATTCAGGAGCAGGAGAACTGCTCTGAAACCTCACATGGGCTGGCACAATAGGTTTCATTCAGACACCGCAGTGCCCAGAGCTGAGCAAGCTCTACCCGTCCCCTTAATCTATCTATCTATCTAGTGCAATTGGACAGTAATTAGAAGGGGAGGAAGATTAGCCTTTTTTAGGGACCGGCTGGACAAATGCAGTTTTCCATCTGCTCAGGAAAAGCCCAGCAGAATAGGAAAGATGGAAAAATTTACGCAGTGATTTTGCCAGCGTAGAAGAACACCTCTTCAGAATAACGGCGGGGATACCATCTGGACCCGCGGATTTATGTATATTGAGATCTTTGAGGACTCTCGCAACCGAGCGAGTTCGAAAGAATATCATCCCTAATCGCCTCTTTAAAGCTTGAATCAAACCACGAATTCTATTTGGGGATGATACTTTTTGTTCTGTGAGGAACAAAATTTCTCATGCCGTTGAGAACTACGTTAGATATCATATCAGCTGATGCGTCAACGTTTCCGTCGAGAAAGCACAATGACCAATTAAAATTTTTCTAATATTGCCACACAGTTCTTTTAAGGACTTTATCTTTTTTTACAGTGACGTAATACGTAAAATCTACCGATATGACACATCACAATGGTCCGATTTGCCTAGAGGAGAAGATACTATAACCCTGTATTTTTCGGGATGAGAAGTGACAAATAGGTCAAGAGTGTTGGCCGCATGGACTTTAATATCTGGAACAAGAGTGGGCTCATCAACAAGTTGAGTTAATTCGTTATACTCAGCGAAGATCTCAACATATTTTCCTTCGGGTGTTGTCTGACCAGAATGTCGAAGCCAACCAGAATTGTGTACATTAAAATCGCCCGCAAAGGGATTTTTTGAAACACAATTTTCTCTGAAATTCCTTTATAGCTTAAGAAATTTCCCTGCAAAAATTCCTTTTTATCGTTCAATTTAATTTATTTTTTGTTCAAAACAAATCATTTTCAAAAATTAAAATTTAATATTACGTTCCAAAAAGTGTTAAAATCTCCACATTGTTTAATTTTTCTCGTGATTGAAACAATTGGTACGTATTTTGTCAACATATTTCCCATTGATGTTTTAAGATTCTGAACAGTAATAAAATTTATTTTCAATAAATCAAACATATAAAAATTAGAACAATTATTTGATAACAATAAAATAAACAAAGTATTTAAAAACAAAGTATCAAATCTCAACTTTCAACACCCCCACTAGATTTTTATACTTTTATGCCAATGAGAGTACAACAGTCGTTATGTTTTGTAGCAGGGAGTCCTTTGGTTAAGGCCCCGGCCCATAGAACGCGTTGCGCGCGGTAGGAGCGGCGCGGCAACTGATGCGGTGGGTTTTGCCGCACGCAACTGATAGGGGTGACCCATAGAATCCGTTGCGGTGTCTCAACTCAACAAGGCCACTCATGTTAACAGAAGAGAAAATTTCAAATTGGTTCTTACTGCGCATGTCATCAGAGAGAAAATTTCAAATTGGTTCTGTCACCGCGTGAGAGCCGCGGCAAAATAGAAGTTTGGCTACTCGGCGCGTGCGGCGCGTTGCTCGCGGTGCTTATGGGTCACCTCTCATAAGAACGTGTGTATTTAATCGAGCTGTCAGTTGAAAGCGGTGCCGCACGCACGCACCGCGTTCTATGGGCCGGGGCCTTTAGAACATCAGCAGGCATCTCTTCAGTTTTCAAATATACTACTTCTAATTTATTTTCTTCTATAAGATCTCGAATGAAATGATGCCTTATATCGATGTGCTTTGAACGTGCGTGATAAACGTTGTTTTTAGATATGTTTATTGCACTCTTGTTATCGCATTGCAATATAAGTTCTTGATTCCAATGAATTAGTTCTTGCAATAAAGATTGAAGCCAAAGTGCTTCTTGAGATGTTGAGGCTAAAGCCATATACTGAGCCTCTGTGGTGGAGAGAGCGACAGTAGGTTGTTTCTTTGAATTCCACGAAATAGGTCCTCCTTGGTATTTAAAGAGATAACCCGTAGTTGATTTTCTGTCATCTGAGTCACTAGCCCAGTCAGCATCCGAAAATCCTTCTAAACGTCCTTCAATGTTTCGAGTGTATTCTAGCTTGTAGTTTATTGTTCCTTTAATATAACGGAAAAGTCGTTTAACCGCTATCCAGTGAAATTTTGAAGGATTATTATTAAATCTTGATAAAGCCCCCACTGCAAAGGATAAATCTGGGCGACTTACTTGTGCTGCATATAAAATACTTCCAATAGCTTCTTGATATGGAACGGTTTTCATGTAGTCAGTTTCGTCTTTGCTTTGTTGATGTGTTTCTTTTATAAGCTTTTGGTTAATATCTAAGGGTGTGGATACCGGATTACAATCCTCCATATTAAATCGCTTGAGAATATTCTTTAAGTATGTCCGTTGGTCTATCCATAACTTTCCCTTTTCTCGATCGCGATTTATTTGCATACCAAGCACAAATTTAGCTTCTCCAAAATCTTTCATCTCGAATGATTTAGCCAAATTTTCTTTGATAATTCTTTTTTCATCTTTGTTGTTTGTAAAAATCAGTATGTCGTCTACGTAAATAGCGACGAAAGTCTTATCTGTGCTGTTTGTCTTGTAATAAATACACGGATCGGTTTTGGATTGTTTAAGTCCAATTTTCTTTAAAGTTTCATCCAATTTCTTATTCCAAACTCTGCTAGCTTGTTTGAGGCCGTACAGTGATTTCTTGAGTTTATATACTTTATTTTGAACATTATCAAAACCTTCAGGAAGATTCATGTACATCTCTTCGTTAAGTTCACTTTGCAGGAAAGCAGTCACAACATCCATTTGATCGATATCCAAATCATATCGTACATCCAAACTTAAAAGTACCCTTATGGACGTGTACCTTACGACGCCGACGGGAGAAAATGTTTCTTGACAATCGATCCCTTGGCGTGTGAGCTGACGCTCCCGAGTCGAAATACCATTCTTCTTTTTCAAGAGCCGAGACAGAAAAACATCCTAACATCGCATTCTTCTTTTCTTGAAGGTTCTTATTCTTTTTTGGACATTTAGCAGCAATATGGCCAAATTCGTTGCAGTTGTAACATTTAGGACCCTTAAAGTTCTTATTGCCAAAGTTTTTCTTGTTCTTGCCAACAAAAGCAGTATCTTGACTTGAATCCAAATTAACGTCGAATTAACGAATTAACTCTGCCTTTTCAACACGAGGAGTTGTTTACATTAAGATGACACCGACCTCAGATAACATAAAAATTGACAGCTTACTAAAGCTCAACGAAGTTGTATACGGTTCCAGAAATCCCAGAGCCACTGAAACCAACAGTTGAATCCAGTTTCTCTCAAACTTTTTATTTTTCATTTTTTATTTTTCATTTTATAATTTTCATTTTTATATTGCTTTTTTTTATTATTATTTTCATTTTCATCTTTCTGTACATTGATCTTTCTTCCTTTTTTTTCCCATTTTGAGAGTTTCATATACATTTTCTTAGTAATTTTCTTTTTTTTGCTTTATGATTTTACTCTGGATATTTCCTGAATCTTTTCTGCCGTTTGGTGCTCATTTTTAAATTATGTCTTTCATGACTCAGTTGAATAATACAATAAATGGCAGTGCTGAATTCAAAACTGCAAAATTAGTGATGGGTCTTCTATCAAAGGCTCAAGCTGGTTTCAAAGTGTGTCATTTTAATGCCAGAAGCTTAAATGATGAAAAATTTGATTACATACAGAACATTTTCAATGGTAACAAATTAGATGTTATTTGTGTGAGTGAAACTTGGCTTTCTCCAGAAATTCCTGATCGTATTAGGGACTTGCATAGCTACACCCTTATACGTAATGATAGATTTACTCCTACTATTGGTGGTGGAGTTGCAATTTATTGTAGAGCTGGACTGAAGTGCAAGATACTTGCAAAATCGGAAAATAATGGAGTCGAATTTATTATTACGGAAATTTCAGACTCCAATGTTAAATGTATGTTGGCCTGTGTTTATAACCCGAACAGAACCTGTTCTCTCACACCTCTTTTTACATCGTTAGAGCCTTTCATAACATTATATGAACATATCATTGTTCTTGGCGACTTTAATGTAGATCTTCTCAAAACGGACCGAACAAGTGCTCAATTTCTCGATATTATTGCTGGTTTAGGCCTCAATGTTATTAATACCTACCCAACAAGATATGCTCCTAATTGTCATCCTAGTCTACTTGATCTCATTATTGTATCTGAACCAACAAATATTTTACTCAATGATCAATTATCCTTGGATGGTATATCCGATCACGACCTAATATTCTGTACTTATAACATTGATTTCTCACTTTCTCGAGTACCATCGACCTTTAAATTTAGGGATTTTAAAGCACTCAACACTGAAAGCCTCTTTAATGATGCTTACAGTGTGGCTTGGGGAGATTGTCTTAATATTCCCGATGTAGACAATAAGCTTGGTTTTATGCATAACCATATCAAAAGATTATTTGAAACATACGTTCCCTTGAAAACAGTTAAAGTTCAAAATAAGAAATGTCTTTGGTACACAACTGAAGTCAAGAATGCCATTAAAAATCGTAGAAAATATTACCTTAAGTGGAGAAGTCTACGAAATCCTACAACTTGGCGACAATATTGTTTTTTCCGTAATCAAGCTACTTCAATCATTCGATCTGCGAAGAAAAGTTTCTTCTCGTCTAAGCTTAGCACCGGTCTCTCTTCAAAGCAGCTTTGGAATAATCTTCGCGAAATTGGTGTAGGAAAAAAACTGAGTACCAAGTGTGAGTTAGATCCCAATGATCTTAACAACCAGTTTACTCAGACCACCCAACTTCCTGCTAGCTTTGTGCCCAGGGATGTGCTGCTTTTTGACCAACCAGGCTCATTCTATTTCGAAACAGTAACTGAACATGAAGTTATCCGGACTTTTGGGGCTTTAAAATCTGAGGCCTTAGGAGAAGACGGTATTCCTCTAAAGTTTCTTAAGCTTATTTTGCCCTACTTAATCAATGCTCTAACTCATCTCTTCAATCACTGTATTGTCACTTCAACTTTTCCAACCGCTTGGAAAACAGCCAGAATAACTCCTGTTCCAAAAAAACCAACACCAATGGAACCCACAGACTATCGGCCAATAAGCATCTTACCATGCATGTCAAAAGTCCTTGAAAAAATTTTTACCAGGCAAATAATTGAGCATATCACATCCAAAAGATTGTTATCATCTTTCCAATCTGGATTTAGAGCTAACCATTCTTGCTCAACTGCCATGGTTAAGATTTTAGAGGACATAAGAGTCGAATATGACAATGACAATGTGACAGTATTGTGTCTTTTAGACTTTTCAAAAGCGTTCGACAAAGTTGATCACAAAGTGCTTTGTGAAAAATTAAAATATTATTTTGGTTTTTCAGTCTCAGTGAAAATCTCTCCACACTATCACCTTTAAAGATGGGTGTGCCCCAAGGCTCAATTCTGGGTCCAATTTTGTTCAGCACATATATTAACGATCTACTTTCAGTTTGTAAGAATGTTTCTTTCCATCTTTATGCGGATGATATACAAATATATCTTTCCCGTAGAATTGGTTTGATTGAAGATTTAGTTTTTCGTGTTAATGATGACCTTCAAAGAATCTACGATTGGGTCAAAGAAAATGGACTCATGCTTAATGCTGGAAAAAGTCAAGCTCTTCTAATCTCAAAGAAGACTTATAACTATGAAGATCTACCTTCTATCGTTCTCAATAGTGGAAATCTTCGTTTTGTAAACTCTGTCACAAGTCTTGGCTTCAAAGTCTCGAGAGATCTTTCTTGTAAAGACCACGTTAATTATATCATTAGTCGTATCTATGGAACGTTGAGAAAACTCTGGATATCTAGCAGCTTTACTCCGCAAGAAACTAGATTCCATCTGATAAGAACTTTACTAATACCTATAAAAAAAAAAAAAAAAAAAAAAAAAAAAAAAAAAAAAAAAAGAAAAAAAATTTAAATATTTATTTTTGTATATTATGTAGGTATAGCATAGTTGATCATATAATTATTTAATAATTGTAAAACTAACTATCTTATAAAATACTATAAAAGACAAATGTCTTACTGTATTGTTCCTAATAAAGAAAGAACTGAATTGAATTGAACGTCTTGAAGAAGTTTGATTTTAATACTTTCTCCTGTAATAAGAATCCCAGAGCTTTGGATTTCCATTATCATTAGCTTGTATTCTTCGGGAAGACCAGCTAGAAGTATTGATCCTATCCATTCTTCATCTAGGTTAAGACCAACAGACCTGAGCTTGTATGATGTATTTAACACATCGTTAACGTACGCATCTACGGTAGAAAAATCTTTCAATTTTGTAGAACAAAACTTTTGGATGAGCCCAACTCTCCTCACAAGACCAGAATCTTGAAAAATTTTCTGAAGAGAATCCCAAATCTCCTTAGCGCTTTTGCAATGTCTTTGTTTTAGATGTAAAACAGAAAATGTGGCTGGTTAAAAAATACGGTTCTTTAATTGACTGCAACTAACAGCAAAAATGAAACAGTTCGCTTCGACGTTATAAATTGGAATGAATCTCCGTTTTATTCAATGCCAAAAGTTAGTTATGTGTGTGTATATAATGGGATATTATTTGACATTCAAAGTAGATAATTTCCCTTCTGGGATATGTTTTGCTTAGGCGCGTTCATTGGTTTATGTTTTCGAAGAATAATGATAAACATTCTCCCCCACCGCTGAAAGTAGGTCATCAATTTTGTGTAGCACGGTAATGACATCAATGTTCTGATAACTTCTTTGGAGTTCAATCTAAATGTACTTGTCCCTGAGTTTTGCTGGAAATGATTAAGTGTACATTAATATCGTTATTGGAAATGAAACAATAAACACAACAGAATTTGCATTGACGAGTCATATATAGATTTATTAAACGATAAACCAGACCAATTGATTAATTACTAGCTTCCAAAAATATTTCTTTAAGTGTAGATAACTAGACTTGTTATTGGCCATGAGAAAAGGAACAATGGTTATGGCGTTTTCCTCTTGCAATTGTTTTCCCATAGTTTGCGATAGATTAATATTAACTTAATAATTTCCCTCGTTGGCGTGGGGTTTGGCGATTATCAAGTACGGTATTGCGCTAGGGTTGCATTTATATTGAAAAAAAGGTTTTATATGAGCTTGCAGATGTGCGTATGTAGAAAATAGTGGACTGTATTTAAAATTAGCTTTGAAATGAAGATGTGTATGCGTATGAGGATGTTATTTGTTTATATTATGTGCTATTTGATATTTGTGTTGACTGTTGAGCATCATTACATGGAAGTGGGCATATTTTTGTGATAGGTCTACGAAATTCACCTTGAGATGTTCTGACCTGTACCACTCTTATTATATTATCTGCTCCCGGGTATGTTGCGACTATGCGACCTAAGCACCATTTCGTAGGAGGGAGGCGTTCGTCCCTGATGAGCACTAAATCGTCTATTTTGATTTGGGGTTGCGGTTTCAACCATTTTGGACGGTGTTGAAGACGACTCAGGTATTCAGTCTGCCACTGGTTCCAAAATGTTTGTAAATGAACTTGGATAGTCTTCCATCTGTCTACTAAATTTTGCTTTCTAAAAGTCAGATCTGGTTCAGGAACTGTAAATATGTTTTGTCCGATCAGGAAATGTGCAGGTGTAAGCGCTTGATAGTCCGCAGGATCTTCTGTGAGGGGACAGAGGGGTCTCGAATTGAGGCACGCTTCGACTTGAGTTAAAAACGTGGTGAGCTCCTCATAGGTAAGTGTCCCGTTTCCTACAATCCGTTTTAGGTGGAACTTGACACTCTTCACTCCCGCTTCCCACAATCCTCCAAAATGAGGGGAAGCAGGGGGAATGAAATTCCACTTTGTTCCTTCGGTTGCTAAGACATTTGCAATTTCATTGTAGTCCGTAAGACCACCTTTTAGAAGACTACGTAACTCCGAATCTGCACCGACAAAATTTGTGCCGCAATCGCTGTAGATTTGGGAACAGATGCCTCGCAGTGCCGCAAATCTCCGAAAGGCTGCTAAAAAAGTCTGCGTTGTAAGATCACTTACTGCTTCAAGATGAAGTGCTTTGGTGGCCAAACAAACGAAAATAGCCAGGTATCCTTTGTAGCATTTAGCACCGCGACCTTTCCAGGATTTTATATTAATAGGAACGGCATAGTCAATACCAGTATGACTAAAGGGTTTTGAAATTGAAACCCGAGGCGCAGGCAATTCTCCCATGAGTTGTTGGGATTTTTGCGATCGAAATCTGTAGCATATGACGCATTTATGAATATACTTTCTTACAGTATTTTTCATTCTGAAAATCCAGTATTTGTTTCTTAGATGAGCACTCATAAGCTGGATCCCTCCGTGTAAAGTTTTCAAATGCGCATCATGTATTATAAGTTGTGTGAGCTTATCATTTGGCTCTAAGATAAAAGGATGTTGTTGGTTATACGGAATATTTGCTTGGCTAAGTCTTCCACCGACTCGAATTAATCCGTACTTATCTACAAATGGATTCAAGGACCCCATACCTCTTGTTTTCGTTATGCCGTCTGGAAACATCTGCCGTTGCGCATGACGAATTAGTGCAATGGTGGCTTCGTCGAGTTCCTCTGGCGTCAAAGGTCTATTGAAGTTCTTGTGTTTTCCAAGATTTCGAACATAAGTGCGAAACTTAATATGGTTTTGACAGAAGGCATCGATAAACCTTTTACAATACGCAACCGTTCGCATTATTTTTTGGAAGGATGAAGCTTTATTGATTAGTAACGAAATTTGATTTTCTTCTATCTCCAGTCTATTCATCGGTTGGGCTGGAATTGCAAATTCCCAGGAAGTGTTTAAAAAGGATGGTCCATTCCACCATAAACGTTCCTTTATTAGTGCTGAGGGCAATACACCGCGGGATGCTAAGTCTGCGGGATTCAGTTCTGTGGGAATATGTTTCCAAATAGATGTATCCGTAAGCCTTTGTATTTCTCCAACTCTATTCCCGATAAAGGTTTCCAAACGTGAAGGAGACGAACGAATCCAGCATAGCGTGATTGTAGAATCAGTCCAAGCGTATATCTTTTGGTCGGTTAAATTGAGAATACTTATGGCGTGAGTTAAGATTCTGGCTAGCATCACTGCTCCGCATAGTTCCAGTCGCGGTATGCTTACAGGTTTGAGTGGAGCGACGCGAGTCTTAGACAGCAAAAGGTTCATGTGAACTGAATCTCCTTCACCTGGTATTCGAATATAAACTACAGCTCCGAAAGCCTTTTCTGAGGCATCTGAGAATCCATGCACCTCCACGTTCTTCAAATGCTGTCTTGATTGAACCCATCGAGGCAAGCGGATCCTATTAATAGCTTCCAAATCTTCATAAAGGGTGTTCCAGCTGCATCTAAGCTCTTCGTCAACTGGCTCATCCCAAGTCAACTTTTTTGTCCACAACAACTGCAGGATACATTTGGCTTTGATAACGCATGGGGATATCCAACCCATTGGATCAAAAAGCCTAGCTATGGTGGATAAAATTGATCGTTTGGTTGTTTGCGGATGGCGTAGTGAAGTGTAACTGTAGAGAAAACTGTCTAAATTTGGATTCCAATGAATACCTAGCATCTTAAGTGGTCCTGACGCATCTGATGGAAACGCAATAGTTGTCTCCCGTTCTTCTACCGGGACTTCCTTTAAAAGACTATTAGTGTTGGACGCCCACTTACATAGGTTTAACCCCGCTGCTCCCAGTACTCGTGTTACTTCTTTTATTTTTCTTTCAGCTGCGTCGAAAGTATCCGCTCCTGAAATGAGATCATCAACGTACATTTCTTCTCGTATTACATGTAATACATGTTGGGCTTTCTCTGCCAGCCAGTTAAGAGTTCTGATAGCCAAGTACGGAGCCGACGCCGTACCAAAAATCACTTTTAAGACGGTAAATTTTAATAGGCTCAGATAGATCTCTCCGCCACAATATCAATCGATAATAGGAATCGTCCTCATTAATCCAAATTTGGCGGTACATTTTTTCTATGTCGGCTGTAAAGGTGTACCTGTACAACCTCCACCTGAGAATTATGTCGATTATATTATTTTGTAATGGAGGTCCAGTCATAAGCCTATCGTTGAGTGATGATCCATCCGATGTTTTGAATGAGGCATCGAAAACTACTCTCAGCTTAGTAGATGTACTGCTCTCTTTAATGACTGAATGGTGAGGCAGAAAGCAATGGGGTCTAGTGTACAACACATGCTCTGAAACTTCACTCATATGACCCATCCGCAAGTATCCTTCAATGCATTCAGCGTACTGTGTCTGGAGATCTGTGTTTTTTGCTAATCGTCCTTCAAGTTGTTTAAAACGCCTTAGAGCTCCTTCTTTTGAATGTCTAAGTACAGGGCGAACGTTTCCTTTGAAAGGAAGGGCCACCTCGCAACGACCATCTGATGTACGTTTCACATTTTTTAAGAAGTGTTCTTCACAGGCGACGTTTTCAGGGGTTTCAAAATTTTGAAATGGAGCCTCTTCCAGTTCCCAAAATTGACGAATGTCGACGTCCAGATTGCACATCTGATGAAAACTCCTCACGGATTGCGATGTGCACGAAGCCCGCCCGAAGACGATCCAACCAAGTTTAGTGTTTTGGGCTAAAGGTACGTTCTTCTGATTTGGCCTTAATAATTCTGGCAAAAGTATGTCTGCTAAAACGTCACTGCCTAATAACAAATCAACTTTAGCTGGCTTGAAAAAGGTTGGGTCGGCTAAACTCAAGTTATCGAGATGTCTCCATTCATCTGCGGGAAAAGTTCTGGTAGGGATATGCCCAGATAACGACTTGTAAACTAACGCTTGTAAATTAATCCCAAAATCTGAATGACGGGATCTGATTGTAATAGCAACCTTCTTGTTACATATGCCGTTATTTATCATACCTAGCCCTGACACCTCTACACATGTTGGTTTGTGTCTCAAACGAAGTACTTGAAGTGCTGATTCTGTAATGAATGAGGCTTCAGAACCACTGTCTAGTAATGCTCGGAGACAAAATACTTCTCCTGATGAACCAAGAATATTGACAATAGCTGTAGCCAACATCACCTCTGTGCGAGTGCTTGCCAAAGAATGATAAGTTTTAATAGATTTATTTGACGAGCAGGGTTTTCTTCTGTTACTGGATCATGAATATTTAAGGATGGCCGAAAAGTTTGAGCATTTGTGTTAATCCCAGAGTTAACTTTGTTTTTATTTTGAAAGCTTGTATTTGAAAACGCAATAGTAGGATTTTGACGACTTTGGGTTGGAGAATTGTGTAGCAATGAATGATGGGGCTGCTGACAGTAATAACATCGGCGGGTACTTGGACAGCTATGAGATATGTACATGACTATAAGATAAGCAGTTATTACATAAATTAAGCCTTGAAATCGCTTGATAACGATCATTGATACTCATTTTCAAAAAACGATAGCACTTGCGAATGGAATGTTGACCTTTATTACACAATTTACATGAAAGTTCGGATGTTATTTTTTGCGCTATAAAACAATTTTTATGAGAAGTTTTTTTTTATGACTCTGATGGCATCACCTTTCCCTGCTGAAAGTTGACAGCTTCCAGAGCACGAAACCTTGCTTCAAGAAACTGTTTGAATTCGGCAAACGTTGGAAGTTCTTTAGAGTTTTCCTTAGAGCCTAGTTTCTCTTCCCACAACTGCTGTGTTTTCGGTGGTAATTTTTGTAGCAGCACGTATATTAACATCACATCGCAATGGTTTATTGGTACCTTGAAACTGTCGAGGCTGTGAACTATCTCGGTTGTTGTGTCCAATAATTCATTGATAGATTCAGGTCGCTCTTGAGATACCGAAGGTTGATTGAAGAAGCATTTCAGTTGTGTGTTGACTAAAAAACGCTGATGATCATAACGGTCGTGCAACACAGCCCAAGCCTTTAAATAGTTACCGTTCGAAATAGATAAATGAGACAATATCTTTCCTGCTTCCCCTGAAACACTAGTCTTTAAATAATGCATCTTTTGTATTTCTGATAGTTTTGAATTATGATGCACCAGTGCGGTAAAAAGATCACGAAAACTTCTCCATGATTCATAGTTGCCTGAAAACATGGGAACTGGAATGTTTTTTAGCTTAATGTCTGAATTGTTAGCGGATAAAGTTATATTCGCATCTATTTCCGACGAGTTAGACTTGATTTCATTGACCTTCACTTTATCAAGGGCATCTAACAACTCTGCTCTGTAGTCAAAATAAATTTCGCGATATTTCTCATAAATCTCATCTAATTCCAAGGATTTCTCCTCCTCACTATCTAACAATAATCCTACACACTCCTCATAAGCACACTCTGCTGATTCCATGGACTTTTCCAAAAATCACTCTGCTGATTCCATGGACTTTCCCCTCATTTTGGAGGATTGTGGGAAGCGGGAGTGAAGAGTGTCAAGTTCCACCTAAAACGGATTGTAGGAAACGGGACACTTACCTATGAGGAGCTCACCACGTTTTTAACTCAAGTCGAAGCGTGCCTCAATTCGAGACCCCTCTGTCCCCTCACAGAAGATCCTGCGGACTATCAAGCGCTTACACCTGCACATTTCCTGATCGGACAAAACATATTTACAGTTCCTGAACCAGATCTGACTTTTAGAAAGCAAGACTTAGCCAAGCAAATATTCCGTATAACCAACAACATCCTTTTATCTTAGAGCCAAATGATAAGCTCACACAACTTATTATACATGATGCGCATTTGAAAACTTTACACGGAGGGATCCAGCTTATGAGTGCTCATCTAATTCCAAGGATTTCTCCTCCTCACTATCTAACAATAATCCTACACACTCCTCATAAGCACACTCTGCTGATTCCATGGACTTTTCCAACGACGATAAACGACCTGACAAATAGTTTGCAGTGCGAGTGTGCGATTTCTTTTTTGCAAAGCTTAATACCTCTTTTTCTACTAGCTTGAGTAATCTAGCAAGTTTTGTTGGCTTCATGATTTAATTTTGGACACTAAATAAGAACAAAGTTTACTTACTTTGAATTCGTCTTAGTTTCTATCTTGGTTTAACAGTAAGCAACCCAGCAGTAATAGCATCAGCAACGTAGAAACTCCTCCAGAAATTTTCCAAACCCACACGCTTTCGCATACAACGGCAGCAAACAGGTCAAAAATATTCTTCAGGTAAGTATTAACGAGCAGCAACGAACAAAAAACTGTCTGATGTATCGCTTATTCTTTTCTCCAGAAAAAGAAAAGATTTTGTTCCATCAAGCCGGTGATGGAACAAAATGTTTTAGATGTAAAACAGAAAATGTGGCTGGTTAAAAAATACGGTTCTTTAATTGACTGCAACTAACAGCAAAAATGAAACAGTTCGCTTCGACGTTATAAATTGGAATGAATCTCCGTTTTATTCAATGTCAAAAGTTAGTTATGTGTGTGTATATAATGGGATATTATTTGACATTCAAAGTAGATAATTTCCCTTCTGGGATATGTTTTGCTTAGGCGCGTTCAATGGTTTATGTTTTCGAAGAATAATGATAAACAGTCTTATATGAGGATAAATGGATGTTTCAACAAGCAATATAAGCTCCGATTTTGCGTTTAAGAGCTTCGTTGCATCCTTCTCCGTCTCACTACCATCAGAAACAGCCGTCCAAAGACCTTTCATTTGGAAATAAGCTTCAACGGAAAATTTCCAGTCTTCGAAGTTTTCGCTTCCCCGAAGCTTTTCAATACTGAATTTCGTTTCAGGCATCTTTTCTCAATACAAATTTCCTTATTATTTTGTATTTAGTTCGTGATAAGGCCCATAACCTTTTTAAGATTCTGAACAGTAATAAAATTTTTTTTAATAAATCAAACATATAAAAATTAGAACAATTTGATAACAATAAAAATAAATAAACAAAGTATTTAAAAACAAATTATCAAATCTCAACTTTCAACACCCATCACGAACAATTTGATGATGGGTATATGAGCACTTGTTTTTACAGCACTGACAACAACTTCAAGGAAAAAAAAATCAACGATTTGAGTTCTGTTTACAAAATTAATAACCATTTGAAGAAATGTTTTACCATAATTTTATTTATTTAAATGTCTTATCAATTAATTCTATTGGACCGAAAAGAAAAGTATATGTATGTTTAAAAATATAATTTTGCATTGTTTCATTTATTGTAAGGTTTTCGCGTTATTCTTTCTTGTTGTCTAATTTTTCGTGTGCCGTCCAAGCTGCTAACAACTGCTTTCTGCTTTGTTTGCCGTTTGTTCGACAAAAAAAAAGTTGTGACTGCAACAAGAACTAGACACACCTCTCTTTCTTGACAAACGTCAAATTTTAACCCATTTAACCTGCTCCGCGAGCAGGCTAAATGGGTTAAAAATTTATCCCATCTTATTTTAACCCATTTAACCCAATTTTAACCCAATTCACAAACAGCCTAAGTTCCTTAAATAATTTCATCCGTTCTTTAATTGATTATCTCTCGAACCCAGACACAGCCTTGCATTTTCACTCTTTATTTGGCATACAGTTATAGTATTTTTTTTTTTTTTTTTTGATTAAATCTGTATTTCTTTAATTAATTTTATAATCATCCCTACTAAACTGTTATTGTTATAACAAATCTTCACTTTTATATTGTATATAATCTATAAATTTTTTTTGCCGTAAATGAGACTCAGTCTCAAGGCTTATTGAATATTAATAAATAAATGAAATTAAATGATAGCGCATCAAACTCGTTAGAGGTTGAATTGCTATCTAAATTGGGGCTTCTGTAAATAAAACAATAGTGAATGATTTGCTTACGGACGGTGAATTTTAACCACATGAAATTGAAGTTCGTATTAGAACAGAGGCCGTAATTCAATTCAATTCAATTTTTATTAATTAGCGGTGTACAAGTAAGACATACATAAGTCTTTTATAGTACAATAAAGGATATTAAAAATAACAATAATAGTAATAACTTAAAAATAACAGCAACTAGTCTTAAGCAATTTTTGTGTTACGCATATTCAAAAAGTACAAATTAACGTTAGTTTGATATTTATTATATAGAATGAAAGTAAATAGAAGAAGAATAATAATTCGTTACTTTATTTAAAAAACAAATAAAAAAAGAAAAAGTTGTAAGTGAGAAACAACCAAAATTTTATTTCAAATTGCTGTAATGACGATTTACTGAAAGCCTAAGAATAAAGCCTTTTAAAATGTTTGTTTTCCTATTATCCGCTTTACTCTCACTGGTAGAGAGTTCCAGAGCCTATTAATGGCGTAGCCAAAAAAAAGTCTTGATGAATTTAAATAACAAGAAAAGTGCGTAATGAGATTCAAGTTTCAAGGTGCGTGAAGACTGCACAAAGCGCAACTTATCGAACAGATAAAGGGTTTTCTAATAGGTATGATATGATTTTGAAGTGGCGTTTCGGCCATTTGTAGTATGTCATGATCTGTACTGCGTTCTTTTTTTCTTGGATGTTACGCGATGTAACATCGGGTAACATTATGTCGTTCCTAAATGCAAAAAAGTTACGATATGTAACATCGTGTCGTTCCTAAATGCAATGTTGAACTGTCAGAATGTTACGTTTCGTAACTTTTTTCAACTCATCTCTGGGACTTGAGTTTCGATGTTGATCTGTCAAACCCCTTTAAAATTGTTGTTGGTCAGAATTGTTTTGGTTTTTTTTTTTCATTAATCTTCCAAATTCTGTGAACAGTTATTGATTTTCAATCTTGTTCATTTCAGAATTCATTTTTCTTCATCAATAACAAGTTTCCTTTAGCTGGGTTCGTATTTTAAGAAATACTTTATTCATATTTTTGACAGACCAACAAAGTGTAACATCGAGTCGTTCCTAAATGCAATCATGATTTTGTAACAAAGTCAAACATACACAACAACAACGATGATTTTGACACTACAGCATCGCGTAACATCGAAGGATAAAAAGAACGCCCTACAGTAGGGGCGTCATTTGTCATTTGTTTGTAAGAAAATCATCTTTTCCGAAGAGGCTTACTTTTATTTGACTAGTGCGTTAAATAAACAAAACAACTGGCGATGAAAATCCACAAAACATTCAAGAAAAACCATTACATTCACCTAAATGACAGTTTGGTGTGGTTTTTGGGCGGGTGGAATCATCGGTCCGTACTTCTTTCAAAATGAAGCTGGTAACAGCATTACTGTCAATGGAGAGCAGTATAGATCGATGATAATCAAATTTTTATGGGCGAAATTGGAAGAAATTGATTTTGACAACATTTGGTTTCAACAAGACGGGGCTACGTGTCACACAGCAAATGCAACAATCGAATTATTGCGAGAAAAAATTTAGAGATTCGATTATTTCAAGAAATTGTGATATTGAATGTCCTCCAAGAAGTCGTGATTCAACACCATTAGAGTATTTCTTGTAGGGTTATTTGAAGTCATTGGTCCTTCAAAATAAACCAGACTCTCTTCAAGCCATACAAGTCAATATTGAACGTGCCATTCATGTGGGATATCGAACCTACCCCTAGGTCTGTCTTCTGCAACGGCATAAGAACCGCAGCAATTGGATATTGAAGGAGATAAAAGCGCAACACAAAATGAGAGGAGACACACACGAAATTCAACCCGCTACGAGTGACGAGGAAACGCTACGCGACGACTTAATCCAACTTAAGACTGTTATATTTAATTACAATTGAATTATTATTGAACTACATATTTCCCTTTATTTGATATACCCTTTTTGTACCAAATTAAATACTTTAAATTACATTAAATACCGTGAATTAAAACTTAAACTTGATCTAAAGTGTTTTCATTAGTGCTCCCCTTTTTGCCTTCCCCACATGGTGTCAGAAGTGTTTAAAATCTCTTTCCCATTTCAAATCATCGGCTCGGTTATGAATAAGTGAAAAAAAAGTGGAAAAAAAGTGTTAAAAAACAGAGCTTGATTACCCCACACCTACATGTGTACACAAAAGAAGACATTATTCTACGATAAGTATCATTTTATTTTACTAGTAAATATGAATAAATTGCATGCTTTAATTTAATAACTAAATGAATATTGAAAACCTAACTACTCGGCAATTAAAAGCAATTCTAAAAGAAAAAAATCTTCCAACGCATTGTAGGCGAAAAAAAGATTTGATAGAACGGTTAAATTTGGCATTGATGTCAGACTTACAAGAAACGTTAGATCACGTGAATTCATTGAATGAACCGCTGGATATAATAGAAAGTGAAAGCGAAGGAGAAATTTCAGAGAAAAAAGACAGTGTCGCAATAGAAAGTGAACCTAAAATTGAAATGCCACAAAATAATTTTGTTTTCAAGGATGTCGAAGAAGCTTTGGAAGGGTTTAATGGGGAACACGGGAAAACTATTACAGTTTGGTTGGAGGAGTTCGAAACCATTGCAACCGTTTGTCAGTGGAACGATATTCAACGGTATTTGTACGCGCGTCGTCTTTTAAAGGGGGCGGCGAAACTAGCTGTTGAATCTGAAAAAAATTTTCACAGCTGGGAGGAATTGAAAGCGCATTTAGAGAGAGAATTCGGGAAAAGTCTTTCTAGCTTACAGATACATCGACAGTTGGAAGCTAGAAAGAAAAAGTATAGTGAATCGTATTTGGAATATATGTTTGCCATGAAGTTGATTGCGAATAGGGGGAATGTAGATGAGGAATCGTTGATTTCGTATATTATCGCCGGTATTCCCGATTCTATAACGAACAAAACTATTTTATATGAAGCAAAAACTTTTGAGTCTCTAAAAACAAATTTTAAAGTATATAGTGAAATAAAACAGCAAAGACAGATATTTAGAACTGATGATGTATCGCAAAAAGTAAATAGGGTAAACGCACTAGTACCCGGACACTTAACTTTTTTCTCAACTTTGACTTCAAACCATTTTGTAACCATAAATGCTACCACGGAAACTTTTATTGATTGTAAGAATATAGACATTTCTCAATAATATGGCGTTCAAGTAAATTGCAAAGAGATCATTGTTAAAATTAATAAAATAACAATTCAGAAAAGTTCCATTTGCGTTAGTACCCGTACAGCAAAATCTAGTACCCGGATGCCTTTGTTTCAGTACCCGTACACAATCATTTTAAGAGACAAGCCATGTCTGCGTACTGAAAATATAAGACAAGCGCACATTTTTTGTATCCATACAGGCAGGGTTGCCACCTTTAGGGGGAAAAAAATCGGGACGATCGGGCATGCATCAGAGACGTTTGGAGTTTGGTCCAATCAAAATATGACCCATGTGACATGTGAGATGTGAGACAGTCTAAGGAAAATGAAACTTTTTTTTAAAGAAATTTTATTGCACAAAATTTAGTACAATGGGAGAACTTCAGTTTGTGTTTTTATTTGTATTTAATTTAATAATTTATACAATTAATTGATATTATATAATAAACTGAACAAGACATTTATATGTTCAAAGAAATTAGCAATTCTGCTCTTATCAAATTTACCGAGCAACGATTTCTGACATTAGACCATTTCATAGGCATTAGTGAAAATACGCGCTCAACATATGCATTTGAAGGAGGTATGTTCAAAGCACGAGATACGACACTAAATAATGCGTTTAACTTATGCTCCTTTGCGACTTTAAATATTTGCACCCATTTTTTATGAACGCTTTGCTTTTGCTCGATCTGTGGTAGTATATTCTTCACCACACTGTAGTCTTCAAATAACTCGTCCGTAGAAAATCCTTCTTTGGAATCGAATACCATAATTGAAGCAGCCTCACAAAGTTCTGTAAAATTTAAATTCCCATCAAGCGACAATGGTTCCAATTTTTTCAGGGGATTCGATTCATGGAAATCAAAGCGGGTTTGAAGATAATCCAGTGCATTTTGGTAAAATTTCTTGAAATCTGATAAATATTGTTCATAAACTGTTTTTTCTGCACGGTGTCGGGCAATATACAATTTGGATTCATAAAAATTTTCTTTCAATCTTGTCTTTAGGCTTTCTGCTACATCTGCCAAAATTTTGTATAGTTGGGTCGAACAAGTTGACATATTTTGCAACACCAAACTTGCCTTGTCAAAAATCGGGACAAAATCGATAGGCCGTCGGGACGAGGGACAATGTCTTCGAAATCGGGACAGTCCCGGCAAAATCGGGACGGGTGGCAACGCTGCATACAGGGCTTGTCTCTTAAAATGATCAAATCTCTCAATGATTAAGTCTCTTAAAATGACTGATCTAGTATCCGAACGCTTTTGTTTCAGTATCCATACACAATTATTTTAAGAAACAACCCCTGTCCGGGTACTGAATATGCATGATAAACGCACTGTGTTAGTACCCGGACAGCATGTCTGGGTACTGAAAAACATATTCAATTTTGGTGTTAGTTCCCGGACACCACAAATAATGGCAAAGATTTTATTAAATTAGGTTTTTTTTTGCAAATTGTTTTAGTTAATCATATTTCCAACGAAACCAATGTCTTTCCATGACAATAAATTAATTATTACTTGTTCAATTGCTTTCTACTAAAAAGTGTTCGCACTATTTTTTTCTTACACAAATCGACAACGAGACCGCACCTTCAAACCTTAAACAATAAAATGACGCGTAGTTCCTAAAGTACGCATTTTGAGTACCAGAAACCTTGCATGCATGTATAGGACACGTTGAAGGACCCATGTATGTTGTTGTTTGTCGATTTTTTTGAGTGATGTATCTATTAATCGCAAAAAAAGGTCAATGTGTCCGGCTACTAACACTGTCCGGCTACTAGTGCGTTTACCCTACTCCGCCGCAAGAGCAGTCATTTAATTCTCAAAAACGTTGTGTAGTCTGTGGGGCTAGGGGACATATGTCATTTAACTGTCCACATAAAAGTAAAGGTTCGCGATGTTTCAACTGCAGCGAGTTTGGCCATTTATCTAGGAACTGTACAAAAAAAATACAAACTCATAATCCATTTAAAGTAAACAGAGTTTCTTCACCAGTTGTACGTATGCCTTTAAGAATCGAAGACATTAACTTAAGTGCTATATTTGATACAGGAAGCGAACTCTGCCTTATCAAAAACTCTATTTTTTCAAAATTTAATAAAAATCTCAATGGGCCAGGTACTCTTTTAACCGGATTAGGCCAAAATGTATATGAATCAATTGGTGCGACTCAATTGAAAGTTACGATTAACGGAGCAGACTATGTATTAACATTTGACATTGTAAGCGATGAGTGGATGTCCGATGACATAATTGTAGGAACAGAAATTTTGAAGTATGCTAACATAACAATTGAAAACGGGTTCATAGAATTGAGTCGAAAAGAACTATGTAAGAAGGATACTGACTCGGATACGTTTGAGGATTTCTTAAGTAAAATAGAAGTGGAAAGTCTAGTTTCAGATTATAAGAAAGTTTTAAATGTGGAGGCAATCGAAAATACGGCGGTTAAAAACGAAATTATTGAAGTAATTAAAAATTATAACCCAATCAAACCAAAAACATCTTGTGTAGAAATGAAAATCTATCTAGAGGATGAAAAGCCAGTTTTCCATCGCCCAAGGAGACTAGCACCAAAAGAAAAGCGAGTAGTGGATGAACAAATATCACAGTGGCTAGAAGAAGGAATCATAGTGCCCAGTAGTTCGCAGTTTGCGAGTCCTATAGTCCTTGTAAAGAAAAAGGACGACACGTACAGAATTTGTATTGATTATCGAAAGCTTAACTCGAAAATTCTTAAAGATAGGCAGCCCTTACCAATAGTTGAGGAAGTTATCGAGGATCTATATGATGCAAAGGTGTTTACTGGCCTGGATCTTAAAAACGGGTTTTTTCACGTGGATATCCACCCTTCGTGCCGAAAATATACGTCGTTTGTGACACCCGATGGTCAGTATGAATTTTGCAAAGCGCCGTTTGGTCTTTGCAACTCACCGGCAGTATTCCAAAAGTTCATCAACACGGTTTTCAAGGATCTTATTAGGAGAAAGCGAGTGCGTATTTACGTTGATGACTTAATAATCGCGTCCATGAGTGAAAAGGAAAATCTTGAAACATTGAAGGAGGTCCTTGAGGTCGGATCGAAAAATGGGCTCATATTTAATTGGACCAAAAGTAAATTTGTCAAGCGATCCATAGAATTCCTTGGTCATATAATTGGAAACGGATCTGTTAGGCCTTCTATGGAGAAAACTATAGCAGTTCGAAACTTTCCAGAGCCGACAAATTTGAAAAAACTGCAAAGTTTTTTGGGATTAACGGGTTTTTTTCGGAAGTTTATACCGAATTATGCCACAATAGCTAAACCGCTATCCGATTTAACGAGAAAAAGCAGTACGATTTTTAGATTTGGTTCGGAACAACGGTCCTCTTTCGAAGCTCTAAAGGAATCCCTTTGTGTTGAACCCGTTCTTAAACTCTTTAACCCTGATTTGGAAACAGAGTTGCATACAGATGCAAGCAAGGTCGGTCTGGGAGCAGTTTTACTTCAACGTCACGAACAAGGCCTGCACCCGGTGTTTTACATAAGTTATAAGACCTCCCCTTCTGAAGAAAAGTTTAGCAGTTATGAACTGGAGGTTCTGGCCGTGATCCGATCGCTAGAAAAACTACGAGTATATTTGCTAGGGTTAGAATTTAAAATCTATACTGACTGTAAAGCATTCCAGCTTACAATGAAGAAGAAGGAACTGTGCACGCGCGTTGCGAGGTGGGCTTTGTTCTTGGAAGAGTTTAGCTGTACAGTGCACCACAGACCCGGAAAATGTATGCGACATGTAGATGCGCTGAGCAGGGTTCTCACGATTACAGAAGTGGATACGGGTATCTTACATCAAATCAAAAAGGCCCAAGCCAAAGACGAGTCATCCCAGCTAATTTTGAATATTCTGCAGCGTACGCAGTACGAAGATTACACGAATAGAAACGGAGTACTTTATAAGTTTGAGCAAGGAGTTTATTTACTGGTCGTACCAAAATCTATGCAGAAGGAGGTCATTCGTGGGGTTCATGAGGTTGCACACATAAACGCGCAGAAGGTAGAACACAAACTCAAGCAGAGCTATTACATACCAAATCTGCATAAGAAGGTCACAGAGGTTATCGCTAATTGTGTAGCCTGTATACTAGCTGTAAGGAAAGGAGGAAAGCAGGAAGGATTTCTTCATCCAATAACGAAAATTGACGTTCCATTACACACCTATCATATCGACCATCTGGGGCCTATGCCGTCAACAGCCAAGAACTACAAACATCTTCTCGTTATAATGGATGCTTTCACAAAATTTGTTTGGATCTTTCCTGTGAAATCCACTACAACCCAGGAAGCTCTAACGAAACTTGTATTTTTGGAAAGCATTTTTGGGAATCCATCTCGTGTGATCACAGATAAAGGATCAGCATTCAGTTCCAATGATTTCAAAGATTATTGTGACCAACGAAAGGTTTCGCACATTCAAATTACTACGGGAGTCCCCAGAGGAAACGGTCAAGTTGAACGCATGAACAGAATCATCGTCGCTACGTTAACTAAGCTGTCCTTAGAAAATCCATTGAAATGGTACCAGCATGTTTCGAAGCTACAAAAGGCAATCAACTCAACCGTCTGCAGAGCCACAAAAAGAACACCCTTCGAGCTTCTAATTGGAGTTCCGATGCGAAATGACGAAGATATACAACTAGCTGAGAGATTGGAGGAGGAGATTTATCAAGAATTTGAAGACAGCAGAGCAAATTTACGACAATCGGCAAAGCAACAAATCGAACGAATCCAAGAGGAAAACAAAAAGAATTATGATAAACATCGGAAGCCTGCAAGAAAATACGCCGTTCATGACCTGGTTGCCATACAAAGAACTCAGTTTGGCGTAGGACTAAAAGTACAACCAAAATTCCTAGGACCCTACGAAGTGGTTAAAATCAAGCGAAATGACCGCTACGAATTACAAAAAGTTGGAAGTCATGAAGGTCCAAACAAAACATCATCTGCCGCCGACTTAATGAAGCCATGGATCCAAGCAGAAGAAGACTCTGACTTTGAGTCAGATTAATTCAGGATGGCCGGATGTGGGATATCGAACCTACCCCTAGGTCTGTCTTCTGCAACGGCATAAGAACCGCAGCAATTGGATATTGAAGGAGATAAAAGCGCAACACAAAATGAGAGGAGACACACACGAAATTCAACCCGCTACGAGTGACGAGGAAACGCTACGCGACGACTTAATCCAACTTAAGACTGTTATATTTAATTACAATTGAATTATTATTGAACTACATATTTCCCTTTATTTGATATACCCTTTTTGTACCAAATTAAATACTTTAAATTACATTAAATACCGTGAATTAAAACTTAAACTTGATCTAAAGTGTTTTCATTAGTGCTCCCCTTTTTGCCTTCCCCACATTCATGATATACGACTTGATTTAGTGGAAAAGTGCTCGAAAATTGGGTTTATCGAAATTGTTGCTGCAGAAGAAGTCGTGGTGGCCATTTGAATGAACTTTTATTTAAAACTTAAATGTATTGATTGAACTGCACATTAAATAAAATATATTTGAATTTCCTCAACAAAAAGTGTGTTTTTTCAAATAAGAAATCATATCACTCTTATTGGAAAACCCTTTATATTGGTATCTTTTCATGAATTATCTTATGCAAAAACATGCAGCAACGGGAGTTTAAAAACTGCTCAAATGGACAGCCAAGAACGATATGATGATATTGTGAAACATGTTTAAACCTTCGAAGACCAAAAACATATCTCACCATATCATTAAAAGCAACAGTAAGTTTGTACCGACAATGAGAGTCAGGCCAACAGTAAACTACTGCAGCATATTCAATAATGAAAGGGTAGTAAGTAACAAAACCTTTATTATTATTATTTACTAACCTCAACTTGATGTTTACAGGGGTCAAGTTAGCAAATAGGTATAGTATTCGGAGACCGCCGCGCCGTAGATACGACATTACGACCTACACAAGAATTGACATGATCGTTAGCAGAAAGAGAACGGTTTACTTTAAAACCAAGATTATAGACCGTATCTACAAACTCAAGTTGAAAACGTGAGAGATAAACAGGCGGAAGGAGGTCAGTGTTGAATTTCTTTTTGGAAATTGCAATTATTTGCGATTTAGTAGGATTAATAGCTAAGCCATTACATAAATCTCAACTGTCTTCATTTAGTCTGCAGACTAAGTCTTCGATTAAGTTAAAAGGCCGGGATAGATATATGTATTTGGACATGATCTGCATAAAGATGTAATGTAATATTTTGGTACACTTTGGGAAGGTCATTGATGAAGATGCAGAATAAAATAGGACCCAAAAATGATATGAGATATTATTTGGCTCAGAAAATGAACTCCCCACTTTAACTTTTTGACTACCTACTCTTCTGCAAGTAGTTTTTGATTAAACCAACCGATCTACTACTGAGGCCAAAATACAAACTCAGCTTTTGGCAAAGGATGTTATGATTAACCCTGTCAAAAGTCAAGCAAACACAAAGTCGTAGGTTGGTCTAGGTCATACTGAATGTCATCGAGAACCTTGACAATAGCTGTAGAACAGCTATGATTCGTGCGGAAACCCGACTGGTGAAAGTAAATTATTTTGGCCAATGTGGTTCGATATTTGACTAGCCAAGATTCTCTCAAAGACTTTCGACAGGCAAGGCAAGATGCTTATTGGTCGGAAGTCTGAACAAGATGAGGGGTGAGATTTTTTGGGGACAAGGATAACCTTTGCTAGTTTCCAGCAATCAGGAAACGATGAGCAGGTTATACAAAAATTCATAATGTGTGTTAATACGGATATTTTATTATTATATGTATTGTAATAGAAGTTGGTAAGCAATATCATTTTGAACATATACAGCTAGGCCATGCGAGGAAAAGAATAATGGCACTAAGCTATATCCAGGCAGGTTGAACTCTGAGGGATCAGAATGCACCCTCCTGTGTTTCACTGAGTGCCAAAACAACTGGCCTGCATTTTGCAGTCCAATCGCAACCCCATAATGTTGCTAAATTCGACCCGAAATTTACCCAACATTACAATTCACAGAAACACACAAAACAAACTACTAAACGCAGACGTTACCAAAAGGCCCCAGCCCATAGAACGCGTTGCGCGCGTGCGGCACCGCTTCCAACTGACAGCTCGATTAAATACACACGTTCTTATGAGAGGTGACCCATAAGCACCGCGAGTAACGCGCCGAACGCGCCGAGTAGCCCAACTTTCTACTTTGCCGCGGCTCTCACGCGGTGACAGAAGAGAAACATGCGCAGTCACAACCAATTAGAAGTTTTCTCTTATATGGAAAAAGTGACAATGGGCGCGTTCAAGAACCTATCGGATAGCCTATCTCGGATAGCCGTATCTTAGATACCTTTTTGAACGATCGACAACAGACAACAGCTGTGAAATATTAAAATTCGACTTTTGAAAACAGAAAAACATTCAAAATATCATTGCTAGACGATTATAACTTATTTTTTTCGATTTCCCACACGTAAACAACAACAACAAGCTATCCGGATACGATTCTTGAACGCCCCCATTTTGACTAAATTTATCTGTCAAAACACCGCAACGGATTCTATGGGTCACCCCCATCAGTTGCGCGCGGCAAAACCCACCGCATCAGTTGCCGCGCCGCTTCTACCGAACGCAACGCGTTCTATGGGCTGGGGCCTAAAGTCTTGTTAACGAGTAAGGATACCACTCACTTCCTTTGTCCAGGAAAAAACTTCTGGGCAGTTACCTACTTCTTCAAGGAGCTAGAATAATTATCAGACCCTCCAGACAACAGCCTGTTGAACTTCATTAAGGCCACAAAATGTACAAAAATTGACCAACCCTAAACTCATTTTTAGGAAGTCACAACACTCCAGGGTATCACAATGGATCTACATCTAGGTGTGGCGGAAATAAAAACAACCGTCAGCCCATTCTGCTTACCCAAACCTGACCTTATCAATCGCATTGATAACATCGATTGACAAACGGCGGAAACCGGAACAATATCCGTGCGCCCATAGTCCTTGTTTTCTAATTACCGCCTCGATAAAATTTCGCGATAAACGAAACAAATACTATGTCGTTCCGGTTCCCACCGTTTATTTATTTTCCTGTTTTCTTGCATTAGAATGTGGTAAAAAAACAATAATCATTTGGTGAGCCTCCCTATTTTCTTGGATTCGAATAACAACAAAACAAAATATAAAATTTTAAATGCCTCCTGTGAGGATTGAACTCACGACCCCTGGTTTACAAGACCAGTGCTCTGCCACTGAGCTAAAGAGGCCATGTGGAAATCGCAGCCAAATTTTATTTTTAAACATACCTACAGCCTACACTAAAAAGACACACTTCTTCTCAAACTCTATATCCCCAGTTTTGTTGTCTACTGTAACTTTCCATATGTTTAGCTGTCAATTGTGTCAAAAGAATTTCTCGAACCAAAACAAAATTCGATTTTTTCAATTTTCAGTTCTTCGCACGATTCCGTCGTCGCCGCTTCTAATTTTATTCGTTATACATTATACGAAACCGAAACTATCAAAAGTACGTTTTTTATCAGTCCCTTAACATTGATAAGATTGTGAATACAACATACGGCTCCAATCACCTAAAAATTTAATATTCCATCGTGTGAGTGTTTTCATTTGAAGTAATTTTATTGCAACCTGAAAAAGGTTTTGTTTGTTTACCAGTTCGTGATTCATTTTCATTGGGAAAATTCAGTGTCATCTGTTCCATATATAGTGGTTGGTTACTTGTAGGTATTCATTTGTTTCTTGGAATTAATTTATATTTGGTATTTTTGGATGAAAGTTTGTGTCTCACCGAATAAAATTTCGGTTTCGATAGCGCTGTGAATTAGATAAAACTAAGCATTATGAATTGGTGACAAATAAGTCACGAGAAATCAGCTATCTACTCGCTCACAGTTTATATGAATAGATGAAGGCATGTTTTTGATATTGTGCATAGTTATGGTTGCACGTTTAGATAGATACATACCTACAAAACCCATTGTCAAGGTTTTTCGGTCCATTTAACTCGGGCGTCGTATTGTGCCGGGGTCTTCAAAATGAGTCGGACTTCTGAAAAAGTTTTCTCACAATATACATGACATGCGCTTTAATTTACTGCAGATTTTGTATGCAACAGTTGTCTCTATTGTAACAAACCTACGACTACAATTTTATGCTGAATATCTTAGCTCTTGTTTTTCTACTACTGATAGAGTGCATTCTCAAAGTTAAAACCCAACAACCACTAACTAATGAAACATTCTCTTAACCTAGCATGTGGATTATGGAGTTTGTAGATTTGTAGGTACATTGGTACATATATAGTTTGGTTAGTATAGTAAAATAAAAAACTAACAAATTAAAAAAAAACCTGCGAAACTCATTCTATGTTGTTTGACGTTATAAAATTTAAAGTGCTGCCATTCTCGTTTTTTTGATTTGTTATGGGAAAAAAACTTGAGACGTGACTTGCTACCGCGTGTAATTTGAAATGTTTGGCATGTCCACTTTTAAGGATTAGTCCGTTAAATTTCAATTACAATTCCAAGAACTATTATTAAATCAGAACCCTACAGAAAGGCAAGCATCAATACTTTTTTGGTACTTTAGTGCGAGAAACAAGTACTTAGTTTCGATTCGCTTGAAAATTGGATTTTGATATGAAATCTGAAAAAAATTAGTTTTTATTACAAGCCAGTGGGCGCGTTCATCACAATTCTGATTTTCAGATTAACTGAAAAACTTATTCAGTTTTGCGTTGAACGGTTAACTGACAAGATATGTCAGGTGCGACGGCGACGGTTTTGATTAGCATATGTAAAAAAAGTTCATTAACTTGTTGACTTTTACTGCGATAAACACTTCATAAGCGTAAAAAACAATCAGTAATGGAGTTAGAACTAATTAAATGTATTTTTTCAATAAAAATCACGCAAAACAAAATCACCATCACTTGGCAAGTATAAACTTTTGATGTCACTTATCGCATCTGACAGCTTAATAAACTGAATCTAGATTTTCAGCCTTCTTTTCCTGACTGAAAAACTGAATCGGTAAAAACTAACAGCTGACGAGTTGTCAACTGAAAAACTTAACGTCTGGCCAATCAGAGGCCGAGAAAAGTTAGTTAATCTGAAAATCTAACTTGTGATGAACGCGCCAAGTTACAGTTTTCAAGCACATAAGGTCTGTTCGTTGAACTTTCCCCAGGGTTGACCCAGGTTTTCTTGACAACCACATGAGTTGTCAAAAAAACCTGGGTTTTCCAGTCCTCAAAAAACGCTAAACCACAAATCGCCACACATCTCTGTCATTTAAATAAAAACACATGCCATTTGACAGCCCTCAAATCGCCACAGCGAAAAGCTAGGGCGAGTTTGGGGAAAACCTATGGCAAACCTATGGCTCAAAAAACACTCAATTTGACATTCAGGGTGAATTTAGTTTTCTCAAAAAACGCTTTGTGGCGACCCTACGACCCTAGGGCAACCCCAGGGCTTCAACGAACAAACCTATACTCAATAAAACTTTCAAAAACTCACTTTTCACTATCAGAAGCAGAAATTTAAGTGCAAGAAAAAAGAAATTTGATTAAATACGTTGTTCATGTAGGCCGATATCTTAATTGTGTAGCAATTCTAAATCCAGAAATCATTCAAAAGTAAAATTTTTTTTCTGTTGGAGGTTTTTAAAATACCAGCTGGAGCACTTAGACCTAAATACCGGTTCATTGTACTACCAAATAGCAACCATCTTGTCAAAGCTAGTAAGTCCTCGCATAAATGATTTCAGATCAATAAGCCTATTCTCCTTTCTGCTGGAGACTTTAAAAAAACTCATAGAAACACACATTCGAACAAAAATTAAACAACAATGCGATCCAACCGCCCAAGATAAAGGGCAAATCAGTTAAGATTTCAGACTGCACTTTCCAATAAAAAGAATACACGCTAGCTGCTTTCCTCTATAAAGAAAGGGCCTTTAAAAATGTTAAATGCTGTTCCATTCACCTGGCACTAAGCTCCGTGAGTATCGAGCCAACGAACAAAAATAGTAAAAGCAGAAATGTGTACAGGCAACCCAAAAGTCAAAACTTGTAGAGGTACACCGCAAGGTGTACTACCTTGTTACCACCGCTACTCTGGCTCGTAGTAGTTAACCAGATCGTGTTAAACTAGAATTGAGCGGAATAAAAGTTGTACCCTATTGCCTCTTCCGATCAGGACTTCGGGGAAATTCACAACAATATTCTCCTCCAGGCATATCTTAATATAAACTTATCAACTGGGCCGTAAACTGGAGACTAATATGTCAACCCTGCTTGTTTTGTTCACGAGAAAGCGTATCATTCCAGGTCTACTTCCACCCACCACAAATGCTACATCAATACACCTATTGTCCATAAAAAGACGAATCCTCACATGCATACATACCTGTTTTGAATGGTGGCCGCATCACAACCACCACACATCCCTGTCATTTGACAAATCGCTACAGCAAAAACCTAGGGCGAGTTGATGACAAACCCAGGTCAACCCTAGAGCTAAAAAAACACAAAGTTTGAAATTCAAGGTGACTTTAGGTTTCTCAAAAAACGCTTTGTGGCGCCCCAGGGCGACTCTAGGGCTTCAACAAACAAACCTAATTTCAGCTCAAAAACAACTTTTTAGAACTTTGATTTTTTTAAGAACTAGTTTTGCATCCGAAATTTTCGTTCAGTGGCCCTAAAAATAGCTTTTTTGGATCTCTAAAGCAATGGGGATTTATGTGATACAATGAAGTCAAGGAATTTTTTTTTGCTGAATAAAGGCCCCGACCCATAGAATCCGTTGCGTCCGTTCGCTGCCGGATTCAACTGACAGCAGTGCGAACGGACGCAACGGATTCTATGGGAAATATGACAATCTACAGCAATTAAGAAATAAGTTTGTAGGCACTCACCATCAATTTATTTTTGATTTGCATGAAAAAAGCAGAATCAAACATCATTCACACCCGCGAGGGACTAAAAAAAACATCACACATCTTTCCACCCGCGAGGGACTAAAAAAAACATCACTTTTCTAATATTTTCTGAAAACAAGGGCGAATGCAACACAGCCTGGATATAAATGAAGATTAAATGTTCACAAATTTCAAAAGAACTATGCAAAATGCAAGATTGAACAAGAAACATTGAAATAAATAGCGACCACTTTGATTTGATTTTCTTTTCTTCATACACATTCGAAACAAGCGATATTAAAACAAAAGAAACTTCTATTTTCTTCATCACAACACAACATAACATTTAGAAAACTAAGTTGAACACTTGCTTGATATTCAGCTTGGGCATTCCAATTTTAAACTAAATAAAAACCTTGCCGTATGATCGGAGAAGAACAAAAATTAAATACACTGCCACTGCACACACAACCGCGACTTTATTTACTAATGAGGGCTTTAAATTGCATAAATTTGTTGCCACACTTACTTTTACAAAACAATCGAATGGAAATTATGAATTTAAAGTCGAAATTTAATAAATTTTCTTTGGAAATAATTAGTTTTCTAAGAAACGTCACTTTACTTTCACGATCCATTGCAGTTTGATTAAATTTGCGATTTGCAAAGCACATCTGTCTCTTTCTATCACACTGACTGAATTGAAGAAGATGGAATCAGCCGCCAAAACCATTTGAATTTGAATAATTGAATTTGATATTTGAATGTTTCAGCGAATGAATTGTTTCTTTCTTAAACTCCCAGGTCTATTAATTCATTTATTCAAATTGCCAAATTTTCACTGATCTAATGTGCGTTGAATAATAATCTTTTCTTTGATAAAGGCTACAAGAAATTGGTCGATTCACTACGCAACAATGGTTTTGTCACAGAGAGCAAAATATATATGTATGTATTTTAGGAGGTTTTTTTTCCCCTGAATTCAATCTCAGAATTGCTCTGGCACATCACGGTTTCGAGATATAAAGCCTTTAAAATCGAGAAAAACAAATTTTAGTTACTTTCGAGTCTATGTTTAACGTGCAAATTTAAACCTGGAAACAAAACATTGCTTTTACAATAATTTTATGTGCGCTGAATGCAAATCTGGCCTCAAAATTCCTCTATCAAATTACTGAGATATTTAGTTCAAACTTCAAAGTTGAAACTTTATGACAAATGGCTCATTAACCCAAGGTTGAACAAGAAATGAGAAACATATATGTGTGAAGAAAAAAGAACATGAGGTTTGATAGGCATGTTCGTTACCAAAACTCCACAGAACAAAACCAAGTCTCCATCATGAACATCGAATGAATGAACATCGTGGTCCCGAGAAGGTCCGAAAGGATCATAGCTCTCCCATATCTGCTTCACGGTTCCATTGTTCCAAATCTAATGAGGCCAACCAAATGCAGATTTTGTTGAATATGTCTGTAACATGAGTGTTTTGAGCTGCCTTTCTTTTCGTTCCTTCTTTAATCTGTCTGAACCTTGTATGATATATGTAGCCTTTTTCACGAGGTTCTCTGGATAGCTTCTTTGTGTAAGAAAATATCAATCAGGCTTTATTTTTTCCAAGATGGAATTTTTGACATGAAGGCTTTCACGGATTTTGGTACTTCTAATACGATCAAGCTTTCTTACTCATACGGAACATTTTGATCTCATACTTTTAATACATCGTCCAAAGTTGTGAACCGTATGTGAGTAATGGACGCACAAATGCGGTGTAGAGTCTTCCTTTCAGCCTAGGAGGCATTTATCTGCTACAGAAGATGGCGGAGCCTATTCATCCAACCTAAGCTTAATCGATGATTGATGTCGTCATGACAAGTTATGTCCTGTTTTTTATCTTACCCAGTTGGTTGTAAAGGTCTGTAGTAAAGAATAAAGGACTCAAAATGTTTGCACACTTACTGGACTGGGAATGCTTCATTGACTACAGCTATATACCTTTGACTATGCTCCTTCATACATGTCCTTGATTATCAAACATAGGCCTGTAAAACTACTCGGTGCCTGAAGGCCACCCATATTAGACCACACGGTTGTCGATCGAATGCTTTTCAACCAGCACAACATGCAAATTCTCTAAGGGATCACTACGTTCTTACGTTAGGACCCTTATTCTTTGCATGGCCACCACCGGTTTTCAGATAGCTTTATTATTTTTCGTAGTCGGCTACCCAATAAGCTCTCAACGATCTACAAAGTGTGGGACATCAACTTGATCGAATGGTAGTTATCGCAACCTTGCCACATTGGTTGAAGGTAACCTTCTCTTCGGAGATGTGATCTAAACCCGATGTCCCCAGTCTTTTACCAAATTACATATGGTATCGCATCTGGCCCAGTTTTTTTTTTTTTTTTTGATTTCTTCACTGATTTACTAACTTCTTCGACTGTGATGGCGGATATTTCCATTAAGCTTGATAAACTATACAGGATATCATTTTTGACCAAATTAATCATCCAAAAAGAATATAATTTTCGACCAAATTAATCATCTAAAAATCAAAGTACAAGTTCTTTCCAAATGCAAATTAGCCTAGAACGTGAAAAAAAAGTTTTCAAAAATCTTATTTGTATTTATAGCGCAAAAGTGTTTCTTTTAAAAAAGTTAAATAAGTGCGCTAGTCAAAATGCCGAGTTCAAATAATTTCTATCCAAAAAATTACGGCGCGAGTGGTATCGGACTTGTGAACTTAGCCGCATTGGGCTATTCCGATGGCGAACGCGAAAAGAAACCTGTAGGATTATACCCAGCTCTACCGTATCCAGCTGCAGCTAACTTGTCGTATGTGCCATCAGCTCCTGTAGCTTCCGGAACATCTCCGTATCCAACATCATCGCCATATCCATCGTCAACACCATATCCAGCTTCGACACCGTATCCAACGTCGACACCGTATCCAACGTCAACACGGTATCCATCTACGGCGCCGTATCCGGGATCTGCTCCATACCCTACTAACATGGGGATGCCAACCCCATATGGCAACACCCCCTATCCTGGTGCTCCAGCACTACCTTCCCTACCTTATCCTGGTGGCTCCTCTTTCCCCGGTATGCCTATGCCATATGACACTGTGTCTCAAAATTCCCAAAGTTCTGGCTATGCCAGTTTGTATCCGTCAATACCGTCTCTTCCAGGTATATTTATATAAACTGCCTTCTAATGCAACACAAGGTTGCTAGATAGCAGTTCCAATTTTTTTTTTTTTCACAAATTCTAGATAGCGATAGTTCTTATGCCGGGTATCAACGACGTGATCCACCTTCCAATGTGTATCCCACGTTGAAGACAGATGACGATTCTGACATATCGGTGCCATCGCAGGACGAGGAACCATCGGTTGGTATACCGGAGATACCCTTTCATACCGTCAATGTGCCAGAAAATGAGAATATGTTTTGGGTAAGTTAAGCATGTGTTTTTGTTTTGAAATTTTTCATGAAATTGGCGATTCTGTCATTTTATTTATACGAATGTAAAAAAAAAATATTTTCTTTTAAGTTCAATGTCTCCCAAATTAACATCGAATCAGAAAGATCAAAATGGAACACATTCATTTTGGAGAACACCACTTCTAGTTTAAATATAGAACTGAGTAAATGTTGGTTCTCTGAAACACATATGCACAACATTCGGTTTTTTTTAAAACTCTTTACGAGTAGATATTATTTCATGGAATATTATGGAACAAAAAAATCTATTTTGTTTGTTGATTTTAAGTATACTGAGACTGACGTTGTGGAAATTTGGCGATTTGCCAAAAAAGCATAATTGACTGAATGTGATGCACTGGTGAACAAACAAAGAACTTTTCAAAAACACGATATAGAAATCTGTAATTCACCATAGACATTACGGAGTTTTGTTTAAATTTGAATAAAAAGAAAAGCACCAACACACACGTAAATAAGTACCTACATATTATAAATTGAAACAACACAGAACATTCAGCGATAGAAAAAAAAGACTTGTTTATTTATCTTATGAACAAATCGCGTTTGGAAATGGCTTGGTGTTAAAATGTGAAGGAATTTGTAGTTCCGTTTGATATGTTAATGTATACAAGTTTACCACCTCATATCCGCACCAAAATCTCAAAATCGTAACTCAAGTTAATCAAGGATATCATTTCCTAACAAAATTTTGAATGTGTATTTTCGACATTTGTGATATCAGCACTGGTTTGTCAAAATTGTGAATGAAAATGTTGGGCCTTATAGGTGTTAACTTTAAAGCATTTGGACTTTCGAAAAAATGCTGAGCAGCTTTTTTTTGTAGAACGTTAATTTTCCTGCAAAATCAATAGAATTTTTTTTTAAACTAAGTTCTGTGAAGTTATTTATAAATTATTTTATTTAAACCCATTGCATGTTAATGGTGATCAGGATCACCCTTTCTTTATGCCATCATCAGAATGGAAAATGGACTCATAAAAAAAAAGCTGCAGGAGCAAAATTTCGGGGAGAGTACGATAACTATGGCGACAAAAAATAATAACGGTTTCTGATAGAGGGGTTCAATACAAGCATTTTTTACTATGGGAGGGGGGGGTCTATCTCCCCCCGTTTAGGCGGTAGGGGCAATTTTATAAAAATTGACTTAAAATCTAAAAAAAAATATTGTAGAACAACGGGAAAACTTAGATACAATTTATACCTTTTATGAAAGCCAGAAATTTGCACTTTATAATAAATTTTAAATGAAGTGGTTTCAATTTATAGTTTTTGAAACAACTGACTTCAAAATCAAAATTTACGAAAAAAAAATTTAAAAAACCACTTTGAGTACTATGTTTCTCGTGATTACAAATGTCAATAAAAAAAATTTTGATGTAGTTAGTTGCTTCAATAAATTTTTTATCAAACGATATAAATTCCTTTTTTCTATGTTTTATAGTTTT
Organism: Melanostoma scalare; assembly: GCA_949752695.1. Taxonomy (NCBI): domain Eukaryota; kingdom Metazoa; phylum Arthropoda; class Insecta; order Diptera; family Syrphidae; genus Melanostoma; species Melanostoma scalare. Next base: position 58,628,018 of record OX456986.1, read on the forward strand.
TGAGATAATTGAAAAATAGTAAAACTATTGAAGTATGCATTATTTTCAAAAAATTATGGAAATACGTACGAATTTACGATAATGTTAGGAGATAGACTAATGAAAGTATTAAAATTCATAAAACAGGTACTTATGTGCAATTAATTTCCGTATGCAACAGCTTTTCGCATGGCCCGCTTCGCGGGGCTCATTTTTTTGACCCTTTTTCCGCAGGGTTAAGCTGCTCATGCTAAATATGAAAATAGCAATTAATTTCCGTATGCAACTGCTTCCCGCATGGCCATGCGGAAAGCTGTTGCATACGGAAATTAATTGCTATTTTCATATTTAGCATGAGCAGCTTAACCCTGCGGAAAAAGGGTTAAAATAATGAGCCCCGCGAAGCGGGCCATGCGGAAAGCTGTTGCATACGGAAATTAATTGCTATTTTCATATTTAGCATGAGCAGCTTAACCCTGCGGAAAAAGGGTTAAAATAATGAGCCCCGCGAAGCGGGCCATGCGGAAAGCTGTTGCATACGGAAATTAATTGCTATTTTCATATTTAGCATGAGCAGCTTAACCCTGCGGAAAAAGGGTTAAAATAATGAGCCCCGCGAAGCGGGCCATGCGGAAAGCTGTTGCATACGGAAATTAATTGCTATTTTCATATTTAGCATGAGCAGCTTAACCCTGCGGAAAAAGGGTTAAAATAATGAGCCCCGCGAAGCGGGCCATGCGGAAAGCTGTTGCATACGGAAATTAATTGCTATTTTCATATTTAGCATGAGCAGCTTAACCCTGCGGAAAAAGGGTTAAAAAAATGAGCCCCGCGAAGCGGGCCATGCGAAAAGCTGTTGCATACGGAAATTAATTGCACATAAGTACCTGTTTTATGAATTTTAATACTTTCATTAGTCTATCTCCTAACATTATCGTAAATTCGTACGTATTTCCATAATTTTTTGAAAATAATGCATACTTCAATAGTTTTACTATTTTTCAATTATCTCAAAAACTATAAAACATAGAAAAAAGGAATTTATATCGTTTGATAAAAAATTTATTGAAGCAACTAACTACATCAAAATTTTTTTTATTGACATTTGTAATCACGAGAAACATAGTACTCAAAGTGGTTTCTTAAATTTTTTTTTCGTAAATTTTGATTTTGAAGTCAGTTATTTCAAAAACTATAAATTGAAACCACTTCATTTAAAATTTATTATAAAGTGCAAATTTCTGGCTTTCATAAAAGGTATAAATTGTATCTGTAAGTTTTCCCGTTGTTCTACAATATTTTTTTTTAGATTTTAAGTCAATTTTTATAAAATTGTCCCTACCGCCTAAACGGGGGGAGATAGACCCCCCCCCTCCCATAGTAAAAAATGCTTGTATTGAACCCCTCCACCAAAAACCGTTATTATTTTTTGTCGCCATAGTTATCGTACTCGTGCCAAAATTTCACTCGAATTTCAAAGGATTCATTGTTGATGGAATTGGACTTTTCTTAAGAAATATATTTTGACCTATTTCTTTCCAGAAATAAAAACACAGCCAATTCGAATGAACGTAATGAACAGTCTGAGAATTTTATTATTTTATAACACTTTCCAACATTCCCACTAAAATTCAATGCTAAATAATTTAAAAAATACCCATTAACTTAGAAAACTTTGCATTTTTGGTACTAGAGAGTGTCTTCGTAAAAATATCAGCAACCATGTTATTTGTGTCAATAGTTTTCAAACATATTTGGCGGTTGACTATTATCTCGAACGAAATGATGGCGCATTTGAATTTTGTTAGTTCGCTGGTGATATGCTTCATTAAAAGCAAGAACAACTGCACCACGGTTGTCACAAAAAATTTCTATTGGTTCTATTTTCTTTTTAAATACATACTTCTTCTTCAAATTCTCTTAACCACAAAGCTTCTTGAACTGATGCTCCCATCGCCATATACATAAGTACTTAGCTTCAAAAGTAGATAATGCTGTTGTTGTTTGTTTCTTGGATCCCCAAGATATTGCTCCACCTTGTCTGAGAAATAAATACCCCGTAAGCCTTGTAACTGATTTTCGCTCTTCCGGGTCATTAGCAAAATCTGAATAGCAATAACCTTTCACTGCTAAATTTTCATTCTTGGTATAATTCAGTTTGAATTCAATTGTTCCTTTTAAATATCTCAAAATACCTTTAGCAGCCTTCCTAATGTTCCATGCCTGGGTTGCTGTTAAAACGACTTAGAAAATTAACTGCATAGCAAATATCAGGTGTTAACTGCGCTGCGAACAACAAACTTCCTATCAGTTCTTGATATGGAATCTTTTCCATGTCCCCTTTCTCTTTTTCAGTACTTGGACTTTGGTCTTCACCTAGCCTGATATTTAAGTCCATAGGTGTACTGGCTGGATTACAGGATTTCATTCCAAAACGATCAAGGATCTTTAGAATGTACTGCTTCTGATTAATTGATAATCAAATCCCAATCGTTTTCGCTGCTCCAAGTTCTTTTAATTTAAAATTTTTGTTAAGATAATCCACCAACTTACGAGTATTTCTCTGAGATTCGTTTTTCCAAAGAATGAATATATCATCGACAACTCGACATATACCATTAATATTAAAATGTCTTCAGGATTTAGATTTAAAACGTATACACACTGGTCTGTTTTCAACTGATTTAATCCGAAAATCTGAAGTATATCATTTAATTTCTTGTTCCACATTCTTGAATATTGCTTTAGTCCATAAATAGGTTTTTGCAACTTTAATGTCGATTTCCTTTGCAAAAACAAAAGCACTCAAAAAAAGTGCTTTTTTTCGTGCTCACTGGAAACGAAAAGACAAATTTTTTTTTTATCATTGTATGTGTGCTATTTTTGACAGCTCTCTTCCCTTGTCTTGTTGACGAAACTATATAGAAAGAATGTTTTCGTAACTTTATTAATAAGTGCTCTTGGAACAAACCACCTCATCCGAATAATTATACACAACACTTTCAACAAAATTATTCACAGAATGCCTTTCGTTTTGTCCAAGCAATTTTAGAACATCAAACACTTCTTCGTCAGAATCGGAACTAGACGACGACTGATTATATATATTTTGATAAATTGCAGCTTAAATTGAGTGCTTTTTCGGGGCAAAAAAAAAGTGATCTAGTGCCTCAATGTAACTTACTTACTTACTTACTTAGGTGGGCATTACAGTTCGGGGTGAACCTGGGCCTCAACCAACATCCTTCTATAACGATTTCGATCTCGGGCGAGCTCTCTCCAGTTTCGCACTCCAAGTCGGTTGAGGTCTTCATCCACTTGATTGCGCCACCTAAGACGAGGTCTTCCCCTTCCGCGATTTCCCTGCAATGTGCTTTCGAAAACCCGACGAGCCGGAGCGTTTGGGTCCATCCGCTCTACATGGCCCAACCATCGTAGCCTCGCGATGCGTACTCTTCTGGCTATGCCCATGTCGCGGTACAGCTCATACAGCTCGTTGTTGTATCTTCTTCTCCACACATTGTCTTCGCATACGGGACCAAAGATCATTCGGAGAATTTTTCTTTCGAAACGACCAAGAGTTTCCTCATCCGCTTTCGATAAGGTCCATGCTTCCGCGCCGTACAGCAGGACTGGGATGATTAAGGTCTTATACAAGGTAACCTTGGTTTTTCTAGAGAGGGTTTTGTTTCTCAATTGCCTTCTTAACCCAAAGAAGCAACGGTTGGCAAGAGTTATTCTCCGTTTGATCTCCGCACTGATGTTGTTTTCCGTGTCTACAGCGGATCCTAGGTAGACGAAGTCCTGTACTACCTCGAAGTTATGTCTGTCTATTGTGACGTTTTGTCCAATTCGTCGATGTTCTGTGTCCTTGTTTGATGACAGCATATACTTCGTTTTGCCCTCATTAACCATCAAACCCATTTTTGCCGCTTCTGTTTCAATACTCGCAAAAGCACCTATGACATCACGCTTTTTTCTTCCCATTACGTCAATATCGTCTGCATAGGCGAGTAATTGTACAGACTTTTGAAAGATTGTTCCTCTGGTGTTGACGTTTGAGTTTCTTACAATCTGTTCAAGTATGATGTTGAAGAAATCGCATGACAGTTTGTCGCCTTGCCTAAAGCCTTTTTCGACATCAAAGGTCTCGGTGAGTTCTTTTCCGACCTTGACGGAGCAGCGTGAATTCTCCAAAGTCATCCTGCATAGTCGTACGAGCTTTGCAGGGATGCCGAAACTAGACATGGCTCTGTACAGCTCGTCTCTGTAAATACTGTCATACGCGGCCTTAAAATCGATAAAGAGGTGGTGAATATCGATATTATGTTCTCGGGTTTTTTCCAAGATCTGCCGTAATGTGAAAATTTGGTCTATTGTGGACTTCTCTGGTCTAAAACCACATTGATAAGGACCTATCAAGTTGTTGACGTGGGGTTTCAGACGTTCACATATTACAGCAGACAAGATCTTATAAGCGACGTTAAGAAGGCTTATCCCTCTATAATTGGCGCAATTGTGAGGGTCTCCTTTCTTTAGGATCGGGCATACGATACTGAGGTTCCATTCATCGGGCATGCTTTCTTTCGACCATATCATGCAGATCAGCTGGTGCATGCTCCTTTCCAACTGGTCTCCAGCTGCCTTGAAAAGTTCGGCATCAAGGCCATCTGCACCTGCAGTCTTATTTGATTTAAGTTTGCATATGGCAAGCTTAACCTCTTCTAGGTCGGGAGGACGGCATTCTTGATCATCGTCCAAGCTGAATGGGGCAATCTGCCTGACAGCGGAATTTGTGTCTTCATCGCCGTTAAGAAGTCTGCAGAAATGATCTTTCCAAATCCTCAGTAGCGACTGTGACTCTACAATTATGTTTCCCTGCTGGTCTTTACAGGCTTGAGTTCGGGGTTTGCCACCCTGGCAGGATCTTTTTACCTTTTGGTAAAACTTCCGAATCTCGTTCCTGTCATGGCACCTCTCTATTTCCTCAAACGAGCGCTTCTCATGCTGCTTCTTTTTCTTTTTGAGAAGTCGGTGTTCTTCCCTTCTTCTCTCCTTGTAAATCTCGTTATACTGATCGTAAGCAGCCCTTGTTCGTGTTTGCATAAGCATTTGTCGTGCTCTTTGTTTGGCTGCATTTGCCTGCCTGCATTCTTCATCGAACCATGGGTTTCGTTTTGGTGGCCGAGTGAAACCCAGAACCTCAGAGGCAGCGGTTCTGATGGCTTCTTGGCATTGCTGCCACTGGTCTTCAATGTTTAATGCTGGCGGCATGGGATTCAAGGATAATTGAAGGGACACTCGATTGGAAAAGGCATTGACAATATCTTGCGATTGTAGCTTTCCGACGTCATATCTCTTCACAGCGTTAGTTCGCGCTGGTCGTGAACAAGATATCCTCATTCGTACCTTGGCTACAACAAGGTAGTGGTCCGAGTCAAAGTTGGCCCCTCGGAAAGTTCGGACATCTAGAACACTGGAAGAGTGCCTTGCGTCGATCGCAACATGGTCAATTTGGTTGACGGTTAATTGATCTGGGGATCGCCATGTACCTTTATGAATTTTGAGATGCGGGAAGCGCGTACTACTTACAACAAGATTCAGCCCCGCAGCAAAATCGATTAGCCTCAGTCCGTTTTCGGAGGTTTTGTCATGGAGGCTATGCTTACCGATTGTGTTTCCAAAGATGTCCTCCTTCCCTAGCTTTGCGTTAAAATCGCCAAGAACGATTTTTACGTCGTGTCTAGGGCACTGCTCATACGTTTCTTCCAGGAGCTCGTAGAAACAGTCTTTGGAATCGTCGTCTTTCTCTTCTGTGGGGGCGTGGGCGCATATAAGGCTAATGTTGGCGAATTTAGCCCTGATGCGGATGGTCATTATACGCTCATTGACTGGATTTTGGCTAATCACCTTATCCCTGAGTCTTCCTCTAACGACAAATCCGCACCCAAATAAGCGTTGTTTCTTTTGTCTGTATCAGTCGCCATAATAGATGTCACAGTTTCTCATCTTCTTTATGCCCGGTCCACTCCATCGCACTTCTTGGATGGCGGTTATGTCTGCTTTGCAGCAGTCCAGGGCGTCCGCTAATTCTCCAGCTGCACCTAGTCCGTAAAGAGACCTTACGTTCCACGTGCAGATCCGGAGGTCATTGTCCTTTTTTCGTTTGCTTGGGTCGTCAACTTTGAAATCATTATCGTTATCCGAGGCTGTTAGTTGTTTCGGAACTGTCCTTTTTTAACGTGGTTGGGTAGTTAACCCTACGCACAACCCCCAACCTGGAGGGCCAGGTCCTTTTTGGATCCCTTCGGACACAAAGGGCTGGAATATCCAGTGTCAGTACCCTGCTGCAGGGGTGTGAGTGCTGCCGTTGGCTCACCAGGAGCTCATCCGCCACCATCTCTACTTCAATACCCTGTCCTAGTATTGAAAGACCCCGAAAGACCTTTAAACCAAATATGTTGGAGTAGCTTCTTCAGGGTTTTCTGCTTTTATGGCTGCTGAAGTCCACCGTTGATTCTGTCCTTCGAATTCATCCGCTGGAGCATTTACACGAAAGCTCTCGTAGACCACTGAGATTCGTACAGTCAGTCATAGTTCGCAGAGCATTTATAGTGTTGACCGATCACAATTCTTTTGTTCCGGATTCCCTTGTCAACACTCGCACTTACTAGTTTAGCAGGTCAGCTCTGGACGGAGCATCCCAGGTCCCAGTGGATACCGCTTGGAGGTATAGTAAGCACAATTGACGAGTACTATAAGTTACAGCATCTGGGCGCCGCCAAGTTGACACCAATCAGAGCCTACCCGAATAATACAACGCCCATCCACCAATGTAACATATTTCGAGCAAAAAAGCACTTTTAAAAGTGCTTTTGTGTACCACTGGAAATCGACATAACACTTTACCATGAGGAATTTCAAAACCATCTAGAGCTTTTAAATAGATTTCCTCCACCAGATCACCCTGCAAAAACGCCGTAACAGCATCTGGATGATCAATCCGCAAATCCAAACTTAGCCCCAAAGATAATAATAGATATCGCATTGAATTGTATCGAATCACTGGTGAATACGTCTCCTGATAATCTACGCCACTGCGTTGTGCACATCCTTTTGCAACAAGTAGGATTTGTACCTTAAAATTTCACATTTTTCATTTCGTTAAGTTTTGAAAATCCATTGAGTAGTAAGCGCTTTTCTTCCTTCTGTCAATTTAGATATTATCCATGTTTTGTTTTCCTCTAATGACTTGAGTTCTTCTTTTGCTGCATTTTTCCAATTGAAAGAATAGACACTGTTGATGGCCTGAAAATAATCCTGTGGTTCTTCATCTGTAGATAGCATTGCAATCAACAAAGTAGGCCACATAGTCACTCATGTCAGGTTTTTTTCGTACTCTGTTTTTTTGACGGAGAACATTTTGTTCTTGCTCTAAAAGTATTTGTTCATGCATCTCAGTTTCGGCTTCTTGAAAATTATTGTTATCATCTGAACGAGCAGCTTCAACTTCTGTATCTTGAAAATTATCGTTTGCTTCGACATTCCCATTTTCTGATTGTTGTTTTGAGTTATTATAATGACCAAGATTTTCATGCAAACATTTTCCCACTAAATCTTGATCGTCTGAACGCATTTCCTTCTCCGTGGTATAACGGAAGAAGAGGAGAGTTTTGATGACTGTAGTCTTGGCATCCGCCGCATAAGTCGGATGTTCTAATGACAAATCTCATTGCCATGAAAAGCGCTATCTCGATTACTCGTTGGAATCGACGGAAAATTGTTGTGAGAAATGCGCTAGGTTCCAGGCTCCCTTGCTCTGTTGCGTCACCCTATGCATGTATGTAAGATTGTCCAATGATCACAGGTTTCTGAAAACCTGATGACCATTTTTCATTGGAAGTTTTTGGAAAGTTTCATTGGATTCTGTTCTTTTCTTAGTCTAATGGCTTCAGTACAGAGGTATTGGTTTTGTTAGATTCGAGTGATTACCCGATTCTGGCCAGCTTATACGCAAATTTCATTACCTGTTATGTCACGGTGTCCTGATACCTGAATTAAAGATAAAATAAAAAATAAAAAAATGTGATTATTAATGTATAACTTTAATGGCCGCCTGGCTATCGATCTTTTGTTGATCACTTTTTATGTAGCGATTGTCTGAAGCACTTGTGCTTGGAAGAAACTTTAAAAGCCTGGGAGCTTTATTGATCTGAACCCTTTTGATCCGGAAAGCCACACCAAGCACATCAAATATTTCACTGCATATAATCTTTTTCTATTGACAAATTTATACATACTTTCAACGAAAACAAAACAGCTTCAACAACTTCATCAACTTCAACAATATTGTTATTGTTATAAAGAACATGAAGTACGACGTAAGACAATTAAATCCCGATTCTGCTTGTTATTTTCAACTCCAGGCCTTATCCTATTGGAACGAAAAGGTTAACTTACTTAATTAGGTTGGCATTACATTTCTAGGAGGTTTTGGGCCTGAACCTGAACCAGCATCTTTCAATAACGGATTCGTTTTCGGGTGAGCTCATTCCATTTTTGTTTCGTTGCAGGCTTCTTCCATTTGTTTGCACCACCAAAGACGAGGTCTTCTTTTTCCGCGATTTTCCAGCAATGCGCTTTCGAAAACCCCTCGACCCGGAGCGTTGATGTCCATCCGCTCTACATGGCCCAGCCATTGTAGTCTCGTGATGCGTACTCTTCTAACTGTCGCGGAACCACTCATACAGCTCCTCAAGTTGCCAAGAGTTATTCGCCGTTTGATCTCCGCACTGATATCGGAGATGTTTTCCGTGTCTATAGAGCATCCTAGGTAGAAGAAGTCCTTTACTACCTAGAAGTTATGTCTGATATTGTGATGTTTCGTCCAATTCGTCGATGTTCGGTGTCCTTGTTTGATGACAACATATATACTTCGTTTTACTCCCATTAACCATCTCCTATGACATCAGGCTTTTTTTCTTCCCATTACGTCAATATCGTCTGCGTAAGCAAGTAACTGTACAGACTTTTGAAAGATTGTTCCTCTGGTGTTGACGTTTGAGTTTTGTGCAATTGTGAGGGTCTCCCTTCTTTAGGATCGGGTATACGATACTGAAGTTCCATTCATCGGGCATGCTTTCTTCCGACCATATCATGCAGATCAGCTGGTGCATGCTCCTTTACAACTGGTCTCCAGCTGCCTTGAAAATTTCGGCATCAAGGCCATCTGCACCCGCAGTCTTATTTGATTTAAGTTTGCATATGGCAAGCTTAACTTATTCTAGGTAGGGATCATCGTTCAAGCTGAATGGGGCGTTGTACCGGACAGCGGAATTGGTGTTATCTTCGCCGTTAAGCGCAGTCTGCAAGAGTCGTTTTTCCAGATCCTCAGTAGCGACTGCGATTCTATCACTATGTTTTCCTGCTGGTCTTTTACAGGCTTGAGTTCGGGGCCAGGGCGGCAGACATGATCTTTATATCTTTTGATTAAATTTCCGAATCTCATTCCTATCATGGATTCTCCCATCTTCTTTTTAAGAATTCGGTGTTATTCCGAGTAAATTATCTCTCTCCTTTTTTAATAAAAATAAATTGACAGTACTTTAAAACCGTGCAAATTACTCCAACAAAACATAAAAATGTGGAGAGATCGAATGAAAAACTGACTTTGCCTAAAAACAAACAAATGTAGGCAAGTGTTGAAGCCAGGGCCTGAGTTCCGTAACAACTTTTTAGACGACTTTCAACCAGTCATCTGTCGTCGATTGTATAGTCGGAAGAATGTTTCATGTAACTTCGCTTTCAGGGATTGAAGGATAGCTATTTTACGTTCGTCTTATAAAATTCTTTATCTAAGCTATGAAAACAGCAAAATTTTTGTTCAGGGGTAAATTAAAACAACTAAAATATCGCGCAAGTGGTTGAGGCTGTGAAACTGAAAACCTAAATGTCAAGAGGAATACGCTATCTTGGCGTAGGCATTGTTTTGGTATTCTAGGCTTTGTCGTTTTCATTTCAAAAGATCAGAGCAAAGTAAATTACAATAAATTAGCCATATATTTCGATTCACAATTTAGTGAGTTTACTTCTACTCGTCACCCAAAATAGAAAACTATATGAAAAATATTTACTTCCTAGAACAGTAAAAGCCTAATTTTCACTACCCCGGTGCTACACGAACAATATATGGCAGGCCATTTACAATACAATTAAACTTTTTTACATACACAATTGAAAGTCAACTGGTATGAAATATTCCAAGCCAGCTGAGTAGCAATTTCAGTAACCATTGAATTGGCCTCTTCATCAAAACACTTTAAAAAAATGGGCACGACTGGGTCGCACGAACTTGCGATTGTGTTCTAAATAAGATATCAAAATCTAAAGACTGAATTAAAGTTTTTGGTATTAGCTCTTCATAATATATTTTGTGGTACAGGATTGCCAACTACACATTAATTATGAAAATTGAATTAAATCACGCAAAATAATGAAAAAATTAAATTAAATATTCCAAAGGTTTCAAGTAAAAATCTAAAAACGCCATTCTTTTGCAATCGTTAATACATATGAATGATGAAAATTTAATCAAAATCGTTGGAGCAGTTTTTCCAAAAAACGGTTTTTTATTTTTCACTTTTTTTTAAAAACTGTTTTTTAAAAGTCGATTATGCAAAGTTTTAGATCTTAATAAGAGTTATTTTGACAAAAAATTTGAAAAAAATCAAAGTTATAGTTTCGAAGTTATTTTTAAAAATTAAAATTTTCTTCGTGTAAGCCATTAACGAGAAAGTCGGTTTTGAAAAAAACGGTACTATGGGAGGTACCGTTTTTAGTTTTTTTCCAAAATTTTTTTTTACATCATAAGAAAAACAATCCAAAATTAATCCCTGACACAAAATTTTATCGAAATCATTGGAGCCGTTTTCGAGAAAAATAAGTATTATCATATCGGTTGTATGGCAGTTACCGTTATTTCAAGACCTAGAGACTCAATTCCAAAAACCCCTCTGTAGGCTGCTCCACAGACCCTAACTGCAAATTTTGAAGAAAATCGGTCTATTAGTTCAGGCTGTAGATCCATATACAGACAGACACACAGACAGACAGACACACAGACAGACAGACAGAATTGCAGGACCCACTTTTTTCGTATTCTCTATCATCGTAATATCATATTTAATTGTTATCTCAAAATTTTTTTTCTGCACGACTGCAAGACTTGCCTTATAGTACCTATAATCGCAAGTAAAAAATGAAAATGAATTGAAACAAAAACTGCTCTAAAAGTAAACAGAGTGTTCAAAAAAATTATTTCTAAGGTTTGTGCTATTCTGAAATTAATTAATAAAAAAATTGGTTGAAAGCCCATTGCCTGGCAAATTGTAAGTTGCCTACTTCACATCCGAATCACGGACAGAAATTTGAAAGATAATGGATGTGAGCCGATTGCTTGCCATATGTTGATCGTGTAGCCGCAGATAGCAGTCTGATAGAAGTTTTTTTTTTATCTTTTTGATAACGTATACTATACTAAAGGGTGTTTTTTTAGAGGTATAGAACTTCGAATTGAAATAAAGCACAAGAAAATCGTTTTAGTGTCCATCAATTTGGATTAATTTTATGCCATTAATGTATAAATATGATTTCGGGCATTGTAGCCGGCTCGAATAAAGCCAGTGCCTCTGTTCTGTAACTATCGCCTTGGCGATAAACGGTGGAAAATGGAACGAAATTCTATGAATTTAGTATGATTTCGTTCCATTTTCCACCGTTTATCGCCTGCTTTTGTCGAGGCGATAGTAGGTTTGTTCGTTGAAGCCCTAGGGTCGCCATGGGGTCGCCACAAAGCGTTTTTTGAGAAACCTAAATTCGCACTGAATGTCAAATTGAGTGTTTTTTGAGCCATAGGTTTGCCACAGGTTTTCCCCAAACTCGCCCTAGCTTTTTGCTGTGGCGATTTGAGGGCTGTCAAATGACATGTGTTTTTAGGTTTGTTCGTTGAAGCCCTAGGGTCGCCATGGGGTCGCCACAAAGCGTTTTTTGAGAAACCTAAATTCGCACTGAATGTCAAATTGAGTGTTTTTTGAGCCATAGGTTTGCCACAGGTTTTCCCCAAACTCGCCCTAGCTTTTTGCTGTGGCGATTTGAGGGCTGTCAAATGGCATGTGTTTTTATTTAAATGACAGGGATGTGTGGCGATTTGTGGTTTAGCGTTTTTTGAGGACTGGAAAACCCAGTTTTTTTTTACAACTCATGGGGTTGTGAAGAAAACCTGGGTCAACCCTGGGGAAAGTTCAACGAACAGACCTTTTATTTAAATGACAGGGATGTGTGGCGATTTGTGGTTTAGCGTTTTTTGAGGACTGGAAAACCCAGTTTTTTTTGAAAACTCATGGGGTTGTCAAGAAAACCTGGGTCAACCCTGGGGAAAGTTCAACGAACAGACCTAGTTACAGAACAAAGGCACAGGTCTAGAGGTCCAGTTTTCAACAATTTTTCGAGAATTTGCCGTATGTCGGCAATTACTCCACAAATTTTGGCTTCCAAGCCCTCTTACATTTCTGGTTTGTGGACGTAGACAAGCGACTTTTGTGTGCGTGCGCTGTTTTTTTGCACCGTCTTGTTGGAACCACATCTCATCCGCATTCCTGCCATCCAATTCGGGAACAAAGAGTCAGTTTTTGTGGATATAATGGCGTCTCAAGGTACTCATGTGGATTCTCTTCACTCCAAATGCGGAAATTTTGCTTGTTGACGTTACCATTCAACCAAAAATAAACCTCATCTCTGAACAAAATTTTGCGATGCAAATCAGCATAGAGATCAATTTAAGCCCATACACCAATATCACGACCCATTGCATATTCTCGCAGCTTTAATTCTTGCACATGCTGGTTCTTGTAAGGTCGTAAGCCAAAATATTTGCGAAAAAACTTCCATAAAGTTGATGGACAAAGCTCGAATTGCTGTACACGGTGGCGAATCGATTCATTCGGGTCCTCTTCAACACTTTGCTCTACAGCGGCAATTGTTTCTTCGGTGCGCACTATATGACGTCTCTGCGTATTATCACATAAAGTAAACGTAGTGCGAAAACGATCCATGGTTAACCCAATTAAATGCTCTGATGGACGATTATGTGGAACATAAAATGGACAGAGCTTGAGGTAAAATTTCCGCGAATGAACCATTATTTTCGAAATAAATTTGCACGATTTGCAAGCGTTGTTCTTTTGCCAATCTGTTCGTGATGAAATGGCAAACCAAACTGAACATAAATTACATTAGAGTTGGCCGATTTGACCACAAAATGTCAGTTTTATTTATCCCTATTCGAAAAGCCAACCTGTAAAAAACACCCGACATATGTGAGAAAAGAAATAAATTTATCTGCTTCTACTAGAGAAAAATAAGTAAATTTTGATAGGAATAAGCAAAGTGTAAAAGAAAAGTAATTTTTATGAATCAATTTTGTTTTGTAATTTTTGTGATAAAAAATAGAAAATATTTATTTATCAGATATGTTGTTTCCTCAGATAGTTCCGCGTTTTGTTAAATAGGATAACGAGAAATCGGCCCTACCTGAAATATTTATATTCAAAAACTGTGAGATTTGCGCCAATAGTATCGTAATAAAAGACATCAGCAACACTTTTTCTCATCTTCTCATCAAAACATCGCAAGATATTTTAAATGTTCTCTACAGTTTGAGAGCAATTCGCTTGACAGTTGTATTTTTTCTTCTGAAGTTTTGATTTGCAGACTGATTAGAAATCAACCTTTTGCAGAAATTCTAGTTTCGAATTGATTCTTTTGACGTTTGCCTGTGAACTATTTTGCTCTCAACAAAAAAATTAAAATAATTTTTTCTGTCCTACTAATGGGCAATTAAATATAAATAAATTCCTTATTTCCACCTGCATATGACGCAAAGTCAATTTTCAATCAAATAAATAATTCAAGTGTGTGCTGGTTTGTTAAGTTTTAATTATAAAAGATATAAATTTATGTGAACTGGATCTTGGAAATTTCTCTCTGGATTTGGATTTTGGATGTTTCTCTAATTTTTAAGGTCAAATCGTGTGAAATTAAAAAAGTGATGATGTGGTGATGTCATTAAAATTAAAACTGAATTTTGTTGTTTCCCAAAAAAAAAAGAAAAAAAAATCTTGCTTTCCCATCTGGTCGCAAGACGCTTTTCTTATTTTTATTCAAGGTTTCCGTATCTCATACGAATTCGTAAAATAGAGCAAAACGATGGGGAATTCAATGAAAGCTAGGAGTCACCCATTATTGTTTTTATTTACTATTTAGGCTTAAGACGTTGATAGTTGTAATCTTACTTCTGTTGATGATAGATAAGTCATTAAGGTGTGTTCATAGCCCGGTAGATAGTGATATGATGTCATCAAAACTTATGACAAAGACGACGCATGGCTTCCATTTAATGGTGTTAATCATAATCAAGACAATAATTGTGGGATAAAAAAGACCTCAGAAGAGATTTGTGAGAATGTTATTGCTTTTTCGAAAGGTGTTGAAAACGAATCATCAAATCAAGTTAAATTAAATAGGAAGACTTTTTATCTTCTTTTTCATGTGTTCAAAAGTTCCATTCATTAAACGAGGCAGTTTGGTTGAATTTTACAAAATTTTGAATTGATTCATTATGCGAAAGAAAGCCTTCTCCTCTTAAATTAAACCTGTTGAATGGTTTGCTAGTTAAGGGTGCTACCACTTAGGTATTTAAGTAAAGAATTGATTGCTGGACTTAAACAATTTTTATCTTGCTCCGTCCAATCAACAATATTCACCCAATTATGTCAGCTGATATGTTGTATATTTAAAGAGATCAGAATGATGCTCGTTCGTCAGCCTAGATGGAAAGCAATTCAATCTATTTTGCACCATACCCTCGATTCTCTACAATAACTAACTTAATTGAAATACGTTCAAAACATATTCGAAGAAACATACCTACCGACATTCTTCGCATAGGCTAACAAAGCTTATGAACCAGATTGACGATAAGAGAAAAATCTTGTGGTTGTTTTATTTGTTTTGGATACAATGATACATATAGCAAAAAATATATGTAGGTAACTTATACCGGCATGTGGCTTTTAAATTAAGACCGGTTTAAACTTTTGATCTCTTTTTTTCTTCTTCTTGTTTTAGTGATGCCTCATGTGAGCGAACGGGTATCTTATTTGGCTTGTTTTGTTTTTTGTTCTTATTGAATTTATTTATTATTTAGGAGCTTGACAAGTTAAAGATGCGGCATACAGTAAGGGACGCACTGCTTAAAGTGTATCTACCTACACGATGAAGGTTATTTCAAATTTCATTTTAAGCGATTGATACACCTATTGAAAATACCTTTGGTACTCTTTGGTTCTTTAACCTACTCCCTCGGGCTTGTATTTTTGTTCAGAATCTTCATGTTTAGAAAAAAATTAAAGCCAATTCCATTGGGAAACTAGCTTGAATATAAAATATCTATTTATTTTTATAGCTTTTGTGCATCAAGCAAATCAAGACAATTGTGTACCTAGGTACCAAACATTTATGAAAACATTTTTTATTATAGCGTTAACTTGGCGACTTGCTGTTCCTATATTTTAAGGGAAAAATACAGGACTTGTCCATTGAAAAATCATTCACATTAGAGCAACCAAAAACAAGATATTAAATTTTGAACCAGATTTGAGATTAGATTAGATTAAGGGGACGGGTTGAGCTTGTGCAGCTCTAGGCACTGCGGTGTCTGAATGAAACCTATTGTGCCAGCCCATGTGAGGTTTCAGGGCAGTTCTCCTGCTCCTGAGTTGAACCAGAAGTAAGCAATCTTCTGTGGGTGAATGAGTTTGAGTTTATCTATTGCGATGATCTCATAGCCAAGTATTTGCTTTCTAAGGCGGAAAAGTGCTGGACATACTGTAATAATGTGCGGAGACGTTTCTTCATTTTCGAGGCATAGTCTACAGATGGGGTCCGCTACCAGCCTCATTTGGTGAAGATTTTCCTTTAAAGAACAGTGGCTGGTAGTCTTGTGCAAATTTTCAGGGTCTTCCTATTAAAGGTCAGTAGGAATTTAGATGTTTTTTCAATATACATATTCTGGCAAAAAGAGTTTTGAACTGGTTTGGCCAGATGAGTTACGCCAAGCTTTATTTGGTTCTTCCAGTAGGATGTTCTTGGCAGTGTTTTTGAAGGTGATTTTATTTACACCGCAGAAAGGTTCAGGTCCGATGAATGGTTTAGATGCGCGGTCTTTAGCTAAGATGTCTGCCTTCTCGTTACTATCATAGCCTTTGTGTGCTGGGATCCAGTGGAGGATTAAAGCGTTTTTCCTTACTAGTTCAGAGAGTGACATGACACATGACTGTCTCTTGGACTAGTTTGGATCTTATGACAGGTGAGCTTAACGCCTTTAGTGCAGCTTGGATGACTGAGAAAATGAATACTGTTTTGTTTTTTGTGTTCGATGAACATATTATTCTCAAACATTCGTTAACGGCAAAGAATTCAGCTTGAAAATGGACGAGTGACTACCCAGACTTACTGAGAAATTTGTTCTGGGAGAGTCGCTGAAAATCTTGGAACCTGTACCAGTTTCCTTTTTGAGCCGTCCGTATACCAGACCATATCTCGCCTTGAAGGATGAGGCTGTGTGTTCTTCCAGTCTTCCCTAGGGGGGATGACAATGGAGAAGTTGAGTTTGAAGTTTAATAGCATCCAAGCACATAGCACATACGAGGGAGCGTTTTTATATTTGCGGATTGGGGGATATAGAGTGGAAATAAAAAAACCAAATTATTTTTCCTTTTCAATATATTCACCTGCAAGACGGATACATTTTTCAGATCTTTCAATTAATTTATTTATACCCTTATAAAAAAATGTTTTGTCTTTACCTTCAAAATACGCCGAAACTGCATCTTTGACTTCATCATCATTGGTAAATTTCTTACCCCGAAGCTCTTTTTTCTTTTTTGGGAACAGATAATAATCACTTGGGGCCAGGTCTGGACTGTAGGGTGGGTGCTCCAAATTATCAAAGCCCACTTTATGCAGGGCAGCCAACACAATGCGGATCTTGTGCACGGGCGCGTTGTCGTGCAAAAGCAGCGCACCTCTCGTCAATTTCCCCCGTCTTTTCTTTTTAAAGGCTTCTTTTAATCGCTCTAATATTGAAGCGTAGTATTCTCCGGTTATAGGAACACCTTTATCTTTATAATCGATTAGTAACATTCCTTCCGAGTCCCAAAAGACCGTTGCCATGAGTTTTCCCGCTGACTGTGACACCTTAAACTTTTTGGGAGGTGCTGTGCCTTTTTTGTGCCACTGCATGGAGTCTTGTTTAGACTCAGGCTGATAAAGATGAACCCAAGTTTCGTCTCCAGTACCAATTCGGCTCAATACACGATCCTTGTCTTCATTGCAGAGGTCCAAGAATGCACTTGAACACTCTACGCGCTTTGTTTTTCTCCATATTTCACTTTTTACTCCCGATTATGTTGCTTGGTTGACGATAGCTCGAAGACAAATTGTCTAAGAACAATGAAACCTCGTATTTATACTAATTATGAGTAGCTGAACTCGTTACGACTATAATGAGCATAGTCACTCCCTTCTAACCCCCTCATTCCGCGAATATAAAAACGCTTCCTCGTACTAAAGTTATTAAGTTTTTCTAGACTTTCTATTATAGACAGATGTCCTTTCGGGTTTGGATATGATTTTATGTGTCCTTGATGGAAGAGACGGTGTGTCGCCAGTCCTGCTTCCATTTTTATGAAGAGTTGAATTGGAGGTAGTCCTACAATGACGTTTAGAGTGTATGTTGGTATTGTACGCATGCATCCAGTAATGCATGTTATTGCCAATCTTTGAATCGTTTTAATTTTGCACTAACTATTGGATTTCAAAGTTATCAGAGTACCTAACATCAGGTAAAGCGAATAAGAATCTCATTTTTACTTGATGCCCTGTACATCGATTGGGTTCAAAACTAACAAATCTATAACCCTATGTAGCAAAACGTAAAGAAATATAACTGGTCTTTTGTTTCATTTTTATTAACTGGTCGTTCTTTATACATTCCATTGAGATAAGCTTAAAATCAATTAGGCATTTAATCGACTTGTGATCTTGTATTACAAGCTGCCTCATATTACACACTTGTTAAAAAAAAAAGTTCTCAGGGCATTTTAACACTTGAAATCAGGTTGAACATTTATTAACTCAATGGGTACTTCAAACTAAGTGGACTGGAGAGTTCAAATACTTGAGGTCTTATGAAAAGAGTTTAAATCAATGAAAAGGGTAATTTAACTACAGATACAACATTTTGTACTCTTTTCTTTCAAGAAATTTCTTCTTTGGAAGAAGGTGTTTTCTTAGGTCTTTTGTTGTTTGTTTTGAAAAAAAAAAACATGCAATTCAACTGCCAAATGGAGTATGATATGCGATATTAGATTGAATAGATATTAACAATGCAAAACACTGATGAAAATCTAGAAATGCTAGTTCCTTTAACTTTTAAAACGCAATAGAAAATCTCTGTTTGAATCGTTGAAGACAAGCAGCACAACAACTTAGTTGATGTTTTGTTAAACCTAAACTTGATCTAGCTATTTTAGAATTAGCGTTTAAAAGAGAGTCCGCTCGACAATTTCATCAATTGGACTGTACAAGAGCTAGTTTTTTTGGCATTCCTCTGTGCCACAGAGTAGAAGGACTGGTCCAATTTTGTATGCGCATGTATTTGTATTTGTATCATCTACAATCTTAAATAATGTACAAAATGTTTGAGAGTAAACTCAAGGCAGCTGAGAGAGAGACGTTTCCTATGACAGCAAGGAATAATACAGCTTGATCGAACTAGAACTACTAAGATCCATGAAAGACTTCAGGGACTTTAAATATACTTTCACAACTTTTCAGAAAATAGAATAGGATCGTCTGAGTATATTTAATTAATCAGTGTATATCACATGAGGTATGCGGATCACTTGTTTAGAACAAACAAATCAGAGAGCTGTGATCACAATACGCGTGCGCTGTTAAATATGAACTAAGAAGAACTACCTTCCAACAAAAACAATCTGGTAGGTGCGTTAATATTTTGTTTCCTTAAAACTTGGCCATGTATATGAGCGGCAAAGCGACAAAACAAGAAATTAGAACAAAATTTAATCTCTATCGCTTATTCACTTTCTTTGGTGGGCATTGCAGTTCCGTCGGAGTGAACCTGAGGATCAACCAACATCTTTCGCCAACAATTTCGATTTCGGTCGAGCTCTGTCGAGCTTTGTACTCTGAGTCAATTCAATTGAGATCCCTTTCTGCAAAGTGCTTTTGAAAACCCGTCGAACCGGAACGTCGAAGCGTTGATGTTTTCCCAATTTAAATGTCCGAGTCTTCTTTGTCTATGTGTACTCTTCTAACTGTGCTCGTGTCGTGGTACAGCTGATTGTTGAATCGTCTTCTTCACACATTGTCTTCCCAATTGAAACTAAGGATCTCTTGGTGAGCTTTAAATTTTTTTCTGATTTTGCCGCTCAGTACATATGCGAGCCTATATGCGTTACCACCATTTCAATATGTGATTCTTTGATATTATTGGAAAATGTCGTGAAAAGTTTATTGGTTGCAGTTGTGCTACTAAACACACACAAAAGTTTGAAATTTGAAAAACCGCTATTTTGTAATGAGCAATTTCATTTGATTTGGTTTGTTTTTTTTAATTGTTGTTAGGCTGGTAAACTAGTCCAGTTAATACAAAGTCTTTCATAAGGCGCTTCCAATTTTTAGGCTGAATTTGACCGATGGCATGGCGCATGGATTATGTTGGCCTTGAGACCCGCGGTGGTGTTGTGGTTTTGTTCTTGTTGTCTATGAATTTTGTACGGCTGCAAGACCAAGTCACGTCCCAAAATAGTCCAAATTATGGTCTGCGAAAGACCAAGTTATTGTGAGCGGCTCTAAATTGACCGCCTCGGATTTTCCTGCATCCTCTCACGGACAGCGGCGATATTTTCGACAGAGTTTACCTTTCGTCGACGTACGAGTGTTGATTGTATCGGGTATTCCCTGCTTAAACCATGCGTGTTGTTTTATTGAAGTGAAGATTCGATGAAACGAAAAAGCGACACAAAAACTAAACAAAAATATAAATAACTAAGATTTAGTCTGCGAGAAAATGGGGTAGAATACAAGTATTTCCTATAATCTTCTTCTCTCTGTTCGAACACACTTTTTTAAAATCGCTCTTAACGCAAACACAGCTTTCTCAATTTAAAACTCTTAAAACTTTTTAATTTTATTTTTTTCTCACATGCAAAAACGTAAAGTTTAAAATGCCGATAAGATTCGTACGATAACCGCATTGCCTTAACATGAATGTCATACTATGTAAGTTATCCTTGGCTCTTAAGAGTCACTAACAACCTTGTCGGGAATTATACATAAAACGAGGCGAATACAATTCCATTCAAACAAAAATTAATTATTTGACTTTTGAACAGCTACTGTTTGTGTCGTGTGTTTGAAAATATTTAATGTGGCTGACATAATTTAAACACAAAGCAATAGTAATTGTCTGTTTTCTGTTTGGGATCTTTGTTTGAATGCTTAACACATGTGATATAAAACTGATGCTTTTTTTAGACATCGTAAAACGATTTCATGGCTCAAGAAGTGTAAATATTTAGTGTATTTCTTGTTCTATTCAGATCTTATTACTCACTCACATAAAAACTTAATCCATAAAAAGACACTGAAGTCACTTGAGTAAATAGATCTAAGGTGTTAAGTTTACTTCTTATGACTTATTTTCCAAAACTGATGAATCAAACATTAAAAGTGTTTGTTTTTATTACACGACTCGCTTCTTGTGTTTGTTTAAGTAGTGTCACGAAAAATGTGGAAATGTTGTTTGAACAAAAGGCCATAAGCATAAAATATGATTTTTGTGTTTGAAAACTATGAACTAATCTTAAGTTGTCTAACTTCATAATTACCATAATTAACAGATGAACAGCAGTGAAAAATTCTGAACAGAAGTTAAATTTGGTTATGATACTGACGACATGAGAATAAATTGAGAATGATAACACATAAATTATTGTTTGAAAAAGCAATCAAAATGAGTATAGGCATTGTAGGTATAAAATATACAAATTACAGCGAGACAAACAAAAGCGAAACTCAGTGGTATAAAAGTGATATTTAGTTCTAGTAGAATTACTCATTAGAAGAATTTTGCTGATAAATTCAACAACAGGCGGGCTTCAGTATTCAAAAATAAAGTATATAAGTATTCAAAGAATCGCAACTTAATATGCATATGTATAAGAAAATTCTACTCCCTCCAAATTGAAAGTAGTGCGAGTGGCGTTATGGTTTGATAAGCATATCTGCCTGGGTTCGAATCTCAGAAACGGTTATCGGCTTTCGCGAGGAATTGGCAGGTATTCTGAGAGCAATAAGAATTGCACACTGTCATGAAAACCACTTTCATGAAAAACACTTTCAAACTTAGCAGATCAGAATCATTATAAAATTCTAGGTCCTGAAAATGTGTAAGGTCCTAAGGTTTCCATAGCTCCGATGCACCATCCTATGTATTTTATTTTTATATTGGAGTCAAAGTACTCAAGTTTTTTATGTCTGTCTCTGTACCACCTCATAAAAATCTTTCGAAGTGAATTAATTCGTTGGCGCAATAATTGGCGTGGCATTACGTTGCTTAACACATAGTTGAGATTATAGCAAGCATTATACTCGCAAGAATAAGCTCGCATATCGAACCCCAACAGGTCCTGCTTAGACCAAATTAACACTCTTTGTATAATCGTCGAACATGCTCTGGAGTAGCAATCGCCTTTATTCCTATTATTTATTGATTTTGAACGGGCGTTCGACAATTTAAAAAGGTCGACGGTATAGCACTAAAAAGACCTGCAGTACCTGATCACACAATTTCACTTATATGCGAACTTTACGCGAATGCTCAGTGCACAGTTGCACACAGGAAAATAAAACCAAAAATTGCTATAAACAAAGGGTTGCGTCAGGGTTGTTTGCTCTCGCTCGCCTCTATTATTCTTGGTGGTAATGAAAGCTTTTTTGGAAAAGGTCAATAACGAAGCGCCTTGTGGCATTCAATGGCGCCCCTTCATCTTCGTGATCTTGATTACGCCGACGATACTCGTTTTCTGACTGATACAGCTAGTGAGATGCAGCGAAAGCTAGAAGAATTGATGGGGATTGCCGAGAGAGAGTAGGAATAGCAAAGGAATATGCAGATTTTCACAAGGTAGGAAGAACATTCTGATCCAGCCCCATCACCAAAAAACGTACATATATTTAAAGCGTAAAAAATGTTTTATTGTACGACTCTGAGACGTGCAATTCAACTAAGGATGTATTGAGAAAACTTCAAGTTTCTGTCAACTCCTGCTTCTGCTTAAGTAAGATTTTGAAGATATTTTGGCCAAACACTATATCAAACGAACAGCTTTGGATGCTAACAGAGAGTAAGCCGATAGCGCATTCTAGAACGTAAATGGTGCTGGATTGGGCACACGCTGAGAAAGTCCGACAACGACATTGCCAAAATGGCATTAGAATACAACCCACAAGGCAACAGAAGAAGAGGTCGACCTAAGATGACATGGAAGCGAGGCGTACTGAATGAAAGTAAACATAAATCGGTGGAAAAACATTTTTGTTTTCTATTGGGATTCGAATCGTGAACCTTCCGGCGTAACAGACAGGAACCATTACGCCACGGGCAAACCGTTACTATAGTGTTCGTTTTAGATATACCCTATCAAGTTTTTTTAAGCTACTTTCGCCACGGCGCGGCATCCCCCAGGGTAGTCATTTTGGGCCTCTTCTTTTCTTTCTTACTATTAATGGCCTGTAATTGGTCATTCACCATTCTCTAATTTCACTGTCGCAGATGACAAGGGTTTTTACAAGATCATTTCTTCAGTTGCTGGCTGTTCTTATTTCTACAAGGATCTCGACAGCTTTTCGTGTGTCTGCTTTAAAAACTGCTTCTAACTAAACATTGTCAAGTGTCAGTCGATTACCTTCTCTCGTAAGCGCTTCTCCCCGTAGGTATTTTCTTTACAGTCGAACTATTTCCCCAGTTGAGGCGATTCGTGACATCGGCATCATTTGCTACCAAGAACTAAATTTCTTCTCATAAATCGGTGATATTATACTAAAAGCAAATTTAGCACTTGATTTTGTTAATCGATGGCCCAAGGAATTCTCCGACTCATACCCGATCTCTGTACATTGCTTTTGTTCGCCCGCTCCTTGAATGCAAAGTTTGATCCCCTTACCAACAAGTTCAAATTTCTAGAATTGAAAATGCTCGACGCCGCGTAGTTTTCTTCGATTTGTTGTAAGGGGTCTTTCTTGAAGTAATCCTTTGGGTCTACCTCCCTTTAAAGATCACAAAAAACTTCTCAGCATGAATACGTTAAAAGGTCAAAGAGAAATATTCGACATTGTCTTCATTCATCGAGTTTTATTATCTATATCTGCCTTAAAACTAATCCTCTTAACTTCATCCAGACACCGCAACTTCTACTCCAACATCGCGTAGTTTACTATATGATCATCGATAGTTAAAGCATAGTTAACAATTGCGTCGAAAAATTGCTTCATGTATCTTCACTTTAGCGATTGAACGAGAGGGAGGTATTATACTATCATCTCATACTTTTTAGTGGCTTTTTCGGTTTTTTAAAGACTTTTTTTAACCCATTATTTTAAACGATGATCTTCTTAAGTTTTACGTGATGAGGACCCTGTTCTTTTTTCTCAATATGCGGCAGTCTGATAATCGTTTTCAGTATGAGCTAAACTTGCACTTGGGCTTATTACCTACAAATTTAATAAGAGTATGATTTTATTACTCCTAACTGGTACTTATTAATTTGCTTTCCATTGAGTTAAGTAATTTATCCAACCCTATTGATAATCAATATTGATAATCAATAATGATATTTTAATGGAAAGTGCTCAGTAATTAGATTGTAGTTAATACCTGTCCCCCAACGAATTGTATGTTGTTAATCAATTATTGTTCCTTTAATCTTAGTAAGCTACCTTAACTCTTGAAAATTATTTGAGGATGAGTCGAATGAGAATGAAACAAGTCACAATAGACTCATACTATGTAGGTACTTTTATTTATTTTGTGAAATTTTGTCTCCTACATATATTGAGTAATAAAATTAAAGTCTTCGACCATGACATGAGAGTCGCTAACGGCGGGCGTATATACCGATAAACACCACCTTCCTGTGTTAAATTGATTCTGAAAAGGTCACTAGTTTAGCCACTATTCGTTCCATTTCCATACATTTTGTGACACATTTATCATTGGTTTGTAGACGTTTCGCCAACGCACCATCATGAAAGATATAAAAGTTCGCTGAACAGACGTGCCAAGTATTTTGATATTTGTATAACTCACCCACACTTATGAAACAATACATTAAGTTCTATATGGAAACATCAATGTACATATTCAAAAAAGTATTATTATTATTTTTTTTTTTTTTTTGAAGTGCGGTGTTTTTTGTTTATAAATTGAATTTATAGAGTCAACGACATTGACTTAGTGATAGTTGTTGTTGTTTGAAAACAATTTGTATTCACGTGCAATGGTACTGCAACGATTGCTTTGAAATTTTCATTGAGAGGAATAAAAAATTATTCAACCATATCGTAGTACGGAGGCATTGGAACAGAAAAAGGGCCGGTTTGTTGAAGCTTGATTATTTCTCATCAATGATTATTCCAGATGATAATCATGGATTCGGTTTGTTCACGAAATTTTTAATCAAGGAATCTCCGATCAGAGCTTTTAATCAAAGCTTTTGCTAACCAGTTAATTTTTCTGGGTTAGCTCCATTTAAACAACGATTAACTGAAATTCAGTTTGTTCAGGCTTGATTTTTGTTCAAATCCTTCAAAATAAAAAATTGTCAGGCTGACATATCACCTTGAATGAGGCATGTGGGCGCTGTAATTTTAGTTTTTTTTTTCATAAGTAAAATAAATAAAAACAAAAATAAAAAAAGTGCAGACTTGGCTGAAGTGTTATTTTATTTACTCATAAATGGCTGAATTTTCTTTGAGTTTAAACTTCGCTTTGTTCCTCAGCGGCGTGTTTAATTTTTTGTTTAATGCGCCTCCTTATTTTGTGCCAGCTGCTGCCGTAGTATTTCTTTTTTAAAACTTACAATTTCTTCATCTTGACCTTTTTTTTTGTTCTGCAATGCTTAAGTCAATGTTCTCAGTTATGTGGTTGCTTGTTGAGCAGCTTGCATGGCAGCATTTACATTAATTAGAGTGTTTTGTATGGAAGCAGTTTCTTCTTGTACTACAACTTCAGCTTCGCGAACTTCTTTTACAAGTTGTTCGACAATTTCCTTTTCAGCCAACTCAGCTTTAACCTGATACGAAGCCTGTTGTCCAGCTGTGGTTTGAGCATTTCATGCTGCTTTTGCCTCTTGTGCAGCGTTGAGAGCTATGCTAAATGCTTTTTGCTTTTATGACCCACTCATAGCTCTGTTAGATTGGCAATTAATTTGGGGCTCTTGATTTAGGTCTTCCGAGTCGGCATACATAATATATTTGAAACAAAAATGAAATTAAATTCAAATCTCGATAGTTTTGACAACCGAAAAAAAATTTGATTATCATTAAAAAAATTTTTGTATTTTCAACAATTTCCTTGATTTTGACGATTTTTGAATAACCCATGATTTGCTAACCAAGCTATGAAAAAGGTGAACAAACACTCTTTGGTGATCACAGATTCTTAATCATGGATTAAGAAGAATCCTTGATAACAAAATTGCTTATTTAACCCGCTCTCAACAAACCGGCCCTTCGTCCGAAAACAAAACATGTTTTTTTTTTATTACAGTACTTACTTAGGTGGACGTTACAGTTCGAGGTTAACCTGAGCTTCAACATTCTCCTAAATACTCGCACTGTGTTTTATAATAACATTGTAAGAGTATTCATAACCAGTTGGATTCAAAAATCCGCTTTCGTTTAAGTCCAAGCTTCCGCGCCGTAAAGCAGGACGGGGATGATTGAGGTCCTATAAAGGTTTACCTTTTATTACAATATATTTCGAATAAATCAAATTGCGAAGAAACTTGACGCTCAGTAAAGTGTGTTTTTTTAGACGTGTGTTTTTCAATCTAAATAAAATAAATAAATAGGGTGGCACAACAGAATGAGGAGCCCCAGGGCTTAGCGCATTTCTCACAACCATGCCTTGTGTATAGGAATGGAGGATACCTTTTCATGGTAATGAATTTATTAACAGTGGACTTGCCAATTCATCGTGAAACTGGGCACTGCGTACGTTCGGTAAATTGTCTCGAAAAGAAATCGCTGTTCACGCAGTTTTTTACATAATTTCGACCCTTAAACCTGTGAGTTACCTTCAAGATCGGTTGAACAGTCCGAGACGGTTGACGCCTTGGAAAAGAATATTTGACGCATTATTGCGGATATACGTCACCAAAGGCTGCAAAAATTGGTAATCTCGGCTGGAATTTATTCGAGCCAGCCACTTGCCCAAAATCATTTTTGAAAAATAGTTGCAAACCTTATCAATATAATAAAGCATTAAATTATATGCGTTTTATTTCTTCTTCAATACCTGACTTTACTTACTTAGGTGGGCATTACAGTTCGGGGTGAACCTGGGCCTCAACCAACATCCTTCTGTAACGACTTCGATTTCGGGCGAGCTCTCTCCAGTTTTACACTCTAAGTCGGTTGAGGTCTTCATCCACTTGATTGCGCCACCTAGGACGATTCCGCGATTTCCCTGCAATGTGCTTTCGAAAACCCGTGCGTCGTGTCTAGGGCACTGCTCATATGTTTCTTCAAGGAGCTCGTAGAAATAGTCTTTGGAATTGTCGTCTTTCTTTTCTGTGGGGGCGTGGGCGCATATTAGGCTAATGTTGGCGAATTTGCCCGGATGCGGATGGTCATTATACGCTCATTAACTGGATTTTGGCTAATCACCTTATCCCTGAGTCTTCCTCTAACGACAAATCCGCACCCAAATAAGCGCTGTTTCTGTTGTCTGTAGCAGTCGCCATAGTAGATTTCACAGTTTTTCATCTCCTTTACAGGCCGCTTCCACCTGCAAGAATTTTCGTTATGTCGACTCGACTTAACATCAAATGTTACGTGGAGGCGGGTCATTTGACGTTATGTCGCAATCTCTAACATCTCTGTCTTCGATTTTATTTTAACAGAGTCAGCTTGACATCAAATTTGACAGATGCCTGTTTTTTGTGCGTGTTAGTGCAAAATGTCATTTTTTCTCATAATTTTTTGTCTTTCATCAGTGGCGGTTCGTATCGGTAGCTCATATTACAACCTAAAAAAAAGTTTTTCTCAACATATTGTTTTTTTTTTAGAGTTTGCAATACAGTAATACAATTATGACTGATTGGAAAATTTCAAAATAAAAACAAAAAATTTCTATGTAAAAATTCTTGTCTTTGCATTCATTCCGTTGTCAAAATTCTGCATCCACCATCCGTGCTGTTCGAGTACAAAATGAAATGTTATAACAAAATTTGCTCAGTCAAAAATTGGTTTGTGTCTCTGAAGTTAAGTCGAGTCGACATAACGAAAATTATTGCAGGTGGAGGCGGCCTGTTATGCCCGGTCCACTCCATCGCACTTCTTGGATGGCGGTTATGTCTGCTTTGCAGCAGTCCAGGGCGTCCACTAATTCTCCAGCTGCACGTTATCCATTAAGAGATCTTACGTTCCACGTGCAGATCCGGAGGTGATTGTCCTTTTTACGTTTGCTTGGGTTGTCAACTTTGAAATCACTATCGTTATCCGAGGCTGTTGGTTGTTTCAGAACCAGATGTTTTTTACGTGGTTGAGTAGTTAACCCCACGCACTACCCCCAACCTGGAGGTCTAAAAAAACACCCTTATATCTATCTACCTGTAAGTAAGAGTAACCTCAGTAAGAGTAACTACTTCATATGAGTCACTTCGTATGTTAGGTCCTCATTCATTTTCAAAAATGGTACGTATGTTTTCCGCAAAACATTACTAACTTTACTTTTGCCGCACGCCTTAGATAACTTTCAACTCAGGAGAGTCTTTACGCTTAGATTTGTTATCATCCGATTCATAGCAGCTTTTTGAACTTATTTATTTTTGAAAGTCTCTACAGCACAACGTTATTACATCTGCGCATAAACTACACATAGATACTACTGCTTATGAAGCTATTACTATGAACTAAGCTATTTCCGTTCAAATAGAATCAATGCCGTCATAGCTATGTATACTTTTTTTTCCAATAATTTCTCAACTTTTAAAAGTTGAATTGCTGCTAACGTGAATTTATTTTGTTTAAGCCAATGCATTCTATGTAAGTTAGTCATAATCTCATAGTGATCACAAGAACACAAATTCTTATCTAAGGCCGTTAATAAATACAGGGGTGCAGTAAATGCAATAATAGTGACAAGCTGAGTTCGCCACAAAATAATTGGTGATATCTGCTATTAGAGGAATACTACTAGTGGAATAATAAATATCAAACAAAACACTGTAAAAGAAATTATCACACACTGATTCATTGTGTAATTAGAGCTAAACAAAAACACGAGAGACTACCGCCAGATCCAATCCATAAATCGAAATTCAAATTAAATTATTTCTTGGTTTTGAATTAAAATTTAAAAAAAAGCACACACTAACCAAACACAAAATAGCTTCGCACAAGCGTTTTCAGGCGCCAAAATGGATGAACTCAAAGGTTTCTTCAAACAAGCCGGCAAAGAATTTTTAAATGCCGCCGGTGAAGCTGCTGCGGGGGCGGCCAAGGAGATCGTGGGAAGTGTTATTAATGAAATCTTTGTCAAAAAAGAGGCTGAAACAAAAAGAGTTCTGCCGAGCATAAAGAACATGCGAGTCGTAAGTAATACTTTTTGTTTAAAAATTTATTTTTATAAAATACAATGTAGGTTTGCAAAGAAATAAAGAGCAAGAAGTTGTTATTTATTTTCTTTACTGTCACAATTGTTTGGGAATATATAAAAAATAGTAAACAATAGATGACAGTCGTCATTATAGCATTCGACAACAAAATCACACTTCACTTCACTTGGTGTACATTGAAGATTGGGGTTCTGAAATTATGCTTAGTCATTGATTGTAAGTAGCGAAGCGGCATAATGAATCATTTATGTCATTAAACAGTAAAAGCTTTTTGTCAGTATTATTAGAAACAATTTAGATTATTAGACTAACACCAAGGTCAATGATTCATCACTTCTAGGCCCATCAGATCATTTCACAACAACGATTCAGACATCTCGTATTCCATAGCATCAAAATTTAAAAGAAAATCCCTGAACTTTCTGGAGAAATTAAAGACGATCATTGTGCTTTTTCAAAGGAACTTTCAGCTCATATTAGATCATATCATACTATTCGTTGTTGAATCTTCTTCCCAACACGTTGTCTCCATATATGGCATCCAAGATCATTCAGAGTGTTTTTCTTTCCAGACGACCAATGGCTCATCCGATAAGGTTCATGTTTCCGTGATTTCTATACCGATCTTGCGGGAGCAGCGTGAATTTTTCAAAGTCATCCTATATAGTCGTATGAGTTTTGCAGGGGTGCTAATTGATTTATTTATTTATGTTGGCCTTTTCCTGCTAGAGTTCGAGGTTTGGCACTCTGGTATGATCTTTTTACGTTTTCGTAAAACTTCCGAATCCCATTCCTATGCTGCTTCTTTTTGTTTTTTCAGAACTGTGTGTTCTTTGAAAGAACTCGTTGTACTGGTCAAAGGCGACCCTTTTCTCTTTGCATTTTAGAGGTCCTGCTAAATAAAAAACAAGAACTCTAATTCAAATAAATTATTTTAATTGTAATTCAAGGTTTGAACAATAAGTTTGAGATAATTAAGTTGACTGAATGTTATGAGAGCGGGATGTCGAATGAATGAGGTTGGAAAAAGCATGTGGCTCGTTGCTGATGACAGATGAAAAATCCCAGTTTAGGCTCGCGTAGTTGTCTGCCTGCTTCTTGCGTGGTTGTCTGCCTGCTTTGAGAAAAGTGTTGCCACTTGTCAGCTTATGACAAGAGTTCGCCACAGTACTCCCCCTCCAGCGCTAGTGATACATTAGTTAAGGTTCACGAAATCTGACCACACGACCATATCTTGTCGTATATTTTTCTGCTTGATTTTGTTTACGTTGTGAGACTGTAGTTTGAGCTGTTGTCGGGCTTAAGATCTTCTCTTCTAGAATATGTGCTGGCTTCAGTCGGTCGATGGACACTTGAGTTTTCTTTCCGTTTACTTCGATTTGAAAGAATTTGTCCAACCTCTTGATGATGCGAAACGGTCCGTCGTAAGTTGGAGCAAGAGGCTTCTTAACAGCATCATGTCGGATGAAGACGTATTTGCATTTTGCCAAGTCATGAGGTATGAAAACATTTCTCGTATAGTGGTGGTTTACCCCTTGTGGTAAGATATTGCTCATTGTTTTCCGAAGTTGCTTCACGAAGTCGGGTGCATTGATGTTTTCTTTTGAGGAACAGAAAAATTCACCTGGTAACCGTAGGGTTATACCATACAATAACTCGGCTGATGTTGCTTCTAGGTCTTCTTTAAAGGCAGTTCGAAGACCCAATAAGACTGATGGAAGCACGTCCGTCCATTCGTCGGTGTTGTGACATTTAAGGGCCGCCTTGAGAACACGATGATACCTCTCAATCATACCATTGGCTTCGGGGTGATACGCTGTCGTTCTAAGATGAGTAATGCCTAGGAGTTTCATCAGTTGTTTGAAGAGATCACTCTCGAATTGACGCCCCTGGTCAGTGGTTATTCGTTGCGGAACTCCGAATCTGCTGAACCATCCTTCATAAAGTGCTCTAGCCACGGACTCTGCGGTCATCTCACGCATTGGTATAGCCTCTATCCATCTCGAAAAACGATCAACACATGTAAGGAGATAACGAAACTCCCGTGACGTTGGCAGTGGGCCGACTATGTCAATATTGAGATGTTCAAATCGATTACCAGTGAGGGGATAGGTTGCGGTTGGTGTGCGGGTATGCTTCCATACTTTGGCTCGTTGACATGCTATGCAGTGCTTTGCCCATGTTTGACAATCTTTCCTGATGGATGGCCAGACAAATCGTTCTGTGGCCAGCTTTACTGTTGCTCGTATACCAGGGTGAGCCAAGTTATGTACACTAGCGAACGCGGATTGTCTAAACTTTTTTGTGATGAAGGGTCGCACGTGCTGTGTTGATACATCACAGTACAAAAACAGCTTCGGATCTGTAAGAACAGGGCACTTTTTCAAAGTTAAACATTTTGAAGTACCTTTTATAATTTGTTGCAACTCTTCATCTCCCTCCTGGTCTGCAGCTAACTCTTCAAAGTCGATGGTATTTGTGGCAGAAACTTCAGAAATGCGGGAAAGTGTGTCAGCAACAATGTTCTCCTTTCCAGTTATATATCTTAAGTCAGTGGTAAATTGTCCGATAAAGTCAAGGTGTCTGACTTGCCTTGGTGATGCTTTTTCCGGATTTTGATGGAAAGCGTAGGTTAGTGGCTTATGGTCCGTAAAAATACAAAAATTGCGACCTTCCAGCATGAAGCGAAAATATTTCACGGACATATAGGCGGCAAGCAACTCCCTGTCGTATACACTGTATTTTCTTTGCGATGGGATCAACTTCTTTGAAAAAAAACCGAGGGGTTCCCATTTGCCATCGAAAAATTGCTGTAAAGCGCCTCCTACCGCCACATCAGATGCATCGACCATTAATGCAAGCTGTGCATTTGCTTTTGGATGGGCTAGTGAAGCTGCTTCAGCAAGAGCCCTTTTACAATTCTCGAAGCTCTTCTCCGTCTCTGAAGTCCACGCAATCAAACTCTTGTCGTTCTTCTTGTTACCTTTTGGAATTACTTGCTGGAGTATGGCTTGCTCGTCCACAGCATTCTTCATAAATCGCCTGTAAAAATTGATAGAGTTAAGAAAACGTCTTAAATCGCATACCTTTTCTGGCTTAGGATAGTCAAGAATAGCCTGCACTTTATGTTTCGGTGGTTTAATGCCAAGGGCGTTGACTGTGTGGCCTAAAAATGTCACTTCCTCTTGTGCGAAATGGCTTTTGTCCACATTTAACACCAAGCCATACTCTCGTAAGCGTTCAAAAACTATTCGAAGATGTTTCTGATGCTCTTCCATATTTTTTGAAGCGACAAGTACATCGTCAATATATGGGAAAGCGAAGTCTAAGCCTCTAAGCACGTTGTCTATGAATCGCTGGAATGTTTGGGCAGCATTCCTTAGTCCAGGTGGCATAAAAAGGAACTCCCACAGTCCAAATGATGTTATAATGGCTGTCTTCGGTATGTCATCAGGCTCTACCGGTATCTGATGGTAAGCCTTCTGTAAATCCAATGTCGAAAAAATGGAGGCGTCTTCCAAAAAACTGGTAAAATCCTGTAGGTGTCTTATGGGATATCGATCGGGAACCGAATTGGCGTTAAGCCGACGATAATCGCCACAGGGTCTCCACTCTCCATTGTGCTTTGGGACCATATGCAAGGGGCTTGCCCACGCACTTTTTGAAGGACGGCAAATTCCCTGTTCCATAAGGCTTTCAAACTCCCTTTTAGCAGCTTTTAGTTTTTCTGGTGGAAGTCGTCTGTATCCTGCGTGAACGGGTGGTCCAGTGGTAGGAATGTGATGAGTAACATCGTGCTTCATAGTTCGAGCTGCTAGTGTATCACGTGTTATGTCTTTGAACTCGTGCAGCAATTCCTGGAACGGTATCTCACGATTGACGTTGGTTAACTCGGTCGATGGAATTTTCGTGATGAATCCAATGGTAGACATAGACGTTTGCTGATCTATAAGTCGACGGTTCTTAAGGTCAACTAAAATTCCGAAGTGCTTCAAAAAGTCCGCTCCAATTATCGGTCGTGATACGTCAGCAATCACAAAACTCCATTTGAAAACACGCCGCAGTCCGAGGTCAAGCACAAGGGTTTTGTTTCCATAAGTCCGGATGGGGGTGTTATTTGCTGCGTATAGATTTGATGTCTCAGTGTGACACGTTTTCCTTTGCTGTATTGTTGGTGGTATTGTAGAAATATCTGCTCCTGTGTCTGTAAGAAACAATAAGTTATTCTTAGGGTCTTTGACAAAAAGGCGACAATTATTAGGGCCAGTGGCTGTCGCCATTAGAGACTGGCCAGTTAGTTTAACGAAGCTTGGAAAGAACATGGAGCTCTACAATTTCTTGCATCGGGTCCGTGTTTGCGATGATACCAACAATAGCTATCTGTGGTTTCGTCATTTGTTAGTCGCTTTCTGCTGCTACTCCGACTTTGATTAAAAAATCGAGAGCGAGATCGGTTGCGAGGTCGAGATGTAAAACGTGTTTTTAGTTCCGTTACGGCACGTGTTAGCTCTAATATCTGATGTTCGATTGTCGCACCGTTACTTGCGGATGGCATCTGCTGATTTTGCTGTTCTGTCCCGTTAATTCCAAACACTTGCGGTACTTCGTTTACCTCTGCAATTTTATCGGCTAGTTCTGTTAATTTATCAAGATTCTCGGTACTTACAGAGATAATAGAACGCATATTTGCGGGAAGTCTTTGCAACCAAAGCGACTTTAGCAACTCGTCATCCATTTTGGTCCCAGCGAGATGTCGCATTTCTCTCAGTAATTGAGATGGTCTCCGGTCTCCCAGTTCTATCTCCTGCAAGAGCTTTCGTAAGCGATGGTGATCTGAGTCAGTGAATCGTGTTATGAGTTTCTGCTTTAGGTGCTCGTATTTTTCTCCTGCTGGAGGGTTCAGCAAAACGTCACTAACTTGGCTCAGAACACTACTTTCAATTGCTGCTACAACTGTGTGGTATTTCCTTATATCCGAACTAACACGTGCCATAAAGAACTGTGACTCAACTTGAATGAACCACAATTCTGGTTTTTCTTTCCAGAATGGAGGAATTTTCACGTTCACGTTTACTCCTGCTATTTCGGGTTCCATCGTTTGCGCTTCTGTTGCTCTGAACAAATCAGCTATACCCTCCGTTAGGGCTTCTGGCAGTGCGTTACTTGCGGAGTCTCCTTTTGTTTCATCCATAAAAATATTTTGCTGCTTATAACTGCGGTCGTCGGGGTCACCACTTTAGAGGTCCTGCTAAATAAAAAACAAGAACTCTAATTCAAATAAATTATTTTAATTGTAATTCAAGGTTTGAACAATAAGTTTGAGATAATTAAGTTGACTGAATGTTATGAGAGCGGGATGTCGAATGAATGAGGTTGGAAAAAGCATGTGGCTCGTTGCTGATGACAGATGAAAAATCCCAGTTTAGGCTCGCGTAGTTGTCTGCCTGCTTCTTGCGTGGTTGTCTGCCTGCTTTGAGAAAAGTGTTGCCACTTGTCAGCTTATGACAAGAGTTCGCCACAGCATCAACATTATTTTTCATTCTTTTTGTTTAGTTGCTGGTTGGCGGGATGTGGATGAAAAATGGAGTCTATGGGCTTCGTTTTGGATGCGGTTTTGATGGCTTGTTGGCATTGCTGCCAGTGGTCTTCAATGCTGAATGCTGGTGGCATTGGATTCAAAGATAATTGGAGGGACAGTTGATTGGAAAAGGTAAAAACCATGATGCAGGAATCGTGTGCTAAAAACAGAAAGATTTAACACCTCAGTAAAATCAATTAGCCTGAGTCCGTTTTCAGAGGTTTTGCCATGCAGACTATACTTACTGATTGTATTTCCAAGATGTCCTCCTTCCCTTGTTTTGCGTTAAAATCGTCAAAAATGATTTTCTCGCCATGTAAACATTCTTCGCTCATGTTTTTTTTTCGAGCAGCTCGTAGAAACAGTCTTTAGAATTATCGTCTTTATCTTCTGTGGGGGTGTGGGCGCATACCATGGTAATTTTGGCGAATTTAGCACTGATGATCATTATACGCTCATTGACTAGATTTTTGGCTGAGTCTACCTCTAACTACAAATCCGTACGTTAATAAGCCTTTGCTTCTGCTATCTATAGCAGTCGCGATATTATAAGTCGCAATTTACATCTTCTTTATGCCCGGCCCCTTCCATCGCACTTTTTGAATGACGTTTATACCTATCTGCTTTGTAGCAGTTTATGACCTCCGGTTATTCTCTGGCGACACGTAGTCCATTAAGGGACCTTACGTTCCACATGCAGATCCTTTTATCGTTTGTTAGGGTCGTCAACGGTGAAATTATCATTGTTATCCGAAGCTGTTGATTCTTCCGGAACGACTTATTTGTTGGTTGGGTAGGTACTCCCACGCACAAAACCCAACCTGTAGGGCCTGGTCTCTTTGGGATCTCATGGTGCATAAAAGGCCGGGTAATCAGTTGTCAGTACCATGCTACAGCGATTTGACAGTTGCCGTTGGTTCGCCGAGCTCGCCCGCTACTATCTCTATTTCAATACCCTGTCCATATATTGAAAGACATTGAAAGTCCTTTAAACCAAATATTTTGGAGAAGCTCTGGAGTTTTAGCTTCTTGACAACTGAAGTCTACCGTTGGTTCTGAAAGTCAGACAGATTCGGGCAGCATTATGTCGGAACCTAGATTAAAGAAAAAAAAAGTTTTCTTTCTTCAATTCTATCTATAGCTTGAAACATAATTTTACGAGTATTCGATATTAAAACTTGTTTCAAGGCAACAATAAAAGTAATATAACAGACATATTATTCACTTACTTCGAAATTAGTTTTTCGTAGAACTAGCTTTCGAGTTTCAAGTTTTGAACAAATCGGTATTATTGAAAAAAAGTGACACATTAAACTCGAAATCGTAAAACTATTTTTTGATAAAACTAGAAATTCATGAAACTGGAAATATCTTGTTTTGAGGACTTAAAACTAGTTTTGAAACGTTTTTGTATTATTCATCAAAACTTTTTTACTTCACATCATTTTCTGCATTCATTTTGAAGCTTCGCTTCGGCATCTGTTAATTTGGCAAGTACGTACGTCTTCGTAGGGGATTCAGGTTATTCACATACACCTTATTTGGCTACCCCATACACAGTAAATCACCCCGGATTGGCTATTGACCCTATAAAAAATTGGTAAAGGCCGGTTTCCGGTACTGCGACATAGGTGAAATATGGCACTGCCATCTGCTTTTTGTAGAACCAAGCTAATGCATTGTGTGCAGCGATAATCAACTGTACTTGCTGATTAAAAAGAACTTCTTTGTTGTGTTTCTCCAACTCCAACGATTGGAAGTAATTTGGCAAGTTTCTGCTACCTAAAAACTGCATGTGACCAGGAATCGGAGTCGCTGTTGAGGCAACGTTAATTGGACTTATTGCTTCGATTTCTGTGCAAGGCAACTCGGCTTGTGACAGAGATTTTTGAGCAAAGTTCACAGACTCTGTGTTGCGGACTTCGAAGTCAGCATTCAAAAGATTTTCCCATTGCTCAGCGATGCAATATTGGAAAGAGTTAGCTACTGCTGCCGTTGGATATTTAACTGCCACTTCTTCTTCTTCTTCTTTCCATTTCCGGCGTTACGAGTAGTGATCTTGAAGCGATCACAGCTCTCCCACTTTTCTGCTTCACACTAGTGATCCGCCTGTGGGGTACGCCGCAAATAATAAAGATATTTAACTGCCACAGTCAAGGCAATTGGCAGGGTGTCTGTGCCAGTGAACTAATTTGGTATATCTGACCCGAAACCATCTAATCCGAAAGATGAAAAGCATCCACCAGATCTAACATTGGGCCTGTCACCTGAAACGGCAATTTATCAACTTTAGCCCCCTGTTGTTATCATATTATGGCGTTCTCGGGCACTATCCGCAAATGCATCAAAATGAATTTGAAGCGTCTTAGAAGGGCGGATATGATTCGTGGTAGGTGCATCTAATATAGGACTAAAGGAGGTGCTATTCGTATACCTACTGAATTACGTTTATGTTACGTAATTACTGCATTGAACACTGATTGGACAGTAATCCATTGAATGATCTTTTACCAAATACCACTTCTAACCATTACAAAGCGATGCCATCAGGGTCTTCATTTTTGCTTCGGTCAATTTTTTACTTTTAATGATCTTGAACCGTCGACCACTCATATGTTCTTATTCTTGAGAAATAGAATGGTAAGTTCAACGCTTACCTTTATTTTATTTTCATATATTTATACAAACAATCAAGCGTTTGCAAATTACAGAATTGATTGAATTTTCTAAAGCAGCTCTTGCTATGAAACTAGTTTCGATATTCAAAACGAGAAACCATTTTCAAAACTTGAACTAGTTTTTCTCCTCAAATCAATAAAGCCTTGGCCAAACCAACGCGGTGAGATCGTACGATGCGATTGCGATAAGTCAAATCCCTATGCATTAAGTCAAACGTCCATAAACGTTTGACTTAATGCATAGGGATTTGATTTATCGCAATCGCATCGTACGATCTCACCGCATTGGTTTGCGCAAGGCTTAATACCGATTTTTTTTTTTTAACTAGTTTTGATTGAATCGAAACTAGTTTTACCTGAATTAAATATTCTAAAAGCAATGACGTAGTTTCATTTCTAGTTTTACGAACTCTCAATAATATGGCTGTAATTGTTTTTATGTAAAGTTACTGAACGAAAATTTAAATTTACAAATTTAAAAGAAACTGACATTTTGGAGACGACTTTCATGATATGCCGTCTTTCGTCTTGTGTCGAGAAGTACGCTCCTGAACTACTAGTAATTTGAAAGCTAAAATGTCATAATTCGTCAACAGATCGAGGGATATAAATCACTCTTGTCATTGCCTTCGATGATGTTGAAACTATGTCTTTTTTTATCATCGACCTCGAGTTTATTTATGTGTGAAAAAAATGTCTTCTATTCTCTCTTCTTTCCTTCCATCGTGTTAAGGACAATGTCATTGCTTTTAGAATTTTTAATTAACATCCCCAATGAATCGAGCTGTCGATATTGAAAATTTCTTTAAGAAATTCATCGTCATCCTTATTTTCATACAAAGATAAGGAAATTTAAATAACGATTCAGTGGGGTTTCCGAGAAATATATTGTACCAAAACTATCCTAAAACCCAAATGAATCAAAAAACAGAATTTTAATTCAAAATTGTTGTGAATTGAGTTCATTAAAAATACTAACAATAGTGATTGTCCCCTTGTGTCTAGACTCTAGACACAAGGGGACCAAACTACACTCGTCTAAACTTGGCGCCTTCCGTTGATAAATAATGTCCCTTATTTTCTCGCATACCCTTACATTTTCTTTAGTAGGAAATAAATACATAATACAGGGCTACAGTTGCTGATAAAAGTGGTCTCATCCAAAAACTGTTTCAACTTAAACTTAAAAGTTAAAATTTTTTGACAGAAACCTCGTCACCGAAGAGTGGGTATTCGGTGCCAGTTTGTTCTTTGTGAAGACTTAAGAAAGTCCTTAAGTCATATCATTTGGTTAATTTGTTCTTCAAGTTTAACTTCTGCTTTCAAGCACTTTATGTGACCACTGTTGTCTCCCTTCTGACGTCATTGACGGATGAATTTTGACTTTGTCAAGTATCATAACCATTGGGGGTGTGCATGTTTTGAAAACTTTTTTTTCAATTTAATGGTTACCCCATAAAACACAACCATCCCTTTTGAGAGTAAGTAAAAATATACATCGCGATGCTTGAACTTCGTCCAACAAGTTTACCTCCACATTCCATGTTTTAGAGGTATTTGGGGAAAACATAATTCAAAATCCATACGTTTGGAATTTGGATCGTCGCGACGCTACGCGACGCACCCTCTTGTGTTCAGCTAACTGTCTGTTACTACTTACACGTAACAACCCCATTGTTTGAATGCATGTAAGCTGACAGTAGTTGAAACGGAAGAAAATGACTCACATTCACATTATCCTCGACCGAATCCCAGGACCATGCTATGTATCTCCCTATGGATATGGATATATGGAAAATAATGTCGCCCTTCTTAAATTAAAGTCTTCATGGCTAGGTTATATTGAAATACAGTTTTAGTCAACGTTCAGCAGTTGCCTCGATGTAACTTACTGTTTGTTTGATGAAATAATTGGTTCGGACACACTACAGTGCTTATAAACCGCGTTTTGTGATAAGAAAGACTCTTGTTGTAATTTTGTTTATCACACAGCTACTGTGAAAATAAAACCAAACAAAAAAACAACTTTCTATGGTTTGAAGAAACTAAACCATTTTAGTTAAAGTTGTCGGTTTGAAGCACCTGTTAGATAAAAAATTTTAAAATGCCTTTCGTCTCGAAACCTGAAGTGCCGTTTTTTAAAACCGTTTATAAACGCGATGAAAGTGTCACACTAAAAATTGTGCCTAAAGAAAAATTTTTGCCACCCGTAAATGATGAAAATGATTGCAATGTATCTAATGTTTCACTGGAGACAATTTGTTCAAAAACAAATATCCAAGAAACGAAAAATGCTTTTCATCTGTTGAAAACACAGTTTGTTAATTCTTCAATAAGTTTAGATGCGCGTAGCGATAGATTGCCACACATCGATGAAGATAAAACTGTTGCTAATGATAAGGACAAGACCAACGGCAATCAAGTAACAGTGGTTGTACCAGTTCCAAAGCCTCGTCCAAAAACATTTGATGGGAAACCTATTTACAAAGTAATTTGTTTACAGTATTTTTATTTTGTCAATGAAAAGTGTATAAATTCGCCAAAATGTATTCCGATTTACCATATTATTTGAGATCGATACGAGTACAATATACAATTTTGTACTTAAATTGACTTTGGTTAACCATTTGAATTGAAATAAAAAATAGTCAATACAATGAGTAAGTTTGATTCTGGCCAACGAACGTAGTTCATTAAGTTTATTGTAAAAATCGTTTGTTATTTTAGTTTCCTGTTTTCCCTTTCCCTCAAAGCTAGAAAAACAGTTCTCGCTGCAGAACAAAATAACTGAAACAAAACAGCTGTTTGTCAAATAAAATCAATTTTGTTTAAGGTCACCTTACCTAGACTGCAACTATCCTTTTGAACTCCCCACTTACAAGAGACTCGAATGAGTTATAAATATTTAATGAATTGTCATGTATGTAGATGTGTTTCTGCACGCTACTTATTTCTCATTTTGTGATAAATTGTAAGCAAACGTCTATATTTATTCGTGCTATACGATTTTGATTAAAGACGGTTTCCTGTTTGAATAACAAAAATCATAATTGTCAAAAAAAAGAACACGATGCAGTATGTAGTTAAGTTGAAGAACTTGTGGTTAGTACTTAGTGGTTAGTACTTTGTGTCTTTTCAATAAACGCTCAAGACTCACAATAGACAAAAGATTATTCAAAGCTCAGGTCAGTACAATATTTAAGAAATCCGTTAAAGGGATAAAAACAAAAAAAAACCGCGGAGTGCCATTATATTAGTGGGTGTTAAAGGGAGAGTATTTCTGACGAAGCAAATTTCCATAAATTCTAAAAGACATCTTTTTGTAGAGAACTAAAAAACCTACTAATAAAATAAAATTTTGTGCACAGAACTTTTAAACTTCTTAACCAAAACAAGCCCAAGTTTTGCGATTTTTGAGTTGTTTGACTTTTTTGTGTGACTGATTTTCGGAAATAATATTTTTGTCGTCACGGTCTATTGAGAAACCTTCTCGAAAACCTAGCTGATACTCGGAAGAGGACAAATTGACCGGAGATTTGTCGTATTGGA
The DNA here is from genome assembly GCA_949752695.1 of Melanostoma scalare. NCBI lineage: Eukaryota > Metazoa > Arthropoda > Insecta > Diptera > Syrphidae > Melanostoma > Melanostoma scalare. Next base: position 58,668,847 of record OX456986.1, read on the forward strand.
ACCATCCTTTCCTTTTTTAAGGATAGGATGAATCACAGCCGTCTTCAAACACACTTGATAATATGTAGGCCCCTATCCAAAGGCCCGTCGTAACTATTTCGGACTACGAATGCCAATACGATAAAACGAAGCATGATAAACTTTCTCGTAGTCAATAATTTGTCATTGTTGATAAATTTATTAACAAGTTCTAAATACATGTTGCAAAACATTCATTACGAAGATGCTTTAGACTATTTCTATTTGGCTTTCGTAGTTCGATGGGCCTTTTGAATTATGCAGAACATTGTTAAACAATGTGGTGTAATGTCCACCGCTTCCGAAGCGAGGTTTTGCAGCATAATATTGAGTATCCGTCGTCGCCTGCTGTTTTTCCTCTATCTTGTGAAAGATGTCTCGAGATCCATCTTAGAAATGAACAGGGTGGTATTCCAATTGCAAGTCGGTCGTCATTGAACCTAGTGAAACCAGGTTTTCCAGATCGCCAATGTGAGATCTTGTCTTTAAGGCAGAAGTACTCGGCAGAAGCTCTGTTCTGAAGATTGTAATTCGGGCGAATGCACTCAATTCAACTTATATACTTGCTCGAAAACAGCACACACTGTCTCCTTCTTGATCATCTTCCACGATAAAGTGGCCATCATCCAAAATAGCATCACCCGGATTTCTTTTGAAGTATGTGTTCTCTGTCATCGTTTGGAGTTTAATAATCTGAAGGTCTTTTTGATCATTTCTTCTAAAAATAAAAAAAAAATTTATTTCCGAGAGTTGTTTAGCTGTTCAGTCCGAGTTCTATTGTTCCAGAAAAGAGTTATAGATAATTTGAAGTTTTTTCTCTATAATGAGATGTGGAAAATTTTTTATCTGTGACTTCAGTGTTCTAATCTCCAAATCATGTTGTACAATTGTCGCAAAACAAAATCACTCTTGACACCGATTTTTACATAATCTCGGGTTTTAAATCTGTGAACTACTTCCAAGATCGGGCGATTTGACACCGCTGGACTATTTTTATTGGGTTAGACCAAAGACGATTGACACCTTGAAAGAGAATATTCGGCGTATTATTTTTGACATACGGCCCCAAATGCTGCAAAAAGTAGTCGAAAATTAAGCTCTCTCAAATCATTTTTAAAACATCAAGCAAATCCTTATAATAAAGCTAAATTCTTGGCCATAACATTAAATTATATTCGTTCTATTTCTTCTTAAAACCACACGTCTATAAAAAACACTCTTTACTAAAAATGCGGTAATTTTCAACAAAAATTGCTTTCAAATTTCAAACTAGATATTCGCAATTAGCCATTTTTCAATTTTTTGTGTCGAAATTTCGTTAAAATAAAATAACCTACAGCAGATTCTGCACCTAAATAATAACAGCTGACTGCAATACAAAAATTAATACAGATCTGTGGGCAGTTATTTTCTTTCGCTTAAGTGCGTTATTGTTAACTAGTCGAGTAGTCTTCTCTTTGGATTATAATATGACTGAAGTGACTATGGCTATAGTACTTGAAAGTGGACAAAACGAGGCATTGCTTCTATTTGAAGTGTATTCATTTAATAAATCTTGACGCCATTATTTGTATGTATTTCCATTACCACAAGCACAAGTAATTTTTGGACCATTCTGTGTATCTCCCTGTAGATATGTTGAGAATATTTTTGTATTTTTTTAAATTAAAGTCTTCATGGCTAGATCATATTGAAATAAAGTTTTAGTCAACGTTCAGCAGTTGCCTCGATTTAACTTTTTGATATTTGATGAAATAATTGACTTATAAGAGTTCTTATTTACCGCGTTTTGTGATAAGAAAAACTCTTTTCATAGTTTTGGTTGGTCACACAAGTTGTTATAGAAATGATTTAGCTAAAGTTGTTCGTTTAAAGCACCAACCGATTGATAAAAATTCAATTAAAATGCCTTTTGATTCCAAACCGTTCTTGAAAACAGTTGATAAACGTGATGAGAGTGTCATACTAAGAATTGTGCCTGTAGAAAATTTCTTGAAAGTAAATGATGAAAAGAGTTGCAATACATCTCCTGTTTCACTGGAGACAATTTGTTCAAAAGCAAACATCCAAGAATGGAAAAATGCTTTTCATCTGTTGAAAACACCGTTTTTCAATTTTTCATTGAGTTTAGAATCGCATAAGGATAGGTGGTTACACAGCGATGACAAAAACAATGTTGTGATTGTGACTGATAACGCCAAGACGAATGTTACTCAAGTAACAAGGGTTGTACCAATTCCGAAGCCTCGGAGAAAAAAATTTAATGGGAAGCGTATTTACAAAGTAATTGACTTTATTATTCATTATTTTAAATTCAGTTTTTAACAGGATATTATACTTTTAAAGATTACCTAATACATACAAAAATTACCCAATACTGTGAGGCGCAATTAGTGTTGAGTGCGATACTGCACTCACTCCGGACGCTTGTTTAGATAAAGTGTTTTTTTTTTTAGCTACATGAGAAGTTTCGATAACGCTTCCAAATTGTGAAATTAAATTTGAAATAAAAATTAAAAGTTCATTCGGCCCAGTGAACAAGCAATTTGTGCAATTATTAATCGTTTTCGCACATATTTGACTCTTGATGCAGATTACACGCTGGCGGCATCATTGGTCCTTATTTCTTTCAAAATAAGGACCAATATTTCTTTCAAATTAAGGAAGAAGCTGCCGTTTCGCTGAATGGCTGGCGCTATGGAGTCATACTGACTGATTTTTCGTTTGCGGAAATTAATCAGCTAAACATTTTTGATTCCGACACGCCCGTGCAACAGCGCGCTTAGCCATTAATTTATTGCAAAACAAATTTGCTGACAACTTCTGTTTTAGAAACGGTCCTGTTAACTGGTCCTCTCCTTCATGCGACCTAAAGTTTCTATCGGCATATAAAAACCAAAAAAGCGGCGTTTCTGACGTCATTTTATGTCTTATCTTACGACTGTTAACATTTATCGTCTGAACGCCTTTTTGGGACAGTTCGCACATGCACTCAAATACTTGAAACCAAAATATAAAGCAATCCAAATTGTTCCACTTCAAGTATAAATATTTCGAAAACGAAGCCAGACATCGAAAGTTTTATTCAAAATTGACTAACCCGTGATTGCGTCAGAAATATTTAAAAAAATAAATGCCATGAAACTACCTACCAGATTGTAAATAATAGTAAATTTATTCCAATATAATGCATTGTGTGTGGTTACCGGGAAACAACAAACAGCAAGCGTTCTTCTCAAATAGCTTTATATTTAACATAGCACTTAGGTAAGCCAATGAAACGATTTGTTTCTTTCAAACTTCTCACACATTCTACACTCTCTTTGGATTAATTCATTGACTGGGCTATAATTTAATGTGTTTTTTTTTACATTTTTATCAATCAAAACTCACAATACAAATCATTTGTTTTGACAACTTTGAGAGTAATTAACTTTCCTTTTTTCTTTTAGCTCGGCGAGAAAGCTAGTGGCCTTCGCGTTCATTCTGATGTCCAAGATTTCGAGTCCCTTCGCGAACAGTGCCTTGCATCGGGATCTCTTTTTGAAGATCCTATGTTTCCAGCCAGTGATGAATCACTTATGTTCTCACGTCGTCCAGATCGTTATGTCGAATGGATGAGACCACATGTAAGATATCCCGAACATACTGTAAATGACTTCCAATCTGAAATTTCTTTTATTAGGAAATCTGTGATGATCCTCAATTCTTTGTGGAGGGTTATTCACGGTTTGATGTGCAACAAGGTGAACTGGGAGATTGTTGGTTGCTAGCAGCTGCAGCTAATCTAACGCAGGAGCAAACTCTTTTCTTCAGGGTCGTACCACCAAATCAAGATTTCGATAACTACGCTGGTATATTCCATTTCTGTTTTTGGCAGTATGGTAAGTGGATCGATGTTGTTATTGATGATCGGCTGCCTACTTACCGCGGAGAGCTGCTATACATGCATTCGACCGAAAAAAATGAGTTTTGGAGTGCTCTGCTAGAAAAGGCATATGCAAAGTGAGACTTTGTTTAGATTTCTTTGGTTTGTTTTGAGTATACCTAAAATCGAAATCTTTCAGACTTCATGGTTCTTATGAGGCGTTAAAGGGTGGCACTACATGCGAAGCAATGGAAGATTTTACCGGAGGTGTTACTGAGTGGTACGACTTAAAAGAAGCACCACCAAACCTATTCAACATTCTCGGCAAAGCATCAGAACGTAACTCAATGATGGGCTGCAGTTTAGAACCTGATCCAAATGTTACCGAGGCCGAAACACCACAAGGTCTTATTCGTGGACACGCTTATTCGATAACTAAAGTAGCAATGGTTGATATTGTCACACCAAATCGAACTGGCAAAATCCCAATGATTCGTATGAGAAATCCATGGGGTAATGAGGCCGAATGGAATGGGCCATGGAGTGATAGTTCACCTGAATGGCGTTACATCCCCGAAGACCAGAAAATTGAACTCGGTTTGACATTTGATAAGGATGGTGAATTTTGGATGTCATTCCAGGACTTTTTAAACAATTTCGATCGGGTGGAAATTTGCAATTTGTCCCCTGATTCGCTGTCAGAAGAGCAACAACATAATGGCAAACGTAAATGGGAAAGTTCTATGTTCGAAGGCGAATGGACACAAGGTGTAACAGCTGGTGGTTGTCGTAACTTCTTGGACACGTTCTGGCACAATCCGCAATATGTTATTAACCTAATGGATCCAGACGAAGAAGATGACGATGGTAAATGTACGGTTATTGTGGCTTTGATGCAGAAAAACCGTCGTTCAAAACGTAACATGGGAATGGAGTGTTTGACCATTGGATTTGCAATTTATCATTTGACCGATAGGGATTTGGGTCAGAAACCACAGCCAATGAGCTTCTTCAAGTATCGTGCATCAGTCGCTCGCTCTCCGCATTTCATTAATACTCGTGAGGTATGACTGGATAATGGTGCTTAGGTTCGACAATTCTTCAGAACAACTTTTTTTTGTAATTGGCTTGTAAAAAAAAGTAATTGATCTTCAACCTTTTGAATTTGACTCCACTGAAATGAATTATAAGTTCAAGTCTATAAACAATACATATTTTTGAACATCACCTCAGTTCGTGAAGAAGTTTGAAATTAAAATTGTTCTTTGAAAAAAATAGAAGGATGACTCATAACTTAAAAACTGTATTTTATGGACAATTTGTTCATCTGCAGCTGTTTGTAAATCAGACTCCACTGAAATAAGTTACAAGTCCAACGTCTATAGTCAATACATCATATTTCCTAATATCAACTCAGTTTGCGAAGTTTGAGTTTTCCATTAAATTAGGATTTTGTCCTAATGATAAATCAGCACAGTGAAACACTTCGAAAAGTTAATCAAGCAATGTGCCTTCCTTTATTAAATGTTGAATATATCAAATGATCTAATATCATTGTAAGGATTTTATTTTCTCAGTTTAAAACTTTCAAACCTTTCAAAATCGTATGTATCCGTACACCTCGAATGTTATGGTTCATTCACTTAGAATCTTGTAGTTTTGATTACATGCTTACCTTATACAGTAGTTTTAATTCCTTCAGAGAAATGTTGTCTATAGAAAAAACCAACAAAAACTTTCGTAACGTCAAGTTTTGTCGAACCATATTCACTATTATACCTAGGACGTCGACTATACAATATAATTACAGGTTTCCGCTCGGTTTAAGCTTCCCCCTGGTCACTATCTAATAATACCTTCAACATTCGACCCTAATGAAGAGGGAGAATTTATTATTCGTGTCTTCTCGGAGACACAGAATAATATGGAGTACGTATACAATTCTACATTGATAAATATTACTTTATTTGATTTCCAAAAAACACAAATGCTAATGATTTTAATAATAACCTTATCCTTTCTTTTGGTTTTTTAACTATTACTAATATTATTAAAGAGAGAACGACGACCATGTTGGATATGGAGATGTGGATGATAGGGTGAGTAAATTTTCTTAAAATATTTTCAAATTATTTAAGTTTTTATATTAATCCTTTGAAAAAGAAGCAACAAGTTATTACAATACATATTTTAGTTTGCTGTAGTTTATTTTTTAAGCTTCGAGTTTTGGTTTGATTGGAAATGAGAATCAAGGAAGAGCCGCTATTTTTTGAGTCATATTGTTCCTTGGACAAAAAGAAAAGAAAAATTAATGACAAACATCAACTTTTATTAACAATTTATCAAGCGTGATAAACATTTCGTTAGGAAAGAGCTGCTTAGCCAAGCTTTAGTTATGGTATGGGATGGGATGTCTTTAACAATTGTCGCAAATACATACATGTTGGAACGTTACTTAGTAGGCGTGACTGTCGCCAAGCCAACGAAAGCAACAAGTTGACAGAAATATATAGTTTTTTATTTCTACCATTGGTCATAGAAGACCTAAAGTTCAGCGAACTTACGCTAAAGCAAAATATTTGCTTTTAGTGTTTGATTGAAGTCTGACATGCAAAGCTAACGTAAAAATATCGCATTTGTTATTAATATTAAAACTTTGAATAATGTAATGTTTCTAAGAGCTCGTAAATGATCATGATTTTGAGGTGTACCTTAACGACCTTGAGATGTCTCAATTTACAGCAAAACAAAATAAAAAATAGCTTAGTTGATGAAATTTATAAATGAGAATAGGCTAATCAACAGTCTATCTAATAATGGCGTGCTCTATAAATTCATAAAAAGCTGATATTTTGTTAAATACAAAGCTTAATTAGGTTAAGTATGTGGAGATTTCAGGCATTGGACAAATGCAAACGGACTACATACAGTTGGTCATGTAAAATGCATTGTTTTTCTCACTGCACCCTTGCTCAAATGCAATGTTTACGCTTGCGTTTTGTAAACAGCTACACCAAAACTGAGTTTTATTGAAAATAATGAAAATAATGGCTGCTTCCCGGGGTAAGCAGCCATCCTGCGGTTTCGACCACTAGCTCCCGTTTTCTGTGAGATTGCAGCTATAAATTATAGCCTATGTTATTGACTGATAATTAAGGTTTTACATCAATGAGGGAGTTTTTAAAATCGATTTAGTGGCATGAAAAGGCATGAAAGTGTTACAAACACAACACAAATTCCCATTCACGTTTATGATATTGGAGTTGGGACTATTATAAACTAGCCTATCGTTGAGTTGTCGTAAGGCGACCATTTTACTAATGGGTCTGGTGAATGAAAGCTTAACCTCTACTGTATATACCTTCTCGCCTGCAATGGTGACTTAAGGGGGAAAGCTGGTCTAGAGCGTGAAAAAATGGGCATAATTTATGAATTTTTTATGACTCAACAAAAAGATCAATAATTTAGGTTTTAATATACAAATACAAATTTTTTCGTGTCAATTAAATTCAAAATGGCGGCTGTCCAGCATTTCTTCGGAGGCGCCTCATTTTTTAGACGGGTCCATGGCCGAAGATGTAACCTCCTTAATTTTGGTCCTGGAATAAAATCCCGCAAATTTTGAGTTTATAATATATATAGCAACAGCAAGAGACGTACGCAGGATTTTTTCGATACTTTTTTTTTTTGCGAATGGTGCACGTTTGAACAAAAAATTTAAATTTTCACTATAAAAAAACGACAAAATTGTTGATTATGGTATTGTAGTGTGGTATTGTTGATTGCAAAAAATCATTTCTGCTCATAGAAATTTCTTCGGCTAGAAAGTGTAGCATAGGGAAATTGTTTACTTTCTCACAGAGAGAGAGTTTTATGTCAGAATTTAGTTGTTTTTAAGATACTCGAACAAAACGTGTGGTAAAATGTGGATGAATGTGTTTAAATGTGCGGTTATGGGTGCATACTCGAATGCTACTATTATGTTTGATAAATAATAGGTCTTATCTGAGAATTAAAATTCGAGGCTGTCCAACGTTGAAGGTCGTCTCGAGTTGTCCATTTTTTCTTCTTTTGAATAGTCGTTCCTTTCATCATACATACATATACAAGGTGTCCCGTAATTCGTGTTACATACTTTTGGATGTGAATCTTAGTCATATTCTAAGACAAAAAGCGTATTGGAGTGGGGTCCATCTCCCTCCATTTAGGCCGGATTGGCAATTTAACAAAAATTGACCTAATTATGTTAAAAAAAATTATTAAAAATCCTCTAAGCCACTTACTACCACATAATTTAGTGTTTCTCAAAGCTAATACTTTGATAATTAAACATTTTTTGGATGAAAGAACCTTTGTTTTTTTTCAATTTCTCAAAAACTAAGAAAGATTTTTTCGTTCAGTTTTCTGTTTGACTCAAAACTTTAAAGAGCATTGATTTTTGAAAAAACAGTGATCCTTGATAGGCCAAAATTTTGTGAAAATTTTATTGATTTTTAGACTTTATTACTCAAAAACCATTCATTTAAGTAACTTGAATTAAAATGTTAATTAAAGAACGAAGTATTAGCTTTGAGAAACATTAAAGTATGTAGTATGTAGTTAGTGGCTTAGCTGATTTTTAATACTTTTTTAAAATTTAGGTATTTTTTTTATTAAGTTGCCCCTGTCGCCTAAATGGAGGGAGATTGACTTATATAAGGCTTTACTTTGGAGTTTGGACGTGTCGCGTATCCTGCCATGCCAAATATTGACCCTATTGCACTTCGTCGCTGTTAAGTGTACAAACAAAAACGAAAAAGAAAACAAAGGCAGCTTATTGAAAGAACACAATTTGTGACGTTGGAAATCAGTCATTTAAATAAAATATTTAGCTTAGAAAAGCTTGGCGGTATGCAATTATTAATTGTTAACCAAATTAAAACAATGTCACTTAGATTCATAATGGAAAAATTATGTTGTTTATGAGAGTGATGATTGTTTCACCCTTTCATAGATTATATATTCATGAGCAAACAAAACTGTTTATTGATACTAGAATAGAGGAAGAATCTTCTTCTTTTAATCCGTTTAAGGAAGAGTTGCAATTTTTTAAAAAGGTACGAACATAAAGCGCACATAATAAATGTGTGTGTGGATCAAAAACAACAGCAGTTACAAATTCTTCATTCTTTGCATGGCCTCCCATACAATTCTATTTCCCTCTGTTTAAGCGGGAGAGGCAGTTCTATAAAAAACGGTTTTAATTTTTCTTAACAAATTTATTCAAAATCAACTAAGCCAAATTTACTACCACACACAATAATTTTTTTGAAATCCAATATATTATTTTTAATTAACATTTTAGTTCAAGTCAATTTAGTTGATGTTTATGAATAGTAATTAAGTCTCAAACTCAAAATTTTAAAACAAATCTAATTTTTTTAGTCCAATAAGATTTTTAAAAAAATTTACAATGCTCTTTTTAGTCCTTAGTCAAACACAGAAAAACGATCTTGAAAATCTTTCTTAGTTTATGAGAGGTTAAGAAAAAATGGAATCGTTTCTTTTGTCCAGAAAATCCATTTCTAGGTTTTCCTTGATTGGACTTAGTTCTCTGAACAAAAATTAAAGAGTACCTTTCACTTTTACTGAATTTCTTAAAAGTCGAACAACGCGTTAAAATTATTGAAACCAGCTACAAAAGTGGTGATTCAGACGCAGTCACTTTTCGCACATTACGCTTTGATTATGGTCATCGTAATCAATCTACTACACAAGTAATTTATATTGGTAAAAATTGTGTTCAGGAGAATAGTCCCCGAACTCTAGAAACATTAAGAAACAACATTACTCAAGTTATGGCTGAGATACCGCGTGATATGTGCGAAAAAGTAGTTTAGAAAATTAAAAGAACATCGTATGCTGCGAATCTTTTCGTTAGGCATTGGAATGATGTTGTTTTTCACACTTAATTGCAAAGCCCAAACCTTATAGTAAAAAAAAATTTAGTGGGTGTTTTGTCTTTAGAATTTAAAACTGAAAATTGAATTTCCGTTGGTTCCACCCAGTGGCACTTTTTTTTGTTGGCAGTTATGTAAGTTATGGTCTTCCAAGAAGTTTAAAAAAATTTGGCTCTTCATTGCTATTTCCAATCAATCCAACTTTTAAAATAAAATTATTATATGCATTTAAAAATATTGTTCTGACTATTAAATATTCTGTATATAAAAAAAGCTTTGCAGTATGTAAACTTTAAAAAGTAAAAAGGTATATTCTCTTAACCATTATAACATCTTTATTAGTAGTAAATAAATGCATGACAACTTTTACTTTACACTTTGCACGAAACACAAAAACACTACATTAACATCACAAAAGTTTCAGCAAGATCAAGAAGCAAGCGAGATAGACTCTTTAATAAAGTCGTATGTAAGAGCTTTTGCTAAAAAAAAAATAATGTTTTTCATGTTTCTATGTATCCTTAAAATTGTTCCAAAGAATTTTTTATGAAGAGAACATCAGCTGCTTGCTATACAAAATATGCATATTTTATCACGCTTGAATGACTCTAGTAACATTTTGCTTTAATTCAATATTTATGTAGGTTGGCAATTATGATGGAGGTAATGGTGATGGGATTCCTGATGTAAGTTGCATTTACACGCAAATAAAGATCAATCTGTTTTCAAGTGTTCTATTTTGTTAGTTTTGGGATTTTTATTTTAGTTTGGTCTTTTTGATAACATTTTTGGAAATCAATGAATTTCCGTTTAATTGGCACGCACTTAAAAAATTAATAAATTTATATTTCAAAAAGTCTAAATTCAGTTGTGTTTCGGTATAATATTTTAAAAAGAAGAAAACAGAGAGAGAACTTCAAGTGATATTGGTATTCTTTTTGCCCAATGAAGTGAGATTTTTGCTAGTTTTATATATGTACATGTAGGTATACATAATGAAATAGTCCAACGGAAAAATCTTTTTGAACCTTCAAAAAATATAATAATAATACACTGCGAGTCCTTTGATTGAATCTATTGGTTTCGCAACGATTCCTGTGGGAATTTTTTATTTTTTTTTAAGTCGACTTTCTTACTTATGGCCTAAATGATTTACAGTCAGTTGCTTGAAAAGATTAGATATTTACATAAAAAAATCTTTATTTTTAAAAATTTTTGTTATTTTATTTTTTTAAAACACGGATCAAAAAACTGGTCGAACGATTATGATTAAATTTAAGCGGGTATTCTGGTGTAGAAATAAAAAAATTGATTTTCCTTACATATTTTCAAAGTTTAACTATTTGAGAATGTGTAATATGTGTATGTCTACAAGACGATTTTTCAAAATTCAAATTTTTCGGAGATGTAGGTATTTTGCTGACGCGCATCCAAACTGGCACGACTTTAAAACGAAACTTTAAACACGTTTTTCTCGAAACGGTTTTTTTTTTTAAAACCTATCTCGTGTTCTACGGTATCTCGTGTTCTAGTTTTTTGAGAGTTCTCTCTAGAGTCGTATCTACGCTCATCTCCAAATTTGTAGTCTTCTCTATAGTCAGATCTCAGAATTACGCTCATCCCCAAATTCTGAGTTATATTTATAAAAATGGTTTTATAAAAGGGAGTTGCTTGTAGCGGAAGCCCAGCAGTCGGATAGCAGTTTTTGTATTCAAAACTCAAATTCAATCTAGAATCTGACAACTATTTTAGTGACTTGTATAGTTACAAACAAATACCGCTAATATTTAAAACGAGATGCGAGGTCCTTGGGTTAAACGGAGACCCCTATAATGGAAGTTTTAATCAGTTCTGAACTTTGTGTAACCTAAAGAAGACTGCTTTCACCTTATTGGAGTGTACCCAATATATGCAGCACAAAGGCGACTATATTTAGGAGTAAGTTCTTTGACAGTGCAGAAAACAGTAGATTTGCTTAATGGCCCGAATTGGAAAAATCTTCATTTATTCATAAAAAATGCTTATAAATATCGAAATTTATTGATAACTGAATTTAATTAAAACAAAATTGTTAAGTTAACTTCTATACCAAAATTTTAAATTGTTAAAATACTTATTGCCAACTGAGCTGACGGCATTGCCATTGCTTTTAATTCATTTTTTTTTATGTAAATATGTTTATTTTATAAAGTCAATAAATGGACTACTTACTTACTTACTTATTTATAAAAAAAATCGAAAAAGTCTAAAAAATTTTTGTTTCGACTTTTCCGTAGTTCCGACCATAGAGTCATTATTCTAGATTAATAATCTTTTTTAGTTCCGATTGTTACACTCCGTCAAACACTTAAGGGCACTGTCGCACCTAGAAAAGGGCACTGTCGCACCTAGAAGGTTGAAAAAAATCGATTTTTTGAAAAAAAAATATTAAAGTACAATATCTGGAGAATATCTCCTGTCAATCAATCAATTTTAAAATTAGGAGAAATGTTAGTTAGAGCTGTCTAGTACTGAAAAAAAAAATTTATATATTCGATGGCCAACAAAATGGCGGCGTTATTGAAGTTCTCCGGACGCCTGTTTCCGGCGACATCGAAAACTGCTGCAGTTGCCACTCTTTTTCGGTTGATCTGAGAAAGATTTACCAAAGTTCTTTCTTTTACTGACATATTAAGAGCAAGGATATACCTAAAAATGAATGAAAAAGTGCAAAGTTCTAGATTTAGGAGCCTTTTTACTCCAAAATTTGAATTTTTGGACATATTTGACTCCCGAAAAACTATTTATTTACACGCCAGCTTTCAAAGTTTAGGTATATCCTTTCGATAATGTTACTGAGAGTAATCTCCAAAAATTTCATCTAAATCGGTCGCTAACTTTTTGAGCTACATCACGAGCAGTTTTTGAAAAAGTAGTTTCGAGATAAACAGTTTCACCACAAGAAAATTATTAATTGTAGTAACTTACGGATTAATCGGCAATTCCAGGCGAATACAATGGACCTTCGACTTCCTTCCCCGAATCAGCTGCCTTACCATACAAAAGGTCAATAATAGAGGGCATTGTGAAGCGAAGGTCGCTCATCCTCTAACGGCCCGAGCTATCTGACTCGTCACCCGACCGCATGTTGTTCTCGTGCTCTAAATGCGATAACTCTGCTTCTATTCGTTTCTGTTATCCTTTGGTCATAACAGTGGTCTCCCCCCTTAAACACTACCTGAAATTCATTTATCTAGACCAGAATACGCGAAACATATAAACGCTACTTCAAATAATGGCGTTTATATAATTTTCTCAGAAAAACCTTTGGACTATTGAATTAAATTTTTTTTTTAATATTTCATGTAATTTTATTCGATTTTCATATTTTTGGCAACTCTGTATAACAAAATATATTACGGAAAGCGAATACTTAAACATTGCCAATTTAAAAATCAAACCTTTGAAAAAACCTTTTCGTACTGCAAAGTTGAATCGCAGACATAACTTGAGTTTTTTTTTCCGAAACTTAAAGTAAAAAGTAAAATTTTACTCCTACAATTTGTCACACAACCGGACGGCTAACTAGCAGTTTCTTATCCAATCTAAGGGCATCATGTCCAATGGGTTACAACATTACGCGAATGAATTGACTTTTTATGTCTTTTACCCTCGGTCTTTTAGTTTAAGACTAGTCAGTGAGTATTAAAGTTAGGATTTTTCTATTTCCAAGTAGCTCCAGTAAAACATAAAACTTTGAAACTGCTTATTACTTATTAGTCATATACCATTCCCTTCTCAATATATGTTTTCAAATGCTTCCCAAACTCTCAAGTCTTAATGAAACATGTGTTTTAATGTATTCCACTTCTGAATCATAAGTCCTGCTATCCCGAATACCGATTTTAAAACTGAATATTTTTTGTGTAGCTTTTGTAAAACATCCGTTTGTCTGTGATGTCTAAAACAATGACATTTAACCCGTAACTCGTGTTTCTATTGCTTTTTAATTTTCTTTTAAATTAAACGTTTCACTAACATGTTGTTACCTCATAGCAAAAAAAACAAAACACAATCAATAAAAATATTGTGCAACACTCTAACTGTCACAAAAACCGCTTCGCAAAAATAAACTAACAAATTATAACACTTAAGTCTCAAAACTGTTCTTTAACAAGTGTAAACTAAGTAAAAGCCACGCACCACGGCACAATCAAATAAACACTTGTTGAAGTTCTTGTTGCTTAAAGGGTTTTGGAAAATTCATATGAACCATCAAAAATGCTTAAATTAATGTTTTGGATAAGTGGAATTTTAATTACAATTTTGATCTACTCTAAATAAATTCAATTGAAAAAAAAAACAATTTCTAAAATAAATAAATCGAATAAAAAGACATTCAAATTAGAATTCCACAAACTCCAAATAGCAAAATACCATTGAAGAATATATCTAAAGCATGTTCTATTTCCCTTCCTTAGATTACTCCAAGTATACCAACACAGCCTCTCGATCCTCAAAGAGAGAGCCTGCGACGTCTATTCCAGAGTATTGCTGGGGTAGACCAAGAAGTCGATTGGATGGAATTAAAACGTATTTTGGATCATTCAATGAAAGACGGTGAGTGTATATACTTCATGGACAAAATGAAGTCAAAAGTGGTTAGAAAACGAAGAATAAAATAGTTTTGAAATAATGACTCTGATCAATATTGATTTGTTTTTAAATTTGTTAAAACTTAATGTTTTCTGATAATAAACTATAGCGTGCATTCAAGTAGAGTCTCAGGGTTTCTGTTGTTTTGTAATTGAGGTAAGAACAAAATGGAAAGGATAGAAATGTAGAGTTTAAAATGTTTAGAATAGAATGTTTTCATAAAGCTTGTTGTTTTAATAGCATAACCTTGTTCACCTTTTCCCCCGTAACTTCAGTAGTTTGAGATTTATTTTCTTCTTAATCACAACCTTGAGTACGATCTTAATAGCAAAAGTCCAAATAAATCCTTTTCTTCGATTCATCGCTTGATACCCCTTCTGTGATGTAAACAACATGTCAATTACTTCAAACACGAGTACAAAAGCACGGAAATAGGGTTCATATTCATGTTGATGAATGTTATGTTCATATTGATGTTAGAAAATCATAAAAATTGTAATGTAGTTAACCATATAAAGGGTCCTTTTATTGAGCGCTTCCTATATTTGAATTTGAATAAAACAAAGTGAGTGTGAGAAGTTTTTGATGCCGTTATGTATGGAATATTACAGCGTTGAAATGTCAGCTACGGCTTCTTTGCCTGGAGCGCATCCGAAATACCGAATTTTGCATGACTACGGCGCAAAAATCAGGCTGTATGCTGATCAATTCCTGATCAGATAGTCGGGTCAAAAGGGAAGGAGGGCACAGTACTTTAGTTAGAAACTGATCAGAAAGCCGGATCAACGGAAAGGTGCACTTATCAGTACTTGATCAGATGATCACATCACAGGAATAGAGCACTGTACTCAGATCAGGAACTGATCAGATAGCCTGATCAAGCGAAAGAGTGCGTCGCAGACCAATTCTGATGAGATGATCAAGTCAAGGAACAAAGTAATGAACTATGATTAGAAAATGATCAGATAATCGTAATATGAAAAACCTTATTCAAATCAGATCATATTGACGTACTCGCTTGGTTGCGAGTGTCCTCGAAGAGTTCAACATATATAAATCCCCCGGTCTAGATGATATCCCCTCCGTCGTTGTTCTGAAGAGGTGTCGTTGTTGTGAAGAGGTGTTCTTCCACGCTGGCAAAACCACTGCGCAAGCTTTTCTATCTTTCCTATTCTTCGGGGCTCTTCGCGAGCAGATGGAAGACTGCATTTGTCCAGCCCGTCTTTAAAAAGGCTAATCTTCCTCCCCTTCCAACTACCGTCCAATTGCACTAACGTCCCTTCTTTCCAAGGTAATTGAAACGTTGATAATAATTCGTAAACGACTGAAATATCTTGAAAAACGAAAGCTTCTTAATGGCCGACAGTAGGGCTTTCTTAGCAAAGGGTCCACTGGTGATTTGATGGCATATCTCACCGAAAAGTGGAACCAATTCTTACACTGTTTTGGAGAAAGTATCGGAAAATGCGTGCATTTGGTATCGATGTGTCTCTTCTTCGTTGGATTACAAACTACCTTTCAGACGTATCCCATATATGCGGATCACTAGAGTGAAGCAGTGGAGAGCTGTAGTCCCTTAAAGAAAATGATACTCGTAGTCGTAACGCCGAAAATAAAGTAGAAGAAGAAAAAAGTACCTTATTGACCATTCAATACAAGTTGTATTGTATTTTCGCAAACGATCACTTGTTTGAAACTTCTAATCTTCTTAACTGTTTTGCTGACGGCTCAACCCTCAGCTTTCGTTTTCAAATCAACGTCTCTGCTCTTCGGACTAAAACGGTTGCGTGTGATAGTCACATTGAATTCTGACCCTGACAGCATTTTTACATGGGGAAATAAAAACCGAGTAGAATTCAATGCTTCAAAAAACACAATTCTGTCTTTGTTCTTTAAAGCTTAACATGCCCTCATTACCATTATTCATGAATTGCTGTCAGTACTTGGTTCGTGTCTAAACGATGATCTTCGTTGGAATGACCACATATTTGAAATCGAAAAAAATACTACAATTTAAAAAGTTCACATCCGCCCAAAACTGGAATGTAACTCTTGTATCTGGTCGGCTCCTCAAACTATAAAAGACTAAGTCTTACTTGCAAATTGCTTCTCAATAAATTGAAATTGAAACATCTTTGCGCATATACTTAAAAGGGTTCAAACAGGGTACCTTGAGCTTAATTTCGGACGTACAGTCAAGTATAGAGATTCATATTTAAGTCGAACTGCCCGAATGTGAAATGCTTTGCAATACTCTGCTTTCCCCTAAATGACCATTCTCAAAAATTTTAAAGTAATGTGCATCGGTTTCTCCTATTAAACCCTCTCCTGTTTTCCTAAATGCTGGCACTATGTTTAATAACATAATAAGGGTATTCACAAACAATAGGTTGTGTGCGCTAAATATAAAAAAAAAGATGTCTAATCTAATTTCCAGTCCAGATTTTATCAATTCAGTATAAAAATAGGAAATGAAAGAAGATAATTTTAAATTGCACTTCTCGTGCAGCTCGGTAAATACAAAACTTTGTTTAAAACTCACAAAAGCTATTGAGATCATCAAGTGGAAGTTTTTAGACAGAAGTGTTTGTGTTAACTAAAATTGAAAATCTATTTAATAAACCTAAATAATAAACATGATACGTGGTACCCGTAGCGTAAATGTTAGCATGTCTGCCTGTTACGTGGCAGGAGTTCTTGGTTCGAGTCCCTGAAACATCCAATTATATTTCCACGGGTATCACATTTTACGAGTAATTGGCAAGTCTTCGAATAGTAAATTTCACTGCCTTGAAAAAGTAGTTCGGAATAGGATTGGGAGAAATGTTTTAAGCCCTGGGGATCCGCGCTCTGTTGGGCCATCCTGATTATTTATCATTTTTAAAAACATAACATAAATGCTGTTTCCTGTAGAAAAATACCTGATCAGATTTTTCCTAAATTAAATATTTTCCTGCTTAAGAATCCTGTCTGCACCGAACAATGTTCTAAAAATATAACAGCTTATTTCTCCTTACTTATTTCCCAAAAAATTGAGTATTGAGTATAAATTAACAATACTGATACAATTTTTGATTGAACTGTCGACTTAACAAGATTTTGAAAAAATAAACTATAAGCAACGAAATAAAAATTCACTCAACTGTTGTTGCTATTCAGTGTATGGGTGATTTTGAATTGATTTTAACGAATTTCGGTGTAGATGCGAGTTTGAATTTACCGCACCTGTTCCTTTTCTGTTTTGTTTCCTTAAATAAGTCCTTGCATATTTGTCTATCTTAAATATGTTTGTTGAATTTCTCATTACTTAGCATTTGTTTTAGAAAGTAGAAACAAGAAATTGTTTTAGAATTAGTTTGACGCATTTGTATGTACTTTTAAAAAGTTTGTAATGAAACGTTAAGTAACGCATATGGTTTCTTTGCCTTTTCTTTAATTACATAAAAATACATTTCAAAAAATCAAACACCACCTACCTCATGTCGCCTGCTCTCGTGCGCTAAAATTACAAAATAAAAAACCAATGACATCAAAAACAATTTGGCCGCTTGCATAAATGTAGACTTGCCAAAGCACCCATCGAATGGCTACACTCAAACATCAAGTAATCAATTTATGAGCGCCGGACCTGGACCTGGCGAAGGTGGAGGTGGAGGTGGAGATGGAGGAGGATTAAATTTGTTCGCTTTAATTTGTGGTCCCTTCTGTAAAGGAACTCCCCTTGAGGGAGTACTGGGTTTGGACCAACAAGAACAGTCGTATACGAGTGTGAATCCAGCCAACGCAGATCCTGGTGAGAATATTGTGTCATTGCCTTAGAAACAGTTTGGAATTATTGTTTTTTTCTTTCATAACTTGTTTTATTTAAACTTCGTTATTTTATTGCTAAGTAAATGCATCTTTTAAAATGGAGGTGTTTTTTGGTTTGCCATTTTGTTTATATGTTTGAATTTATTTGTAAGATTTGCATTTTAAAATGTTGTAAAGTACCAGTACAAGAAACATATGATTTATTTTATTCCTTTTTGTAAAAAAAGCCTGTTTTACATCAGAGTAAATAACAATATTAAGTCACCAATTGGCTTTTTTAAGTAAACTACGACACTAACACATATTTTCCATTTATTTTTCCAAAGAGTTTCATCTACCTATGTATGTTCGTAAAAAAATTGCAAAATTCCAATTTTTTCGCTCAAACGGTACCACTGACTGGCTGGTTGAAAAACGTCTGTAATGAATGCATTTTTTTAAACCAAAGGCACATACTTTATTAGATCTTTTGGGCTTGCTAGCATTCCATTGAATAGTTCTTAAGATTTAATTATATCCACTGATTTCGAAAAAGTAATACAAAGTTTAAATACGCTCCGACCGGTGCTGGTAGACTCAACTGGAACATGGAACATAAGAAAAAATTGGAAATGCAATTTTTTTTTATTTTAGGTAAATGAATGAATAAATTTTAATTTGTGCAATTTATTTACATTCACACATTCTCTTTAATCTTTTCTCATTTTCTCACTAGATTCGAAGTTTTAGTTCTTTTAACTAACTCCTATTTCTTTAAATTAAATTTCTTTTACTACTAAGGCTCTCCCGAACCAAAGTGAGAGCGATGTAAACGCTATTGACAGCATTTGTGTCGTCGCGACAACTGCACATTTGTGGAAACGCGTTTTCGTTTTTTTCGCGTCGCACTATGGGGTAACACGATTAAATAGCTGGGGGGGATATATCCCCCCATTGGGATCGATAATTGTTCAACATAACCAGTCATGAACCAAAATAGTTAAAGAAACACACTGTGAAATTTAGTACCTACTTCCTACGTGAATTAAGACTTATTAGTACTCACAGGATTGTACATTCTATACTTTCATTCTACGGGGAAAATACAATCTTTTGAGTTTCTTTTTTTATAACGATTTTCCATGACTGGTATGAATAAAAAATCTTTTCTCTTAAAATCTCTAATACAACAGTTTACCAAACATTACTGTATTAACAATCCAGGTGATGCTCTTGCAAAGCTTATAATGGAAAATCTTCGAAATTGTGATCTCGACATTTCTTTTGGGATCGGCCAAGGGTACGACGGAGCAAGCAAATCTGGTCGACACAATGGCTGACAATTATTTCAAAAATTGAAAAGAAAAGATATGCTGCAAAAAACCATAAGCGAAAGCGAAGAGACTCCACAAAAAAAATACATTCAAAAGGCTGAATCTGGCTGAGAAAAAGGCTGAGCGATGGATCTCAAAATATCAAGCAGCTGAAGATTTGGAGGAGCTATTTCTGTTGGTGTTCGAGATTCTTGACCAAATAAGAACATCGGAAAGTGACGCAAGGAACTTCAAAAACGCTATGGATTTCGAGTTTTTTTTTAGCTTAATGCTTATAAGTATGGTTTACCAACAACCATTAAGTCGTGAGTTTCAAAGAGTGAATTTAGACTTTGTCCAAGCTATGGATTTCGCCAAAGATTTAAGGGATCAACTAAAAATTAAACGGGCAGAAAATGACTCATTTTCGAAAGTGTTTGAAGATGCAAAAAAATTGCTGTCCTTGATATTGACGTTAAACATCAGAGAATAGTGAACCGATAAAAGAATCGTTCAAACCCTTCGGTTCCAAGTACAGAAGAATATTTTATTAATGAACCTTGGAGAAAAATTAACAAACCATGAAAACATACTTGAAGGCGTTTCGGTTCTTTTCAAGGATTCTTCGTCTGAAATATAAAAAGCAGCTAAAAAATTTAATGAAACTGTTGAGTTTTATCAAATATATTTGGCTGCCGAACCATCTTCTGTTCTTGAAGAATTAAAAACTTGGAAGAGATATTTGATCCGAAGGAATAATACTTCCTCTAAGAATTCATTGGAAGCGCTCGATAGCTGCCCCGAAGAAAACTTTCCTAACATATATATTTTATTAAGTATATTAGCTATACTGCCCGACGTCAACTCCCGAAAGAACTTTCTCCAATTTAAAGAGAGTAAAAACAACACAAAGGAGCATGACCAACTAAGTGAGATTCTTAAAAATATGTCTTTTTTAATAACCGTGTGATAAGCTTTGGATGTTTACTTATTTGCAAGATCGTTTGAATGGCTTGGCTGCTCTAGCTATTCATCGCGAAATACTTATAGCAGCAGACGAGGTTATAAGTGTTTTATCTAAAAAGAACAGAAATAAAAAGGATTTTATTCTATGATTTATTTTTTAAATTAATATTATTTCACCTATTACATAAATATTTATTCTAGTTCATTTTTCAAATCAATGCGCATAATATATTATTTTTAAAAAGTATAATTTTTACATAATGAATTCATTGAAGTCTTGTTATTTGTTTTTTACTTATTTTTTAATTATTAAAACTTAAAAAAAAATGAGCGAACTAGGTCCATCCCCCCATAGCGAAAAGCTATCTACACCACTGGCTGACATTTAATATAAAAATTAAAATATTTGTATGGGTTTAAGTTAATTTTTAAAGCGAATATCGCACTGTTGCTGTTGTTAGTGTTAAAACTTTGGTCTTTGGTTTAATATTGTTTGATATTGAGCAATGACGTGATAATTTTTTTTTCTCTGAAAGCTAATCTTCGATGTGTGAAATTTAGTGAACGACAAATAAAAAATTGTAAAATTTAAAATAAAATTGATATGGAGCCTTCAACTTGTGGTATGTGAAAAGTTGTTAAAACTTTTTTTTTTCAAATACTCGTATTCATAGAAAATAATTACGAAAAACGCTTCAATTTTGTTATTTTGTGAGACTGTAAAAAAAGTTCGCGGGTTTTTGAGGTTTTCATCAATATTTTTTTTTTTTTTTAAGTTTTTTTTACAAAAAAGGACAACTAAACCTTTTTGTAAAAAACTTTTATATGCAAATAGGGATTTTTCTCATTATCTAGAAACAAGTGTGAATACTTTAACACGAAGACAGTTTGTCAATTGTAATATAATACACCGTACAGGTAATTTTGAGGAAGCCAAGATAGGAAAAAAAATACCGAAAAGAAGAAACGTTACCGTACTTACACCCTTACCTGCGGTGGCTAAGAGTGTATGAAAGTATGAAACTAAATATTCCTTCGCTTGAAACATCTGTTGGCTGTCTGTTCGAACCCGAAAATTGTTAATTTCTGTTTATAACCGAGAATTCCATAAAAGTATCAATATCTGAATATATTTATTTATTAACACTTAGTACAAGCAAAACTTAAATCTAAAGTCTCAAAAAAAAATATCTCAATTTCGTTTTGCAATTTAAATGAGCTTGAAGGAAGTTGGTAAAGTAAATAACGCAAATTTACAGTCAGCGCGTTTTTAAGAGAAAGTGCCGGCTCTTGTTAACATCACTCAAAATTTAAAATGGGTCATTAATATCAAACGATTTAAAAACACCAAACTAACTAGTATAAATTTTAAAATGGACTTGGGTAAAATGAATATGAACAGTACCAAAATTTTGACAGTTCAAGCAAATGAAGTGATATAACGGACCTAAAAAGTCCCTCCGCGTGGAAGAAGTGAAACTTTCACCGAAGAACACATTTCACTACAATTAAATCGTCTGGCTGGATGACGCGGAATTGATACAACAACAACAAATTGCAAGCAGTGCCGAAAAGTATGCAATCGATAATCCGCGTTAAACGTTTAACGCAACCTTGTTGGAAGTCGCATAAGAAGTTTCACTTCAAAAAATTAACCCATGTGAAAAATAGCATATAGTACATTTTGATTGCAAACGAAAATTTGGAATGAAAGTTTTGATTAGTTAGACCAAGGTTTTAAGTATTTAAAATGGGGGTTGTCTGCTGTTTAATTAAGAGTGACTCCAAAAAAGTGTGGCACTAAGACTCATTTTAGGGCTATTTTAAATAACTGTAAATTTGCGCTAATGCTTCTAAGGTTTTAAAAGATATGAAGACAACATCTGACCGGGAAGAAGGTCATACGAAAATTCACTTTAAGCAAAAAGCTCTCGAATGTCAGAACTTAAATCACTTGAACAACTATTTCGTCATCAGTCCTTCGAATGCAACTTTAGTTCATGTTACTCTTCAGAGCTTACAACTAGGCGCTTATTTGAAGAGCAAAAAAAAGTATTTGTTTCGCTTACAAGAAGTGAACTTGAGCCTGGATCTGCAACGCATACTTTTTCGGAGATTCAATTTTACCTCTCAATCGTTGTTGTCGTAAGAACGGCAACGCATTGCATTCTTAAAACTAAAACTTTCCATCGGATCGGCCCATCGGAGGACTAACACGAAGCAAAATGTCACCGAATCGTAGAAAATCGGAGAGAATTTCGCTCCCATGGTTACCTCGATAGGCCGAATCTCTTGTAAATTGAGATTCGTCTGTCGCAAGAATTCTGTTTATAAACTGGTTGCCATCCAAGTTTTTTTTTATATATAATTTGCCCATTGAAAATTCATACCCCAAATTTAAATCTATCTGAGAAGAGTAGATTGACATAAATATACTTTTAACCCTTTTAATTTCAATTGTGTGGGTTTTTAGTGCACTTATTTATAAGTTTTTTTTTCATTTTGTTCATCAGAAAAAATTAAAAAAATGTATGTTCATTAAGCATTTCTTGAAAAAAATTACTTGTAAGTCAAAATTTCCCTCGAGGAAGAAAATTGGAACACCATTTAAAACTGAAATTCAGTATTTCTACTTAAAATGATGTCATACCATCAGTACTGACAGAGTAATCGAGCATAAATGGGTGAGGGTAATCCAAGTTGGCCTTTTTTAAGTCGTCAAAAAGTGATATCAAAGTTGAAAAGCAGACTTTGTTGTAGAACAGTCTCTTTCTTAGAATATTCCAAAGTATGGCACTTGAATTACGGGACACCCTGTATAGCAAAAATATTTTCTATAGGTACGTTTCAAGGACGTGCATAGATACCACCTACTCAGTTTTCACCAAAATCAGAAACATTGACCTTTTTTACCTGTCCGCTTCGCGTGGAAAAAGGACAACCATGAAAAAGTATTGCCAGACGTCTAAAAAATCACCCTTTATGATTTTTTTTTTATTAAAAAAAACGTTCTGCGTCATAGTTTGTGGGTGTGGGCACTCTATTGCTCTGTACACATAAATTGACAGCTGAAATTTTCCCTGTCACAACTGCAAACCCAGTGGCTTGGGATTGGGAGAGCCTTTAGTGTTCATATCAAAACTAGGATTTTCCACGCTTCATAATCGTTAAGCTTATATAAAATAGTAAACACATTTAACTTTCTTCTCTAAACTTTTAGTTTTTATTGCTTTTTTTAGAACCTATCGGTAACTTTTAAATCAACGGCTAACATAAATTTTAATTTAATTTAGGGATGCAAGAATCAAAAAAAAAAAATAGCTACCCGTTATTTTACAACTATTTCACTTGAATGCTTTGGTTAACTAATTATTCTTTTTGTGTACCTATAGCTATAGCCCACATAAGGAATAATTAATTATCCCTGAAGATAAAAAGGTCACAAAACTTATCATAATAGCCCTTATTGCGAGTGTCGTTTGGTTGTCGATAAACGACGGTTGTCGATAGTCGAACGTCGAAAATGAAATTTGGTATTGCGTATTCTTATTGTTCGATACTTTCAATTTTGAATTCGGTCGTTATCGTCTGTATATTTGCGTTCGACTATCACTGAAACTAACTCAAATGCCAAATTATAG
Organism: Melanostoma scalare; assembly: GCA_949752695.1. Classification (NCBI taxonomy): domain Eukaryota; kingdom Metazoa; phylum Arthropoda; class Insecta; order Diptera; family Syrphidae; genus Melanostoma; species Melanostoma scalare. The sequence continues at coordinate 58,693,016 of OX456986.1, forward strand.
GATTTATTCACAATGACTACTCTCATTATTCAAAGTAACAGTCGATAGAGATACGCAATACCAAAAGGAAAATTTATCGAAGCTTTCGACCCTTGTCGCATCGAATGTTAGACGACACTCGCAATAAGGGTTAACAACATCAAATCACATCTTCTAAATGTAGTAGTAGAATATACATGTGTACATATTTATTTTTTATCTTAGTTCATATCATTATATAATCATTTGTTAATCAAATGTTACGGAAGCTTAGTAAAATATTTATACTTTTAAGAAACTAGAAATGTATCTTTTACATAAATTGGGTGTTTCAGTTAATATTAAAGTTTATTTCGAAACATTATCTAATATAATACTATATCACAATACGAATATTTTTCTAGTCATTTGAAATAAGTACATATGTATGTAATTGTAAAAATTTTCGACTGGCTCTGTGATAGAAGTGAAAATTTTGGTGTCAGTCTTCTTTAAAAGTTAGTTATACTAAAAATGTAACTATGTTATACCGTCGGATTTGATATAGTATAGTTTTAAATTAAAGTAAATTATGAAGTTGTTTAGCAAAAACAGTTCATTTAGTAATTACTTACTTACTTAGGTGGGCATTACAGTTCGGGGTGAACCTGGGCCTCAACCAACACTTTCTATAACGACTTCGATTTCGGGCGAACACTCTCCAGTTTCGCACTCCAAGTCGGTTGGGGTCTTCATCCACTTGATTGCGCCACCTAAGACGAGGTCTTCCCCTTCCGCGATTTCCCTGCAATGTGCTTTCGAACACTCGAAGAGCCGGAGCGTTTGGGTTCATCCGCTCTACATGGCCCAACCATCGTAGCCTCGCGATGCGTACTCTTCTGGCTATGCCCATGTCGCGGTACAGCTCATACAGCTCGTTGTTGTATCTTCTTCTCCACACATTGTCTTCGCATACGGGACCAAAGATCATTCGGAGAATTTTTCTTTCGAAACGACCAAGGGTTTCCTCATCCGCTTTCGATAAGGTCCATGCTTCCGCGCCGTACAGCAGGACTGGGATGATTAAGGTCTTATACAAGGTCACCTTGGTTTTTCTATAGAGAGGGTTTTGTTTCTCAATTTCCTTCTTAACCCAAAGAAGCAACGGGTGGCAAGAGTTATTCTCCGTTTGATCTCCGCACTGATGTTGTTTTCCGTGTCTACAGCGGATCCTAGATAGACGAAGTCCTGTACTACCTCGAAGTTATGTCTGTCTATTGTGACGTTTTGTCCAATTCGTCGATGTTCTGTGTCCTTGTTTGATGACAACATATACTTTGTTTTGCCCTCATTAACCATCAAACCCATTTTTGCCGCTTCTGTTTCAATACTCGCAAAAGAACCAATTACATCACGCTTATTTCTTTCCATTACGTCACTTATACAGACTTTTGAAAGATTGTTCCTCTGGTGTTGACGTTGGAGTTTCTTACAATCTGTTCAAGTATGATGTTGAAGAAATCGCATGACAGTTTGTCGCCTTGCCTAAAGCCTTTTTCGACATCAAAGGTCTCCGTGAGTTCTTTACCGACCTTGACGGAGCAGCGTGAATTCTCCAAAGTCATCCTGCATAGTCGTACGAGTTTTGCAGGGATGCCGAAACTAGACATGGCTCTGTACAGCTCGTCTCTGTAAATACTGTCATACACGGCCTTGAAATCGATAAAGAGATGGTGAATATCGATATTATATTCTCGGGTTTTTTCCAAGATCTGCCGTAATTTGAAAATTTGGTCTATTGTGGACTTCTCTGGTCTAAAACCACATTGATAAGGACCTATCAAGTTGTTGACGTGGGGTTTCAGACGCTCACATATTACAGCAGACAAGATCTTATAGGCGACGTTAAGGAGGCTTATCCCTCTATAATTGGCGCAATTGTGAGGGTCTCCCTTCTTTAGGATCGGGCATACGATACTGAGGTTCCATTCATCGGGTATGCTTTCTTCCGACCATATCATGCAGATCAGCTGGTGCATGCTCCTTTCCAACTGATCTCCAGCTGCCTTGAAAAGTTCAACATCAAGGCCATCTGCACCTGCAGTCTTATTTGATTTAAGTTTGCATATGGCAAGCTTAACTTCTTCTAGGTCGGTAGGACGGCATTCTTGATCATCGTCCAAGCTGAATGGGGCAATCTGCCTGACAGCGGAATTTTTGTCCTCATCGCCGTTAAGCAGTCTGCAAAAGTGATCTTTCCAGATCCTCAGTAGCGACTGTGACTCTTACAATTATATGTTTCCCTGCTGGTCTTTACAGGCTTGAGTTAGGGGCTTGCCACCCTGGCAAGATATTTTTACCTTTTCGTAAAACTTCCGAATCTCGTTCCTGTCATGGCACCTCTCTATTTCCTCAAACGAGCGCTTCTCATGCTGCTTCTTTTTCTTTTTGAGAATTCGGTGTTCTTCCCTTCTTTTCTCCTTGTAGATCTCGTTATACTGATCGTAAGCAGCCCTTGTTCGTTTTTGCATCAGCATTTGTCGTGCTTTTTGTTTGGCTGCATTTGCCTGCCTGCATTCTTCATCGAACCATGGGTTTCGTTTTGGTGGCCGAGTGAAACCCAGAACCTCAGAGGCAGCGGTTCTGATGGCTTCTTGGCATTGCTGCCACTGGTCTTCAATGCTTAATGCTGGCGGCATGGGATTCAAGGATATTTATATATTTATATTATATTTATATACATATATCATTTAGTAATTCAGAAAACAAAAAAAACTCTTTTTTTTTTTGTAATAAAGAAAAAAAGCATATAATATTGAATGTGGTGATCGAGGCGTAATGGTTAAAGGTCTAATTGAATACATTCATTTATCTTCTGAATGTATACACTTTTCTAAAAAACAAACTCTGCATACTATTCGATCCCTTCATAATAAAACGAATACACTGTTTGCTGTCCCTCCTTGAATTAATTGAAAAAATACAAAGAGAACAGTAATTTTTCTGTCAATCTTTCTTGAAAATGAACAGCCGTATTTATTAGATTTCACTAAAACACACTTAAAACCTTGAGTAGTTGCGCAGTGAATAAGAACTTCCTCAGACTTAATTCAGTGTATAAAAAATCCTTTTCCACTCATGGTAGTTACTCTACCTTACTCTACCTTATGGTCGAAATCACAAAGAAATTCTCTTATAGTTTACCAAGGTTGAAACTGACATTTTAAAAAGAAATGGAGAAAGTCAAAAGAAACAATAGGTTTGTTCGTTGAATGAATGTCAAATTGAGTGTTTTTTGAGGCATGAGTTTGCCATAGGTTTTCCCCAAACTCGCCCTAGCTTTTTGCTGTGGCGATTTGAGGGCTGTCAAATGGCATGTGTTTTTATTTAAATGACAGGGATGTGTGGCGATTTGTGGTTTAGCGTTTTTTGAGGACTGGAAAACCCGGGTTTTTTTGACAAATCATGGGGTTGTCAAGAAAACCTGGGTCAATCCTGGGAAAAGTTCAACGAACAGACCTAATGATTCTTTATGCTCCATTGGATCAAATATTTTTTTATATACATTTCGCGTACTACTTCTTTCGTTTGAACATTGAACACACATTTCAACACATCAAAACTATTCATTTTCATTTTATTTTAAAATTCAAAAAGTTGGAAATCAATCATTGACATTTATGCGCTAAAACAAGCTTAAGTATTTAAGTATTTCTGCGTTTGTGTCGAAAAATGATTATATGTAAATACTTTTTTGTTTTAATCAATGCGTAAGCGTGTTTTAAAGTTTCGCGGAGTTTAAATTGTGATTATAAATACGACTGGAAATGTTTTCAAAGAAATTGTACTAAACTTTTCTTGTAATGTTCAGTTCGCTTGGTATACTCGGCGTGTTTAGTGTATTCATTATATTCATTTCGAGTAAATACAAGATTGTTTTGGTATGGGGTGATGATTCATTTGTTTTGTTTTGAAAGAAGTGAAGGCAGCAAATATTGTATAAAAATATAGTATGGCTGGTTTCAAGCCATTCCTTGCAGATGTTTAAGAATGGTTGGTATGTCTGCTTGTTACGTTGGAGTAAGTGGTTTTCCACAGAAACATTCAAAATTTTGGGATAGAAAAGTACTTACAAGGCTTACGTGGGCATTTCATCGTTTAGGTGGACAAAAAATGAAAGTTAAAAGAATTTGACTGAATTGGTTTATACGCACAAAATTAAATTTGGATTCATTGCATGAACACTTCAAACTATGCTTCTCAATCCTGAGAACTTAGCAACGCCTATTAACCTTAATATCAGAAGAAAATTTTGGATTGTCATCTAAATCGCGAGGAAATGCAAAATGTCTTGAAAATTCTGAGTGACGTGAAAGCTGCAGGTTGAATGGAATACTAATAGAATTCATAAAATACGGTACAGAACCTCTAGCTGACCAGCCGAAATTTTAATATAATACCATTTTGGACACAGTTGAATAAATACCCAGTGCAAATCTATACATTTAAAATATTCACACCAATTTTGGAAGAGCGTTTGACGTTTTGGATCCAAAGTAGAAAGTCACTGGGGAAAATGGTTTGCGTTTAAAAAAAAGTTATCAAGTCATTATTGCAAAATCTGATTTAAGAAATAAAATTTTTCATTCAAACTTTTTACAGTCTTGAATGTATTTTCTGTCTAGGTTAGGTTAGGTTACAATGGCTGTCAGGAATACACCCGACACACTTAGACCAATACTAGGTCCATTGTGATACCATAGAAATTATGCGAGGGAGTACCTCACTTAACAAAACCATTTGGAGCTTTTAATAAAGCGAAGGAGATGCAGGGGATCTGTGTTCGCCAGATCGCTTGGATCATCGAGAAAATATTTCCCCAGATGCCGCTTTCTTTTAAAAGAGAGTGCAGGACATGAGCAGAGGAGGTGTGGGATTGTCTCCTCCTCCTCCTCATCTAAGCAACTTCTGCAGAAGTCATTAGAGGGAACGCCAAGTCTTATGGCGTGTCTTCCTATCAGACAATGTCCGGTAATGACATTGATTACGGAGCTAACTTGCAATCTGGTAATGGATAACAAATGTCTTGTGCGTTTTGGATCAAGTCCTGGCCATATACGTTTTGTTGCCACGCACGTGGTGATATTGTTCCACCTGTGATTTGTTCTGTCCATTGCCTCTTGCTTTAGCATAAGTTTACATGTAGCGATTGGTATACCAATATTCAACCTGCTGGTTGAGATCGTTAGAACGTTTCCTTCTCTGGCGAGTTCATCGGCTTTGCAGTTACCCACGATATCTCTGTGCCCCGGCACCCAAAAAAGGTGAATATTGAACTGTTCAGCCATCTCCTTAAGAGATAAGCGACAGTTGAGGGCGGTTACTGAGTTCGTAGAAACAGCGCCGAGTAATTTGAGGGCTGCTTGACTATCTGAGAAAATCCGGATATTCGTTGAGGATATCACGTTTTCTTTTAGCCATGATAGGACCTCTTTGAACACGCTACAATGGTTTGGAAGGCGGAACGAGAGACTTACGTTAAGTCGGTTTAAGTACACCCCGCAGCGTACCCCTTCTTCGGTTTTTGAACCTTTTTTTTTTGATTTTATATCTAGAATTTTCTTAAAAACATATTCAAAACTCCGCCATTATCACGTTAGTTTCGTCGAGCTTTCGGAAAATTGTGCATCTGTTTCCACAGCAGAACTTTTTTCAGGATCATCAGAAGTGAAACTAAAAAAACTGCTGTCAAACATTCAATTTTCATTTCTTTTTGTTTCCTACGTCCAATTTCTAGTTTCAAGCCTTAACTAAAACAAGTATTTTTTACACTTCGGATGAGCCTGCTGATGAATTCTGTGTCAACGCGAATGCACCTTTTTACCGAGGACTCGCCGGAATTTTTCATACTTTTTTTCAAAAAAAAGTTTAGACAATGTTTATTGAATATGTATCTTTAAGATAATAAAAAAATTTGGTAAAATATTTCATACTAGGTGTGCCAGCGACTTCGTCCGCAAGAATTGGCATTACTTTTTTATTTATCAACCGATTGACATGAAATAAAAACTAAATGGTAAGTGAAGCTTACCACAATATATTACTCAAAACCCCATCTAGAAAGGATAAGCCGTTTCTGAGATTAGCGTGCACAAACAACCAAACTGTTACGTTTTTATTATATGTATAGATATAGATATAGATAAATACAGATAGATAGATATAGATAGATATTATTAAAAAAAACTTCAGAGGTGTGAAGGGACACCCGGATGGAACGAAGTTCCTTTCGATTAATTAGTGAAGGAATTGTAATAAATTGTATACACTAAAGAGAGAGAGAGAGAGAGAGAGAGAGAGAGAGAGAGAGAGAGAGAGAGAGAGAGAGAGAGAGAGAGAGAGAAAGAGAGAGAGAGACAGACAGACAGACAGACAGACAGAGAAACATGCGACGCCGCACAGCTTACAATAGCTTACTATAGCAAAAAGTGTCGTGACAACTTTTTGAAGAATTTTTTCCGTCTAGCCCCCTTTCTTTCGTTTTTACCCGCATGAAACTCATGTAACCTCTTAAGTGGCAGATTAGAATCGTTAGAGCAGATTTTGAAATGAATAAGTATTATATAGGTTGTATGAAAGGTACCGTTATTTCAAAACCTAAAGACCCAATTCCAAAAACCACTCTGAAGCTGCCCCACAGACCTTAACGGCAAATTCCAGGCTGTAAATCCATATACAGACAGACAGAATTGCAAGACCCACTCTTTTTATCTATCATCGTAATATCGTGTATAATTGTTATCTCAAAAATTTCTTCTGCACGATTGCAAAACTTACTTTCAACCTTCAGTTAAATAATTTTTTTTAGAAAAAAAATGTACTGACAGCCGACTTTGTGACTGTCTACTTTCTTTACTGACGGTTGAAACTATCTATACTGCTGCGTTCACCTTTAAATATTTTGCTTCGGTTATTTATCGTTGTGTTCGTTCATTGAAATGATTTATGCGCTATAGGACAAAAAATTTAGCATTTTTGTAATTAAGAAAAAAATATCATAGCATCCTTTTCAAAACTAGATTTTGGTTTAAAAAATACGGTAATACCAAGTTTTAAATACCTTAAATTCATTGTTGTTGAAGAATGCACATTAGGACGAGTTCTCGAAATAACTATCTCTTCATTTATGTTGATTTAATTTAAAATTTACTTCATCAATGTAGTGGAAATGGTTATAGTTTTTTTTTTTTAATTTTCTTTTCTCAATTTTCAATTTTGAGCCAAATAGCAAACGAAGCCTTTTAATTTAACAAAAAAGCTTCGTAGTAATCCAAATGTCTTATTATATTACTTGTTTTTCAATCAAACTAATGTAATTATATATGTGTATATTTATTCTAAAACGATTTTTCTAATATTATTGTAAAGATATACTAGACTCAAATAATAAATCGGTTTATCTATCTACCATGTTTCACTATGTCGATCTAAAGTTAACTATTTTATAAGCCCCCATTTGATTAAACCTTTAATGAGGTGTTTAAATTAAGCATTTTATGTAAGAAAAAGCTGGTGTAAAAAGTCAAAAAAGAGGTATGTAATTAACACGAATTGGTTTGTGACAAAATTATTTTATAATTATTTTATTTTGGACTCAATCTAACCGATCTTACTGTCGGGTTAGTCTAGTCTAGTTGTTAGTAGCACACGTTCATTATAATCCATGCGCAATCAATCGTCAACCAAATTGACTATGTTGCAATTGACGCAAAACACTCTTCCAGTATTATGGATGTGGGAACTTTCCAAAATCCAATCTTTGACTAGGGTCACTACCTTGTTGTACGTATGAGAATATCCTGTTCACGACCCGCGCGAACTAACGCTGTGAAACGATATAACGTCAGAAAGCTACAATTGCAAGAGATATCCTTAAGTCCTATGGCGCCAGCATCAAACATTAAAGACCGGTCGGTGGCAGCAATGCCAAAAAGCCAACAGAGCCGCTGCCTCTGATGTTTTTGGTTTCACTCGGTCTCCAAAACAAAACACATGTTTCAAAAAACATGAAGGTTTCCTGAGAAGCCAAACAAAAAGCACGACAAATGTCGGTACAAAAAAGAATAAGGACTGCACCAATAGAATGAGATTAACAAGGAGAACAGAAGGGAAAACCACAGAATTTTCAAAAAGAGAAATAAAGGAGCAGCGACTCTCATCGCTCGTTTTTTTGGAAATTGAGGGAAGCGATGAAAGGAATGAGATTCGAAAGTAAAAAGATCAGGCCAGGGTGACAAAGCTCGAGCTAAGGCCTTTTAAATACAGAAGGGAATCATAAGGTGCGTTTTTGTCGCTTCTCAGCAATCATATAATCGCTATACTCATTTGACTTCTCAGTACAAAGTTATGGTGACAGATTTATCTGGGTGGTGCCTGTGATAAGCACAAATATCCTAGTATTGGTTTCTATCGCTGCTAATTCATACTTGATGTCCTTACCCATTGGTTATCTCATATATGAATGAAAGATTCCTTCCTTGCAACAACAATGTTCACGCAAAATGAAATGATCCCTTTTTATTTTTCGAGTTCGAGCAATTAGGAAATAAATACACCAATAATATTTTACTATAATCCTACTGACTATAATCCTTCCGGTTTCTTTCACTTTTTTCTTAGCAGTTTGCTGAGATAAATTTTAAACTTTAAAGTATTCAGTGATTGATTTGTGTTTGTGTTCAGTGTTAAAGTCATTGCTGAGTTGATTATAGGATTGCTGAGTTGCTACAAAAACGCACCTATAGAGAGAAACTGAAGATCTGGAGAGACCACTTTGCAGACTGTTTAACGACGATACTAATTCCGCTGTAGGACTTAGACCACAATCATGAATACCATCCTCCCGACCTAGAAGAACTTAATCCTGCCATATGTAAGATTTTTTCAAATAAAACTGGAGGTGCAGATGGCGTTGACGCCAATCTTTTCAAGGCTGCTAGGGATCAGTTGGAAAGAAGCATGCACCAGCCGATCTGCATGATATGGTCGGAACAAAGCATACCCAATTATTATTGGAACCTCAGTATCGTATGTCCGATCCTCTAAAAATGACAGGCCCTCACAATTCCGCCAATTGTAGACGAATAAGCCTCCTTAGGCCTTTGTCAATTTATCAACTAGTTTTTATACCAAAAAAGTCCACATTCGACTAAATTTTCACATTACGGTAGATCTTTGATAAAACCAGGTAGTACAAAATCGATACACACCATCTTTTATCGCTTTCAATGCCCTGCAAAATTTTAACGACTTTGCAGAATGACTTTGAAAAATTCACGCTACTCCGTTAAGGTCGTTAAGACCTTTGACAAGCCTTTTTCGACAAGCCGACAAACTGTCATATGATTTCTTTAACATCATACTTGAAAAGATGGCAAAACTGGGTTCGATGGTAAATGAGGCAAAACGAAGTAAATATATGCTGTCGTCAAACAAGGACAGAGAACATCGAGGAATCGGACAAAACGTACCAATAACAAAACTTTGATGTACTTTGTCTTCCTAGTTTTCGCTATAGACAATAACATCAGTGCGGAGTGCGGAGATCAAACGAAGAATTACTTTTAGTCAAACACAGAAAACCGAACGTTAAATGTAAAGTAGTTTTCTCGAAAAAGAAAACTGTTTGCTCAGAAAATAAAGTCCCAATCCCTTGTAAAATTTTTAAAAATGTAAAAAAAGCGTATCGAGAGGTGGAAAATAAAGTTATTCGAGCGTGTCAGACAAATGGCAAATGTAAAGTGAATTCAAAAAAGTTTCCTATTTAAATGACTGACGATTTAAACGTGACCATAAGTCATGGCTGATTTTTAAAAATGTAAAAAAAAAAATGTGACCTTGAAATACTCGAGCGCGTCAGATTTTTATGCAGAGGGATCAACTTGATGTCTTCGTCCTGCAGGATGATAAAATCTGACTGTTTGTCTGACAATTTTAAAGTAACAATTATTTGTCGTTTCTATTTTTTATTACTGGATGTAATAAAAGAAATGTATACACATTACACATATGTACAGTACATACAAATTTTGATTTGAAATTTTGTTGAAAATAACAAAAAAAATCCCTGAAAGTTTGAGCCCTTAATATTAATTTTGAGCGCTCGATCAAGAGGTGTGAAGATTTCCCATTGAAAATACACGGAAACTGATTTTTTTTTTTTTTAATTTCTATAGCTCAGCGGCATTTCATAGAATCTTTGACCGAAGATGGTTTTTTCTCGAAATTGAACGCTCTACAAAAAAGCCCATTGTGGCTAAGTCGTAACTCACACCGCACCGGCGAGGTAGTACTGGCTACTGAACCAGATTTTTCCATAAAATTCACGTTTTTTCGCAGTTATCTCGTAAATAAAAAGAGCTACGGAAAAATAAAAAATGACAAACTTGTAGAGAATTTAATTTCTTACAAAAAAGGTCTTACTAAATTGTTTATATCAATATTAAGAGAGATGTTGACCATTTACTTCAAAATTTAAAAAAAGTTAATCGCGCTCGAGTATTTCAAAAGGTCGATTTTTTTACACCTTTGACGAAGTTCACATTGGTCGATTTGTTGAAGCTTCGTGCGAATAAATGCGATTGTTTTCTTGTTCTCCTTCTCTGTTACACCAATTTGTCGGTATTGATTTGCGGTCGATTCGTTGAACAATGTGAACACTTTGGTCGATTTGTTGCTTCAACAAATCGACCAGTATGAACATCGCCTTTGTGACTCGCCTACTTACTTATGTCACGCTCAAATTGTCAGATTATTGAAATATCTTTTCTGAATGTAATTAACTTACCGTCTCTTAATCTGACGCGCTTGAGTTTTTCTGAGGATCGATTTTTTTACTAATCTGACGGGTTGCCCTCAACTCACCCCACTACATTAAGGGTTCATATATGGTATAGGAGTACATTGCAGGGTACAAGGTTTCTCCCTATATGATTTTCTGACGCGCTCGAGTAACTCGCAAAATCCCCTCTTGGACTACCCTACTATTGGCAACTGCAAATGAATAATAATAAACGCTGAAAATTTAATCAAAAATTTAAAAAAATCAAAAACACAGTTTTGAAGTTATTTCAAAAATCAAAACTTTTTTATAAAATTCATAACAATTCCAAAAATAAAATTTTCCACATTTTAATATGTAATTTTCTCAAACTACCTAGGACTTCGGGAATATAAAATTTCCTCAAAATCGTGTTAGCCATTAAAGAGAAAGTCGGTTTTGAAAAAAACAATACTATAGGAGGTACCGTTCTTAGACTTTATGCAAACACTTTTTTTACATCACAAAAACATAATCAAAAACTTATTTTTCACACAAAATTTTATCGGAATCGTTGGAGCCGTTTTCGAGAAAAATAAGTATTATCATATCGGTTGTTTGGTAGGTACAGTTGTTTCAAGACCTAGAGACTCAATTCCAAAAACTCCTCTGAAGGCTACCCCACAGACCCTGCAAATTTTGAAGAAAATCAGTCCAGCGGTTCAGGCTGTTGATTCATATACAGACAGACAGACAGAATTGCAGGACATACTTTTTTCGTATGTATATAATCGTAATTCATGTTTAATTATCTCAAATTTTTTTTGTGCACGATTGAAAAACTTGCCTTTATAGTATCTATAATCGCAAGTAAAAACTGCCCTTAATAACGCAAGATTTTGTAAAAATTTTATTTAAAGAAAAAAATTCCTTGTTTTTCTAATTTTGACTTTGACACTTGATTACTCACTAAATTAATTTAAACTAAAATTTTATAAATGAAAAGATTAATAAAAATTTTAACTGTTAAAATTTTTATTAATCTTTTCATTTATTAGATAAAAAACACGTGGATTATCTCAACTACAAAACTCATTAAAATTTTAATTTCAAAAGCAAAGTATAAGCTTTAAAATATAGTTAAAAATTATTAAAAATCAACTAAGTTTCTTACTACAGAAGCTTAGTTGATTTTTAATAATTTTTTAGAAAATTAAGTCAAGTTCTTATAAAATCCTCTCTCGTCTAAAAGGAGGGAAATAGACCATCCTTCCCATACAATTTTTTTTTTTGTCTCAACCCAACCAATCCGTTCAGTTTTTTTGTAGCTTCTAGATGTGTGGTGTAAAAATAAAAGTTCGCGCGGAAATTTTTTCCGCTTCGCTTTAAGTTTTACTGTTCTATACGTGAGACATAAGCAAAGCGAACAAAATTTGCCTCCGGCTAGTTCGGGCTTATGATATAAAAAAACATAGTATGAAACATAGTTCCATAGATATTTCTTCGTGTGTTCCTTTTTGATTTGACATTAGTTTACAATCAGAGTATGGACTTACGAGTATATCTTAAGTCACGTCGCTGTGCCAGTTTATTTACATTGAAAAAAAATAAGTTAGAGTGTAAACGCGAACTACGAAATGGTATTTGAGTTTACAGAAAAAGGAATGAAACCCCACGGTTCTTACTGCCATTTCGTTATGGATATAATATAACCCCCGTGGGCTTTACTTCCAAAAAATAAGGAAATAAGACCCTTATTTCCGCAAGGTTTATTGCACTGCACCGTAAAATGCGCCATAATTTGGTTGTGCCAACAATTTAATTCATTTTATTTATGAGAATGTTCTAAATATCAGCACTTTTTCGATTTAAATCAAAGGTACGACAAAGTTCTGGACTCTCAATGTGTAATTCGTATTGGATTGGTGTAGAAATCCCGAATTCCAAAATATAATGTCTTTTTAATGGAACAAGTAAACATACTATTTTCTTCGAAATATCCTTTATATACCCAACTAAATTAAAAGTTTTCCCAAAGATCATTAGTTTTCGCTGCGTCCTTAGTTCACATTTTACGAATGAAGTTTTTATAGTTTTTTGGCAATTCGGGATTTTGAAATTCGAGATTTTGAAATTTTGCAATTCGGGATTATGGTACGTTCCCATTCGGATTTCTTAAGTGTACAGCTGTAGATCCTGTAGATTTCAGTGTTTTATCCTATTTATGTAAGATAGATTTCGATTGACTCGCTCTTTTCGAATAAATTTAAACTTCAAACAAAAAAATATCTAACAATTAGATTAACATCTTGATTTTGGGGTCTAATAAGGGACGACTGGTAGGGTGATGGTAGTTTAAAAACGTCTAAAATGATCAATGAAAATTATGTGTATTCAAAAACTATATATTTAAAAAGTTCTCTGTTAAACGTGTGCACAGGTAGAAATACAATTTTGAATCAGAGTACCGCATTGTTATCTTTTTTTAATGAACTTCCTTCCGGCTTTTAGTTGACCAATTTAGCCATTTTTTGGGCAACTTTCTTACATTTTTTTCATTTAAGTATTTTTAATTATTTATTAAAAAAAAAAAAAAGATTAACCTAATAGAATTAATTGATATAACGCAACGGTAGGCTCGCAATACTTTCTACTTTGAGACTCTTCATTGAATGCAAGTTTCGGTTTAGTTTAGTTTAGTTTAGTTTAGTTTAGACATATGTATTTGTATGATTATATGTATATCTAGTTTTTAACTAATACACTTTTCTGTCTATATTAAATTAAAAGATATTAAATTTTAATGTCAAATAACCTTAATTTTATTTTTGTTTTATAGTAATGTTTGAAGACAACACTGGTTTCTCTAAAGACGTGTGTCGTTCCATGGTTGCTATGCTCGACTCAGATCAATCTGGAAAATTAGGTTTCGAAGAGTTCGAATCTTTACTAAACGACATTGCCAAGTGGAAAGCTGTTTTCAAGCTCTACGACACCAATCATGAAGGACGAATTGAAGGTTTCCAACTTCGTGAATCCCTCAAGTCAGCAGGTTACCAAATAAACAATCGAATTCTCAACGCATTGGCTCATCGTTATGGATCGAGAGATGGGAAAATCGCATTCGATGATTTTCTCATGTGTGCTGTTAAAATAAAAACATACATCGGTAAGTAGTTGAGACTACCATTTTTATTTAGTTGACATTTAACTATTAATCCATTTTAGACATCTTTAAGCAGAAAGACACAGAGAAAAATAACACAGCCACATTCAGCATGGACGAGTGGATTGAAAAGACATTATATTCATAAAATTTATTCAACGCCATCATTTATAAACACCAACAACTAATTTTATCAACACCGTTATATGTTCTTATTGAACATTTCTTCTTACATATATTTAAAGCAAGCGTGCTTTGTAATTAATTTTCAACTATGTAATTGAATCTCCGCCAAATGAACTAAAAAGCTAATTGGATTAGTATCCGAGAGTAGAAAGGTGCATAGCCGCGCATTTACATCTTTTGAACGAAATTAAGCTCTTCCGTATTTAAATTATAAAAACCAATTGTTGTACCCTTAACGTTAATTTTGCATTTGATTTTCTCTTTTTAAGTTTATTTGATGATGATGATACGTTTATCCTTTACCGTATAATTTTATTTACGTTGTTTATTATGTATGTTTTTTCTACGTAACTACTACTAATATGAACACAACAGGTTCTCTCTTTTGATTCTTATTTTAATGTTTAAATGAAGCAGAATGTATTTTTACTAACTTCTAACTACTTAATTTATTTATATGAACAAAAATGAATAAAAAGGAAAACAGTTATTATTTTATGTTGTTGTTTTATATTTTGGGTAAATTTTTTCCAAAGAAAACCTCTTTTACTTATTTTGTTGCATTTTTATGTCTTAATATGAAATTTAAGATTCGTTAATATTTGTACATGTTAAAGTTCTCAGTTCTTACTTAAAATTGCAAAGAATATTTATTAATTCTTAAAAATAAGTAAGAATAATGAAAACTGCATTTCTATTTTAGGTATCAATTATTGATTACCAGATCACTTGGAGTGAGCCTATTGCGACGTTCTCTATTCTAAGCTCATCCATTTCTGTTAAGGATGTAAAATTTTGTTGAAATATGGTCACACAGTTCATACAACAAGTTCTGATACCTACAAATATTTTCTTTTTGATATTTGAGTTCCGTGTATTATTTCTTTGGCGAATTCTTACCTTTTCAAATCGAGAAGTTACTGTAACTTCTCATGAATGTAATATAATCTGAGTACGCTCCCAGATGCTTCGTTACATCCAATGCATTGCGACATAAGTTCTATTTACTTCTACTACATGTAACTGTAATTTATGGCCATCCTGTTCTTTCCGTTTTAGAATTATATGCCAGTGGTGTTTTTTCAAGTTCGTTGAAAAATAGGAGATTTTATGACTTTTCTTGATTTTTATCATAGTAATAAATAACCTTTATTCACTTATGTTTCTATCACACGTCCAAGCATATGCCGAAGATTTTGCCGTTCCCCCAGTTGGATTCCAGATTCCACTGTTTATTCCAGAACACAAGTTTCGCTAAATTTGATTGATAGCTGGTGTGCTGGCAACGGTCTCTCTTTCAATTCTCCTAAGACCGAGATTGTACTCTTCATGAGACGCATAAAACTGACTCATCTGACACTTAAAGGCGTCAGCGTTCCCTTTTCAAATGAAGTTGAACATTTTTGAGTTATCACAGATAGTGATTTGCATCGACAGCCAGGCTGTGCTCAAAGCATTCCTCTAACTAATTCGAAAGTGACTTAGGAATGCAAAACCTCTCTGAATGCGGTCGGAAGACTAAATTCTTTGAGTGTCGTTTAGGTTTCAGGTCATCACGGGATAACTAGAAATGAGATCGCCTAAACTTGCAAGGCAAGGATATCAGATAGCTTTCTCATGGCCTAAACCGGAACTTGGTTTGCCGGTATTTTCAGTGAGGGCTTTAATCAGCGATTGGATCTTACAAGAGCAACCGTAAAAAAAAGTATGCTCAAGGTTAATAAGAAAACTGCAACATTTTTGCTCTCGTATATGTAATATTAAACGCTTGTTGACGTTGCTACAAGGTACTTCTCTTTTGCCAAGCATTAAAACTTGTTAGGATCAAGTGATACCATACTCTGTGAGTCCTGTGTGGAGAATGAGGACACATCAGGTTACAGATACTCTGCGTAGACATGGTGAGAGCTGGTAACTTAGGTTCATTTTCATGTGATCTAGGAACATCTGGGAAGCTATAACAAAAAGAAGGTTGCTATCTGGTAGTTCAATGGATTGGTGTTTAGGTCTGAGTTCAAGCTAGTATTTTAAAAACCTCCAACAGAAAAAATTCATAAATAATTAGCTTTTTTGGTCCAAATATGTTCCAAGACTATTGGACTACTATAAAACCAATCATCTCCTATGCGTCAGTTGTTTGGTGGAACAAGCTCTTACCTAAAAATCTTATTACCCCATTGTCCTTCTCCTGCCCTTGAGAACTACATCGAGCCATGTTTTCGCAAGTCCAGTTTCAATTGAAACATGTAATGAGATTATCCGAACCCAAATTCATTCAAATTGTTTAGTTTCCATTAAAATGCAAAGTGGTATGATACCATCGCTCGCAGGTAGCTGTTGTCTTATAGAAATTTGAAAAAAATCCAAGTTTGTGTATATTTTGTTGTAGAATCTTAAACCGACTCAAAAGCGATTTCTCAAAATTAACATTTCTATTTCAGAGATTAAGTTCGTCTTTTAAAAAATTATTTCTAAAACCAGGCAGGGAGCTTTCCTATAGCATTTTTTTTTTGGGTGTGAAAGGTTACCAGAAACCAATTACCTAGATGATTTTTTCATTGTTACAAGTTCAAAATTCTTTAACGTTTATATGGTGGCTCATTTTGTATATAGTACCCGTGGTGTGATGGTTACCACGTCTGCCTGTTAACCGGGAGGTTCGTGGCTCGGATTCCCACAGAAGCAAAAATGTTTTTCCACGGCAATCGCCTTTCGCGAAGAATTTGCAAGTCCTCCGTTAGTAAATTATATAAAGCGCTTTCTCAAATCGCCGTTTGGAATCGGCAGAAAATTGTAGGACCCCTCCATTCGCTCATAAAGTCAATGGTTGTGAGAAATGCGCTAGGCCCCGGCGATCCTCGCTCTTATTCATTCATTGGGTATGCCTAAGTAAATAAAAATCCTTATTTTGAAATAGAAAGTTATTTGAAATCGAAAAAAAATTCACTTTCAGATCCGTTCGTGTGGAATCAAGGGTTAACTACTGTGCAAAACTATCGCTTAGCTGTGCAATCTTCTGCTGACAGAATTTTTAAAGAAGCGGTGAAGGATCAAACAAGGACTAAGAGAGCCAAGTGGTATGAAGAAAATGGCGTTTTGAATATGCAGATATACCATATACCTGAGTATAAAGCCATCACACAGTCAAAATGCAATTATGTAGGATTGCCTACAATAAACTTACTTATGGAAAGCCTAATCATTGCTGGGGACAATAGGACAGTACTCAAAGCGACACTAGTAACAAGCCAAAAAAAAAAAAACATGATAAAGCTAAACGCTAAAACAGCGATAAGAAAGAAGAAAACAGCTTTCAAGGTATGTTCAGTGCGTTCCTCAAATAATAGAAATGAAAAGGCTCGCCTGGAAAGGGAATACAGGAGCTACAAGAAAGAAGCGAAGAAGAATTGCACAAAAACCCA
The DNA here is from genome assembly GCA_949752695.1 of Melanostoma scalare. Classification (NCBI taxonomy): domain Eukaryota; kingdom Metazoa; phylum Arthropoda; class Insecta; order Diptera; family Syrphidae; genus Melanostoma; species Melanostoma scalare. The sequence goes on from OX456986.1 coordinate 58,710,567, forward strand.
CAAAGCAACAGTGTGTCAAGAGCTGGAAGAAAATTGTACTACAGCTGCTGATGACGGCTTAGAATATGAAATGCTCGGGTCAGAGCTAAACGGCTTCCTGGGACTAGCAAAACAATGCGACACATGGTATAACTGGTCGAAGTTTCAAGCTGGAAGAGATGATGGGGAAGCGAGTAGGCATCTTGTGTGTGTATAAGCAACCAGATATCGGGATAAAGAAAACAAGAATGTTTTTGGATGTTAAATCACAGTCCTACAAGATGTTGTACTATGGAACGGATTGAGATAAAAACGGAATTTGTATCATCGGTATCGAGAGTTGGAAGAAATTCCTGCCCCGTCTGCTGATGCCACCCAAGTTATTCAAGAAATACGAAAATAACAACTGTCCTCAAAATAAACGCTCAAAGAATTAGAAATGATCAGGAGATCGTTTGTCGAAGATCATTAACGATGCTTAATGACAGCTTCTTGTGGAAGACGACAAAATTTTGCAATGTTGGCGACAGTGCTGTGATGGCCTATTGATCGAAAATATCCTCCAGAGCACATTCTAGAAGCCTAAGCTAGTTTAACGGAAACACCCGACATCACAGACTAAGAAGTTAATGAAGATATGAGGTTATAGTCTGCCCAAACAATGGTTGGAAGGTTACCTTTTACCAATATAAACAAGGGAAGGAAGATACGGAATTAAGATAACTACCTTTCGATCAAGTCCCACACTTTAAAGATCGTTGGTATTGGGTAGCCGATTTCGAAATATAATAAAGCTATCTGATAAGATTAACCCATACGAGTATGTCACGAGCAAGTCAACCAGCGCGATGCCGATTACTGACCTAAGAAAGAGTATTTGCATGTTGTGCTGGGCCTGGATTCCGTAACTTTTGAGACGACTATTAGGTCTGTTCGTTGAACTTTCCCCAGGGTTGACCCAGGTTTTCTTGACAACCCCATGAGTTGTCAAAAAAACCTGGGTTTTCCAGTCCTCAAAAAACGCTAAACCACAAATCGCCACACATCCCTGTCATTTAAATAATGAATGAATGAATGAATTATTTATTGAGACTTTTCTTTTTAACATTGGTTTTTTTTTTTATGACTAAGAAAATTTAATTGCTGACCTAGAATTAGTCTTGCTCTTACATAATGGTGTATATTTATAACGTACAATGACTTACTAACAATATTTTCATAAACTTACTTAGTAGGAACAATATTTTTATAAGTGATGCTCAAAGACACTTTTCATGAAGTTTATTTGTTATTACTTAAAGACTAACTTACAAACTAAATAAAAATGAAAAAGAAAGTGTAGACTAGATTCGACGGTGGGTGAATCATAATGATTCATATTCGGTTCAGCCTCGATAAGTGTTTGGGTTGCTACTCCTATAGAAGTCAGAGAGAAAATTATTTTCATCAATTTCGAAAAGTCTTGTTGTTGAGGAGTTTGCAATACTTATTGGAGAGACATAATATCTGTCTTCAATATTAAAGGAGATATTTTCCGTGTAGATATTTTTGATCAGAGGGTTTTCGTGGTAACTGTATGAGAAAATTTTTTTTGTCGCCAGATCAGAAAGATATGCAAGTAGAGGTTTGATTTTCGATTCATTATATATAACACTATTTTGAAACCATTTGCCATTAGGTCGTTTGTATTTGCTAATGCAGTGTCTTAGAACGTATCGTTCAAAGCTTTGGAGCTCTTTGGCCACTGTTGGCGAAATTTTGAACCAAGATATAAAGCCATATGATAGAACAGGTCTGACGAGGGTTTTATATAAGAGAAGTTTCGTGTTTTTGTCGATAAAGGTTGATCTAAATAGTGTCTTTAGTTGTGATGTTGCTGCTTTGCCTTTTTTAAGTGCTATGCGAGCATGTGGATTCATTCTAAGTTTTTCATTTAAATTAATGCCCAAATATTTTATTTGCTTGTTTAGGGGGATGTTATTGCCGTTAATGTTAAGTTTTATTTGCTTGCTTTCCCTAACAGCAAGATAATGACCGCGAGGAGAAGCATTTCTAAAGCAAATTAATTCCGATTTTTGATAGTTGATGGAAATACCCTAAGAATTAAGGTAATTTGCAAGAAGTTCAACATGTTGTTTGACTGATTGAAGTGCTTCGTGGGGTCTTTCATGTGAAGCAAAAATAAGTGTATCGTCTGCATATTGTATGCTTCGAGATGGTCCGAAAGTTGAAGGTAAGTCGTGTATGAATATGTTATATAAGAAAGGGCCCAAGTATGAACCTTGGGGTATTCCACATGAAATTTGCACATTGTTGGAGAAATTTGAACCGATTTTAATTTTGAACGATCTGTTAGAAAGGTAATTAGATATAATTTTGATTGAATTAACTGGGAAGTTAAGCGAAATCATTTTATAAATGAGCCCGTCGTGCCAGACTGAATCGAATGCTTTTTTTAAGTCAATGGCACATGTAACTGTGCATTCTCTTCTTCTTAGATTTTCAAGAATGATATTTTCGAAATACATGATTGCGTGTTCGGTTGAATGATGTTTCTTAAAGCCAAATTGTGTATTTGGGATGATGTTATTTTCATCACAAAAAGTTTCAATTTTGTTATAAATCGCACGTTCAAGGATTTTCCCTAGGTTAGACAGAAGTGAAATAGGTCTAAAGTTTTCGACGTCATTGCATGAACCTTTTTTCTTTATTGGTAATAGAATTGCTACTTTCCACATCTCTGGAAAGTAGAAATTATTAATACAATTATTGATTAATATAGTCAATGGTGTCAGAATTGGTTTATAACATTTTTTTAAAAAGAAGTTAGAAATACTATCGGGCCCTGATGATTTCTTATTATTTAAATTTTTAATTATGGATTCAACAAAATCAGAAGAGACAAAATCATTTGTTAATTGACAGTCTGATTTATTTGTTAAAGAGAAAAATGAAACGGTAGGATTGTTATGCCATGCTAAAAATGAATTTTTTGTTGTATTAATTTCTAATAATGACTGTGGGTTTGTTGTAGGGATTTGATTTGAGTATAAGTTACTGAAATAATTTTGAAAAGCGTTAATTTTTTCAGATTCCGAAAAAAGAGTGGTATTTCTGTATGAGATTGGTATTTGAGAGGGGTCTGATTTTTTTTTACGTCCGGTAAGTTGGTTTATTTCTTTGAAAACTTTTGGTGAAGGTTTGAGATTACGTAGTCTAATTTTGAGATTATCATTAAGATCAATTCTAATTCTATCTTTAATGATTTTACTCAGGCATGAAATTCTGGCTGAAAGTTCAAGGTATGTGGAATTAACTCGGTTTCCATGAAAGTGGAAAATGCGTTTAAGTTGTCTTTTCCATATTTTTCTCGTCTTCATCAAGTTAATAGTATTTATGCTTATATTTTTGTAAGTACTTTTAATTTTGAGTATCGAAGAGTGATTTGTCATGCATGTCTTTAGAGCGTTTGTAATGAAAGCAATGTGTTGGTCTATTTCATGATTTGAAAGATTAGTGTCGTTGGGAATGGAGTAACCTGCAATGATTGATGTTATGTCTCTATTACAATGTGTCCAATTCGTGTTTTTAAATGTTAATGGATGTTCTTGAAAGTCAGGTATTGGGTTGAAGTCCATGATATTTAAGGCAAGAAATACCGAGAAATGATCCGAAATTGCGTCAAGTGTGACGCAGCTATGGTTTTGAGCTGTTAGATTTGGAGATGTCATAAAAAAGTCAATATAGGATGAAGATCTTGGATATGTTGGTTCTCCCGGAGATATTATGTCGATTTGTAGTATATTATTTTGGTACCAATTATAAAGGTTGCGTCCATTTGAGTTGATGACGCTATCTCCCCAGAAATGATGCCGGGAGTTAAAATCACCTCTTATAATAAAGTGATTGAATGTTGAAAGAGCATCAAGAAGTTCGTCAAAAGCTTGTTGGACTGGTGGGCCTGTGTTGCATGGAATATATACAGATACTAATGCTATTTTGTCGTTTTGTCCATGTGAATCATTGGATTCAATATAAATGATCGTAGTGTTAATAACATTGTTGTTAAAAGAAACAACAGAGTATTTGATTGAATCTTTGATTAAGATTCTTGTTCCGACCCCTGAGTCGTTTCTGATAAATTTATATTTTTCGAAATATCTCTTGTGATAGGATTTGAGGTTTGTTTCTTGAATAAAGACAAAAGTAGGTTGAATATCAGTAATGAGAAGGTCGAGTTCAGAACACTTTTCATTGGAGATTAGCGAGTTGATGTTAATGGTGAGGGCTTTCATATTCATGGTGTTAGTGAGGCAATGAACCCGAGATAGGCACCTGGTTTTTCGTTTTCATTAAGCAGTTTATACTTAGGCCAAAACGTTTTGACTTTAGTCATCAGAACATTGATCGGAATGCCGAAAAGTTTGATTGATTCATTTATAAAATCTCCAAATATTGAAGATTCGTCTTTTTTGTTATTGGCCTTCCTTGGGACCGATGTTTCAGGTTGCAAGTTTGATTTTAGCTGGTCTGCATAAGTTACAGAACTTTTCAACAATGTTGAATTTACTTCGGCCATAGTATAAGATCTACTTGAAATGTTTTTTGATGTTTTGGAATCTCTGAAATTAGTGTATTGAATACGTTTTGGGCATGAACTAAAACTGGCTGGGTGCCCCATCTCTCCACAGTTAACACAGAAAACATTAAATGGAGTGCCGTCATCATTTACTTTAGCTGCGCAATCTTCAGTTTTGTCATGTTTTTTCCCGCATTTGACGCACCGCGACTCGTAAGCACAGTATCTACTACCATGTCCGAATCTTTGGCAGTTAAAACACTGAATCGGGCCCTCTCTTTTAATAGAATCCCACCAGATTTTATGATGAAGGATAATTTTGATTTTTTTCAATTTGGATAAGTCTTCATAGGTCTTAACTGTACATAAGAAAATATCTAAATCGAAATTTTGACTTTTAGACCATTTGGTTACAAATGGTTTAATTTGAACTATGTTTACCGAGCTATTAATTCTAATAAGTTCCTCTCTGACTTCTTCAGCAGAGTAGCAACTAGAGAGTCCCTTTAGTAAGATTGAAGGGTTTCGAAAAGCTTTAGGCGTGAAGGAGTGACCTTCAAGCTTATTAGATTTTTTAAAATTATCGAAAAGAACAGTATGTAAAATTGGATTCTTTACTCTTACCTGAACTCTACCAAATCCGTCAGTTCTTAGTAAAACATTGTTATTGTTAATTTCATCAGCAAAATCACTTAGAATAAAATTTCGAATTGCGCTAGACTTTAAACCTGATATATAAATATAAGGGCACCATTTTGAATTCAATAACGGTTGTGTTGTTGTTTCGTTTTGATGAGTGGGTTCATCATCATCACCCATGTCTTGAAGCAGACTGAATTGATTTTTGTTGTTAACGACATCATTGGCTTTATCGTTCTTTTGAGTGTGTGCTGATTTCTTAGAATTAGATGACAGAATGTTTTCGGCAGCTCGCTTTCTTCTTTCTTTAATTTTGATAAAACAGTCATTGTCGCTAGATAGCATCTGTTGCAGCTTCGTTGATGATGCAGCAAACTTTTGTTCCATTATTTGTTCTAACGGAATGGCGGATGATTTGTTTACGTTATTTTCGTTGATTTGTCTTTGCGGAGTATCATTGCAAAATGTCTCTATATTATTATATATATTGGTAAAATCACTTTCCATTAATAGTTCAGATGGAGATTTTGAATTTTTGTTGGGCTGAGAGGGTGGCTCTGGTGGCCACCCAACGGTATTATTCATTTTATATAACTTCAATAAATTTTTTTTTGAAATTTTTTTCTTGATAAGAAATCAATGGTTTTACCACTTTTGTGGTTGATGGTGGATTTACATGCATCTGCAAGTGCGGAAGTTCAGAAAAGTAAAGCAGGACGGATATAGACTGTATGCACAATAGACAGAAAGAGATAACCGATATTCCTTTTCGGAGTTGCTATAACTCTACTGACAGCTTTCAAAGTCATATGTTTTCAAATCTCAAATTCCAAATTGAAGCAAAATTTTCCATTTCAATTTTTCGAACTAGATCGCATTAAAGTCCAACACGGAAAAAGTTAAGGAAAAAGGGTTTGCAGAGTCCAGAGGTTCTTAATTTGTTAGATATGAAAGTCTTTGTTGGTACCAATGCAGATATTCGTCTTGCCTGGCGTTTAAAATGGTAAGGCTATCATTTTTTTTTTCCTCTAGTCTAAGCTTGTGTGAATAATCTTCCATTTGTTTCTTCTTTCTCTGACGGAATGCAACGACCAGTTATATCTCACATTGTGGTCGTTGTTTGGTTCTTGTTTTGAAACAGTCCTCAACCATGGTCAAATCATCGTATGCAATTTTTGGAAGATGAGCATCTTAGAATTGCCGTTAATCAATCCTATGAAGCCAAGGATTTTTAAGTTAAGACTTGTAAACTTTACTGGTACTATACGCTGGTGTATTTGATTTTTAAATTCTAAAATATGTTTACAGATCACTGGTAATGGCAGTAATACAAAGGAAGATAATTCATCGGTCGAACAAGAACAACCAAAGCTTTCTAAAAGAGTATGTTTTAGTAAATATCTTGTCTAGCATTAACCTTTATAGAGTATTCCCAAAGCCGGGTGTGTGCCATAGCAGCGAAGTGATTCGTGAACTAAAGGAAGAAGTGGGTTCGTTGCCATGAAAAACGAATCCTCAATTAGTCGTTCGGAATCGGCAGAAGGTCCCCTTCATTTCCTTACAAGGCATGGTTGTGAGAAATGGGCTAGGCTTCGAGGTTCCCCGCTGTTTTGCGCCACAGTATGTACATATGTATGATATCACGATTTTTAGCGAAATCGATAATCAAGTCGATCCTTCCACCGATCATTACACCCTTCACCTGAGGTTGTGCTTTGATTGCCAACATAATCTATAAATACTAATGTAATCCCACCATCGACGAAGATGGTATCATAAAATGCCTCTGAACTGTAGTTAATATAAAAAAAGTCAAATTTTACGTTGATATGCGAAATATTTGAACCCAATGAACCCAATATTAGAAATTTTTTTTTTAAAGTATTTTCCAAAAAAAAATTCAATGTGGGAGTGAAGAATTAAAAAGTACGGAAGCTGATAAAATATTTGCAGCATTGACCAACAAAATGGCGTTAACACATTCCTCTATACTTCTTTTTAACTATTTGTGGAGGCCTTATTTTTTATTTCCGACACAATTTACGTTAATAGGTGCACCAAATATTACTACCGATACCCTCAAAACATCATCGCAGTCGAAGACGAGAAGCAAAGTCCAAAAAAACTAAAATCTGTTCGCCAAGATGAAACAATCACAATGATGCACGCCCTGGGAAGAGTTTTCAATCCCAAATGTAAGTTATTCATAATCTTAAAAGTAACCAAAAAAAAAGACTTTCTTTTCCTCGAAGATGCTGATGGAACCAATCAATTGTTACACTCATCTGAGGAAATCGCAAATTCCTTTTCGACTGAACCAAAAAATTTCGTTAGTTTTGTTCACACTAATTTCCTAGGTCATTTTGGTGATATTGAGAACGTTTCCTTAGCCCTAGATGGACTTAGTGTGTGACAACATACTCTCAGAATACAGAGAAGATGCTCTGGGCTTGGTTGGTTTAAATGTCGCAGTTCGTGGAGTAATGGTGTCCAATCGAAAACCTGTCACAGGATGGATGCCTGTCAGAGGTCCAAAGCGAATAGACGTCGAGTAAGTTGAAAATTTTATGTATGAAATTTAAAATAATAGTCTTTGTGTGCTTGTAGAAAATCCACCGAACTAGACCGCTTAGGTTTGAGTCAAAATATTTCGTCACAACTATTAGCATCAGACTACCGCTCCTACGTTCGCATCATTCTCAATAAAACATAATTTGTTTCTAAAGTACAGGAAAGAACTGTTCTTTAAATTGTTTATTTATTTTGCACATCAATGTATATGTACTATGTAAATGTTTCCATCCATGGAGAGATGTTAAATACTAATATAATAACACTTAGTTAAATAATTCTTATTTGTTGTGGTTTGTTTGTTCTATGGTTGAATACAAGAAGTTTGAATATTAATGACTGAAAGTTCCTCAATGCAGTATAATATTTTATAAACGGTATAATAATTTCTTTAAACAATCTCTAAGCGATAACATTTTAATATATTTCTCTCCTAAGTATAAAGAATTTCTAAAATTGCGACTAGATAACAAAAAACAAAGCTTTGCTTAGATCTAAATCCAAAAGTCATAATGTGATTCCACAGAAAAGCTAACGTAATTTTATTCCTGATTGAAACAAATTCTAAAAATATATAAACCTTAGAAACTAGGAATAGAAAAAGAAAATTTAAGAAAAAACTTTCATAAATGCTTTGCGTCAGTACAAAAGAACAATTGAGTCGTAGTTGTTGTTGTTATTTTTTTAAATGCTAAACATCGCAAATGGCCTAAATTATAAATAATAACAGTTATAACTTCTAATTAAATAGTCTCTTTTAAAAAGTACAAAATCTGCTTTTGATTTGATTGAATCCGCTGAAGACGACGCAGTTTGGTGGGTCGTTGTAAAACAATATAGTCTGTTTGTAAAGCAGAGTTTTTGACTTGTTTTTGTTGGTTCTTATTTTTGGTATCAGCGCATGTTCATTGAGCCGGGCATTTTTTGTGGACCACGGTCGTAGAAAAGTACATAAGCTGGAACATCGAGCACCTCTTCGATGGAGACTACTCGCACCACTGTATCCGATGTATAAAACCATCTGAGAAGCGCAATTTGTTATTAATCAAATACTTTCGAAATAACTTTATCTTCTTACCTATGAGAGCTGCGCAATGCTCCTCTTCGATAGGTGACGAAGTGTCCAGTGTCCACTGTTCGCTTCTCCAGAATGCACAACAATGGCCAGTAATCGATACAAATTCCGAGGAAACATCGACCCGAAAGTCGAATAGTTGCCAAAGGTGTCAATATTGTTGGCTGTTGGGACACTCGATGAAAAAAGTGGCTTGGTAGATCCCCAAGGTGTGTTGGCCTGGAATTTTTGTTAAGAAATTAAAACAAAGTGGTGAAAAAATATTAAGCTGTCAGGTGATTTCGTTGAAACACTTACTTCACTATTCAAGTGTGGACAAAACTATAGGGAGCCATCGAGAGGCTTTTTGGAAAATGTACATAATCTTGTCGCTTGCATACTTGTCCACTTGGTAGCCACACGGTGCGGGAAATGTGAATGCATAAGCAAGCTGGTAGTTTGGCAAATGTGAGTGATTTTCTGTGATTGGTTGTTTCGCTGCAAGTCACATTTAACTCCCGTTAAGTTCTCTGAAGCAATAAATTCACTTAATAAATGACCCAAACTGAGTCCAGATCTACGTTGGTCTGGTAGATGAAGAGTGATGCTATGGAACTTATCATAGCGCACTGTTGACTTAAATCCACATCCGTTGCACACAATTTGACTTCCCAATGCTCCTTGAAATGGGTGTGGTACTTGCAACGGTGCCTGGTCGCCCCATATGGAAACTCTTCCCGGTCCACGAGATAATCTCTCCAAGGATCTGCAAGAAGAGGATACCTTCTTGTTCAAAGCCACGTTCAAAGCACCATCGCCCATTTGTGTTTGTACAGAACGACATCGACTTTGTCTCTGACTGGCCAAGCTTAAATTCGAAGACATTTAACATATGCGTTCCATACAGGATTTCGTCGACCTAGGAAAAAAATTTATAATGAAAAAGTTAAGAAAAGAATACCGCCCTATTCGATTATCCAAATAAAAATAAACAAAAAAACCGATGAAGTTTGACGTTTCGTATGTCGTCACTCCAGTTCAGGCGGCTAGTTTTTAGAACAAAAAAATTTTTTTTCCTGAAAAGGAAGCACCTGAACGAATAAAATTATGGTTGCAGATGAAAAATTATGGTTGCAGATGAACATGTTCATCTGCACCCATAATTTTTCATCTGCAACCATAACTAGGAAGTTCTTTCCCTCTCTATCAGACAAGTATGAATTTTACATCTTGTGTCTTTTTCCGATTTTCATCTGAACTTGCAGATGCATGTAAATCCACCATCTTGATAATATTGAGTTCAAATTTGACAATTTGTCTTTTTTTATTAAAAATCGCTTTAATAGTTTTGTTATTGGTTACTCGAAAAAGCCGAAATAAAACAGACTGTCCTTTAAAGTCGATCGTTTATTTCTATAAATGCAAATGCGAAATATAAAGTTACAATGAAATATAAAGTTTATAATGAAATGTAAGGAGTTTTAACTTACTACGTTATTTCTTCTCGAGCTAATTTTAACCAATAAGCCATACGGCCAACGTGTTGAATTTTTAGGTTACAAGACTTTAAGTGGTGACAACGTAAAAAAGTAAAATTCTTATGGGTTACTAGTGACATCTTTTGGTGATAATAAACCTAATTGGGTGTGTTCGAGGTAAAATGTTTTAGGCTGCCTTCAGTTCTTAACATCCCGGCCCCCGTGAATCGTTTCCATAGATTCACCTACTTCCAGCTTTGCCAGCTTTGAAACTGGCCTTTTCAATATTCCGGTAGCTGTTTGAATTTCAGCTGAACGTACTTGACCATCACGTCCGGGAAACACTCGAATAATTCGACCCCGCTGCCAACAGCTTCTAGCCATAGTAGACTCACAAATGATTATCAGGTCTCCCACTGCCAAAGGTGCCTCCATTTTGTACCATTTCGTCCTGCGGGTTAGATCCGGTAGATATTCGTTTATCCATCTGTGCCAAAAGCGATCTTTGAGCGCCTGAGCAATCCTCCATTGTTTGCGCAAGCATATGGGTCCGTTTCCTTGAAGTTCAGGTGTTTGGGTAGAATTGGCACATCCAAGAATAAGGTGATTAGGCGTTAGAGGTTCGTCTTCTTCATGTGAAATCGGTATATGAGTTAAGGGTCTGGAGTTCACTATATTCTCAGCTTCTATGAGAGCGCTACGTAGAGTGTCCTCCTTTGGCACAATATCTTGGAGAATCACGTACAGAACCCTCTTAACGGATCTAACCAATCTTTCCCAGCAGCCTCCAGCACTTGGGTTCGATGGACAATTGAATTTCCATTGAATGCCTCTTCCTGATAGAAAGTTCTCGATTGCTGATTGATCAAACATGTCCAGACAAGTTTTCATTTCCTTGTCAGCTCCTACAAAGTTGGTCCCGTTGTCACTCCGAATACGTACTGGAACACCCCTTCTGTTAACGAAGTTTCTTAGACAAAGAATGAATCCGTCCGTGGACAAGTCTGTTGCCAACTCCAGATGAACGGCCCGAATCGTGAGGCAAGTAAATAAGGCTATCCAACGTTTCTCTCTTCTTCTGCCAATAGCCACAAGTACAGGTCCCATATAGTCGACTCCCGTGAACGTAAAGGGTCGAACGAATGGAGTAAGACGATCCTCTGGAAGCTGACCCATCTGAGGTGGTTTTGGTTCTGCTTGACGATTTTTGCATTCCTGACAGTTTTTTGCTATGTTTTTCACCAAATTTCTCAGGTTGGTTATCCAGTACTTTCGGCGAACCTCACATAGAATGGTCTCATGGTTTTGATGATGAAATGTTTCATGAACATCCTTAACGATAAGTTTTGACAGCCAGTTATCCTTCGGCAATATTATAGGTCTTCTTGACTGTAGGGGAATGCATACAGCGGAATCTATTCGGCCTGACAATCGAATGACTTCATCTTTATCCAGACTGGGTGATAATTTGAAGATGTGACTAGATTCGTGGATCTGTTCTTCTTTCTTAAGTGTTTGATGCTCTTTGGCGTAACATTGTTTTTGGACAAAGCGGCATAGAACGATTTCGGCATACTCCATTTCCGAAGCACTAAGAATGTTGCTCTTGGGTCGATTCTTTATCTTCGTTAAAACACGAATTATCCAGCACATGACTCTTTTCAGCTTCAAGAATTTGGAAAATTTAGTGAGATCTATTTCATGGCTACTTACGTGGAAAACATTCATGGTGGTCCTGAAGACCGTGCGTAGTTCTTCTTGGGGCGTGGAGATTGAATTCGTTCCATCAGGAACCATTGGCCACCTTGACTCATCCTCCAGTAGGAATTCGGGACCTGATACCCATTTTCCTCCCGGTTGGTAATTGAACAGATTTTTTGATCGTGTGGCTATATCGGCAGAGTTGAGCGGTGACCCACAAACGGTTTATACTTCTTTGGGTCGTCAGAGTTGATCCAGGCCAGGACTGTTCGTGAATCACTCCAAAATATGCACTTTGAAGCCCGAATGTTGTGAGATTGAAGACATCTTTGGCGTAGTCGCACCCCCAGGACGGCCGCTTGGAGTTCCAGGCGAGGAACTGATAAGAGCTTCTTTGGTGCACATCTCGACTTGCCTTCTATCAAAGCAAGGTGTACTGAATCATCCTGATGAGTGAACCTCCAATAGGCCGCTGCGGCAAATGCTTCTTCGCTTGCATCAACTAGTATATGTAGTTGAACTTCAGCCGTATTATTGATTGGTGGTGAATAACATCTTGGGAGTCTAATTTGCTGCACTGCATCCAACGTTGTAATCCATTTGAGCCATCTCGGTTGTATCTCATTTGGTATCTCGTCTTCCCATGTAATATTAGCCTTCCATAACGATTGCAACATCATTTTCGCATGGATGTTCAGGTCTGCCAATAATCCAAACGGGTCGAAGATGGACATTACAATACTTAAGAATTCCCTCTTGGTTGGGTAATGTTCGCCGTTGAATAGCTCCGGTTTAGTTTGTCGAAAGTTTAAGCGAAATGTAAAGACATCCTCAGCAGGGATCCAGTGCATTCCCAGCACCTTTTCAGAATGATTGGCAATGTCCATATTGGCAATGGAGCTCTGATCGTGGTGTTCCTTCTGTAGTCCCTCCAGTAAGAAAGAAGAGTTGGAAGAGAATTTGCGAAGATCGAATCCACCGGCTTTGTGGATCCAGATGACATCCTTTGTGACAGACAGTGCTTCTTCTTTTGTGGTAAAACTGCAGACAAAATCATCGACATAATGGCTTTCGATGATTACTCTGGCAGCTTCCGGATTATATTCGGCAAACCTTTGGGCATTCAAATTCTTTATGTACTCGGCTGAGCACGGAGAACATGTGGCCCCGAATACCATCACTTCCATGACATAGGTATCTACATCTCCAGAATCATCCTCTTTCGGCCACAGAAAACGTTGGGAATCCTGATCCTCTTTCCTGATGGTAATCTGATGGAACATTTCACTAATGTCGGCACATACAGCAATTGGCTTCTCACGGAACTTGTGTAGGATGGCAACCATGTCCTGGCATTGTTCTGGACCTCTGAGTAGATTTGAGTTGAGTGAAATGTTTCCCACTTTGGCAGCAGCATCGAAGACTAGACGAAGTTTCCCTCCCTTGTGGGAATTTCTTACGCAGAAGTGTGGAAGGTACCATGTTCTTGACCCCTTCGTTTCAATCTCGGCATTCATTAACTTACGTGCATACCCTTTCGCGACGTAATTCTTGATGATGGCTTTATAATCGGCAGCATACAATGGATCTTTCTTCCAGGCTCGTTCCACTGTACAGAGTCGTTTCTTAGCCATTGACAGGCTATCTGGCAAAACTATCCCGTCAGCCTTCCAAAGAAGTCCGGTTTCGTAACGATTCCCTGTCCGATTGGTGGTGTCCTCAAGCAATTTCCTTGCACGCCTGGCGTCTTTCGATTCAGGAATATTCGAAGATGGAACCGGGTCCACTTTATCCATCATGAAGTATTCGTTTACTAACTTTGCTAGGTCATCTGGATTGCTGCTATCACCTGTTTTGTTCTCAGTGATTTGGAAAATATAGTTACTGTCATCTGGGTTTCGATCTGATGAGCCATATATGACCCATCCGAGTGATGTTTCGACCGCAATTGGCCCTTCGGGTTTGCAAAGTACTGATGAATTGCCCATGATTAATCTCCAATTATCTAAGCCTATTAGTATTTGCGGCACAGCGTTTACATATGTGTTGATTGGCAGAGTATTACCTTCTTTTCCAACAGGCAGGTGGTCTAAATTCATCGTTTGCATCGGTAGTGACAAGTTGCCATACGTTCGGACGTTCTTCAGTTCGTACCTTTTACTACCGTCATCTATTCCACTTATTTCCAAATTAACCAGACTGGATGGCTGTGAGACTTCTTTTTGCCCGATCCAATTTAATGACATCGAGTATTTTCTACCGATAAGACCTAGTTTTGTGACGATGTTATCGTTAAGAATCGAAACCGACGACCCGTCATCGAGGAGCGCAAAAGTGCTAACTTCACCCCTCGGTCCGTACAGCTTGACAGGTAAAACCTTAAACAAAACTTTTTCTTAGTAGGCGAATTTGCATGGAAATTAGAATCGCTTATTTTCTCTGACGTTCGTTCATTTTCTCTATCTGTTTTGTTTGTTTCGTGAAGCAGATGGTGGTGGTATCGTTGACAGTGTTTTCTTTTTCACATCTCCTTTTCTTGTCACACTTCGAAACTACATGCCCTGGCATAAGGCATGAAAAGCAAATTTGTTTCTTTTTTACGATATTCCACCGTTCATTTACATTTAATTTCTTAAATTCTTTACAATGGACTACATAGTGTGATAAAGAACATAGGATACATACTTTAGCATTGCTGATGGCGGTAGGTGCAACATTACTTCCTTCTTTGGTGTGAAATATTGAATTTTTATCCTGGCGATTATTTCTAGGTTGGCTTCCGACTGCTGTTCGTTGAGAAAGATGTAAGATGTTGGCGTATTTGGCATATTCCTTCAGCCATCCACAAAACTCTGGAATACCTGCGTATGGTGTGATTTTATCCGAGAACTGCATCCACTCCAGCTGTTTGAAGAGTGGCAACTTGGATATAAGCACATCCAGTAGCATGGGGTTAGCTAAATGTTGTTGACTTCCTAATGACTCCAGCAATGTACATAAATTCTGTACCTTCGTAGAAAAAGGCATCACAAGGTCAAGTCTGTTGTCCGGGATAATTGACCACGATCGTACTTTGTCCAATTGACTCCTTATTAAACGTTCAGGACGTCCAAAAATTGCTTCCAATTCTTGGATTACAGCTGGAACACATCGAGGGTGGATTAAGATGTTCTCCACTGCCCTCTTAGCATCGTTCCTGAGACTTTTTTGAAGACGAAGCATGTTTTCCAATTGTGTATATCCAAACGCTGTTGTCGATTCGTTGAACGAAGCTATGAACATAGGCCATTCTTCAGGAAGACCAT
The DNA here is from genome assembly GCA_949752695.1 of Melanostoma scalare. Lineage (NCBI taxonomy): Eukaryota > Metazoa > Arthropoda > Insecta > Diptera > Syrphidae > Melanostoma > Melanostoma scalare. The sequence goes on from OX456986.1 coordinate 58,725,873, forward strand.
TGAAAACTGGCAAGTCGTGTAGCTTTGGTCTATATGAATGTGTCGCATAAGTTTGAGTCGACAACGGCTGGTGGGCATAGGTTGGAAACGGCATTGTTTGTCCATTGGGACATTGATTTGGGGGTTGTGACTGCAGAACTTGTTGTATTAAGGTAGGATTCCTCTGAACAGTGTATTCGGTGTTCGATACACCTGACTGGGCATAGCTTCTATAGTGGTTTACTTGTGGCTGGATCATTGTATTTTGACAATAAGTTCCACAACACGGCTGTCCACAAGCGGCTCTATTGATAATGGGTTGATTGGGTACACCTTCATAGCCTACCATTGGCTGCCTCTGGCTTGAAGTGACTGTAGTAGTTGACGGCTGAATTTGGTTGTTTGTAGGTAGTTGCATCGGGCAGGCTTGGATGCAATTGGTTCCCTGGCTTATCGTAAAGGTGTGATGCGATGGTGGTTGTGTGTAACCGGCTGGTGCATGGCTGTTTGTGTTAACCAGTTGTTGTTGCATCGGGTACATTGGATACTGTTCGTTAAATGAAGACTGCAACCGCAGCTGCTCCTGATGAACAACATTATGGTTGGTAGGACCCTGATTGATTGTTACACATCGGCATTGTTGTTGCATTGTTTGTTTCACTAGTGATTGCGTGTGGCTTAGCATATCACCAGTGAACCCTTGATATGCTGCGTTGTTAGGCAAACCCTGCCTTTGTGCACCTAAAACATTTTGAGCAGTCTGGTTGGGCGTGGCGCTCACATATGTTTGACTGATAATAGCCCTACTGCGTCCTTGACACATTATGTTGTGACCTGCGGGTTGCGTCTGGCTAGTCACAACTGTATTTAAATCGACTAATGGGCTAGGTGTTTGGTTCAGTGGTCGTATATGGCTGGCGACTTTACCACTGAAACCTTGACCCGTTGAATTATTCATTACTGTCTGTGACTGGTTGGTAGCAAACCTTTCGGCTGGATTGCTAAACCTTCTATTGTTGAACGGCTGCATTTGTTCACCATTGCCACCATCGTAACAGCACCATTGGAACCCTGGCACATTGTATATTCCAGTGCTGGTTGCGACCGGCTCGTTGCAAACCCATCGGCTAGTTGGCTTGTCATATTGTACGATGGAGGCTGCCTTTGGCTGGCAGAATCATCGAATACACTTTGCAGTTGTGCATATTTCGACGCAGGTTGCATCTGGCTGGCTACAACCCCGTCGAACGATTGGCCATTCGAATTGTCTTTTTGGTGCTTTTGGTCGGCGAAATTTCTACTAGCACCTTGTGAGTTCAATGCAGGTTGCAGCTGACACCCCGCAAACTCCTCAGCAAGGTGGCTAGATTTATTATTCGGTGGCGGTTGCATTTGACCGGTGGTAACTTCGTCAACTAACTGACTAGACGATTGTATTGATGGTGGCTGTTCTTTGTCGGCATCATGATCACTATCACTTGGGTAATTAAGTGGCGAATTCGTTTGGCTGTTGTTCGCTCCAATGGTTTGGTGATTATTTGGATCTAATGTATCTGTAGAATTATCATTTACTTGGTAATCACCAAGTCTCTTCGGTGGAATTCCCTTATTTGTCCTGGAACTCTTTCTAATTTCATCTTCAGTTGGTGGCGGTGGCGTGCGTTGCATTTTTGGAGCGGTTTGTTGGCGGTTGTTCGGCAGAACGTAAAATAAAATTGTTATTGGTTACTCGAAAAAGCCGAAATAAAACAGACTGTCCTTTAAAGTCGATCGTTTATTTCTATAAATGCAAATGCGAAATATAAAGTTACAATGAAATATAAAGTTTATAATGAAATGTAAGGAGTTTTAACTTACTACGTTATTTCTTCTCGAGCTAATTTTAACCAATAAGCCATACGGCCAACGTGTTGAATTTTTAGGTTACAAGACTTTAAGTGGTGACAACGTAAAAAAGTAAAATTCTTATGGGTTACTAGTGACATCTTTTGGTGATAATAAACCTAATTGGGTGTGTTCGAGGTAAAATGTTTTAGGCTGCCTTCAGTTCTTAACAAGTTTTGAGCCTATTTTTTGGATTTTTTTTTTTTTTTCACAATCAAGATAAATATTTGTTTGCGACTTCGTCATTTAAATAAAAACACATACCATTTGACAGCCCTCAAATCGCCACAGCAAAAAGCTAGGGCGAGTTTGGGGAAAACCTATGGCAAACCTATGGCTCAAAAAACACTAAATTTGACATTCAGGGTGAATTTAGGTTTCTCAAAAAACGCTTTGTGGCGACCCTAGGCCAACCCCAGGGCTTCAACGAACAAACCTATTGTCTAAATCCTAGGGACTAAAAAAACGTTTTTCAAAGCTGAAAGGTTACCAAATACCTTTGGTAACTTCAATCGCTGAAACAAAATTTACGTGAAACCATCGGTTCCTCCGTTGAACTTTACCTAGACTTGCTTGATAACTTATGAAAAAACTGAGTTTTCAACTATTTGACGGGACTGTTCATTACTTGAACCCGCTCAGCAAAAACCTACTTCAGGGCGAGTTGGGCACCCTGGGCTCAAAAAACACTCAGTTTGACATTCAGGGCAAGTTTAGGTTTTTCAAAAACGCTTTCTGGCGACCACAGGGCAACTCCGGGGTTTCAACGAACAAACCTAGTCTTTTGATGATACAATCGACAGTAGCCGACTGGACTGTAATCATCTACAAAGTTTCGGAATCCAAATTCTAGTTGAATTTGTAAAAGCATTCGATTGATATGGATGATCAAAGATGTGCATGAAGGAGCGTTTACGAAGGTAAAAAAAAATCTAGCTGGAGTCATCGAAGTATTCAAATTCACAGTAGGTGTACACCAAGGAAGTGTCTTGAGGACGTTGCTCTTTATTAAAGTCCTTGACTACCTATTGGAAGGTAAAATACAGAACACCTAAGTACATACCTACTCAAGTATTCAACAACTAGGCAGACGGCAAAAATGCCATGCTTTTTGTTTTTTTGTAAACTTTGTAATAGAACAATGAAAACTAATAAAAAACTATCTATCTATCTATCTATCTTATCTACTCAAGTATTCTTTGCAGACGATAGAGCAATCATAAGCAAGGTTTCTACATCCCTGAGAGAAGGACTCGGGGTATGGGTATGGGTAAAAGTTTTAGAAGATAGTATTTGCGTTCATTGAACTTTACATAGGGTTGACCCAGATTTCCTTGACAACAGTTGTCCCAGCAAAAACCTTGTTTTAAGTTTGATGCCAACATACATATGTGATTTATGATTAAGGAATGTACCCAAATACTATTCTTGTACTTTTAATTTGATTTGCAATTCAATTTAAACAATTGAAAAACCATAATTAAATGGTTTCCTTAAAAAAAAAACAGTAGGTAGGTATTATGAGTTTGTTTTATACTATTTTTTTGATTCTGTTTTGTCCAGGAAATATTATATTATTACTAGTTTCTTCAAAAACAATCTGGTAACCCTAGGAGTGGGCAGCTGCGATACCTTCGTGAAACGATGTCCAAGTCAAAAAAGGAAGAAGAAGCAGTTTCATAATTTTATATTATGCTTGGGTTCCTACAGTCTACGTCCATATTTATGTATTTCGTTTAGGCAAATAAAAATATATAAATTTTTTATATCAAGCAAACGTGTGCTTGCTTTTTGAAAAGCTGTTATGAGCTAAATGATAGGTGACAAGTCAGATGTTCTTAAGCTGCGTAAATGTGTTCAAAAAGACTTATCTTTCCTCTTGTTTTTCTGGATTTTCAATGATGAAGGATATTCATTGATGAGCAAATGCTGATATTATCAGGAACTACAAGATTCGATCATAATTAAAAGAAAATAATTTGCTGAAACATACACTTTTTGAACAAGAAACAAAATTAAAACAGGCCATTACCCACATGCTATTTTAGATCAAACAAAAATTTACACAAAGAAAAAGCACACTTTTTTCGAAATTATATTTTTCTTGCAAAGACAAAGGACCACTTTTTCATTTTGGCATGGCTTCCGGATTTTGCAAACTATAAATTTAAGGCTATTAAGGTCCAATTTCGAGGCGTGATTGAAATAAAATACTTCTGATTTTTTCGGATTCCTAACTTTAAATGCTCTTGTAAAAAATATGAAAAATTTGACTGATTCTTACAGGTATAAGGTACCAAGAAGAATGAGGTGTTTAAATCAGGGGACTCCGGATTTTTATATTTTTCCTTTTCTGACATACACGACGGCACATTCTTTCAATGAAACGAAAATAAAAGGCTTCACTTTGCTTAATTTCTTGGAGCGGACACGGAGAAATGCGAAACCTCGTCCATGACGACGACGCGACGGCGACGGTTGTATATTTCGAAGCAAATCACAAATCTCATATGAAGATGACCTTATTGAAATTAACTTTTTCTTAAAATACGCATAAGTTAAGTTATTACTTTGGCGAGTTTTCTCAACTTCAACTATCACGAATCTTACAAGCAATAAAACCCCGAAATTTACAAACTCACGCAGATGGAAACTAAACCGATCATAAGAAAAAAGATCATAGCGCAAACTATTATTGAAAATAAACTATGCATACTAAACAAAAAATTGCATTAATAAACGGACTTTATTTAACTGCATTTGAATTATAAATTAATGTGAACTTTTACAATGCTGCGACACAAAATAATACCGTTTTTTGCTGAATTCTAGCATCCGCATCCGGCACCGGCACATGAAAAATAGCATCTGATTGGTCTGGTATAAGCAGTGTTCAGTACAACAAAACTGTTGGCTGCGTTCAACGTCAGCTCTCACTCTGTTGTATTTCATATACCACGTTTCCACCTTTTGCCTACAAGCTAAATCAAACCGGAAAACCGCACCCGGAAAACCGCACTGGCCGTCACTTACCACAGCCGCCATTGTGTGCGGTCGCAGAATAAATTCAGTTGAGTTTGAAAAGTAAAAAATTTTTTTTTGGTTGCAAAAAAATCGATAGTTTTTAATTATCATACAGCCTAGAACTTAGAAAAATGAATTTAAGTTGTAGGAGTTAACTTTTTTTTCCATTTTGACCAGTATTTCACTGAAAAAGACAAAAATTAGTAAAAAATTTCATACCGATGCAGGCGCTTTGTTAAGTTTCACAGAAAATAACAATGTGCACATAGCCTTAAACTCCCCACACTCATTATGACAGATAAGCAAAATAAAAACAAACCAATTTCGTTCGTGGTTCGTGAGTGCAAAGTATTTTTGTCGAAAAGTTTCTTGAAAATATTACACAATTATCATTTCCCTTAATGTTGTTCCGATATTGTTTTCCTGTCACAACTTGAATTCGTGGAATCTTTTTGATTCTTTGTACCAAGACATTGAGGAGAGTCAGACAAAGGAGAACCCGGTCGCGGATTGCCAAACGAGGCTTTGGTTTACTGCACGGAAGCGTGTTACTTTTCATTGACTTGGGGCTTGTTTTACTTGGAACACCAATGTGAAATTTCAAGTGTCCAAAGTGGATGTGCAGAGCTTCGAACAAATTTACATAAATACATGAACCCTTGTTGTCAGCTCACTTGAGACGGACCAACGCAGCAAATTCAGGAATCGGTAAATTCATCCTTAAATACTGACAGGGAGGGTAGTTTCTCAAAAAAAATTTTATAGGCATATCAATCAGTGTGCGACCTTCTCATTCTACAAATGAAAATGAACACATAAGGGTGCTGGAATACAAAAAAACATTGAGACAAAAATAAACTTCTCTGCGACGTTCTGAGCTTGAGGTAAATAGTTTAGGTTCTAGCAATAAGCAATTAAAGCGCCGGGTTGCATCGCTCCAACAAGATATTGTTTTAAAAGAACAACAGAAAACATGGATGTAGAGAGAAAGATGAGAAAAGATATCGATTCTTTGCTAACCAGAATCTCGGAACTAGAAACTAAACTAGTGGAAGCATCCTGTCATGGTAAAAATATAAATCAATATTCAAATATTCTTCTAACCATTGTAAATTCGTTTCAGATCGGCAGTGAGGATGCATTAAGCGCTTCAGGTAGTGATAACACTCCACTACACACGACAACAAATTCTTCGCTTATCTGGAAAAGAATTCTCACACTTGCAAACACAATATGAGATCTCTCGTATTAGTTATTCTCTGCCATGCTAGAACAGATATGCATTCCAAGTCCATGTCTCAAAGAGGTAAAATTTACATACCACCCCGATGCTGAGTATGATATATATTTGTGTTGTTACTATCCAACAGGTTATTCGCACACACTTCTGTTTAAAACGGCACGAAATTTGTTCTCAGATCGAAGGTTGGATAGAAGAACTGAGCAAAGCGCAGTAAAGCGAACCCAACACCATTACATTTAACTCAAGTTTATCGTTTACATACTTGCTATCTGTGTTTTCAAAATACAAGAGAATTCTGAAAAAAAATTGTTTTTTTGTCAACAAAGTTTTGATTTTATATTTTGTAACTATACAATAATTGCTTCCAATGATGATTGGATGTTATCCAACCATTGGTGTTGATGAATATCAAAAGTGATTTTTACTATGCTACCTTATTAAATGGCAAGTGAAATAACTTTTGATCGGGAATTTTTTCAAATTTTGTTTTGATTGAAAATGTTATGATACAGCTTTGTGGTAAATATAATTTCTGACCAGGAAATATATAACTTATGGCTGCATGTCTACTCATATACATATAAAACCCAAAAAGGTAGAAAAAAATTTTCCATTTCTGTATTTTAGAAACTCTTGGTACATTTTTGGGGGTTACATCTATATTAATAGGCATACAGCCACGAAGTGTATATTTTCTGATTAGAAATCATATTTATCACAAAGCCGTATCATTTTTTTTTAAGAAATTTCCCATCTAAAGCCGTTTCTATTGGTTTTTATCAAAAAAAAGTAGAAAATGATAGTTTGTGAACTAAACTTTTTTGAAATATAGCTCGCATCGAAAATGTCATGATGCAACTTTGTAGTTAGTACAATAGAGACTCCGAAAATGTATAGTTCGTAACCGTAAGTGAAGCCATTCATCACCAAATGTTTTTGGTTTTTCAGATAAAGTGATCTGATTGAAAGTCGACATCAAACCATGTAGACAGTTTTTGAAAAACTTGTCACAATGAATATCTTTAAATGCCAAAATATTGTCCACATTATGCTGAGGTCATAAAGCCTTCATTTGTCTCAGTAGCACAATTATTAACCAATTGTCAACAGTTTAAGTTTCCACTTTTTCTTAACACAAACAAAAGTGGAAACTTAAACTGTTGGCAATTGGTTAGTAATTGTGCTACAGAGACAAATGAAGGCTTTATGACCTCAGCATAACGCGGACAATATTTTGGTATTTAAAGATATTCATTGTGACAAGTTTTTCAAAAATTGTCTACATGGTTTAATGTATGCTTGAAGCAAAAAAAAATTTTCTTGAAACGTGAAATTGACACTGAAGTGCTTTCGGTGAATAATTTTTTTGTTTGGAAATAACAACGCTTCACGAACACAAAACACATATCTTAGAGATTAAATCAAATGAAATGTAGATATTTTGGTTAAAGTGGAACAAGAAAAACATAAAAGCCACACTTAAAGATTCAAATTAACGTTTACTTTTATTGTCAATACTGACGATTTATAATTAGAATTTTTTGGACTGGTTTAAGGATAACATTTTCAAGTATTTCGATGTTTGCCTTTTTTGCCTGCACTTTAACATCCTCTTTTGGGCTAGAATCAGCAGCAGGATTCTCCGAGATAGTCGAATCTAACGAAATGTGAGAAGCTTCACCTAAGGCCAAACTGTTGTTTATTTCTATTTGCTGAATATCGTGTTGTCAATGGAATGGCTTGGTAATGTTGTCCAACCATGTGATGTAAGCCCCGGTTTACATAGCTGAACTGTGGAACAAGGCTGTCGGTTCTGGTCATTGTAGTTGGATCCAGGTCGAACAGCGACGCTATCTCAGAATAACAGAAACCAAACGAAATTGTTCATGTTTCGATTTATCTGCACGAAAAAAGGAAAAAGAACTATTTTGACTTTCGTAAAACAATATGGGAATGATGTAAATACCGACAATTTCCAATATAAGTTTGAAATACCTACAATAAAACTTAAAATAATTTTGCAGTATTTTGCAATTGTCAAAGGCAAGTGTCATCTTGTTTTTTTTTTATTTGTTGAAGTTTGGAAATCTACCACGACTCCATTTTTAATCAAGAAATAGGACGCCATATTGAATTCGTGTTGAAAAATTTTTTGCGGGTGTTTCGGGTTGAAGGGGTGGAAGTGGATACTCTGTATTATCTACTCTGTGGTTTCCACGTAGGATCAGGTAATCGAATCGGATTATGATTCATGCCGTTTTCGTTTGGTAAAACTAGAGTACCCTTTTTTTTTTAGAGTACCCTGAGTTTTGACAATTCAAACGAACATGAAATCAGAGTACTCCGTTTTTGTCAATGTATGTGTGCGTTTGACATTATAGTTTGCTTTCAATGCAATTGACTACGTTCAGAAACATATCTCTGCGTATTTCATGAGCAATTAAGTAAACATTTTTTGAATGGAGTAAAAACTGACAAAAAGAATTTATAACTAAAAAAGATATGTAATAATCTTCATAAATGTCCAGATTGAATTTATACAAAGGTAATTTAAGGCAATAAGAATTTTTTTGAGCTCGGACAACAACAAAAACAGCATGGACAAGTTATGCGAACCAAAACCGATAGGTTTGTGAACGCCCGCGTTGATACCGTTACTATAAACAAATTATTAAAATAATTTAAAACTATGGAAGCAGCTATTGACTTAAAGGATTCATTTTAAACTTTAATTTAAATTTATTTACAATAAATATAAATTCGCCCGTTGAACACAAAATTCGAAATGAGATGCCAAGAATGACAAACGAGAAATGTCATTTATGTTGGTGTGAGTTTACTCTGAAAAAATTTCTAGAGTAGCAAAACTTGCTCTGAGGGTAATTTCAGATTACCCTGAGAGCAGCCAAACGAACACAACGTCACTCTGACAGCAAAAAGAGTACCCTTAGGGTACTCTTTTTTCCCAAACGAAAACGGCATCAGATTTCAATGCAGTGCCCCTGTTCTGTAACTATCGCCTCGATAAAAGCAGGCGATAAACGGTGGAAAATGGAACGAAATCCTACTAAATTCATAGAATTTCGTTCCATTTTCCACCGTTTATCGCCAAGGCGATAGTTACAGAACAGGGGCACAGGTATCTACTTACCTCACCGAATCGGTTAATCGACTTCAAATGGAATCGAAAATGCATGTTAGTGTGTGTGTGCGCAATTTTCACTGGTTCACTTAAATTAAAAACAACATACACCATCGCACTCGATTAACTGGGACTACTCGATCTAGGTATACATACACAGTCGTATTTATAAAATTTGCTTAGAACATCCTTAGACAACTGTCCAACTAGACGGTGTCTAAAGAGTTGGACAACCCTTAGCCAATTTCGTATTTATAAATGCATTCCAACAGTTGTCTAAACAACCCCTCAAACTGTCAACTTCGAATGAAAAACTAACTGGTGGCGTTCATGATGTATCCGTGCAGTACCATTTTTTGTGTTTTGATATACGAGTGCAACAACTAAATGGCTCTGAAAGAGTGTGGCGTAGCACTTGAACCAGACCAAAAAGCAGCTGATTTGACTTTGAGTTACAGCTTTTCCAGGTCTCATAAAACAATGAAATTTGTGCAATTTATAAATTAAATTGTTAGAAGTAGTATTTTTGCACCTCAAACTACTTATTTTTTTCGATCTTAGAGCTCTCAACAGTGTTTTATAACATGTTCAACAAAATTGTTTTTTGCTGTAGCAAATGCCACTTTAGCCATAGTTTAGACAACCAATTTCGGTGTCTAAAGTTAGACGTTCCTTACAGCGATGAAAGTGTTTATAAATACGATTTGGAGTTGGACACTGTTCTAAGAGCTGTCCAAAGTTAGACATACTTTGGAATGGGATTACAAATACGACTGACTCTTTTGATTCGATCCAGTGCCCCTGTTCTGTAACTATCGCCTCGGCGATAAACGGTGGAAAATAGAACGAAATTCTATGAATTTAGTAGGATTTCGTTCCATTTTCCACCGTTTATCGCCTGCTTTTATCGAGGCGATAGTTCCAGAACAGGGGCACAGCTACCAAAGCAGTATCGGATCGGGTAGTAATATTACAATTCGATCTAGGTATATCCGTGGCACTAATTCGAATTGAAGTGTGATTCAATTCTAAGTGGAAACCTTAGAGCAGAGATAAGAAATTAATTAGATGGCAAACTTCACACACACATTGAAACTGCCTACAAGCTGATTTCACCTCTACTACTTTGAGTACAGCTTCCACTCCACCTTTACTTTACACAAAATCTCACTACTATCACTTTGAGTACAGCAAATCTCACTACTACCACTTTGAGTACAGCTTCCACGTATTCACAGACAGAGGATGTGATTACAAAAACAACAATGTAAATAAATGGTTGTTGCGGGGCAAGAGAAGTAAAGGTTTGCCATCTAATTAATTTCTTATCTCTGCCTTAGAGGAATAAAGAACAAGAGGGAAAACCACACACACACCACGGAATCTGCCCTCGAACTGACTTTACAAACACCACTTTATTTTTAGATTTGAAAACCAGTTTGAAATCCGAAAATAAATGGTATTAGTGATTTCACTGACACAACTTTATATTTAGCAGAATACGTGTACCACAGATAGATCTCGTGTTACAAAAGCAACAAAAGCCGAGTTTTATTGAGAATTTTTATATTCACTTCACTTAGGCGCTCAATAAAACGCATTGCTCACTTAGTGCCTGTCCAGACGGGTTATGCTGTTAACGTTATGCTGATAACACCTAGTGTCCAGACGTTGTTATGATTCCTCGCACAAGTTCTCCATTTTGTGTTGGAAATTGTATTGAAAAAAGCATAACGTTATGAGCATAACCCGTCTGGACACGCAAAGTGTACTGCTTAGGCAGATAAATCAAATTTCATTTTGCGCATCGAGTCCCTTTCTTCCTCACCCCTTTTGCCCAGAAACGACCGATATAACGTTATGGGCATAACACGTATGGACAGGGACATAAACCCTATTTACCAGCCATCCCTGTTGTTCACTTCTGCAAGTGAGTTATTTTAGTCCACTTACGTTGTTCACTTTAGAGCTGTTGTTTTTCCATGAGCGATGTTTTGCGATTTTTTCCGAAGTGAATATAAATTTTCACTGAAGCACGGCTAATGTAAGCAAGAAGAAGTTGCGGGGCAAGAGATGTAATGGTTTTCCCACTTGTTCTTTATACCTCTACGACCAATACCCAACAACAGCAATGGTTTTGGCACTACACATAGCGCAACATCAGCCGTGTTTCATTGGGAATTTTTATGTTCACTTCACTAATACACTCAATAAAACGCTGTAGTCACTAACGCCTGGTCTCCACATGCTTTAAATCTATCGCAGCTATTACAGCAGCCTCTGAATATCGCAAGTGGAGACCATTATAGCAGCTTTATTTTCAAAGTCTGAGATAGATAGCATACTTTTATCGCAGGGTATCTATCGCAGCTATTAAAGCAGAGGGAACTGTCATCTGCATAGGTTTTTCCACCATTTTGTTACTTCTTTGATATGTTTGGTATGAAAAGTAGGCTATACAAAATGCCCACAACACAAAATTTGTCAGTTGCTCTGCTTTCTTGTGTCTGTCATATTCCTGCTTTCTGCTATGAATTTAAAGCAAGTGGAGACACAGCGTAATGCAACTTTATTCCATAAACTTCATTTACCAGCCATCATTGTTTTTTAATTTTTCATCCGCATCCTATACCTAAAGTTGTCTTTTCTCTCTATCAGACAAGTATGAATTTTACATCTTTTGTCTGCTTCCTTTTTTCATCTGCACTTGCAGATGCATGTAAATCCAACATTATCGTTGTTCACTAGAGTTTTAATTTTCCCATTTGCGATAATCTGCGATGTTTTGCTGAACTGAATACAGTGCCCCTGTTCTGTAACTATCGCCTTGGCGATAAACGGTGGAAAATGGAACGAAATTCTATGAATTTATTAGGATTTCGTTCCGTTTTCCACCGTTTATCGCCTGCTTTTATCGAGGCGATATTTACAGAACAGGGGCACAGATTCCCAATAAAACTCGGCTATCGTAATCAAAAAGAATGTATCTGAGATTTTAAATATTCTTTAATGCCACCCCTGTGCCATTCAATACTGGGATTTTTTTGTGTCTTGAGTTATATACTCTACTCGCTCTATGTCAGTGGCGCGATGGCGCAACTTTTTCAACATACACATCCCCGGGCCAGCTTGTCTGTTCTTGTGTATGAGCAGGTACGATATTAAGTAGCTCTCCTCTCACGACAGACCAGGCAAGTCACTTTTTGTCATCTATTTGCCTCTTTCATTCGCATCAACGAATAATATTTTGTTGTGCTAACTGCTGTGCTGCTGTTGAGTCAGTGTTGGGGCCATAGCGCGTCAGGTCAATCCGAACGAGTTAGCACTTAGCTTTTAGCTACCTAGCTCCCTTTGAATTATTTTTTCAGTTTATTTGCGACAACTTGTATATATATTATAAAAGGGTTCCCATTGGAGCTGTAATGACAAATAAACAATATCATTGGTTGAGTGAAAAAATGTTTTCGTTTGTGTTCAAGTGACTTTAAAAAATCCCGAACATATAATATACAAAAGTTAAAGTTGGCTACGTCATCATCATTTTCGCTTTGAAAAAGAAAAAAAAGTACATTTCAGGCTATTTTTCCTTCATACACGACGACTACACGTCGAAAAGGGACCGTCATCCCGGAAAATAAAAAGTTGGGATATTTTGCGTCACATACATGGAAATAGCTGGCGCACAAGAGAAGTGTCTACTTTGATCCTCTGTGTCTGTCTATCTCTCTTTGCCATTAATAAATCGAATCAAAGATGGCTGCCGTCGTTCTTTCCGAGTGAATTCGTGTGTGCAAATTTGGGATAAATTTCACTAATAATTGCCGTGCAAAATTTAAAATTTTTACAAAATTCAATCCATTGCGGTAAATGGAAGTTGATATTAATAAAAAGAATTAGTTAATCATCGTAAGTGTGGCCGAAAAAGTAGTTATTTTTCTTTGTCTCTAGACAGTGGATGTGGAATGGAGTACCTAGCATATTAGAGTTCTTGGTGAAGGAAAGTGAAAACGTTTTTTCTTTTATCGTTTGCAAAAGGATTATGTTCTCACATTGCATCACAAAGATCTAAACATTTGAATTCCTTTAAATTGACATTTACATATCTCAAATTCAGTGAAATAGTTTTTGTGAGAATTGTGTAAAGAAAATTTAATTTGGAAAAGAAAAAAAGTATTCCCCAAAAGAACTATTTTTTCCTGTCCCTGTGTCCGTGTCATCAGTATATATGTAGGGAAATCTATAGCAGTGTGCGCATTTGCGGTCGCAGTTGGAATTGTGTGTGTGCAAGATTTGCGGTGATGTGAAGAAGAAGGCTCATTCGAGACGTGAGTGTGTGTGTGTGCCTTTTCGGTTTTATGGCTGACAATGGGAAAATTTATTGAGTAGAAGTATTTTTCTTATTTTTCTTAAAGAAGTGAAGAAAAAACGCAAACATAAAAGTTAAATTTGCATAAATTGATCTATGAATTTTGTTTGTAACGTTGCAAAAAAGAAAAGTAATGTTTACGTTCTTAATACTCTGAGAAAATTAAAAAATAAAAATAATCCCATTGAAACTGACCAGAAAAAGTGTAAACCAAATTATAGGCTGAATATATATCATCATCGTCATCATCGTGGTCGTCGTATCCATAAAGAAAGAAGAAAAGAAAATAAACGAAGGAGGACAAGCCAACAACGAGTAGAAAACACCGCACCAAATCAAGAGAAAAAAGGAAAGAAAACGGTAAGAATCAATAAACGTTGCATATTAAATGGTGCCTATGGCCTTTCCTCTGCACAGGCACAGGCACAGCCAACAACCAAACCAGCCAGGCGAAAGGTGGGATGTTGCGCCCTTTATGGTCGGTTCGCCATATAGTGAAGATAGGAAGATGGGGAACATAAAAAAATGCAGTTTAGTTCATGTATACCTACACCCAGAAACTATAAAGTTTTCCTCTCAAACTTCAGGTATCTTTTTTTAGTTAGTAAATACTAAAAATTGATTAAAAAAAACTATCACGTAGGTAGGCTTATCTATATTTTGGGTGTGACCTTCAGAACATGGTTAAGAAATTATATGTGATGATGATGATGATCAGCATTGGAAATCAATGCTTTGATGCTTTGATGTATTTTTTTTTTCAATTTGCTAATTTGAAAAGAACGACATTTGCTTGAAGCAAGGGTCAGACTGTATGGTAGAGCTTTTCGTTCGTCTCAATACAAATATGTACCTTTATCAAATTAACTGAACCAAGGCCCCAATTGCTGTTGTCGATTTTAGTCGAAAACCGATCGTTTTCGGTATTGTGAATTGTGAATAAAGTTTTAGATCATACGATGGACGATCTTAAAAAAAATCAATTGACAATCGTCAAGTCCATTGATGGATCAAAAACCTTTATATTTATAATCTTAGGAAAAAGTTTTTTTTTTCAATAATTCTGAAACGTTTACCATAAAAAGAATCAAAAATTGTAATGGCGAAGCTGTTCAATATCGAATATCGATTAAGTTTCAGCACAAAAAAATGTGGTACCCGTGGTGTGAAGGTTAGCATGTCCACCTGCTAACCCAGAGGTTCGAGGTTCGAATCTCAGCAGTGGCAAAAATGTTTTTCCACGGGTATCGCCTTTCGAGAGTAATTTGCAAGTCCTCCGTTAGTAAATTCATTGCCATGAAAAGCGCTTTCTCAATTAGCCGTTCGGAACCGGCAGAAAATTGTAGGTCCCCTACATTCCCTCACAAGGCATGGTTGTGAGAAATGAGGCTCCTCGCTCTGTTGTGCCACCCTATTTATATCAGCACAAAAAAAGTCAAATGTTTGCTCGACGTTATATCGACATCTGTATTTTGAGAGACTCTTTGGATATGTTCAACGAGGCTGTTCTGAACTGTTCCTGTCAGAGAAGATCGACTTTTTCGTGTTTAATAAGAATTTTTCTCTTTTCTTCTGTTTTCAATTAGCTTTTCTGCAACAGTTTAGCACAACATTCCTTGGACCGTCTTTTGAACAACGATTAATGAAAATTGTCAAAAGCAGTTGTTCACTTTTGGCGGGTAGTTTTTTATACGCAATCTAATTTTTTCCCATAAGATGCTCACATAAATATAAAGTAATCGGCCCTAGCTAGGTATGTAGGTATCCGTTCGGAGAGGAGCATTCTCCTATTTTGTACGATTAGGGTTTTTTTTTTGCTTCTCCGACTTTATTTTAACACACCCCGAGAACTGCGTTGTAAAGTACGATCAAGTGCTTTATTTGTGAAATTTCTGAATCGTAAAAAATCGTTTTTCTGATTTTTGGCCCCGACCCATAGAACGCGTTGCGTGCGGTGGGTTTTGCCGCGCGCAACTGATAGGGGTGACCCATAGAATCCGTTGCGGTGTTTTGACAGATAAATTTAGTCAAAATGGGGGCGTTCAAGAATCGTATCCGGATAGCTTGTTGTTGTTGTTTACGTGTGGGAAATCGAAAAAAATAAGTTATAATCGTCTAGCAACGATATTTTGAATGTTTTTCTGTTTTCAAAAGTCGAATTTTAATATTTCACAGCTGTTGTCTGTTGTCGATCGTTCAAAAAGGTATCTAAGATACGGCTATCCGAGATAGGCTATCCGAGATAGGCTATCCGATAGGTTCTTGAACGCGCCCATTGTCACTTTTTCCATATAAGAGAAAACTTCAAATTGGTTGTGACTGCGCATGTCTCTCTTCTGTCACCGCGTGAGAGCCGCGGCAAAGTAGAAAGTTGGGCTACTCGGCGCGTTCGGCGCAATGCGCGCGGTGCTTATGGGTCACCTCTCATAAGATCGTGTGTATTTAATCGAGCTGTCAGTTGGAAGCGGTGCCGCACGCGCGCAACGCGTTCTATGGGCCGGGGCCTTTTGTCCGACGTTGTGGACGATTCTCCGCTCCCAACGCATATCTCGGTAAAGCCCCCGGCCCATAGAATCCGTAGCGTCCGTTCGCTGCCGGCAGAGATAAGAAATTAATTAGATGGCAAACCTTTACTTCTCTTGCCCCGCAACAACCATTTGTTTACATTGTTGTTTTTGTAATCACATCCTCTGTCTGTGAATACGTGGAAGCTGTACTCAAAGTGGTAGTAGTGAGATTTGCTGTACTCAAAGTGGTAGTAGTGAGATTTTGTGTAAAGTTAAGGTGGAGTGGAAGCTGTACTCAAAGTAGTAGAGGTGATTTTCGGTAAATCAGCTTGTAGACAGTTTCAATGTGTGTGTGAAGTTTGCCATCTAATTAATTTCTTATCTCTGGCTGCCGGATTCAACTGACAGCAGTGAGTTTTGCCGGACACAACGGATTGGGGTGACCCATAGAATCCGTTGCGGTGGTTTGACAGATAGAAATTAGTCAAAATGTATAAGAGAAACTAGAGATGGGTCGATGAGTCAACTGCTACTAGAGTTTCACAGTTAGCGTTCTTTTGAGGTGGTGTATGTAGAACTTTGTAAGGTTTTCATTAAAGTAACTTCCGAAGAACAGCGGATTAAGAAATTTTGAGTACGAATTATGAGTACAAAGTATAAAAGTGAGAATTTACATTATAAAAAGTATATTTCGGAGATACTCTCCCTCAGATCATAACGAGTTTTTGAGGAAAATCGCTTTTATTACTAAAAACAAAACAAAATAAAAGCAAATGTAAAAGTAAATTTATATATTTTTAAATTTATATTTGTATTTATATTTACAGCCCGATTCCCCACTCAACACTCCAAATTGTGATGTGGTTCTCAGCAAGTCACAACGTTGTGACTTGTGACATTTTTGCCAGAATCATCGGGCTGTTAGATTCGTATGCATTTTTATGTATGTGAATTTTTCTTCATCTTTTGTTAATACAGTTAGTTGGACATCAAACCATGTAGATAATTTGTCAAAATTTTGACTCAATTTCAATTTTGAAATGTAACATTCTTGTGGACATTATTCTGAGCTCAGAGAGCCTTCATTTATTCATCTCAGTAAAAAAATATAAACTGAATCTGTTGGCAATTTGTTATTAATTGTGATACTGAGATCAATGAAAGGTATCCGAGCTCAGCACAATGTTGACAAGAATGTTCCATTTCAAAATTTTCATTAAGACAAGTTTTTCAAGAATTGTCTCCATAGTTCAATGGCCACCTTCAATTAGATTACTTTTCTCAAGAAAAAACCAATTAATTTAACAACTTCAATTTTCCGCACAGATTCCTGAAGGGAAACGAAAACTAAAGTTGAAATATTTTTCATCAAACAAATACAAAATGCAAATGTTTTGAAAGTTCTCATTGATCTTCTTTGAATAGCCATGTGTTGCTGTGGATGAGTCCCAATAGGAAAAATTCGTGCGAATAAAGCGATTTTTTTTGTTCTCCTTCTTTGCTAAAAAAATTTGTCGGTATTGGTTTGCTGTCGATTGGTTGAATAATGTAATCATTTTTGTCGATGTGTTGCTTTAACAAATCGTGCAATATGAACTTTGTCGTTAGTGGTGAATTAATTTCTCAAATCTCGAACTCGAAAAATAGAATGGGTATTGAATGTTTTTTTTTCGGCTATTTAAACTATTTTTATACTAAAGTCCGATTGAAAATGATACCTCAATTGTTATCTCAGTAGGAGTAAAAAAAGAGTCACATCTCTGAGGTATCGGTTTTACTCATCCCATCACTAGCAGAAGAGAAAACTTCAAATTTGTTTCGACAGCTAATCACCCTTATTACGAATGGCGTTTTAATAAAACGCCAATAAGATGACTTATCTCTAGGTGCCACAATTGCCGTTTAAATAAAATAACTTTTGAAGGAATGGTAAGAGCAATGAGGAACAGATAGAGGGCTGAATTTATATTTTTATGAAAACAAAAATTATGGCGGCCTGAGCTCTGTCATTTCTTAGGCGTTTTAGTGAAACGCCTATCGCAATAAGGGTGAATGTCAACGGTTCTGCCGGACGCAAAAATTAAAAAGTTGGGCTACTTTTACCGTTGTGTCCGTTGCATCCGATGCTTATATTTTTTTTTTTAAGAGTATTTATTAGTTTCAATGAAACTCTTAATAAAAATTACATATAATTTAGGTATATCAAATTATTTTACAATACAAAAAAAAAAAAAAATGGTCACCTCTCATAAAAACGTGTGTATTTAATCGAGCTATCAGTTGAATCCGACTGCGAACGGACGCAACGGATTCTATGGGTCGGGGCCTTAAGTCCATTTTTTTGAGACGGGGTGTTCAGAATGCTATAACGCATGTTCTACTCAATATTTTTAGCTGAAATAGCTCTATCTATTTACGGGTCGTAGAAAAAAATCGTACATAATCACAAAAAACAGGCCGTCACATGGGATGACCCTCTTAACACGCCTCTTTTTTTGTAAACTTTCTTACAGCTTATCAATGATTTTTGGTACAAAGTGAAAAGACCTGTGTTTTCAGTGTAAAGAATTAATAATAAATAAATAGCGTAGCGCAGCAAAGCTATGAAAACATCAGGGCCTTAAGCATTTTAAGGACTGACAATTTTATGACGCATCTTAACCCGTAAAGAAAACCATTTTATGCTTCTGATAGTATTCGAACTTTGAGCCAAACATGCTAGCCATTACGCCAAAATCACCCCCGAATGAATTGGCGAAGTCAATTATTAAAAATTAGGTAGTTGTAATCTATGTTCTATAAATTAGTTAACTGGTTTTATGCCTTATATTTAATTTGAATTTTTGTCATTTTAATCAATTATAAAACGTTAAAGAACAAATAATTGCGTTCAGAAAAAATGCGTGTGGGGTTGCACGTCTGCTGCGGGTTTTGGCAAGCTTGTTTTCATCGAAGGCATCATGGATAAGAAAATTTATCTAGACATTTTAAAAGAAAACTTGAAAAAAAAGTGCCAATACAATATACATACATACAATACTGCGCATGTGCTTCCACACCCGCCACTAGGTCTGTTCGTTGAACTTTCCCCAGGGTTGACCCAGGTTTTCTTGACAACCCTATGAGTTGTCAAAAAAACCTGGGTTTTCCAGCCCTCAAAAAACGCTAAACCACAAATCACCACACATCCCCGTTATTAAAAAAAAAAAAATACATGCCATTTGACAGCTCTCAAATCGCCACAGCAAAAACCTAGGGCGAGTTTGTAGAAAACCTAGGTCAACCCTAGGGCTCAAAAAACACTCAATTTGACATTCAGGGCGACTTTGGGTTTCTCAAAAAACGCTTTATGGCGACCCCAGGGCGACCCTAGAGCTTCAACGAACAAACCTACTATCTCCGGACTTAAATCCCATTGAACATTTGTGGGAAAAATTGGATAGAAGGGTTAAACGCGCGATTACCACAAAAATAGAGCTGAAACAGAATCTAATCGAAGAATGGCAAAATATTGGAGAAGAAACGATTAAAAAACTGGTGCATTCTATGCCAAATAGATTAGCTAAAGTAATAAAGCAAAATGGTTTGCCTACCAAATACTAACAGTTTTAATTGTGTCTTTTTTTTAACTTACCATGAAGTGTGCCAATAATTTTGTGCGGCAAATGTACAAATGTTTGTGAATTATGTTAATTTTTGGAAACCTAATAAAATGTTTCAAAATAACTTTTACTGTATTTAATAGCAAATAAGTACCGCCTTAAAATTAAAAAAATAATGGTTTGTATAGCATGTTCGCAAAGGCTTAAAAGCAGCATTACTTTTCAAAAAAGTTAGTTGTGCCAGTAATTAAATATTTTCCGCTGAGTTTTCGTTCACGATTTCGTCGTGGATGTGGAGACCAACGAGCAATTTCATTTCCCATCAGCAGCGTACTAGGCTTTACGATTCCATCAAGTCATTTTGTTATGGGATTTTTCTTTTCGTTTCAGCATCGTAAGCGTAATAGCTAATGGCTTTAGCAAAAAAATGCGACTGTTTGAATAAAATTTAATATTGGTGAGTTGGAACATAGAAGTAGGACTGTTTAAAGTCTACAGCTGGAAAAGATGATCTCATCTCCAAGCTTATAGGAAAAGGATAGTCTGCATAAGCGATAGAGGGAAATTTAGCTAAGAAGTCAGAGTAGGTGTTCCCCCAAATTTGCTATTTATTACAGTTCTTTAAAATAAAGAACAAGACAACAAAGTACATCAACTATTTTTTGCTGATTGGCCGTGATTCTCCAACCTTATCGAGGTACCGTAACCGTATTAGTCCAAAAATGACTGAGTACTTGTGTTGTTCGCTTTCCAATGCAGACATGCCTACATATGACTATTCCAGTTTAAATATCTGCGATCTATGATCAATAGTAAAGCAATTGAATAGAAGTAGTGTCGATGAAGTTTCGAGAAAACTGTGCCATCTTCTGTGATAGAAAATGCCCCCTTGCTGAAGGTAAGATTCTACATCTTTATCGGGCATCATCTTCAGTAGACTACTTGCAAAGTCCTCCGAAAGTAATCCATAAAAAGTTATTTAGCAATCAACTAAAATAGGCTAAAAATAGTTTTTTTATTCTCATTTTTTTCTCAAATTGTTTGCAAATTCGGAAGAATAATGAAAAATATACCTACGTGCCTAAGGTAGGATGATCCAAAAGTTCAGACCATTTAGCAAAGTTATTTTTCGTCTTCCATTAATGTTTGAAAAAAGGTGTTAAATAAACAATGAAATTTTTCCCAGACCATACCTACCTATTCAATTTTAATTTATTCATTTAAATAAAATATTCAAAGAAGGACAAGACGATAAAAAAAATCCTCAAAAGATTCCGGGAGTAGCCTTTGCATTTTAAGTTCGTTGTGAAGGTTTGTTTATGGTTGTTTTTTATGTCCGGTTTTAGAAATGCTTTCTTTACTTATTCAGCCATGTATATTCTCGGTGCTTGCAAAAGGGTATAACAAATAAGAAAGTAAACAAAACGAAGTAACCGCTGACGAACAAAGTCTATGATGATGTTCAATCCTCAATCAACCATATCATTGGATGAAATGGAAACAAATACATAGTTTAACTTTCTTTTTATTAAATTTTCTGAACAATTTGTTTGAATCTTATGTTTGCTATGTATGTGTGCTACTCGGTTGCACGATCTTCCTTTTATGTGCTCAGTACAATGTAAGACTATGGGATACATTCAAAGTTTAGCCGTAATAAGTAAGAAGGATGCAGATTTCAAAGCATGGTCGAAGTACCATGAATAAAGAAAGTGAAAAAAAGAACCGATGAGACAAAATAACTTAAATGAGAGGGCAACTATTTTCAAAAAAGTCACTTAAAGAACTCGAAAAGCTCAGAAGATTCATTCGCCAAAGTTTATTGCAAAGTTCAAGCTTCTTGTAGATGCCGACAAAGCTCAGGTGTTATAATATATTGAACGATTAGTTTCCTCGAAAGTACTTTCCAGATGTTAATCCTAACTTAACAGAAATACTCGAAATAGGTGATAATCTGCCTAAGCAATAGAGGGAAAGTTATCACAGTACAAAGGGAAAGGAGATATCTACACGAAGTTGCGATAACTACCGTTCGATCAATCTGATTTTTAACACTTTGAAGATAGCTGGTATTGGCTAGCCGACGCGACGTCGAAAAAAAATAAGATGACTAACTTGGGATTGTCAACGAAAGATTCAATCCCAAGCATAAAAATCCTAATTTGATAAATTTGCCTGTTGTGTTGGTTGATTTCGAAAGGTATTCGATCGATATACATATACGAGACCTGATGTGAGGCATGCAACGATTAGTTCCGAATGGATTTATGCGGATGATCAAGGTGTCTTGAGTTGTTCTGCTCTTTATTAAAGTTTTCAACTACCTGCTCGAAGGTAAAGTATTGAGCACTGTGCATTAATTTTTGTTTGTTGTAAATTAAGCCGCGATAAATTTAAAATTTTTCAAGTCCTTATTGATGGCTTAGGTCTCACGGATTGCTTGGTTGATATTGGTGTTCAGAGTTTGAATCGTTGCCAATTTTTCCATAACATTATATCGTTCTATGTTCCCTACAAAAAAAAAAAACAAGAGTAGAAAGGAGTCAAATAGCAGATCCGAGACGGCCAAACAACATTTTACTGCAGATAAAACGTTGCTTCAAGTTACTCATCTCGTTTGGAAGTGGTATAATATTGACTATCTATCGAAATTTCAAGCGGTGTACAGCGGTTAGTGTCGAAATAACCTGTGATTTAGAAAGAAACCACTAGATGACCCAACGGTTCACAATATTGGACAATGTATAAGAAATATTGTAATTTGGTGGCGTCTGAGATCAAGATTCTTGGTACGACAGACGGAGTAACAATAGAGTAGGCATAAAATAGATAAAATCAAAAATACAATTTTGTAGAAAACAGTACACCACCGGCTTAGTTAGTAAGTAGCTCATGTTTCAATGGAGAGACCCGGTCTAGTAAAAAAGGGAATATCATATGAGCATACGACCGACGCGACGTTCCGATCGTGACCAGTGCCCCTGTTCTGTAACTATCGAAATTCTATGAATTTAGTAGCATTTCGTTCCATTTTCCACCGTTTATCGCCTGCTTTTATCGAGGCGATAGTTACAGAACAGGGGCAGAGGAACAAAGTGAGGTGAACAAAGTACTCTTGGCAAAAACAAAATATACCATCAACAGTATGGGCCTTTCAGCGAGTTTTGAACAGTTATAGTCCTATAGTAGCCGAGTTTTATTGGGAATTTCTATATTCACTTCACTTGCGAGTCTCAATAAAACGCTTTATATGGCTATATTCACTTACCAAGTTCACTTTCACAAACTCCATTTACCAACCATCCCCGTTGTTCACTCCTGCAAGTGAGTTATTTTTGTCCACTTGCGCTATTCACTTAGGAGTTGTTGTTTTTCCATGAGCGATGTTTTGCGATGTTTTGCTTAAGTGAATATAAGTGAATATAGATTCCCAATAAAACTCGGCTAGTGTTTAAATTTGTAATACATTTATAGTCGAATCAAAATCTCATTTGAAAAACATGTCGTCGGTTGTAAGATCAAATTAATATTTTCTCTTGATTCGACTTTGTTGAAAATAACACTTTTAGGCTGTTCATTGGTTTCGTTAAAACATAAGCATGTTTCCCTAAATGATGTCACGCTAAATATCTGCTTTAAGAACCTTTTGTGAAATTCAGACAAAAAAATCCCCAAGTAGCGCATTTGGTGTACCTCAACTACTCTCCTTTCGGTGTTCCCTTCGCACTGCACAGCAGAGCTGTTGAAATGGTGTTTGTTTGTTCTATTCGTTTGTGTCATTACAAACTTAAGTTTCAATCAACCTCAGACCAGGGTCACTTTGTTGCCATTCGAAGCAAAACCAAAGGTTACGACGAAACTGATATGAACCAAACAATTTTATTATGTAGTCTACTTGTGTTCGTAAACATTTTGAAATATTAGAACTTCAACGGTATCATAAAACCAGAATAGGTTGCTTAATATGTTTCTCCCATAAATGAGACGATTTTCCGCCTAATGAGCAGTTGCGACGCTTTCCTATTTTCCATGCTTTGATGAGAAACAAACAAAAAAAGAAAATGTGTAATTCAAGTTGTCTTTTTTGCCATTTAAAGTGACGAGACATGTAGGTACTTTTTTTTGGATCACATGATAAATGCTAAAGTAAGAATAAAATCAAAATAAAGAAATAGTTTTTACTTGAGAGAGGGTTTTTTTTTTAAAGTTTAATGAGAATTTTTTTTAGAAAAGGTTTCAAATGTAAATACACACACCATACAGTAGTCTTTTTGATACTTCAGTATCAACTACTTTACGAAAAAGAAATTTTTTTAATATATCTAATTAGTTATTAACTGCAGTACTTTTAACCATTTTATGGTTTTAAGATTGGAAGCTCTGTTTATCATGATTGACAACTTGACAATTGGCGATATATTTGTGGCCATTGCGTTTTGCCATTTCACAATGAATTATTTTCGAACAGTTGCTGCCGATATACCGCCCCAGTCGCTCGAAAAAGTGGTCTAAAACTGGAATTCTCGATTACGCTTCATTCGAGCCCGTCATGGGGCCTTTTAAACGCTTATATCATACGAATACCTTTTATTTAAAACCAATTCCATGATAGTGAAATTTTTAGTCAAGAACAGTCCTTTAACTGTAGTGCTTACAGTATGAATGAATTATTTAATGGTTTGGGGTCTTATATTGCACTTCGACGTTGATCTATTGTGTCCCTTGCTTCTTAAGTGGTATTCCTTAATTATATTACTTTATCCAGATTAGTCTCTTTGATGCAATCTTGGGTGTTTTATGGGATTTTAGTTCCCTCTCTTCTGGTACTATGATCTTAGGCACTTTTTTTTTTTTGGTGTATGAGAGCATTGCAGTGTCCTAAGAGACGGTCCGGAGATTCTTCCTGTTCGTTATAGTATCTGTCATGGTCATAGCCCTCAACGCCTAGTATTTTGAGGTCTTTCCCTAAGCCTACAAAATTTAGTTCGGAAACCAGCTAAAATTTTTACATTGTTCCTACTTAGGTTTATAGTATACTAACAAATGAATTGAGGGGTGCGCACAGACCCGCGGTGACGCTGTGACATCGCGCATCATACTTGCGGGAAAAAGCACTCTACACTCTATACACTAAAATATCAAAATTCATTTGTTCAAAAACAAGTTTTTAAAACTCAAGTTAATTTATAAAGATAAGATAATTTATAAAATTTTCAAATGTTGATCTTCCATCTTTCTTTAACGAGAAACTAAACTGCTCCAGAGACGCTAACTGCAAATTTTGAAGAAAATCGGTCAAGTTGCTCAGGCTAGGCTGTATATCCAAGTACGAGCTTACAGACCAGAGAACTACATGAGTGCAATCACTTGCGCTTTGGAATCATCCCCCGAAAAACTACCCGTACACAGTCTCACACTCACAATGATGAAACAAGTGTGATGCTTGTAGAAAAAGTACACAACACTCGTGAATACGAGCCTTCGCATTGCTTGTGCCCATGAATGATGAATGAATGGACCTCGATTACGTACGTAATCGAAATGTAATGAAATGTAATGTAAATTAAAAAGACACACAACCTCTCGTTTCGGTGGTTAACAATAGACTCACCATATTTCCGTTGACCTGGCTGGAACTTTTGATTGAACTCCAGAATGCATTGCTTAACTTGCATTCTGGAATTCAGCTTGACCTACTTAGCCATGTCGCAATAAGTGCGGCCGGAAACTGTTAGTATGCATAATATTGATAAAGCAATAATATGCATAATAACAGTTATGCTTACTGGCATAGTAGGTAAAGGTGAAGGAACCAAATTTAGGTGTATAACATCCCTCCGCCGTTGGATAGTTCAAGCCAGGTCTCCAGAAATAGGTTTGTCTTCTTTTATTCATTAAAATGTTAAATTTATTCTAAAATAACAGATTAAATCACAATGTCTATTCGTTATTAATTCAAATCAAATAATATTAAACTAGAAACTTAAACACACAGACAAAACATTACACATACATTTATAGTGAGTAAAGCTTAACAATATTTCACGTAGTATGATTATGTGTAAATAATATTTTTTTTTTTTTTTTTTAGTTTAGCTATGTATATTAACTCGAAATCTTATACAATATATATTGGCTTAAATATAACACTGAAAAATAGGCATTTGCTTATAAATCTACATAAGATGTCATATTCACATGTTTATTTTTAAAATTTTTTTTTTTATTCAGAACATGATTTTTGCTTGCTTTGTAGTAAGTATATGCGTTATGTGTACATACTAATCATTTCAATAATAAAAATAATTACATATTTATAGATCTATTTTTTTTTTTTTTTTTTTTTTAAATTAAATGTTTATTGGATTGATTTATATGCGTTCATAGTTAGTGTTGCTTGTCTGATTTTAAGGAAATTATTAACTTATGGGGCTTTGTTTTTTCGGAAGTATTTACGTTAATTTACATTTAAGTTGATATAATTCTACGATTTTAAATTAAATAACAGTTTTTTGAAAAGAATATTTTTTTTTCTTACACCCGAGCATAGGTGACTCCGTAGACTGTTGAACTTTTGTTGTCGGTCTGTACTGGTGGTGGTGGTGGTCGTGTTACGGGCGCTCTTCTTTTTGGTAGATAAGCTGGCATTTCTATCACTTCGGAATTCGCTATATATTTTCGTTGGGCCGGAATGGTTGGTGGTCCTTTTCGTAGACAGCGGATCAAAAATACTACTGCGGTTACTACTGCTACTAACGAAACGAAGGACATCATGGAATATCGATGAATACTCAGTTCCCAGTCCTGGCTGTCTGCTTTACGTTCTGCCTCCAGGCCGTCCCAAGATTGAATTAAATCGTCAATACTCTTCTTCCCTTCATTTAAAATATTGGCAAAATTTTTATGATTGCCAATTTTTATCGGAAGTAACTCTGGTACAGGTGCTGATTTCGAGACGCTAACTTTTCTCAACAGTGCTTCTTTGAGTCCTGAGTGGTCTACCATGGGCTGTTTGTACTCAGTTATTGCTTCAGCACGAAATTCATAAAACAGTTTGAACCCTTTTGCAATTGCTTCGCATGGCTGCTTCATTTGCAATATTCCCGAATCGCTCAGTGTTACTGCGTAATTTTGGGTTTCACACTTCACGTTCAATGACATCGTTTCCTTAACTTTGAAAAGCCATTCGTTGGCGGACGTCATCTTAAGGAATATCGCCTCCGTTGCGGGAATCGCAGCATATTTACAAGAGTTCTTAGATGATGGCGCGTGCTGTATAAGCTCTACCAGACACTCATTAGATCCCGATGTAAGGATGGGTCTTTCATGCCGACAAATAGCCGTCCTGGTGAGGGAACCTCCTGTCAATACCATTGCACATTGTGCGTACTCTGTTTCGCTCATGATGACAAAACGATCATGGTTTTCTGCTTCGGCAATGTACTCATGCTTGGTGTCTAGCACAAGGTCCCAGTTCTCGTTAAAGGATGTTGGTAGGGGGTATATTTTCTGGACCTTGTACCGAACATATTCGGGTAAAGGTAGTATAATTTTTACCATAAAATTTCCCCCGTCAAGGTACACCGAGGTTTTGGCGACTTGGTTTATTATGAGGGGGTTGTCCAACAAAAATCTTCCTTTACTCGTTATGTTCCGCAATAGTCCGGTGATATTTCCCTCGTCTAATACCAAAGGATGTATCTTATTTTGGTACAGGTCATCCAAAATTGAAAGTTCCAAGGATTGTCGGTTTTGGACTTCTAAAACTTTTGTGGTTATGACTGAAGTCATTGCAGTCGCTTCACTTGTCGCTTTCAGCATCGCGATTTCCTTGTTCGTGACTTGACTGTACGTTCGGAAAGTGGCACTAAGGTTACCCATGCTCACAGCCATATTTTCGATTTCGTCTGTCAGTTGTGAAATGGGTTTGGATAACGTGTCGAAGTTTGATTTCATGACACTTAACTGTCGGTGCATTAATTCGAACGAGCTCGCATCCTGTTTGTGGAGAACTTCCAACTGGTGGTAAACGCTCCTAGCATCTTTGCTATCCATAGTACCGAAGGCCCATTTTGAAAATCCTCCTATGAACTCCAGTGCGCGTTTTTGACGTTTAGCATGTGTAAGTTGTTTCATACGAAAGGCAGTTCGTCGTAAGTTGTCGATGTTTGTCTCAGTCTCTTGAGCGATCAATTGACAGTAACGTTTGAAATCGTCGTCCGGAATGCTTCTGCACAGGGTTTCCAGTTTTTGTTCGCACTTTTCCACCATTTGAATAACCATTCCGGAGTCCAGTGGTGTGAACTTCGTAAATATTGTCCACGTATCACTATAAAATACAGCATTTTCCACCGCTTCGAACACCACTGGTGAGGTCAGCTTCAGTTGTTGGACGTTGAATGGCTGTTCACTATTCGTCTGCCCGGGGTAAATGCTTATAACTAATAACGCAACTGCTACTAAATTTATATTAAGATTAAACATTTTATTTTAATTTTAATGCAACTATTGAAAAGTTGTTGCAAATAAGGAAACACTCTTTTTTTTACAGTTTAAATTAGGTTAAGATATTTTTTTTTTTTTTTTTTTTTTTTGGTTCTTTGGGCTTCTTTTAGTGAATCCTTTTCTTCAAATTCTGGAAAGACAAAAAGAATTAATAAGACTGTACGGATTGATGATAATAAATTCTCATTAAAATTAGATCATAAATGATGGAAAGCTTTTAGCTGGTTGTTGTGAACCCGCTTCGTTTTTCTACCCATTTTAATGGTTGTGTTGACGTCACCTCTAACCGAAACTACCTCATAGGGTCCTAACCAAATTTGTGAAAACTTGTTTTTTCGAACAGGATTTCTAAGCAACACTTTTTGCCCTGTTGTAAAGGACGTGGGATTAACCTTTCGGTCATACTGTTTTTTCGCTGCTATTTTGGCTTTTTCTAGATTGTTTCTAGCTATCTCATGCGACCTTTGGAGTTGAAACCTTAACTGTTGCGGATAGTCTTCGATATTATATAATGGAGTAGTTTTACCTTTTAGATTTGTAGGCATAACAAAATCGAGGCCAAACAAACTGTGAAGTGGTGTCAGTTTGGTGGATGTATGCTGAGTATTATTATGGACATGCATAGCCTGCCTAAGCCATTGGTCCCAATTTTGGCTGTCATTATCAACAAAACTCCTTAGATATTCCGCTAAGGGTCTGTGACTTCGCTCTAGTGAACCATTGGCCTGTGGATGGTAGGCTGTTATATGGATTTTCTTGACTCTCAAAAGTTTACATGTTTCAGAAAACAGTTTTGAAGTAAAGTTAGATCCATTATCCGTTATGAGCTTTTTCGGTATGAGAAAACGTGTTATGATTTCCTCATAAAAAGCTCTAGCAACAGTGGCTGCTTCAGCATCCGGAATTGCTACACAAGCCATGTACTTAGTCAAGTCGTCTTGGAACGTTAAAATATACCTGTTTCCGGAATGCGTTAGTGGAAGGGGCCCTACCATGTCCATATATAGTTTTTCGAAAGGGGAACATGGAGTATCCGTTAATTCCATTGGCATCTTCGTTAGATTTCCAGATTTATTCTTTTGGCATTTTTCACAGTTCCTTATATAGCTTGCGACGTCTTTGTGCATGTTCTTCCATCGAAACTGACAGCGAATGCGTGCTAACGTCTTTGATGTTCCCTGATGTCCGCCAAGTGGAGAGTCATGGAAATCACGGAGAACTGTTAAAATATCAGCAGGATCCGTTAAAGTGACAACCCTTTTGTTTGGGGCAGTGACTATTTTGTCATTGAGTTGGTTATTATTTTCTTTCCTGTTTTTAGAGTCTTGTGATGACTTTAGATTGAATTCTAAGTCTCCTGAATTGTTAGCGTTAAGAGCTTTAAGTCCCGATTGAAATATCTTTCGGCATTTTTCATAGTCTGGTGTCTCATTGTATTCCAGAGCAGAGACGTATTTCATGAATTCCATTATTGGATTTGGCACTCCTCTGGGGTATAGTTTTTCCAAACCAGTACTTACATCTCTCATAAAAGTTTCCTTAGACTTCTGGACTTTAATGGGAACCTTAAGGACGTTTTCTTGTTCCCAAGGCAGCCTCACGCCTGACCAATCGATTAGATTATACCCAAGGATCTCAAAGTCTCCTCGCATTGTTGCTACTCCGAGATGTGCATCTCTAGATGTGTATTCAATTGTACCATTGTGCATTTTCTTTGGATCTGGCTTGAAATCCTTTTGGGTGTAGTGACTAGCTAAACCAAAGTCTACCAAATATGCTTGGGAAGCACCGCCTTTCCCATAGCCTAATAAGATGTTGGCTCCTTTTAAATCGGCATGGACATACGTTCGGCCGTGGATGTACTCATACACATCCAACATCTGTAAGGCAAGACGATAAATTGTGTGTTCTGGAATCCTTCTTCCGTTTTCCAAGAAAAGCTTCCAAATATCGTCTCCATAACGTGGCATTACAACGAAGCGATGTTTCACATCGTTAATGTCGTGTGATCCCTTACCAACTAGATAAGGCATCCCAAAAGATTTAAGTCCGCGCTGCTGTTTGAACTGTGTAATGTCTTCAGAACGAGCATTGTGCATACAAAAATGCATTTCAACAAACAACGTCCCGTTGCCATGTGGTTCAATTTTGACGACATATTCATAGTCGGACGGATTCTTTGGTGAACTCGATGCCTTACACGCTGAATATATTTGACCATGACTTCCCATGCCTATAGACGGTCCGATTTTCCATGATGTTTTGGACAAATCAGTTATTATTTCACCTTCAGGAATTTGTTCTGATATGGCATGGTCGTTCTTCTTTTCCTCTATAGGTACCTTTGTATTCTCTATGTTCAACTTGTCCTTAGAGGTTGTTTTTTGTTTAGGAGCCACAGTTGCTTTTGCTTGAATATTATCTTCGAACTGTCTTTGTTTTTGCCCTCGTGTTACAACCAATATATTATTTTTTTGAGGTTTTTTGTTCTCACTTATTTTTGCCTTGCTCCTAGTTTGTACAGCTTGTATTGGATGTGTATCTATTGGGATCCTACTGAGTGCATCCGCATTGCAGTTTGTTTTGCCCGCCTTATACATTATCTTATAATCATAATCCGACAGCTTATGATGGAACCTAACTAGTCTTGTTGTTGGGTCCTTAACATTAAAAACACCAATCAGGGGGCGATGATCCGTATAGATAGTAAAATTACGACCAAGGAGGTATGTTCGGAAATGCTTACAGGCCCAAACTATGGCAAGCAATTCTTTTTCTATGGTTGAGTAATTTTTTTCGGCCTGATTTAAAGATCGACTAGCAAAAGCTATAGGTTTATCTTCACTAACTTTGCCCTGAGACAAAACGGCTCCCAAAGCTTCGTTACTCGCATCGGTTGTCAAGATAAACGGCAACGAAAAATCTGGATATATCAATATAGGTGGTGAGGAAATAGCTTTTTTAAGAAATCTAAATGATTTTTCGCAATCTGGGGACCATTGGAACACCTCCCCTTTTCTCAATAGCTTCGTGATTGGAGCGGCTATTTGAGAGAAATTGGGTATGAACTTTCTATAGTAGTTCGCAAGCCCCAAAAATGATTGTACCTGCTTTACTGTCTTTGGGGTGGGAAAATTGGAGACACATTGAATTTTTGATGGGTCTGGAGTAGCTCCGTTTTCAGAGCACACGTGTCCTAAATACGTTACTTCACGGCGAAGAAAATTACATTTTTCAATATTTAACTTCAGGTTGTGTTGTCTTAACTTAGCTAAAACGTTTGCAAGCTTTTCGTTGTGTTGTTCAAGATTTTTGCCATACACGACAATATCATCCAAATAAACAAAACAATCGATGCCATGCAAACCAGTCAGGATGTGATTCATGATCCTTTGGAATGTTGCTGGGGCACCGGTTAGCCCAAACGGCATTCTATTGAATTCGTAATGCCCTTTGCTAGTGCTAAACGCGGTTTTTGCCTTGTCAGCCGGATCGATCATTACCTGGTGGTAGCCGCTTGCCAAATCCAATGTGGTAAAAAATTGGCAGTGTCCCAATTGGTCAAGAATTTCTTCGATTCTTGGTAAGGGAAAGGCATCTTTTATCGTTATTTCGTTTAGTTTTCTGAAATCCACAACGACCCTCCACCTTTTCTGACCTTCAATGGATTTCTTAGGTACAATAAGCAATGGTGAATTCCATGGAGATTTACTTTCCGAAATTATGTTTTGATCAAGCATCTCTTGTACTTGTCTTTCAATTTCTTTCTTATGAATCTCCGGAGTTCGATATTGCTTAGTGTTAATCGGTCCTTGGTCAGATTTAGTGGGTATACTCTGTGCTAAGACAGGTGTGAAGCTTAAGTTATCACCCTTCAGTAAGAAAACGTCATTAAATTTGGAGCATAATTTTTCTACTGACTCCTTCTCTTCCCTATTCAGGTTTTCATCTAACTTTAAGGAACTAATCAGAGTACTGACCCGTTCACTAAGCTGTTGTCTTGGAAAATTAGCCAATATTCTGTTTTCCGCACTCTGGTTAATAATTTTAAAGTTTTTGAAATTCGAATGCTTTGGAACAAAATTTCCGTCCAAACAGTAGTCTTGTGTGGTACAATTCATGATAGGAACATGGACGTAGCTATTGTTTGCTTTTACTATTGCATTTCCCAAGTAGATTCCGCAATCAATCTCTTGTGAATGTATTAGCAATTCATTTGATTTTGAGTTGGGAATATAAAGCTTAACAGCTGTTTGTGTCCGAGCTCCTATTTTGAACTTCTCTTGTGTTTCCTGTATTGCAGATATTTTAGAAGGTAAACACTTTAGAGGTAATTCGATTAGAACTTCCCTTTTCCTATTAAATAATGTTATTCTTTTTGAAACAGCGTCGATGATTGTTTGATTCCATAGGATATCACGTCCTAGGATACCGTCAGCAGGTATTTCATCTAAACCATCGACAACGTTCCACTTAGTACAGAACTTATTGTTGGGGAATGATAAGGAAGTTTTGATTGTGCCTTTTGTCATACCTACTCCACCGAAAACACCACCCAGTTGCTTTGTTTCATTTATATTTATATTGGTAGCATTTTTTAATGAGCTTCTTTTTAGTAAGCTCGAGTCTGCTCCTGTGTCGACCAGAAGAAGTACCTTTTCGGACTTGGCCATTGACATAGGCAGCTCGACGAACACGTCATGCTTACGAAGATTCCTAAATGCATATAATATTTTTTTCTTACTTTTCGGCAAAGCATACTGGTTGAAACACTTCAAAACAAAACACTTAAAATAATCATTCAAAAAGTTATAGACGAATTTCACCTTTGAATAGCACTTACTCCAAACGAAACGAAGATTGAAAATCAGAAATAAGAAACCAAACTGACCTAGGTTTATTTTTGTCCCAGAAACTAGTGGCCTTGATTTCTGCTTCGTTTTACGAATCGACTCAAAAGTAAAGAAATTTAACTCCTCCGAGTCAATGTTTTGTGTTCTTTTTTCTTTTTGTCGATCGTTTAATACAGGCGCTAATGGCTTTACTTCGTCTACATTGCTTTTTTTTGCTTTGTTTTTTTTTATTTTTCGTTGTTGATTTTGTGGAGAGCGAATTTTCTGGGGCACAATTTAGTGATTCAAATTGGCCCCCAGGGCGTTTCCCGACTGGTCTTTGATGTAATTTCTCTTAGAGAAACAATCGTCCTCCACATGACCCACCCTAGAACACCACTTGCATTTGACTCTAGGCCTTTGACTTATTGTCTGAGTAGCTCGTATTTGTGAGCGGGGACAACTGTTTTGAGCATGCCCATAGTCCTCGCAAGTGTCGCAGTATGGCGTTCTTTTACGAATATTACAATCAACATAGCTGTGATTTTTCTTGCCACAGAATCCACAGGTTTTAATGGGATTTGCAGACCTTGTTGACTGTCTATTGCTGGAGTGGGGAGGGTCTTGAAAATTCTGGATGTATTGAGGTGTTTCATTATGTGTGATGTGTGAAGGATGTTGTGCGGGTTTAGATGTGTAGTCTTGTGTCACTTGAGGTAAATTGTGAGGTAGTGTAGTATAATTGTTAAAAAGATGAGGCATGGAAGGCATAGATGGATATGCTTGAGTCAGGCTATTGTAATTTTGTTGGAAAGTACCGGGAATTTGGTACATTGAGCTAATACGATCAAAAGGTAAGTTTGGTGTTGTTCCAACTCCCATATAGCCCATCGAGTTTGGCTGTAGTAGCAAGGAAGTTTTCAAGGCTTCCTCAGAGATTTCGTTGAGATCTTTGCTTTTGCTCCCCAGCATAAACTGTCGAAGAGCTTGATCGACTAGCCCTTTTTTAAAAATTGTCAACACCGTGTTTTCAACTTCTTTTTTGAGGCCTACTGACTCAGTTGCGGAATATCTTGAGTCAATAATTTCAACAGATGTAGCTTTCAGTTTCGCTAGACGTCTAGCGAACGCTTTTACATCTTCGCCTAACAATTGATGGCATTGTTTTAATTCGTTCATCACATTGTCCAGAGTTTTTGGCACTAAATAACTGTCTTTAAACAGTTTTGCCAAACCCTCTATTGTGTTCACATTGTTTGAACGAATTAACTCAAACGCATCGCCTTGCAATCGGGTTGAGATTAGAGACACTAAGATCCCCTCTTCTTCTGGCTTTACCATTTTCAAAGCCAGATCGCATGCGTTT
Source organism: Melanostoma scalare (assembly GCA_949752695.1). NCBI lineage: Eukaryota > Metazoa > Arthropoda > Insecta > Diptera > Syrphidae > Melanostoma > Melanostoma scalare. The sequence continues at coordinate 58,760,323 of OX456986.1, forward strand.
AAGAATTCATGAACTCTTTGTGAAAGTTCATGATTTCTCTCCCCGTTGAATATGGGGACTAACCTTGAAACTACCTTGCTTATACTCTCAAGTGGCATTTCGCAATTTTCTTCTATTTCTACCTGAGTGATTTTATTTGATTTAAATACTTCTACAACTGTGGTTTGAACTCCTGTGTTGACCAGGTTTCTTTCCAGAGACGATTTTGGTGTAGAAGTATGTTGAGGAGTGAGCAACGGAATAAGGTGTTTTGAACTGTCAGGATAAGGTGATGATTTACCTTTTTCCCTTAGCTCCCTTTGAGTTGTTAAACTTTTGTTTAACTCAATAGTGAGCTGGTCTATTTCCTGGTCAGCTTCTTCTGTTGTTTTCAGAAGTTGTTTTTCAGCTTCCTTACGCCTAAACTCGCTCTTTTTAAGCTGTTTTCTAAGGTCTTCTGCCTCTTTAGCGTGGTTTTCTACTAGAGCGTGAACGGCTTTGACGTATTCGTTAACGATTTCGTCAGTCGATTCTACTCTAGTTAATTTACCCCACTGAGACGTTAGCTGAAAACTTACCAGTTTGTAAACCTCAGGATTCAAAATATCCCTTAATTCTGTGAAAAGAAATTCATTCACTTTAATTGTCGTTGATTTTCTTTCTTTTCTTTTTTAAAATACTCTAACTCCTCTATTATATCGTTAAGTTGGGCTTCAACTTGGGTGCGGGCCATTAACTAACGCCAACCAACAGATCTAATTTTTTTTTTCTTTTTTAAATCAAATAAAATCAAACGACCACCTCAACTAAAGTTACTACGAAAAACAAATGAAAGAAACGAAACTTGACTAAGAACTTGACTTGAAAAACTAAACCGAGAAAAAAAAAAATAAATAAAATTTATAGGTACACAACTTTGTCACTTATGATCTAAAAAATAAAACATAGGTACATACGTTAAAGTATACTCACCTGTATTTCTCCCTTTGTATCTACTTTTAATTGTTCAGATATACAGTATCAGTAGTATGTTTCAAGTTTCTTTCCAATTCTTCTTTTGGCAAGTTGATTTTGGTGTAACTTATTTTATCCAAGTTTAAGAAAAAACCAAAGGTAGACGACAATTAAATGAATCCACAGAGCACTGCACACAAAAATACGAGTATTTTCCTTCACTTTTCCAATCACTTTTTCAATCACGACAACGTACGATAAGGTGTTTTATTCAATTTAAAAACACAAATTACTTTTTTTTTTTTAAAGGTTCGCGAACCGGCTGCGCCAAATGTAACGTACGTAATCGAAATGTAATGAAATGTAATGTAAATTAAAAAGACACACAACCTCTCGTTTCGGTGGTTAACAATAGACTCACCATATTTCCGTTGACCTGGCTGGAACTTTTGATTGAACTCCAGAATGCATTGCTTAACTTGCATTCTGGAATTCAGCTTGACCTACTTAGCCATGTCGCAATAAGTGCGGCCGGAAACTGTTAGTATGCATAATATTGATAAAGCAATAATATGCATAATAACAGTTATGCTTACTGGCATAGTAGGTAAAGGTGAAGGAACCAAATTTAGGTGTATAACACAAACTCAAATAGGTACACCATTCGCTTGCATTCGAAAAAAAGCGAATGTTCACGAATGATGAGAGTTGACAACGAATATTTTTTTATGTTCATACACACTTTTTGAATACACGTTTTGTGACCTGACTTGGTCGTTATTTATATTTTGTGATGTGTTCTTCATCACAGTATTCCACTGTGAAGTATTCGTTGCCTTATGAAGTATTCGTTGCCTTATAAAGTATTCGTTGCCTTATGAAGTATTCGTTGCACTGTAGATGATTCGTTGCCTTAGACACTATTCGCACAAGTTCATACGCATACACATATTGTCATTGCCTGCCATTATTTCAGTTAAGTGAATGAGAGTGAGAACCTGTCTAAAAGAGAGTGCAGTGTGTATTGCTTTGGATTAAGATGAATGGTGTCTGAATGGTGTGTAAGGCAATGAATAAGTGAATGCATTTACAAAACGAGACATTCACTGCAGCTCCCTGATACAGACACACAGACAGACAGACAGAAAAGCAGGGCCCGCCTTTTTTCATATTCTCTATCACCATGAAGTCATGTATAAAGTTTATCTCGAAATTTTTAATTTGTTCGATTTGCAAAACTTGCCTTTTATTACCTATAATCGAAAATTGTATCGATTTCTCGATATCGATATTTATCGATTTTCCATCACTTCACGAATTTCATCTTGAATCGATTGTCTGCTTTGGCATAGATCTTATAAAAGGGTTTCCAATTAGGACTTGACAACTTTGAATTCAATTTGTGAACGCAACCTTTCACTTATCATCGATCTGTCATTCTCAATTTATTCCATATCAATAAACTAAACGTTTTCATCGTACGTACACGAACGAGGAAAGTTTTCATATTATAAAAAATTAGTCGGCAACTTTAAATGAGTCTTAACTGCAATTTTTGGTCGTATCTAACTCTCGCCCTAGTAGACAGAAAATAACAGGTTTAGTGCCAAAAATTGACACTACATCTTCGCTGATGTGTGATGTTGCCATGTCAGTGAGACAACTGATCGGTTCGGATGGAAGTGTCCGCACGTATCACTACCGTTCAGGCGTTGCCATCGCAGCAAAAGATACAAATCAGACACTTCCACGGCGCGGCGCGGCATCCAATTGAAAGCAAACGTGGCCGCGATGGCTATAGGAACGAAGTCGAGTTCCAAACAAAGAAAGTTGTCAAGTCCTAATTGGAAAACCCATTACTTCAAGTAGCCTCAAAGAAAAAGTCTTTATGTATTAAATCAAAGATCTCGGTAGCCACCTGAGCTATAGTCTTTGAATTCCGTGATGAAGCATATATTTCTTTGAACTCGCTAAAAGATCTGAATATACATAAACCCGCTATTCCAGATAGTATCCCCGCCGTTATTCTGATGTGTTCTACGCTGGCAAAGCCACATCGTAAGCTTTTCTATCTATCCTATTCTTCTGGTCTATTCCCAAGTAGATGGAAAACTGCATTTGTCCAGCCGGTTACTACAAAGGTAAAGTCTTCCTCCCCTTCCAATTACCGCCCAATTGCACCAACGCCCTTCTTATCCAAGGTCATGGAAATTTTGATATTTCGTAAACGACTGAAACATCTTGAAGAATGAAAACTTCTTAATGACCGACAGTTAGACTTTCGTAGCAAAAGGTCCACTGGTCTAATCTAAAAGTGGAACGGTGGAACCAATCCTTAAACTGTTTTGGAGAAATTAAAATTATTGCGCTTGATATTTCTAAGGCATTTGATAGAGTTTGGCATCAAACTCTCTTATCGAAAATGCGTGATTTTGGTATCGATACAATTTGTGTTGGATGGTTTTAAGTCCGATATCCACTTTGCCAATACTGGTGTGTTCCAGGGCTGCATTTGCACTCCGACTCCCTTCCTTGTTTTGATTAACGATCTCTTGTCTGAAACGTTTAGTCCTCTTTACTGTTATCTGACGAATAAACCCTCAGCTTCTCATACTCGTTTCCAAATTCACTTTCATGCTTTTCGAATGTGGAACGGTAACGGTTGCATATGATTAACTCATTGAATTTTAACCTTGACAGCATTGTTTGATAGTTAACAGTAGCCCATACATTTTTTTCTAAATTCTCATTGAAAATCTTTGTTACACAAGTGTGTATAAATATTCTTCCTTTTGTGATTCTTTCGAATTCAGTTGTGCGGCAATTTTTTTTTAAATATCCCAGGCTGCTGCACACTTGCTTGGATATGGCAACTATAGATTAGACGTAGATTCTTAGGGGCCAAATTCTTTTTTTATTCTGCTGCAATGATTGGATGTTAAAGGCCGAACTGGGTGCATTTTACCTTCGCATGTCTGGCTGTTACGCGGGAGGTTCGTGGTTCGAATCCCAACAGAAAAGAAAAAATTATTTTCCACATATATCATATGTCAAGACCTCCGAAAGTAAATTCATTGCTATAAAAAGCGCTTTCTCAATTTCGGAATCGACAGAAAATTGTAGGTCTCGTCCATTCCCTCACAAGACATGGTTGTGAGAAATGCGCTATACAGCGGTGCTCCCCGTTTTGTTGCGCCACCCTACTTATTTATTTATGCGGTTTGATTTCTGGTAGTTTAATATACAATTTGGCTTACAGTTATCTCTTTTGAGGAAAACTGATGCTAGTGCAAAGGTTAAAGCTTTTAGCTTTGCTTAAATTCGTTCCAAATTTTCAGTCTCTCAATGTTTTGTTACGCCTGTGTGTTTTGAGATCCCCTGACGATCTCAAGGCGTTTGAATACTGTGTATAGATTCTTTACAATACTTCGATCGTTTTTTAATCAGTGCTAGGAGAAGAAGTGTTATAAGGCAGGAACGTGATTTTTAAAGCGCAAATTTCATCGACAGCTTAAATACTTATACATACACAGCATTAAAATTTTTCTTAATTTCAGCATATCACTTGAGACCATGTTATGTCTTCCCACAAACTGTGCTTAGTCCACAAAAACTTGTATTATATGCATATCAACCGGCTTTCTTTTCAGACCAAACTATAAAGATGCGTGTCGTGCGACTAACTGAAGGCGTTTTCCTTAATACAATTCCATAAATTATTACCACGTCTGATATCATATTCTGATGAAGCGCCCGAAATCCGGTCATACTACCCCGTAGGCATTTAAAAGTAAAAAATAAAATCAGATCTTGTTCCTCCGCGATTTCTGCAAATGACATTATGTACTCAAAACAGGTTATCCTCTCATTACGCTTGTAGTTAAATGATCGGTTTACTTTAGTAACGCATAAGAAAAGGGGCAAAAAATGACCATCTCATCAGAAACACAACTCTTATGTGGAATAATGAGTGAAAATATGTGAATCGAATGATTTTTTAACGAAAAGCGGTTTGTTTGGTTGGTTAATGGTTATCCCTTTTAAAAGCTACATAATATCGATTCAATGACCATCAAGGTATTTGTTTTTTCTTTTATTATTACATAGATCTAAAAATACAACGAAAACAAAAAAGCGACGACAATCGCGTGTGTGAATAATGACAGCCGTCGCTCTGCAGCACGCTCGCCCTTTCTTTCTATTTTTTATTTTTTGGTTTTGCTACACAGACCGTAAACCAAACACTGATAGAACCTTAAGTCCCAAGAGTCAAGACAATTAGTGAGGCGAAAAAAAGCTCAAAAAAGAAAAGAAGAAAGTTTTTGAATTATGAGAAGAATGTAGCGGTGGAGGTGAGAGGGTATTTGTTATGTATAAGTACATCCACGAAAGAAGAGTGGATCATCTTGAGTAATCACCTAATGCGAACGATTGTATCTCTGAGATTTTTTGCGTTTTGTAATATGAATGAATTGAAAACAAAAATGGTTTGTCATTTCACTTTGTTTCTCATATGTGACGAGTTAGTTTTAATTTAAATTTTTTCTTGGTCTTCTGGTAACTCTTGACGGAGATATTTTAAATTGTTTTCGTTATTAAAATCTGTCCCCAATTTTAGTGAAATTTATTTGCTTATTAGATATGATTTCTTAAGGATGTTTTTTAATGTGGCAGAATAACTCCTTCAGAAAAAAAAATTTGGGTGGCAGAATAGACGGTCCTGAGGCTGGGGCTTAGCGTCTTTAGCTCTTTATTATAGTCGACGGATATGGCTAAAGTTTTTGAAGGTACTGGGTACCGTATTATTCCAAATGAGACAGTACGTGTGTAACCTGCTTATTCTAATGCAGATATATACCTATTGAAAACATTTATTTGAATGGAAATGTGCACCCCAAGTGTGAAAATGTCAAGCATCAATGGTCAATACTAAAGCAGCTTGTGATGATGATTGAGTAAGGGTAATGTCATAAGGTTTATAATGTTGGACTGCGAAAAGTATGAAACTAGAATTAACAAAGCTTGATGGTTCATCGTAGTAGAAGTATCAATATCCGCAGAAGCCTTCACATTAAAAATACCACCCTGTAAAAATGGGGCACAACCGACATAGTAGGTATTGTCAATGAAAAAAACGTTCAAACACGATTGCGAAAAAGAATGTGATTTGAGGCCTAGTGACATAAAGCCAAGTTCAAATGTTTGGTTTAATGACATTTCACAAAAGCGACATGAGACCAAATTTAAAGAGTTATTCTTATGTCGCTTTTGTAAAAAGACAGACTTCAGTCATGTCCGTCAAGTTAGCACCACCACTTCAAAATTTTCACAGTTTGTTAATTGGATTAATTGTCGTAAATTTGTCGTAAATTTGTCGTGAAAACAAAAAAGTTGTCGTTCTTCGTTTAAAAAAAAACCCTATGTAGTGCTAACTTGACTGTCAAGTTAGCACTACTACCCCCCCAAGTCCGTCAAATCGATCTTAAAATAAAAACTAAGTATGCAATCAACTGTCGTAAATTTGTCGTTGATTAATCGTGAAAACCAAAAAATTTTTGCTCTTCATTTAAAAAAAAAAATAATAGTCGGCCCTATCGAGGTAACCGTCGGAGCGGAGTTTTCTCCGCAACGCATCTATTTCCGGAGATTCACTTTTTCTTCGAAGTAGTTGTCCTCGTAAGAAATTTTTCACAATGCGGCAATGCATTGCATTCCCAAAACTAAAATCTCCGCAACAAAAACTTATTGGAGAACTACCACGGATCGGAGAACTACCACGAAGCAAAATGTCTCCGATCGGAGAGAATTCCACTCCGACGCGACGGTTACCTCGATAGGGCCGAGTGTGTTTAGCTAACTTGACGCGTCAAGTTCAGGAAACATCAATTTATGAAAATGATCGTCCTTCTATAGTCATTTGCGATGGAAAATATGTGTACCTTCAAAAAAGTTCAAACTACGGCTTCCAGAAACAATCATACAGCCTACATAAGTATCGAAATCTGGTCAAGCCTTTTGAGATCCCATGGTGTGATGGGTATATCCTGGACGTTATAGGACCTTATGCTGCAACTGTATCTGATGCTAACATAATGAAACATCTTTTCAGAGACGATTATGGCACGTTCAGGCAATACTTTAGACAAAATGATGTTTTTATTTTGGACAGAGGATTCAGAGACCCAATCCCACATCTGGAATCTCAAGGATATAAGGCTAACATGCCTGAGTCTGTTGCTGAAGGTAACTTTCAACTTACCACAGCGCAGGCTAATAGATCCAGGTGTGTAACTATAGTCAGATGGGTCGTTGAAGTCGTGAACGGACGATTTAAAAGGTATTTTAAACTATTTCGACAAGATTTTTTCAATCTAGCTGCAGGTCATTTGATAGACGACTTCAAAGTTGCAACTGCACTTCTTAATAAGTTTCATCCAACCACTGAAGACAGTGCTGATGCGAACGTTCTGCTAGAACTGAAACTTTAAATCGTTTGAATTCTCCAAAATATTTAGGTGCGTTTGTAAGAGAAAATAATCTTAACAGAACCAAAGCCATGTTCAGCCGCATCGATGGCAATATCCGGAATTTAAGTAATTTCCCACAACTCACTATTCAAGAACTTCGTATGATATCATTGGAGAATTACCAAATTAACCAGGCTCGATCCTACTGTGGTGAACATTTAAAAGACCAGGGAACCTAAACCTATACAATCGAAGTCTGCGAAGATAGGATGCGAATTACCTCTACTGGTCATCATAGTCTTATTGGCAACAATAACTTTTTATTGCGAGGGCGAATCAAATCCAGACATGTAAGTAGAAAAGTGTATCTCACTTACATCTTGGTGAATAGCGATGCAAACGCAGCACATAGTTCGAACGCAATAAAAGCTTACTATTGTAACTGTCTCGTTGGAATGAGGACTATTGGTTGTTGCGCTCCGTCATGAACATTTTATGGTATTTGGGTTACGCAAGAGACCAGGAAGCAATAAATATGGCACCAGCTTTGTTTTTGGATGGTATTTTGATAGATCTAAGCTAAGATTAATTTTTTTTTTTTTTTCATTTTTAGCATTAATATGTATTTTGCTTTTATGTTTTTTGTGCTGTGGAACATATTTTTTGTTTAATTTTTATTAGGAATTGTTTATAATGTGCGTGATATGCTTTATGTATAATAGCTTAATTATATATCAAATTCAAGCTTACCAATTAAGGATTAAAGTGGTGCAAAAAAAAATATAGGTCATCACTGATTTTTTCGAGATATTGGCTGGCAAACGTCAACGGAAATGTTTCTATTCAAACAACTTTTAGGTCTGTTTTTTTCAAAATATAAGGCATTTCAAAAAATGTATTTAATATGAAATGAAAGATATTTTTATGATCTTTCATATGATATCTAAATCATTGTCCTACGTGCTATACTTTTCGAGATATACGTAATTATTTGCAGAAATGTCAGATTTTTCCCATTTCTGGCGCTCAACTTCAAGTCTAATTATCTCAAAATCACCAAGACCGAATTCAAAAATATTTGGCAGACTGATTGGGCTGAACGTAAGCTTTCATTTGGTACCAGTCTCATAGGTGTACGCTCTGGGCCCAAGTATGCACCACCTCCTTTGTCGTTCACAAGATATCCAAAAAGATATTTTGTCGCGACCCCCTTTTCGAAGTACCCCCCTTATAAATGTTTTTCTAACTATTAACGAAAAACACCAAAGTTCAATACTTCAAAAAATCGTTTAAACCAATTTGAAATCAAAAACTGAGTACGCAGGTAATTGTAAGAGATATGTCATAAGAGGATAAAAAGCGACAATTAACTGCGTACTCAGTTTTGGATTTCGAGTTGATTTGAACGATTTTTGAAGTATTGAACTTTGGTGTTGGATTAGGCAGCTCAAAAAGTCGTGGAGACTTATATACCTTAGCTTCGTCCTCCGCAACTTGAATTAAGTCAAATGAAAATTCTGAAACCATTTGACAGGTTTAGGATAATGGTAAAGTGGTTTCGCGGATCGATATTGCAGTTCATCCGCCGGATTCAATAATTGAGTTCAATGCAATGCGGATGTCTTGCAAATCGGATGAAATCTGCGGGAGTAGACTATTGCTGATTTCATAATCGACATGTATGTACAATGTACATACATATGTTTCTATGCAGTCACATTTGTATTCACAACTTTTTCTTTCTTTTGTAAAATAATACATCACTTGATTGAAAAGTAGTAATAATAAAAAGTACACCATTCTTTTGCAGTTTATTTTGTCAAAACACTTCGTTTTAAACTTTTTTATTTGTTTAAAGTTTTTCCTTTCAACCACGTATACTCAAGAGTCGCAAATCGATGTTTGCATACCTTCATGTCCAGCAAATTTATCTTAGTTTAACTCCTCATCAGTTATTACAATTATTATAGACACTTATAAGCTGTTTTTTAGTTTTATATACCCAGCTGACTCGCCCGGCTTAGCTCGGATTCCACAGTGATCTAATGTATAGTATCTAAACAAGGCACCATTTTTAGATGCAGGTATATATGTACATATGTGATTTTGTTGCATTATACTGACGTAAAATGTAGGTCACGCAATAGGTTCTGGTTCTCGAAACTGGGAAGATTTGGTCTGTGATTTTGCTATATTGCTGCAATATCGTGGGGATGAAATAAAATTTCATTCAAATCGGCTCATATATATTATAATATTCGAAACTTATTTTGTATTCTAATTTGAAATGCCAATAAGAATGAAATTAATTTGTTATAATTGAAAAAGCAAAAATTCTTTCCTTCAGGTCCTTCTGAATTGTATTTGAAAGACCTGTATTAAATTTCATCAAGATCGGTTAAGTGGTTCCCGAGAAATCTTGTCCACCGATTTTAAAAACACAGTTTCCAGAAAAATGTGTTAAAGATTTGAACCCTCACCTCGAGTGTTCTTCTCAAGGCTGTATCTTCAAAACTATTACTCGGATCAATTTGAAAATTCAGGAAAATATTGTAAAGGCATTGTAGAATTTAATAAATTGATAAAAAAAACATTCAGACGTCGTGAAACCCACTTAACCCCTTAACAAAACATCGGTTTTCGAGTGACAATGGCGATCAGTTCAAAATAGTTTTTATAAGACGCATTTAAAGTTTTACACTCGTCTTTATGGAGCGGCTGTCCAATAACTCGAAAAGTATTTGTCGGATTCGGATTCACTTCAAATTGTCAGAGAATAAAAAATTATTAACAAGTTCTAGATATCTGTCGAACATTCATTTCGAAGACTTTTTAATCTTTCGTAGTCCGAAATTGATACGATCGACGGGACTTGTGGAAGGGGTAATTATTTATTCCTGAGTGTTGATAAAAAATAAAAAGCGAACGTATCAGCTAGTTTCCAGAAATCGAGTGAAATGAAACCGAAACCGAAATTGCAAATCGAGTGAATTTATTTTCAGTGTTCTGCATTTCGATCGGTTTCATCAGTTCGAAATCTTTTCGAAATCACTTCAAGTGAAATTGAAAACAGCTGATACCTGTCATCTAATCTGAAACTCAATTTATTTGATTTCAATAGTTTCTTGAGTTTCCTGATCAGAAAATTAAATATGAGTGCTGTTCTTATTGCCTCGGTTTTGGAAATCAAAAAGAAAAGATATGCGACAGAGAAACTAAAAAGACGTAGATTGAGCGACATCATTTATAATCCATTAAAAATTGCAGATGCAACGTGATATGTTGCAAGTGAAATTGAAGTATTTTCATGTTTTTATTGATAAATTTGTTTCAAATGATTCTTTTTATTATTACTGACTTTTTTCCATCCAGTTGTATCTTTCTGTCTTTCCCACAAAGAACCTGCAATGACACGATCTCCTTTCATGAATCCTTGGTATTTTTATTCTTTCCCTTGTTTAAAACAAATTTCTAGTAAAATAAACAAATTTTGTGTGGTTGCAACGGAGTTTTTTACTTACATTTTTAAACGCGTCTGTTTTTTTCTACCATTCCACACAGATAAATTAGGGTGATTTCAAATCACTTGGAAACCGGCGAAAACGAATTGTGGAACACTCGATTTCGAAATGTTTCACTTCGATTTCGAAAAATATGAAATCGATATCGATAAAAAGGAAATGCAGAACACCCAATCTTAATTTCGAACGATTTCGATTTCATTTCACGTGAAAGTGAAATGTGGAACCTAGCTGTTAGTATAACTCGGGCCATTGGTTCTTACTCTTACGAGTGTTACGTCTTAACAAAATGCACTTATATTAAAACTTCTTATAAATCAATGAGACGCTTTCAAGAAGAAAAACCCAAATATTCTTGTTCTAAATTTCACTCAAATTGGCTCCAAACCACTGGCACTGTATTTATTTTTTAAGCACCCATGCCTGAATGTTGGTTGCATTTACTTAAAAGCCAAAACATGTCTTCAAACCTTTGAGTATTTATAGGCCCTCTCCAACTAAAACTGGAACATGTTATATTCTAAAGGGTTTTTTTAGAAGTGTGGATTTTAAGAAGATAAAACGCATATACGTAATTCAATGTTATGGTCAAGAATTTAGCTTTATTTTTAAAGCTGATTTCGTGCAAGTGTCCGAGGCGGCTGGTTCGAATAAATTCCAGTCAAGACCACTTTTTGAAGCAATTGGGGCCATCAATGACGCGCCGAATATTCTCTTCCAAGGCGTCAATTGTTTCGGACTTATCTCCTTAGACAAACGACATCACTTAACCATAATAGTTCAGTCTCAAGATCAGGCGATTTATCGCTGGTTTTACAATTTAAAATTCGAAACTATGTAAAAATCGGCCAACAGCGATTTGGTTTTAAGACAATTTAACGAACGTACGCAGTGCCCAGTGGCGGCTGCGGTTCCAATTCTGCCAAATGAAGTGGAAAACCAACCTGAGTATGAATCAAATGAAATCTGTCAGAAAGACCTACTCCGAAAAAAGTATTGCCAAATTGAAAACCACACGTCTAAAAAACCAGTTCAAAAACCTAGTACGGAAAAAAGGTACAAGTTGAAATTGTTCGCTCCCAAATTCTCTTTATTTTGACTTACTCAAAATTCATTTGAGTATTTCCACAGCTATTGTCAACAGTTTACTGCGCATTAATTCCAAGAAAGTTTTTTTTTCGAAACTAAAACTGCAAACAGAAAAAAAGCATTTTTTTTTTTATTTTCGGATACAAATTAGCAATAACGCCGGATGGTGAAAGAGAATAGTGAGCAAGAAATGCAAATAAATTTTGCTTTTGCTCTTCTTCTCTATAGTGGTGCTGTTATTAATTTATTTTTTGTTTGCCAACTCGAACCACGTCATACTATTCTTCGAATGTTTACATTCCAATGAAGGATAATCTCTTTTGAAAGTGTAAAAATAATCCAAAAACTTGGTTGAACTCGAAGGAGGTAAGGCTTATTTCCGTCTAAATATTTATGTTTTTGTCTTTCGGGGCAACCATAGCAACAAGTTTAGAATATTCAAAATCAATTTCAATAAATCATGAATGACAATTCCATTTGTGTATTTGTTTCAATTAGCTAATGCTCCGACAGTAAAACGTTGTTGCTAGACGTCATAAATTTACACGTACAATTTTCTAAATTGACATCATTCTATTGCTGGTGTTGTTACTCGAACAAGATGTGTGGTGGTGTTTTACGTAACTGTGACTCTGGGGTTGCCTTCTTCAATGGCAAAAGGTCAAAGGGGAGATTTTTTGTTTCATTTCAACGTTTTGAATATATGTGTTTGTTATTGTTAGGTTTTTTGTTTAAATTTGTATACATATGAAAATGAATGATTGAGTCGACAACCCTAACAAAGAATGCGTGCATTTCATATAAAGCGTAGTTCTTCTTAGTCAAGTTGATGTTGAATTTCCGAAGGATTTCATTCAAAGTAAAAAGGCGAATAAATAAATCAATAAATCCCGGGACAACAGGTTCGGAAACCATAAGTAAAAAATCCCTTATCTCTAATGGGGTGCTTTTTTATTTTTTATTTTTGTTTGGGTGTTTCTGAATGAAGTTAAGCTGTTCAAGGATATATGTAGGTACTTAAACGAAAAAAAAAACAATTGGAATAGGATTACACTGTTTTTGAATATGCTCCTTGTTTTGTAAATAATCGCGGTGTTATGGGATTAAAATTAAATGCTACAAAGATTTAATTCAACTGAGGTGAACGTGGCTTAATATCTGACTCTTGGATCAGGATATAATTATAAATTGCCGTGACTCCCACAGTTAAAATGCATTATTTTAAATGTTTTTTAAACTCACCAATCAAACTAAACAATATTTTTAGACATGTGATTATGTTTAAAAAATGATTTCGGGCAAGTTCCGATACGGCTGGGTGGAATAATTTTCAGTGGAAGGGCCCATTTTTCGACCACCATGTCGGCAAAAACGCGTCGAATATTTTCTACCAATGGTCAATGGTCTCCGGCTTATATGCGTAGACAAGCGACTTCATATAACTCCAGCCAGCGGTGGTCAATCGCCCCATCTCACGGGTTTAAAACTATAAATTATACGAAAATCAGCATCAGTACCCAGTTGTCCGGCTTCAATCCTTCCATGAAGATGAAGTGACAAATCAAACTAAGCATAAATCAATTGACAGCTGTTAAAAAGACCAAATTCAAAAAAAAAAAAGGGTTGTCAGATTGAAAACCACACATCTAGAAAATCTACTTTTAAAATATTTGACGATGGTGGGATTTCTTCAAAATCGAATGCTTTACAAAAGTTTTCATTGTGACGTAATCGTATATTGTAAGATAAAAAATCAACAGTTTATTCTATTTGGCCTAGTAGTCCATGAAAGATCCACACTATTTTCTTCGAAATTTTGATGTGGGATTAAAATAAAAATAAATGAAGTGTAGATTTGATTTAAGCCATATGAATCGAAAGAATTGATTTTCTATGTTTGAATGTTTTTTCTTGAAGTGAAACTTCTTATGCGACTTGCAAACATCGATGCGTAACACGTTTAACGCGGATTATAGATTGCATACTTTTCGGCATTCAGCCAGACGATTTAATTGTAGCGAAATGTGTTCTTCGGTGGAAGTTTAAATTATTTTCGGAGAAAATCTAATTAAAACTAGTTTTTTTGTTCTTTTTAATGCGTTTAATATATTTGTAATTCATTTCTTCGGAAAAATCTCAAGATCTGATTAAATTCTTCTAAATAGTTTTTCAATTTGTGCGCCGTGTGTGTGAAAATCGTGTCTGTGCTTGCAAAATTAACTTCGATTGCTTCATTGAAAGTAGGGTTGTGTTTTCTTTTCTCCTTAAATGAAATATGTACCTAATAGAAAATATTTAATACCTAGTTTTTGACGTGAAGTTTCACTTCTTCCGCGCGGAGAGACTCCACGCACTATTTTTTATTTTACGGAAGAGGATGGGGTAGCGGAAAGATATACATATCTTCTTCTTTTAATGTACCATAAGCACCTGTGTGAACTTGGCACCCGAGTTTCGAAAAAATTACTTTTTTTTTGTTTCTGGTAGGTTTTGGATTGTAGTAGATTGTAGTGAAAAAATTTTTGTTTGTAGTAAAGTAAAAGTCAGAAAAAATTTCGGTCAAAAAAAAACTCCAGCACCCCAAATGCGAAAATTCAAAATTTTTTAATTGAATATGGAAGAAAAGGGTTTGTAGTGGATTGTAGTACATTTTTTTTTTTGTAGTAGATAGAAGAAATATTTTTTGGTCAAAAAAAAAATTTTTTTCCTAAGAAAATTTTTTTGTTTTTGTTGGCTATTGGACTACTACAAACAATGAAAACCACTTAAAATCACTTAAATATGTTCCTAAAGGTTTGTAGTACAAACATTTTCGTTTGTAGTAGAACCAAAAAATAGTTACAGCTCATTAATTAGACCATATCATTCGTACGCAACTTTCTTCAAAATTTTCACTCTTTCGCTGGCTATTCGACTACTACAAACGATTAAACCACTTAAAATCACTTAAATATGTTCCTAAAGGTTTGTAGTACTTTGTGTCACTGGTGAACTGGTGAATTCATCGGTTCACTGGTGAATCCATTAGTGCACTGGTGAACTGGTGTATTCATCAGTTCACTGGTGAACTGTTGAATTCATCGGTTCACTGGGGAACTGTTGAATTCATCGGTTCACTGGTGAACTGGTGAACTGGTGAATTCATCAGTTCACTGGTGAACTGGTGAATTCATCGGCTCACTGGTGTACATCAGTTCACTGGTGAACTGGTGAATTCATCAGTTCATTGGTGAACTGGTGAACTGGTGAATTAATCGGTTCACTTTTGAACTGGTGAATTCATCAGCTCATTGGTGAACTGGTGAATTCAACAGTTCACTGGTGAACTGGTAAATTCATTGGTTCACTGGTGAACTGGTGAATTCATCGGTTCACTGGTGAATTCATAAGTTCACTGGTTCACTAGTGAACTGGTGAAGTGGTGAATTCATCAGTTCACTGGTTTACTAGTGAACTGGTGAACTGTGAATTCATCAGTTCACTGGTGAACTTGGTGAAATCATCAGTTAACTGGTGAGCTGGTGAACTGGCCGATGAATTCACCAGTTCACCAGTGAACCGATGAATTCACCAGTTCACCAGTGAACCGATGAATTCACCAGTTCACCAGTTCACCAGTGAACCGATGAATTTACCAGTTCACCAGTGAACCGATGAATTCACCAATTCAGTTCGCCAATGAACTGATGAATTCACCAGTTCACCAGTGAACCGATGAATTCACCAGTGAACTGATGTTCACCAGTGAACCGATGAATTCACCAGTGAACCGATGAACTCACCAGTTCACCAATGAATGAATGAATTCATCGGTTCACTGGTGAACTGGTAAACTGGTGAATTCACCAGTTCACCAGTGAACCGATGAATTCACCAGTGAACCGATGAATTCACCAGTTCACCAGTGAACCGATGAATTCACCAGTTCACCAGTGAACCGATGAACTCCCCAGTTCACCAGTGAACCGATGAATTTACCAGTTCACCAGTGAACTGATGAATTCACCAGTTCACCAGTTCACCAGTGAACCGATGAATTCGCCAGTTCACCAGTGAACCGATGAATTCACCAGTTCACCAATGAACTGATGAATTCACCAGTTCACCAGTGAACCGATGAATTCACACAGTTCACCAGTTCCCCAGTGAACTGATGAATTCACCAGTTTACCAGTTCACCAGTGAACCGATGAATTCATTCATTCATTGGTGAACTGGTGAATTCATCGGTTCACTGGTGAACTGGTGAATTCATCGGTTCACTGGTGAACATCAGTTCACTGGTGAACATCAGTTCACTGGCGAACTGGTGAATTCATCAGTTCATTATTGAACTGGTGAACTGGTGAATTCATCAGTTCATTGGTGAACTGGTGAACTGGTGAATTCATCACCAAGTTCACCAGTGAACTGATGAATTCACAGTTCACCAGTTCACTAGTAAACCAGTGAACTGATGAATTCACCACTTCACCAGTTCACTAGTGAACCAGTGAACTTATGAATTCACCAGTGAACCGATGAATTCACCAGTTCACCAGTGAACCGATGAATTTACCAGTTCACCAGTGAACTGATGAATTCACCAGTTCAAAAGTGAACCGATGAATTCACCAGTCCACCAGTGAACCGATGAATTCACCAGTTCACCAATGAACTGATAAATTCACCAGTTCACCAGTGAACTGATGTTCACCAGTTAACTGATGTTCACCAGTGAACTGATGTTCACCAGTGAGCCGATGAATTCACCAGTTCACCAGTGAACTGATGAACTCACCAGTGAACCGATGAATTCAACAGTTCCCCAGTGAACCGATGAATTCAACAGTTCACCAGTGAACTGATGAATACACCAGTTCACCAGTTCACCAGTGCACTAATGGATTCACCAGTGAACCGATGAATTCACCAGCTCACCAGTTCACCAGTGACACAAAGTACTACAAACCTTTAGGAACATATTTAAGTGATTTTAAGTGGTTTAATCGTTTGTAGTAGTCGAATAGCCAGCGAAAGAGTGAACATTTTGAAGAGTAAACTACTACAATCCAAAAGCTACCAGAAACAAAAAAAAAAAGTAATTTTTTCGAAACTCGGGTGCCAAGTTCACACAGGTACCATAAGCTGGTGATCTCGAAGTAACTACAGCCTTCCCACTTACCATCTTCACACTAGTGATCAGCCTGTGACGTCTTCACAATTTGTCCGCAAGTCTCTTAAAAGTAGTCTTAACCGCAAAAAGTTTGAAAATGCCTACCTGTTTCAGTTTGATGTCGATTTTCTTCAAGGCGTTCTTGAAAAGTCGCGGTAATCTAACTCTTATTACTTATAAGCGTTTTATTTTAAATCCTTTAAGACATTTGATACTACTGTTATAGCTTAGAATTTTAATTTTTTCGTTTTCTTTTAATAAATTATATTTTTATATAAATGCAATATTACCAACAATGTACAAAGTATAGCAAAAAAGACAATGTTTTAATATACTTCTGTTATGAATCCAATAAAATACAAATACAATGTGCAATATGCGTTATAATACAATGCTTTTTGAAATGTACTAAGGGTGTTAGACAGAAGTCTCTAGATATTCGAATACTTACTATTGACCTAGTAGTCTATTGATTATGTCATTTCTTAAGAAACTCGACATTGAATGGACTTTTATTGCATGAATCGATTAATGGGCTAATTTTAGAGAAAAAACCGAAAGTGCTATTAAATTAGAGGGTGCGATTCGGAGATATGGCTTCTAAACCATCTTCATTCGTTTTTTCAATATATCTTGAGTATATAGGTATTGCACTGTTATTGTTCGTAGGTATTTTTCGTATCCTTTACGAGGTTTTATCTTCATCATCTTATGGAAAATAAAGAAAAGTCAATTGAGTTCCAAGCAGTACTGGGTTCTAATGATAGCATGTTTGAATAGTTATTTACAGCAATAAGGCTCTATCTACAACGTAAAATACAACAAGGTTCTATCTACGAAATATATTTTTTTTTAAAGACAAAAGGTTCTATCTGGTTATTAGAACTTTGTGAAATTAAATTCATATTGAGTGTTTGTAGACAGAACCTTGTGGGCTTAAATTTCATGAATTATTTCATAAACGGAAAGAGATAGCCAAATTTGGATAGCGGTAATCGAAAGAGTGTAGCCTTTTTAGTGTTATGCAATAATAACTCAATTTTGGAAAAAATGTCAGTTAGAACCTTGTTGTCCTAAGGTCGATTAATTTAATCGATTCATGCAATAAAAGTCCATTCAATGTCGAGTTCCTTTATATGCCCTTTTTTACGACATAATCAAAAGACTATAGTGTTGATTGATTTAAACTGCAGATGCGTTTCTAGCTAGTTAGGTTGTCCAAAAATCTAGTAATGAAGCGGCGGATTAGATTTCTTTTCTTCTTTAACATTAAGGAATGACGTGGTTCACGGCAAAAAGAACTCCGATCCCTTTAAGATCACAATGCTCATAGCGCGTTAAGGGAGAAAGAGCAAAAGAAGAGGCAAGCTGACGGAGTAAACTTCGAGCGCTGGCTTTCCACTTGCTATGCAAAGACAATTGAGATATTAAAATCTTTCCGTTTGTAGTAGATCTTCTTAAATTGGAGATTTTAGCTTGTTTTTTATTTTAAATGTGGGCGAATTGTGTATTTTTTGAAAGTAGTCCCTATCTTACATAATATGCGCTTCTTTTACTAAACAGGATAAGCTAGGTTACTCCCTGATGCAAAACAAAACAAACTCCCTGATACAAAACAATCTGTAATTACAGGTTTATCGTGTTCCTTGACTAAAAACTAAAATGGCTAAAGGGAATTTGTTATTTCCATCCTACAGCTTACGCTTCTTCCTGATGATAACCTATAAATATTTAAGAAGTAACGTAAACTTGTGGATTCTAGATGCTGTTTTGCGTCAATAAATATTCAAAGAACACTAAACGGGAATCTATTATCATCCAAAATTCAGAACTTTCCGTTTCTTATTATTTTTAATCACAACCATGACATAAGTTTTAAAGTGTAATGAAGTGTCGACTTCATGTCCCAGGATTCCACAACAATATGAAAATATTGTTAGCAAAGAGCAAACGAAGGGACTCCACTTGAGCTAAACTATACATACGAACACACGAGCTGTCATTGCCGCTTCCTCGTGTGCACGGATTATCTCTGTTAATTGAAGAGGAATCGATTTTTATTCAGATATTGCCGAAGTAGGTCACTTAGAAAATGTGAACTTATTCCCGAGGATGGTATTTTTAAAACGAAAATACAATCTTAAGGGGATTTTGTTGTTTTGGGTTCTATAGCTTATGATGAGGGTTAAGTGAGATGGTTTTCTCTCACTTTCGTGTTGAGTTTTGCAGTTTTAGTATCAACGATCCATTTATTGTTCAAACTCTCTCTTTGCAAAGTAAGTTGGTGTTAACGAGTGAAGTGGTTGTGTTTTATTGACAGTCGTATGCTTTTGAAAGTTTTATTATTTTTCTGAGTAAAAGGACTTTGTTTAATTAGACTTGAAAGCTGATCTATTAATGAGTTGTTGAAACTTTTCCAAATAATTTAATCGAATTTGTTATAAAAGTATAAAAAAGTATTATTTGTAGTAGTACTAAAAAGGCACAGACAAATCGCTTTGGTTTTGTGAGAAACTTAAAACGACAGCGGGAAGCGTATTTCTTAAGCGATGAAGAAGATAAAATCAAACACGGTTTAACATAGTTTTTCTTAATTCAAAAAATACACAGTACTTCATCAATATAATTATGCAGTCTTATTAAAGTTAGCTAGCAATGGCCGAAAGACCTAGTTTCTAGGGTTGGGAGTGCAGCAGTGAAACTTTTAAGAAAGTTGAACTAGCACTTTACATATATTTTGATTCTAGACCTTATTTTTTTTGTGTTAGCCCAAATTTTCTTTGAATACATTCTTTTTCTGTTTTAGGCCAATTTACGTGCTCCAGCGACTTATTGTTGATTTGTGAAAGGTGTTTTTTTAGATGTTATAAAGCGTATATAATTTAGTGTTATAGACAGAAGTTTAGATTTATTATAAAAATAAGGGTTTGTCATTATGTTCTAAAATAATTTCGGTCAAGTGTCCGCCACGGCTAGATCGAATACATTCCAGCCTAGGGGTAAAATTTTCGACCACTGGTTGCAGCATTTGGGCCGTATGCTAGCAATAACGCGTCGAATATTCTCTTCCGAGGCGTCAATGATTTCGAGCTTATCTGTGACAAGCGACTTCATATAACTAAATTGATTATTTCGTTGGCTGTATGGCATTTAGCACCATCCTCCTATTCGAGCACAAAAAAGCCGTTAATCATGGCTCTATAACGTTCCCCATTCTTCAGTTTTGAAGAAATGTAAACAGATGAATTCCGCTTTCCAATAGAGCACACCAAACAGTGACTTTTTGATGATGTAACGATGTCTCTTAAAAAATCCCTTGTGGATTATAAGGACTCCAAAAACAACAATTTAGTATAATAAGTTTCCAATTCAGCCAAAAGTGAGCTTCATCGCTGAACAGTTCGTTTTGGGCCCAATCACCGAATGTGCGACGCGCTTGATGGTCATTCGGCTTCAATTATTGCGCGAGTTGATTTTGTAAGAGTGTAAGTGTGTTAGCCGAGCTAACAGCCACTTTAACCTAACCTAACCTAGATTTTGTAAGGCAGCAAACCAAAATCATTCCGCCAAATCTTCCGTAAAGTGGATGGGCAGAGCTCCTGTTGTTGCGCGCGAATGGAGATGGACTCATTCGGTTCTTTTTCGATACTCTGCTCAACAGCAGCAATAACGCCTTCGGTGCGCACTGTACGGCGCGGCGGCGTTCTCTGAGGATGCGCATTATCCGCTAGAGTTAACATGGTGCGAAACCCAACCATGGTTGCTCGAATTACCGACTATGCTGAGGGATTATGTCGACTGACTGACCAATTAGCAAGCGTTGTTCCGGAGTAAGTCTATTCATTATGAAATGGAAAACTAAACTGAGCATAAGCTCACAAAAAGACCATTATTTCAAGTTATTTATTCGCTATCCCATTTGATTTTTTTATAACGTTTTTTAAAGGACTTTGACTTAATGTCTAAACAAACCCAATCGCTGCAGGTGTCAATTTAAAAAAAGAAACCTTTTTTCTATGAGACTTTTTTTAGCCAAATAAATACCACTCCCAAGTCGAAGTCCAGTTGCGACAATACCTCAGCCACTAAATTTCTGAACTAGCTGATCTGCATGATGTGGTTAGAAGAAAGCAGTAGCACGCCCGATGAATGGAACCTCACTATCATTTTCCAAATTCTAAGAAATTCTCCATTTTTACCAAAATTCGTTATCCCTTTGAGTGGAGACAGGGACATTTATTTGCTGGCGCCAGGATACCTATATAGAAAACAAGGATATTGCGCATGACGCCATCCTATCTCTTTCTTGAATTTGACGTCACTTGGATTCCGTTTGCTCTGGATGTATGCACACAGACATTGAAACCGCCTAGTAATTCGGAATCCAAGTGGCGTACATACATGTGCAGAAGATGTTCACAAACTTGCGCCAGAATATATTACCTTGTTTTCTGTATATAGCTTGTGGTGGTGCGTACACCACACACACATTGTTCGACTGTGCTGTTGCAAATTTTGTTGTTTTCTTTGTTATTTCTTAGTTCTTGTATCTTCATCTTTCGAATACCTACAATGCAAAAAAGCTACGGAAAGTCATGGGTCAAAAGATTTTGTCCGCCTAAGAGCATAAAATTTACCAACGCGGACAGGGATATCTGCTCCATATCCCTGTCCGCGTCCGAGTAAGGGAGTGTCCGTTTAAGAGAATATATAATGTATGGAATTTCAATTCAAGATCCATGGTCGTAGGATACTGTCCGTTCAAGGGAACTGTCTGTTTTAAGGAAGGTGTTCGTTATAAGAGCTTTCACTGTATATGTGTAAACGACGATCTTCGTTGGAACGTTCACATATTTTAAGTCACCAAAAACACTGCAAAATGCTTACGATTCCTGAAACGGTCCAGGAAATTTTTTACTCTATCTGATCTGATCTACAATTAATAAAGCCTGCATACTTTTTAAACTAGAGAATAATTAACTTGTTTTGGGCTGGACCTCCTCAAACTTCATTGCGCCTAGTCGAATGGCTCAAAAAAAAAAAATTCAAATTGATAGGTGTCAATTAAATTTTTTGATCGGTCGTAACATTTCTTGTCTCTCTCTTTTTATCGTTATTTTTACAAACAGTGCCCTAGTGACCTAGACAGCTGCATTTCTCCCTTCAAACAATTTAATCGCAACACCCGCCTCTCCTACGCATCTGTTCTATCTTCAGCACAGTTTTGGTCTTTAATCCTTTAGTTAAGTATAAGGATTCATATCTCAGCCGCTCAACCCGAATATGGAAACGATGTACCTATTATGGTTGTCAACTATCAATCAATTGATACACGATAAGTTCTATCAATAAATTGATAAATCGGTATTATGCAAGTCAATTGATAAATTTTCTTCCATTGTGAACAGTGTGCTCGTACTAAGCGTTGACACACCCCACATATAGGTACAAAGCGACCATTTCAATTTTCTACATTCAATGAACCCTAAGCACAATTACTTCAAAATTCAATTTGAAATGAATTTTTGCTTTATGGCTCAGAAAAAACACTACGATATAGCCTTTATGCTAGTCAAGCACGTACCTGTGGATTGGTTACACAATTCCAGTAAAATAAACCAAAATAATGTTCATCAACGACGAATTTGCGATTGACTGAAAAATTGATAGATATCAAAAATGTTGATAACCGTAATACCGAACAAGCAACCAGAGACGTTCACAATAGATCGCAAAAAGCATTTCATTCACAACTGATCAAAAGATCTGATGGTTGTTATCCGTAATACCATTTAACCAATTTCATTCATAAACGAACAAATTTATCAAGTATCGTATTGATATTTGACAATCATAATAGGGCTGTAAGTCAATTTCCTCACGCATTATAATGCATAGAAATCTAAAAATAATGTGCATTGGCTTCTCCTTTCTAATCCTATCATTTTTTCCTAACACACTTGCACTGTGTTTTAAGGAAATGCGGCGTGAATTCAAAAAAGTACTATCTGGCATCACTTTAATCTTTCTGATATACGAAGCTATATGGTTCGATTGAAGTCATGTTACGCAACTCACCGACCGACCCACACCATGTAAAGTTCAAGTTACGCAAAGTTCTCAGCATTTATATGCGGTTTCTTTTGTAGCTAAAACAACAAAAATTAAAAGTAGCTATGCCTCCAAACTGTTCGTCACAACAACGACAGAAACCTCCTATCAATTAAGCTTCTCAATTTTCGTCTTTAGGAGGTAAGTGTATACACATTCCATCAACCGACCTTTGTTAAACTTGTTAGTATTTTCATAATTTTCTTAGTAAATACACTGAAGCTGCTTGGTGTGGCATTCCAGTTGGCCTGGTATCAATCAAATTCCTTTTATCTCACACATAAGGAAAAATATTTTTTTGTGTCGAACTTGTGCATAATGTTTAATATGCCCTCTATTTGTTTCATTAAAAACAAAATCACAATATCCAATACTAATAAAAATGTAATTGAGCAAGAAATACAAATGACAAAAAACATATGCGACACTGTCGCCTAACCTAGTTTTACTACAGCCAAACAAAAATCAAATTAACACAAAAACTAGGAAATCCAAATAATTTTGTCTTATTTTATTCGATTCAATCTCCTCATATGGACACCATGAAGCTCTACAACTTGGCTGCTGCTTTTTCATTCTCAAAGAAGAATTCATTTACAATTCACATGCTGGTGCCATATTGTGAATTCAAATCACGTAGCGCCAAATGACTGTTGTCGTCGTTTCAATCGCAATCGCAAATCCATTCTGCCATTATTTCTTATTTTACATCTTGAATTTGTGCTCTGTTGGGTTTTATTTATTGAATATTGATAGAGATAAGAGATTACTTCTCGTTGGGTGTTGATTTATTTAAGAGACAATCCTGAAGGACACCTCAAGGATGCTGTTGAAAGCCAATGTTAACAAATGAAAAAAATAAATTTTAAAACAGACCAGGCAGTAAGAAGAAATTAATTTTTAGTCTTTTTTCTATTTCAGTGTCTATTATGAAATAGCAGGAGAATTTATTTTCTCGAAATAGTTTCTATGAAACTATTAAAATGCACTTCAACTTTCTGCCTAAAATGCAATGAAACGTTGAACATAGTCTAACATTGAAAAGTCATCTGGTGTCAATGCAGTCATCTAACAAATAAACTTTTTTTATGTCCTCATGTAGGAATAATGCAGTCAGTATAAAATATGTACCGATAAGTTCAATGAAACTTTTAAATTCTTTTGTTTGTCGAATTGTTACACAAGCAACGTGACTCTGTTTTTTTTTTATTATTATTTCTTTCTCTCTCAGCGTTTAGGATTAATACGGAATACAAAAGGCACGAAAGTTCCATAACACGGCTTGTGGTTTGAAATAATTTTTGTTTATTATCTGCTATGTACTTTGACGACCATCTTTCGGTGTCTGTCATTAAGCTATGGTTGTCGTTATTACATTGTCATCAGCACTCTTTTTAATTATCTCATCCGAACCTCAGGAGTCATGTTTGCGGATAATTAAATAAACTCTAACAATAGAATAAAGTAATTTCATTTCGCTTCTCTGACGCCATCTACATGTGTAATAAATTGCTAGCAAACAATGAGCCATATGTCTGAGTAAAATGGGTAAAACCAGTGCCAATAACTGCTGAATCGTTTTTGAACATATGGTTTTGTGGTTTGAGTTTTTGTTTGTTTATTAGAACTCAGAAGAAAACTGTAAAGGTGTAAATTATCTTGAAATTATTTTTACGCCCATTTAACTGCTATCGTTCTACTTTTTTATAGCATACGCAAAATTTTGAATAAAATCGTTTTTTTATTTTTGTGTTTTTTTATTTATTATTTTATTTTTTTTATTGACAAATTTTGGGATTGAATAAAATGGCGTTTTTAATAATGTCAATTTGTAATCTGTTTTTCTTGTTAAAATTTTTCTTAACTTAAATTATTAATACAAAAATGAAATGTCTTTCATAAATTTTCTTTTTGTTTTTCAGGTGAGTTGGCAGACAAAAAAAAAAATTAACAATAAATTAATGACGGTAAGAATCGCCTAACCAAAAGCCTAAAATTAATAATATAAATTGCAGTGGATAAACCGCTTTATAAATGAGGTCTATTACTTACTTAGGTCGGCATAACAATTTGAGATGAACTTGGGCCTCAACCAACATCATTTACCAGCAATTTCGATTAAAATTTTGCACTCTAAGTCGGTTAGGGTTTTCTTGCTTTTGATTGTGCCACTTAAGGTGCGATCTTCCGCCCTTACGCGATTTACTTGTAATGTACTTTTGAAAACTCTTCAAGCTGGAGCGGTGATGCCCATACGCTCTACATTTCGTAGTGGAAACATTTTTCTTTTGAAATGACAGAGGGCTGTCTCTTCTGGTTTAGATATGGTCCTTGGGACTTATTTATCAATTGCATTATAGTGGAGACCCCTTAGACATAAAAATGGCAAAACCTAGATATCCAGGGCAATGTTCACCGCTCCCAATTTTTTAATTATTTTTATAATTAATTATTAGCTTTTAGAATTTTCTTTTATCTGTGTAGGGTGTTTTAGATACAGTTTGCCAAAGACTCAGTATAGGTTTGGTCAAGACAAGAAAAAAATTTTATAGGGGGGGGGGGGGGGGGGGGTCTATATCCCTCCGTGTAGGCACGAGGGGCAATCTTATAAAAAAATTATTAAAAATCAACTAAGCTACTTACTTACTCATACTTTAGTGTTTTTGAAAGCTAATGCTTTGTTCTTTAGTAAAAATTTTAATTTGAGTTCACTTAACAAAAAGTTTTTTAGAGATCAAGCCTCAAAGTCAAAATTTTGAAAAAAGAAAATGTTTTTTTTCCTATTTAATTTTTTTTTTTACAAAATTTTGCATTAAGGGCCAATTTTTCTTTCCATATTTAATGCTTTTATTAATTTTTACTCAAAAGCAGAAAAACCGAACGAAAAATTTTTTCTTGGCTTTAGAGAAATTAAAAAAAAAAAAACGAAAGGTACTTTTTTTGCAGAAAACAAAATGTCGTTAATTTCCCGCTGATTGAACTTTATTCCCGGAAGTCAAATATGAAATGTGTTCCAAATAGCATATACAAAAATGTTAAAAAAAAAATTTCATGTGATTAAGATCATAATAATAATTAATATAAATTATAAATAATTATTAAAATTTTAGAGTTATCTTTTAATTGCTTATATTAGTTTTAAGTTAAATTTTAAAAAGAAGACATATTACAAACTTGAACTTTGGTCTCAAAGGCACATATACTGATTTGCGCCCCAAATGCTGTTTCCGGTCAAACGAGTTAGGTTAGGTTAGGTTGAATGGGGGGTGCAGCCACAAGTGGCAACACCTCACTCGGATCTCAAGGATCCATTGTGCTCCCCGGGAAATCAGAGGATGAGGAAATGGGAGGATTGGAAAGGTAAATGGTTATTGTGGTAGGGAACTCCCACTGAACCATTTGGAGCCCTGAGGAAATTTCAGGACGTTGCTCAGTGGGAGATTTGAGATGTCGCCCAGTTCGTCGAAAAAGTATTCTCCGAGGTTTTTTTTCCGAGTGTGGGCCAAGCTAGGACACTCACAGAGGAAGTGGAATGATCCCTCCTCTGCCTCCTCATCTTGGCATCCTCTACATAAGTCGGATGTGCTAATGCCCATTCTCATCATGTGGGTACCCAACGAGTTGTGTCCCGTGAGAATGCCAATCAACAGAGAGAGCCGAGGTCTGCTTAGCTGGAGTAGAAATTCTGTTTTTTTCTTGGAAATATCTGGCCAAAGGTTTCTAGAGACTCGGCATGTTTCTAAAGATGACCACCTGTCATTGGCGGTTTTTAGAAAATTGTGTTTGATTCTGTTTTTTTCTTGCTCAAGTGGCCTTACAACTGAGGTGTTCGTTTCGCTGGATTCGAGTGCTGACCCGATTTTAGCCAGCTTATCCGCCATTTCATTACCAATTATGTTACGATGTCCTGGAACCCAGGTTAAACTAACTGTGTTTGTTTCTGTTTGAATGTCTATGTCTGTATGGTTCATGATGGTTCTATGGCCTGATATGCCTGTTTTCCAATTGTTGCATTGTTTGAGTCGCAGTGCACCTTTCTCCTTAGTAAAAAGATCTAGGGGGGCTAGCGACAGGAAGGTTTCCAGAGCTGCAGTTGGTGTTGTTCTCATGGCACTAGTTGAGCCAATGCATGCAAGCCTTTGGATTTGGTCATGGTCTTAAGGTTTGAAGCCTTCTCTAATGATGGCCACCAGACTAGACAGGCATATGTGAGGATTGGTCTTATTATGGATGTATACATCCAGTGAATGGTTTTGGGACCAGGTCCCCATTTTTTCCCAAAAATTCTACAACAAGTGTAGAAAGCGATTTGAGCTTTCCTTTCTCTTTCTTTTAAATTTTCTTTCCAGTTAAGTTTACGATCAAGGACAATTCCGAGATATTTTGCCGTACCAGATAAGTTTATTGGTATACCATTAATGGAGGGAAGAAGTATATCTGGAATGTTACGTTTTCTCGTAAACAGAACAAGTTCTGTTTTAGTAGGATTGACGTTTAGCCCACAGTTTTTTGCCCAGCTGGTGAGCTTGTTGAGAGCTGTCTGGAGAAGTTCACAAAGGGTGGTTGTGAATTTTCCCGAAGTCATGATGACGATGTCATCGGCATAGGCTACTGCTTTTATTCCGCTCCTGTCAAGTTTAACCAGGATTTGGTTAACTACTAGGAGCCAGAGTAGCGGGGATAGCACTCCTCCTTGAGGTGTACCTCTACAAGTTTTGACTTTAAGGGTACTTGCACCCATTACTGCTTTTACTATTCTCGTTTGGAGCATGGAGTCGATCCAGTTTGATAGCGTTGGCTCGATATTTATGGAACTTAATCAAACGAGTTGATGAAACCAAAAAAATATGGTTTAATGTCGATGGGGTTTGAGGTTTGGACTCATTGGTGGATGCTGCAGCAATGAGATGTCATGTCTTTCAAAAAAGCGTCTGGTGATGTTTGTTGTGTGTGGACGTGCATTATCTTACATTATCTTGCATTAGTATAAACGCCCTTTAAAGTTGTCGTCTGCACAGTACAATTGGTCTCAAAATTTGGTCAACATAGCGCTGAGCTGTTAAGTTTTCGCGTACAATCAGCAGAGGTGTTCTCCGAAACGCCACCCCAAACCATGCTTGATTCACCACCGTAAGCAACAATCAGACGAACAAAATTCTGTAGAAAACGTTCTCCACGACGACGCCAAACAGGGGGACGTCGGTCATGAAGGGCAAACCGGGATTCGTCAGTAAATAAAACATTTCCCCATTGTCTTAACGTCTAAGCCCGATGAGCGTTAGCATACGCTTAACTTGTTTAGCGATGTCTCGCGTTCAACATGGGTACACGATTAGGATGCCGTGCATCCAACCCAGTTTCACGATGACGGTTGATGACTGTTAGGGAAGAAATGTTTCGAATTTGATTTCGTTGTCGCTGTCTTTGTCGATGTTGTTGCTGTTGTACTCTATTTGGGAAATGTCTTGCCGCGTTGTTCGCATTAATAAAAGGTTCATGTCGAACTTGTCGGACAATTGTCCGATCATCGTGTGCAGTTGTGACACGTTGGCGACTTTGTCCAGTCCAGATCGACGATTGTAATGGTTCTTCTCCTGGTATCGCGCATACGTTCGTGATACGACGGATTGACTAACACCCATCTGGAAAGCAACATTACGTTGACTGTTACCTTCTTCAAGCAGAGTGACCAAACGAGCAACCTCAGGTTCTGATAAATGCCGTCTAACCATCAAAAATGCAATATCAGAATCGTGTTTGGCACGAGTACGATAACTTTGGCGACAAGAAATAATACGGTTTTGGTGGAGGGGTTCAATACAAACATTTTTTACTACGAAAGGGGGGGGGGGGTCTATCTCCCCCCGTTTAGGCGGTAGGGGCAGTTCTATAAAAATTGACTTAAAATCTAAAAAATATATTTTATAAGAACAGGAACATTTACCGATACAAATTATACTTTTTATAAAAGCTTGAATTCTGCACTTTATAATAAATTTTAAATGTTTTAGTTGTTTCAATTTATAGTTTTTGAAATAACTAACTTCAAAGTCAAAATTTAAGAAAAAAAATTAAAAAAAAAATCACTTTGAGTATTAAGCTGCTTCAATAAATTTTTTATTGAACGCTGTAAACTTCTTCTTTCTATGTTTTCTAGTTTTTGAGATATTTGAAAAATAGTTAAAACTATGTTTCTTCTTTAAACCCAAAAAATTATCTAATGTTAAAAGAAACTTCATATAAAAAAATTTGCACCCACCCTAAAGCTGCTTATGAGGAGCAGAAGCAGGGGGTTGCAGGCATATCTCACTGCTTGCATCGTAAATCTCATGCATACTTTTGTGATTTTAATACAGTCAATTCGTTCAGTTCAGTTCATCTTTGTGAGCCACAAGTACGATAACTTTGGCTCCAAGATTTGATAATAGAAGCCTGTAGAGGGGTTCAAAATAAATATTTAAATTTAATTAATTTTAGATGAAAATACACGAGTACGATAACTTTGGCGTAAAGAAATAATAATAATGATTAGTTCATCTTTGTGAATCAAGTTTAGTTTATTAAGACTGGTGCATTTCAAGATTTTCGAAAAAATAAAAAAAAAAAAAAAAATTGCGCGATTATAATTAAATTTTTTTCCCAAAAACTTAAGCATTTTTATCAGTAAAAATCCATTGAAAAAGTGAAAAAACATTTCTTTTCCATTTTGTTAAGATTATGATCATTTAAAGATGAAATCATGATCCTTGAAAATGAATTTTCCAAAATTTGATCGAATAAAACAAAAAAACGGCTCGATGGATTGAATCGAAACTTTGTGAGGTTTTTGTGGACTATTAAACTGTAAAAGGCACGCTCAACATGACCGGGTTTCTTAACAGATCCAACTGGGTGCTTGATTGTCCCAAAACACACCAAAAGCCCATTTTTCTTAATTTTTTAAATTAATGTAGGTACAGATTAGAAATAAATATTTTTTTCAAAAAACGAAGATGATTTTGTTGGAAATTTATTCAAGATTTCAAAACTCTCCTTGTTTTTCTTGTGCAATCAACGATTGCTGAGATATTGATGGCTAAAGACAAACAGACCATTTTTCATTCATAAATCGTTTTCTCAGTGAGAAGAGGTCAAATCGAACTTTTCAAAAAAGCAAATTCAAGCTAAACATACAAGCTATCCAGTCCATATAGTGGTTTAGTTGGGAAAAAAATTTCCAAGTTCGTCCAAGAACCAAAGAAAGAACCAAAACTATTTCGAAAAAAATTTGTTCTCAGTATTCATCAGGACTGAGCGAATTTTTTTTATCATTAGATCTCTAAACTAGAAGCTTTGAGCTTCAAAATACTTTTTTTGAAATTCCAGTACGACAATTTTAAGAGAAATACAACCACTTGAAAAACCGCAAAAAATTTGGAGTTTTTTTTTGATCCCTTAATTTTTTCCCCTAGTTTATTTTAACAAACAAAAGTATAAGAGAATTTCATTTCGTGCTTTGCCAAAGGAAAGTCGAACACTTTCTTTTATCTATTTTGGAACAAATTTAATTCGTTTGAAAGAAATCACAAAATATTTTTTCTAACTCGCATATAAATTTCAAGTCTCATGTAAATTCAGCCCGAGCATGTAAACAGAGTCAAAGACACACAAGAGAAATTCTTTGCTTATTTTTGTGAAGAAATCCATTGTTGACATTGATCAAGAACACCAACCCTCAAAAAATAAAAACGGTGTAGTTCGCGATCTGTTTTTTTATGATGTTCGTGTTATGTATGTAACAGCTTTGCGAAAAACGCGGGTAATATGTGTACTCGGTTACACTTTATTTCGTTGAAAGAAACCTCACCCACCTCCAAGTTTTCATCGTACTTTGTTTTTATTAAGCTAGAACCTTTTTATTTGATAATTTGTTTCAACCTTCTAGCAGGAATATTAATAAATTTTCATAATTAATTTTATTTTTCCATCTTTTGCCGTTTGCACTTAAAAAGAAACAGCTATTTACCAAGCCCAGTTACTTTTATGACGAATTTTCCAAAATATTCCATTAAAATACGATTTATATAAATAAAAGGAAATGAAACGGAACTAACCTTCATTTCGATTCAGTATCCCCTTCAAGCATTTGAAAATTACTTTTTTAGTTGGCTGCATTTATTATTTATAGTTTCTGTAAGGCACGTTTAAGCAAACGGTAAATATAAAAGTTGGTAGTGCTTTGGAATGGAGGATGTAGTAGGTGGAGGCTTCTTTTGCTGCAACTTGCACGAACCAAACATCCTTGGGGTTAACAAACATTCGTCTCTGCTTGTATGTAGTTTTTTTCACTGTCAGACTACGGTACTTTTGTTTGTGTGCTGTGGCACTCCTCACCGCTTATGACGACCTTGACTGCGGCGGCGTGTTAAACAGATATTACTCTATTTTGTCTTATTCCCTTCGAGACTCCTTTTTTTCAGTTTTATTTGCAATACCTTCCATGTGTAAACACGGAGTCCTTTTTGATCCTTTTTTTTATTTGAAAAAGCTTTATGTTTTTTTTTTTTTTTTTACAAAAGACGAAGAATAATGGCTGCGGAGTCATAAATTTTGAATTGAAAATCGACAACTAAATAAAGACGACAGACTAAGAGGAAGGTTAAGAATGTTCAAAGAAAAAGCTTTTTTCTTTGTTCAACTAGATTCATTTGTGTCTGTAAAAACGCGCGTCACTTTATGTGACTCACGCACACATTTGATTGATTGAAAGAGTCGTAATATATCAATCGGTTTACCTTTTCTACTTTTTAGTCAGTGTTCGTACTAAAAAGCACTTATTGTTAGACAATCAGTTTGGCTTGTATATTTTTCTGTTGAAAGCAAAATATAAACCCACAGAGTACACACACACACACACGTTTAGGGCAGTCATTCACCTGAGTTAGGACGTCATCTTTTTTTTTATCTCTCGTGCAAATGTGAGTCTGCGCCAATTTCTCCAATATTTCATCCATCAGATACTCAATTCAAGCGTGTGCGCTTTTTCACTTGTCAGTCGTCATTAAGGCAATTTCTGGTTATTTAGCCGTTAAGCGGTTAGAGGAGAGAAATCATAATTATACATCAATTAACGAGCGGATAGACTATAATGAAGGAATTCAAAATTATAATCGGAGTCACTATGTTCATTCGCCATCGCAAAGTCGTTTATCGAATGCTCTGCAAGGATTAAGCTAGTTCTAGTTAATCTGGAGGTGGACACTTGTTAATTGGGAGGGCATGAAAAGTACACGCATTCAAGTTTGTTACCGCCAAATGCGTGGCACTTAAGAGCTCGTGACAGTTGACAAATTTGCGCGCAGCTTTTTCCCCGGTTTGGCATACACAAGTTTCATTATGGTTTGTGTGGCGCAGCGCGCACCGGCGAAAGTTTTTTCGTCACAAACTGTTTAAGATCTTAATTTACATGAAAACTACTCACGGATATGCGAATGCTGTGTACCGGTTCGTGTGAGATTTGAATTCAGATTATTCGCACGAGTCTTATCTGAGAGTTGATATTTTTTTTCTTTTCTTATGAAAGAAAGAAACGTTTTATGAGGTTGATATGTGCCACTAGATAACATGTTGTATTGAGCTAAAAAAATTAGAAAACTAAACAGTACAATTTGAGATAATGCTCAATCAAAATAATACATTTGGATTTGCATATAGATGAAATATATAGAATAGAAAATCACTTGGCTTTTCTTCATTTTCTTTAACAGCACCTCGGTCTCAAATGGATTTTATCGCTCCCACTACTGGTGATCCGCATGTGATCTCTCCGCCGGCAAGCTTAATGGTTTTGACTAAAGTGGAAGTATTTCCGAGTAATATCTCTGATATAGTAGAATTATCATTTGTTTAACAATAAAAAATAAATTGGCAGCTATTTTGACGCAATCTAAATGAAATCTTATCATTTGACTAAAAGCGACTAAAAAGGAGATCTTTTTCTACTTACCGCATGCAAGTGTAGAAAGTAGCCTAAGAAGTAGGAAGGTAAATAAAATGACAAGTGGAAACGATATGCGAAAACTCTAATGTAAATTAAACAAACAAGTGTTGAAGTTTGCACACATTAAATTGATATTTCAATTTTGACAAGTAAAAACAAAAAAAAAAAAAACAATTAATTTTTTTGTACTTATATTTTTATTGAATATTTAAAAAAAAACTAGGTAGGTGTTTTTTTTCATTTTCTTGTGGTAGAAATTAATTTTTCAGAAAAGCCTTTCTTAGGCTTTTGAGGTAACTCTGTGGTGTCGTTTTTCCAATACAAACGGTTTCAGCATCGCCCTAAACGAAGTTCAAGTTAATAAATTTTGTATTTTTTTCTGAAATATTTTGAACTAAGAATTTAGTTTGTCAAAAAAACAAATTTATAAATGTGAGAAACGTATTTCTCTCTCGATTATTATTTTTTTTTTTTTATTTTTTTTTTTTTATTTTTATTTTTTTTATTTTTTTTTTTTATTTAAAAAAGAATTTTTTCTTGCTTTCCTCTCTTTCTTTTGGAAATAAAGCACACGTTTCAACTGGAATTCCAAACTTCCAAATTTGACTTCTGATTAATGATATCATTGCAGAGAGATACCTTTTAAGAAAGAATTTTTTAAAACTCTATACTCTAAGTTCCCGGTTATGTTTCCGTTCTTGTCCCGTTCTCGTGGGAATGTGGGGGTGAAATAAAGCCTATGTTACTCGGGGTAATGAAGCACTTTTACGATGAAATTTTTTTTAAATCGGTCTGTTTTCTAAGTTCCCGAGAGAATATGAGGAGAAAATATGGCTTTTAATATTTCTCAGGTTCTAGAGTCTAAAGTCTAGATCAGGGTTTCTGAAACTATTTATAGCAATAGACCCCTTTTCCAAAATACACTGATACCGCAGACCCCCAAAGCCAAATTACTTTAAAAATCCTGTCTTTTTTAGGTACCTAGTACCTAAGCAAGTTTTGGGGTAGTGCAGAAAGAAATTTTTTTGAGATAACAATAAAACATTTTTTTTTTTTTTTTTGTCAGGAGGAAATCTTCAAAAGACACTTGGCAGTATTCGACACCAAGTAGTGTGGGACTCTTACCTCACTAAAAACTCCTCGTAATCAGAACCAATCTATGAACGATCGACAACAGATTTTTCTTTCTCAATAATATAATCGCTTTAAGGGAAGCCTAAACTTTTAATGCTTCCCATGACTTTTAGACCATTAGCTCGTGTGGCTTGGTTCTTCTTAATCTCCGAACATTGCCTCTCGTATTTAATACGGACTCCATTTCAGAGTTGATATGACTATGCAGTCGCTGATTGTGTGATACAGCATGTTTTCTTACAACTTCTGTAACCGTTTCTATTTGTAGGTCACGATGTAAATCGCTATTTCTTATATACCATGGTGCATTTACTATTCCACGAAGGACTTTGTTTTGGAACTTTTGGATGATTTCAGTATTTGCTTTCTTTGTACAGCCCCATAATTGGATTCCATAGGTCCAAACAGGTCTAAGGACTTGTTTATAAAGCATTATTTTATTTTCGACAGATAGGTCAGAATTTCTACCGAGTAAACCAGTACATTTTTCTATACTTCAAGTTGAGCTCTTCCCTTTTCTTTTTGATATGCTCTTTCCATTTTAGCTTTGCATCCAAATTCATCCCACGGTATTTGGCCGTGTTGGCGTAAGGTACAGCTTGATTGTTGATGAATATTTACGTACGTAGCTTAACTTTTTATTTGTAAAGTTTATATGTGCAGATTTAGCTTCATTGAGCTTGATACGCCATTTTTTGGTCCAATCACTAACGGTGTCGACGGCATTTTGCAATTTCTCAGCAGCCTTGACGACGCACTTACTGGATGCCAAAATTGCAGTATCATCTGCAAAAGTAGCCATAATGGTGTTGTTATCCACTGGAATATCCCTTGTATATAGCAAATACAGGGTAGGTCCTAGGACGCTTCCTTGTGGAACACCGGCTTGTATTTTACATAGCTTTGAATATTCTTGATCATACCGTACTCTGAAGAGCCGGTTTGAGATATAAGATTTTAGTATTTCGTAGTACTGCCTGGGTAGGTCCCTTTGCAGTTTATACTCTAGCCCCTCCTGCCATACCTTGTCGAATGCTTGAGCAACATCTAAAAATATAGCCGAACATACTTGTTTTTCTTCTAATGCTTTTTCAACTGCATCCGTTATTCTATGAACTTGGTCTATCGTGGAATGTTTATTTCTAAATCCAAACTGATGATTTGGGATTAGATTTCTTTCTTCTATGACTTTGCTTAGTCTTTTCAGTAGCAATTTTTCAAAGACTTGCCATTATTGGTATAAGCGATATTGGTCTGTAAGACGTCACTTCTGTTGGTGGCTCACCTTGCTTTGGTATAACAATTACTTCAGCAATTTTCCAATGATGTAGGACATATTGGGTCTTTCGGCATGCATTTATTATGAATTGGAGTTTTATGAAGGCTTTTGATGGCATTTCTTTCATAACCTGAGCAGTTATTAGATCGTACCCAGGTGATTTTTTGTTCGATAGTTGATTTCGACACATACTTTTTATTTCTTTGAGTATGACAATTGGTATGTCAACTTCATCGACTTTATCAATAAACTGTAAGCTGTTTTCAGATGTATTTGCTGGGAATGGTTTAAAAACATTCACAAGATGTTCTGCAAACAGGTTAGCTTTTTCTTTCGGATTTCCGATCCCATTCCCGTTTAGAGATTTTATTGGCGGGTTTTGTAACTGCGGTCTTTTCAGGCGCTTAGCTGCTTTCCAGAGCGAATAATCGGTTGAAGCAT
This sequence comes from Melanostoma scalare, assembly GCA_949752695.1. Classification (NCBI taxonomy): domain Eukaryota; kingdom Metazoa; phylum Arthropoda; class Insecta; order Diptera; family Syrphidae; genus Melanostoma; species Melanostoma scalare. The sequence continues at coordinate 58,796,432 of OX456986.1, forward strand.
CAGTCGTTAAATTTTTCAGGAATCTACTTAATGAATCATTTTTGAATTCGTAGATTTGTTTTTTCAGTTCGTTGCTTAGCCGGTTAAACGCTGTTTTGTCGTCTGGAAATCTAGTATTTTGGCATTTTCTTCGAGCTCTTCTCTTCTCCAATATCAACTCTCTTATCTCGGCAGGGTATTTTGTTTCAGTTTGCTTCCTACTCGAGTAAGTTGGTGTACTTTCTCCTGCAGCTTGTTGAACATCGGCAATGAATTGTTCTACTTCAAGGTCGATTTGCTCTTTTGTTTCCATTAGGGAATCTGAGATTTATATAGCTTTCAAGCTTTTCTCTGAATTCACTCCAGTTTGTTTTATTATTTACAAGCTTAGGATTACTTTTTTCCATTATCTCTGATTCATTAAGTGATAAAATCACCGGTGTATGATCTGATGATAAGTCATAATTACCTTCGACTCTTATGTGGTTTCCTTTGATGCCTTTAACTATGAAAAAGTCAACAAGGTCTGGTATTTTACTAGTATCCGATGGCCAGTAAGTTGGTGATTTGGAAGAATAAAACTCGCAATCGTATTTGAGGCATGCTTTGTAAAGCCTTCTGCACTTTGTTGTTATAAGTCTGGATCCCCAATGGGTGTGCTTAGCATTGAAGTCACCGCCAACAAGGAAGTTATGTCCTAGTAGATTTAGCAGTTCTGTATAATCATCTTCAGTCGGGGAATGCCTTGGCGGGCAGTACATTGATGCCAACTTGAAGTCTTTCTTTTTCATACCAATACTTATTATTGTTACTTGCATATTCTCGTTTGCAAACATAGCTTCTTCATGGTGTTTTAAGCTCTTTTTTATGAGGATTGCCGATCCACCTCTAGCCTTATCAGCTGGATGAGGAGCGTGGTAGCAAATATAGTTTGATATTAAATCATCAAGAACCAGTCCACTTGAGAAATGAGTTTCGGACACCAGACAAATATCTATGTGTTCGATGTCTAAGAAGATTTTTAATTCTGATAAATGGTGTAAAAGACCGTTTGCATTCCATGTTCCAATTTTTAGTGTTCATCATCAGTGTCCATCATTGTTTTTTAAGAGCGACTTCTTCACTTAGCCGTTTGATGTTCAAATCCTGATTGTCAATTCTTTTAAGAATAAAATGTACAAAAGAATAAAGCACTATTCTACACAGTTTTTAAGTTTAGATCTTTTTCAAATTATTATTATTTTTTAATCTAAATGTAAAACTTTTTTTGGTTGAATCTATTGACTATTTGTCAAACTGTTCGTAGTGAAATCATCTCAAGCGTGGAAGATGCTTTGTTGAGTGTGCCAAGATGTGACAAGAGAGGATAGGGCATAGGGGGAAACGTATTTCTCTCTCGATTATTTTTCTTGCTTTTCTCTCTCTCTTTCTTTCTTTTTTTTTGGAAATAAAGCACACGATTCAACTGGAATTGCAAACTTCCAAATTTGACTTCTGATTAATGATATCATTGCAGAGAGATGCCTTTGAGATGCTATATTAGAGTGCTACATATATGATTTGCATGAGGAATTCACTTTTAATTTACACTAGCTGACCCGCGCAGCGTAGCTCGAGCCCTACGGTGATCGAATTAAATAAATTGAGTAAAGTAGTTGGCAAGTTTTCGTTCAGTGGGAAAATTTCATAATCTATGTTATTCCCGGGGTACGGGGATCATGAAGCGCTCCAACGGCGAAAGAATTTTTGAAAACTCTATACTCTCTAAGTTCCCGGTTATGTTTCCGTTCTTGTCCCGTTCTCGTGGGAATATGGGGGTGAAATAAAGCCTATGTTACTCGGGGTAATGAAGCACTTTTACGATGAAATTTTTTTTTAAATCGGTCTGTTTTCTAAGTTCCCGAGAGAATATGAGGAGAAAATATAGCTTTTAATATTTCTCAGGTTCTAGAGTCTAAAGTCTAGACCAGGGTTTCTCAAACTATTTGGATCAATAGACCCCTTTTCCAAAATACACTGATACCGCAGACTTTGGGGGTCTGCCAAATTACTTTAAAAATCCTGTCTCAATTTTTTTACTTGCTTTTATAGGTACCTAGTACCTTAGCAAGTTTTTGAAAATTTTTTGAGATAACAATAAAACATGACATTACGAACATGAAGTGTAATTCATAATTTTTAATGCAAGTTTTTAAAAATCGTGCTCTTAATTGAGAGCAAATAATAAATTCATGGTTTGAAAAATTAATGCGATGGATGAATTTAGTGACTTTCTACCAATCTAGCTAGATCTGGTTTAATATTGGTAAGCTGCAGCCTTAAGTCTCCCCGTTCGTTGACTTTCAAACGGTTTCTTTTTTTCGTCAAAATGTTTGCAACCACACTGAAGCCTTTTTCAACTAAATATGATGATGGAAAAGCGCTGGGATATTTTTCAGCAATGTTCCACAATGCAGTATATTGACTTTCAATGCTGCGCTGCAACCAGAACTTCTGATAGCCTTCGTTGAACATTAGCTTAAGCTCTTCGTCAGTTTGGATGGTGATCAACTCTTCTTGCATTTTCACATTGGCTTCTTCCATGGCAGTTTTACTGTACGGATTTATTATCCATTTAAGAATTTGTAAGTTCAAAAGATCCTCAAACCTTTTGGTAAAATCATTGTGAAGCGCGTCCAATTGAGCGACATGATGAAATAACATCGTCTTGAAGGATTTCTGTTGATTTCGACAAAACTGTAAGTATTCTTTTCTGCTTAAATTTTGTTCATGAAGAATAAGTTTTCCCACAAACGCCGCTATAATTGATTTTGTTTTGATCAAGTTTGAAGTTCCAAATTCGGATCTTTTTCATTTAGAAACTCCAACACATACCCAAAAAGTGCTGAAAATTTTGCTAAGCAAGCGCCTCTTGAAAGCCAGCGAACTTCAGTGTGCAAAAGTAATTTAGTAAAGTCTTCGTCGTTATCCTCACAAAGCTGAGCAAATTACCGAGAGTTCAATGAATTGCTTCGAATCTTGTTGGCAGCATTTATAGCGTATTGCAAAGACTGGTGCAATCTAGGACACAGATTTTTTGCTACTAAATGTTGTCTGTGATGTTTTCTTAGCTTTGAATTTAAAATTTTGTATTTCTTACTAAAAAAAAACATATTAAAGCTAGTTTAAAAAATGCTTTAAGAATCACATCCCAAAGTATGTTACATGAATTACGGGACACCTTGCACAGTACATATTCCGAGGAAAGAAGCATACGTCACTATTCAAAAGTTTGCTGAAATACACTAAAACTTTTTTAAACTACCTACCAACAGTTGTTTCCGAAAAAAAAGAGTTAGGACTGGAAAACCTAATGTACCTCCATAAAAATGTAATTACACAACTACCTATTCGTCGAAACAGTACTCAGGTACGAAAAGGAATTTGTTGATTTTTTTTTAAAGGTGCAGCAATACTACTTTTCATTTTTAGAATGGCGAAAGTAACGCAATACTATCTTTATAGTTTAAAATAAGAAAATGTGTTAAGGGGGTCGATTGCAAAACTTGTCGACCCCCAAATTCAGATTTCGATTTTGTCGACCCCTGAGAAACCGATATCGACCATTTTGGGAATCACTGGTCTAGACCATTACTCGTACAAATTTCATTCAAATCAGCTCAGTAGTTTTGGAGCCTATTCAATAAAAACAAGCAAAAAAATCTTCCCTCTTATTATAATAGTATATACTCGTAGATGCATAGATTGATAAGCAAATTTCGTACTAGATGCACAGATTCAAAAAACTGAAATAATTACCCATGCCTAATGCATTATTTTCAAAATATTTCATAAAGAAAACACGTTGTTCTGTCGTGTAACGCTCAATTGATCCATGATCGCGTTTTTCTCTTATTTGATTTTGACATAAGAATAATGCATGACGTTCTTTGAGTCAGTCTAACAACAGGCATTCTTTCTTTTCATGATTGAATTCAAAAATCGACAAATAGCAATAAAAACTTGTCGACTTTTAAGCTCACTTATTCAAGTGTTTCTGCTTGGGCAACAAGTCAATTTCTTGGCTTAAAAAACGAACCTCTTTTTTGATAATGTCTGAAAAACCGTTCTATTTCTATGTTCAGAGTAATGCAAGTGCATCAAATGATGAATGTTTTTATGTGTCGATTGTAAGTTTATTAAGAATATGTGTGTGGTATCCGTGACGTGATGGTTAACATGTTTGCCTTCTAACCCAATGGTTCGTGGCTCGAATCCCAACAGAGGCGAAAATGTTTTTCCAAGGGTATCGCCTTTCGCTTTCGCGAGCAATTGGCAAGTCCTCCGTTAGTAAATTCATTGCCATGAAAAGCGCTTTCTCGATTAGCCGTTCGAAACCGGCAGAAAATTGTAGGTCCTCTCCATTCCCTCACAAGGTATGGATGTGAGAAATGAGCTAGGCCCAATCAAAATTATATTTTTTATTTCACTTTCTTTAATAACGTTGTTTGTTGAAATTTAGAAAAATAGATATTTTGTTTAAATTTTTTTTTTTTTTTTACAAAAATTTAAAACTTCTCAAAAGTATGTAGGGTTTCTAAAAACATGTATCCAATCAAGTTCTTAGGGAACTTTTGATTATAATGTTTTATGGAGTCTCACTAGTCAGCGAATTTTTAAATAGAGTGCCGGCTCTTTGTGATCGTGAATTGGGCTGAGAAACAACTTGAAAATGATTCGGATTTTCATTGAAAAATCATCTTCAGCGATGAGGCACATTTCTGGCTGAATGACTTTTTTTTTGCATCTCAGAGTCTTAAGCGGTACTGAGCTTAGAACAAGCTCATATGTATGTACGCACTTATCTACGCTCTTCATCATTAATGCAAGTGTTAGTTGTAAGTAAAAAACGCCAACACAAGCACAAAAGAACGTGTTCGAACAAATACATAACATTTATCATAATTAATTTATTCTACATCGAAAAAACAAAATTTAACTAAAAGAACATTATTATAAGTATAAAAAAAATTTTAAGTGAAGTAAGCTACAATTAACTAATAATTAAATACAAATAAAATACAAAACAAAAATCATGCTTGTGGTTTTGAGTTTTAATTTTAAACTACTTTTACTAAGGTTGAAATCTGAAATAAAAGGGTTAGAGTTTTATAACCTACTCATGCGAGCTATCGGCTCATGCATGCCATAGTTAGTTCTGTGGTGGTAGCAATGCAAAAACTCTAGATTACGTAGTTGGTGCGATCCTCCGCGATAGTTGAATCCTATGTGGGAGAGCAAGTCGGGAGCATCAATTGAACCTGTTATAAGTTGATGGAAAAATACTAAGTCATTGTTGATCCGTCTTTGAGAGAGTGGTTGAAGATTTAAAAGACGAATACGATTTTCATAAGGTGGGAGATTAAAAGGATCTTCCCAGGGAAGACCTTTTAGGACAAAACGTATGAATCTGTGAACTGAGAACTGCCTCAATACGGGATTTATGATTCTCATATAGAGGTGAGCAAACCTGTCTAACAAACAAAATATGCGGTATTGGTCAGGCAGCAATCCACACGTACTCCATGAGTCATCATTGCAACCCGAAAAAATTACGGTTCGGTGTGGTTTATGGGTCGGCGTGTCATTGGACCGAACTTCTTCCGTGATGATCACGACCGGCACGCTACTGGTGAATGGGGATCGCTACTGTTCAATGATAACCGAATATTTTTGGCCCCATTGGATGATATGGACTTGGAGGACATGTGGTTCCAACAGGACGGCGCCATAAGCCACACAGCGAATGTCACAAACCAAGTTTGGAGAACGTGATAATACGTTCCGAATCACGAAAGGGTCCAGTCGCTTGGCCGCCTCGGTCGTGCGATTTGACGCCGTTACTAATTGGTGCAATATCCGGTGTTAAACGCACAATTCAAGATTAATATTATTTATTTCTATAATTTTTTAAAATCGAGAGATCTTTTCTCTTTTTGCAGATATGTATCACATTTTTTGCGAACATATCCTAAAAAAAAATAAATTCTGCCGACTCAAAACTTACGAGTTTGGTGACGCCATCTTTATTTGCATACTACAAACTTTATATCCATAGTAATGCCATACCTGTTTTAACTGTGATAAATTACGGCCGTAAAATGATGTTGTTTTTGCCCAATAGAAATTTTACTGTACTATCTACTGGGTTGAAAAAACACGTCTATTATTAAACAATATTGCACATATCTTTTAAAAATAAAAAAATTAAGCTATACAACAATTCTAGCACACAAGCACAGAGCCTTAGAAACAAAACAAAAATTTTGCGACAGTGCATACATTTTTTTACCAGTAGCTTACAAATTTACTTGGTATTGCTATCCTCAGTGTTTAATTTACCTTAGAATTACCCTTTCGCATCCATCCAGTCCCACTTGCAATGGAATTTCCAGAAAAACTATAATGAGCAGCAGAGAAAATCGATAAAATGGCAGGACCTGCGCTGCTCCAAATAACTTTGGTAAGCCTTTGGGGTGATAATTGACATGTCAATGTTGAATTGCTATAGTGTGACCTTGTTTATTTAGTCCTTTACACTCTTTTTTTTACAAATGAAAGTTGAGAAGGCTTATGGCAATTAGCTATCGTGTTTCCTGTGACTAACAAGGTTGCGGAGGTGTAAGTAATATAAATGAATGTTGAGTCGTCTAGGGAATAAAAAGTTACATTTAAAAAAGGCATGGTGTACAGTATAATAATTAGTGCAAATAGTATAACTGTAAAAGCAAATGAGTCAACCGTCCCTTTGACTCTAAAACAGAGGAACTAATTGCAAGTAGCTCCTTGGTAGCTGAAAAAAAAAAAACACTCAAATGAATTTTGTTCAAAAATTGAAAAGCAATCAAAAACTCCGTACATAAAAATAGTCAACCTAATTTCAAATACTCTCGTTAGTTTATTCTCATTATCTTTTGGAGAACCTTTTATAAAAATAGACAAACAAAAAAATTCAATATCAACTTGATACATGAGTTACATTCATCAGTTCTGAAGCTCTAAACAAACATTTTCTTCAAAAAAAGAGGAATAATAAGAAATATGGTTTTGCTTGACACTTTCAAAACATCAAATATTTTTTATTTAATGGACAGTTCAACCAATACAATTACTTACTTACTTACTTAAGGTGACGCTACAAAATGCCAACATGCTTCTCCAGCCAGCTCGGTCCCTAGATAGCTGCCTCTAGTTTTGCACGCCAAGTTGATTGAGGTCCTGTCCTACTTGTGTGCGCCACCTGAGTCGCGGTCTTCCTCTACTGCGCCGTCCCTCGGGATTGGATTCGAAAACTTTCCGGGCCGGAGCGTTGGTGTCCATTCGCTCTACATGACCAAGCCATCTAAGCCGCTGGACCTTGACTCGTTGAATCTTCTTCTCCACTCTCCATCTATGCAGACGGGACCAAAATTCACCCGAAGAATTTTTCTCTCGAAGCATCCTAAAGCGTTCTCGTCTGCCTTTGACAAGGTCCATGCCTCTGCGCCATATATAAGAACCGGGAACCGGGATGATAAGTGTCATATACAGGGACACTTTAGTTGCTCGAGAGAGGACTTTACTACTCAATTGCCTTCTTAGTCCGAAGAAACAGCGATTGGCAAGAGTTATTCTTCCTTTGATTTCAGCGCTGGTGTCGTTGTCTGAATTAATAGCGGCGCCTAGGTAGACAAAGTCCTTAACTACCTCAAATTTATAGCTGTCAATTGTGACGTTCTGTCCAAGACGTCGGTGTTGGGTGTCCTTTCTTGATGACAGCATATACTTGGTCTTGCCCTCATTTACCACTAAACCCATCTTCTTCGCTTCCGTCTCAATGCTCATAAACGCGCCATTAACATCACGCTGCGTTCTTCCAATTATGTCAATATCGTCGGCATATCCGAGCAATTGAACGGATCTTTGAAAGATTGTGCCTCTTGTGTTGACGTGGGAGTTTTGCACTATTCTTTCAAGAACGATGTTGAAGAAGTCGCATGACAGTGCATCGCCTTGCCTAAAACCTTTTTTGACATCGAATGTATCGGTGAGATCTTTTCCGACCCTGATGGAGTAGCGTGCGTTCTCCATCGTCAACCAATACAATCAAGTTTTAAATAAAATGTCATTCAAATGGTCACCGCGACTTGTTCTGCTGCAACAAATTCGATGAACCCAATTTTCGAGCACTTTTTCCACTAAATCAAGTCGTATATCATGAATGGCACGTTCAATATTGACTTGTAAAGCTTGAAGAGAATGTGGTTTATTTTGAAAGACCAATAACTTCCAATAACCCCACAAGAACTTCTTGGTGGCCATTCAATATCACCATTTCTTGAAATAATCGAATCTCTATACTTTTCTCGCAATAATTCAATTGTTGCATTCCCTGCATTCCCTGTGTGGAACGTAGCTCCGTCTTGTTGAAACCAAATGTTGTCAAGATCAACTTCTTCCAATTTCGGCCATAAAAAATTGGTTATCATCGATCTATACCGCTCTCTATTGACAATAATGGTGTTACCATGTTCATTTTGAAAGAAGGACGGACCGGCCTAAAAACCACACCAAACTGCCAATTTAGTTTAATGGTTTTTCATGAATATTTTGTGGATTTTTATCGCACCAAAATCGCCAGTTTTGTTTATTTACCGCACCAGTCGAATGAAAGTGAGCCTCATCGAAAAAAAAAAAATTGCAATACACAATTTATATAAACGTTGTTCTTGCGTATATCTCTGCATATATTGAAATTTATGTTTACTTTATGTTTGCGAGGCATTTCCTGAAAAAAAAAAAAAAAAAAAAATGACCTTAAAGTCAAAACTTTGTTTGAGGAAGAAAACTTGAACACCATTTAAAATGGAAAATCTGGCAACCCTAACCCTATAGGAGCCCAACTTAAATACAGTTTTACAGATTACTATTTCTACAAAAAATTAAGTCTAAAATTAGGTCTCTACCATTAGTATTTAAATTGTCAAAAAGTGATGTCAAAGTTGAGAAACGGACTTTACTGTAGAAAAATTTTTTTCCTAGAATATGACCAGGAATCACATCCCAAAGTATGTAACAGGTATTACGGAACACCCTGTATATACATATAAAAACAGCTCGACAAATGCAAATCCAACTCATCAATTGATATAAAACGCAAGTAAATTGACTTAGAGCTTAAATGGCTTCTTTATTCATTAACAGCCAGACGAAGCAAAAGGTCTGTAACGTAAAACTGTGATGGATGACTAATGCAGGTAAAAGCACACATACAAAAGGTATAAGTTAACGCCAAATACACGCCAAATACATTAACGCGCAACAAAGTCTTCCAATCCATCCCCATTCTGCAAACGCAGCAAAAGCTTCCTCAAAGGCAAAACACAAAGAGAAGACGACATAGAAATCCACACACAAGCTACCAGCGAACGATCGCATAAAATAAACAAATCCACGCACTAGTTGTTTACGTGACCCTATCTGCAAGTCAGCAGAATATCCCCCATGAGATGATCACCGAAATACAAACCAAATCCGCACACAAGCTGTCTACGTGATCTAATGTGCAAGTCAGCAGAAATCCCCACGAGATGCCACACCAAACCATCCATCGATATCGACGCTACTTTATTGATTGGTCATCAAAATATAGGTATAAAAGATGTTAGAATTATTCTAAGTTTGTCATTCGTATTTGGGAAGGCAGAAACGCTGCCCGTTTGTAAATTAAAGTGAATAAATAAAGAATAGAGAAAAAAAACGTAAAGTTTTTTTTTTAGGAAAATTAATTAATAAAAATTTAACTGGCGCCCGAGCAGGGACCGGTATTGCGTGTGAGTTCTAAGTAAAAGTAAAAGCGCCTTAAGTAGCTGCGTCCTTTCGAACATATCCTCGCTTACCGGTTTAGAAAGAAAACGAATCGCCTCAAGTAGCCGTGGTTTTAAAAGAAAACGAATCGTCTCAAGTAGCCGTGGTTTAAAAAGAAAACAAATCGTCTCAAGTGGCCGTGGTTTAAAAAAAAAACGAATCGTCTCAAGTAGCCGTGTTTTTTAAAAAAAGAAAAAAAAACAATAGTGCGTTAGTGTTCGTTGAAAAAAAAAAAAAAAAAAAAAAAACATACCGTCAAGTTCTAATGAAAAACTAAAAAGCAAAGAAAAACAAGAAACCAAAATAGAAACACTAAGAAAGTAAAACGCGAATATTGAAAACACTCATCTATTAATAGAAAAAGAACAAAGGTGAACAGTGAACATTATTGGTGAAAGTGAACACAGAAGTCACAAAGGGCCCCGAAGTAGCCTTGCAGTAGCAACTAGCAGGACAAAACGGAAGCATCAGAGGAAGCTAGCCGCACCACAATGAAGTCACTAGTAATTTTCTTTTTGTAAGTCTAGATTAGATTAGATAAGTAAAATAAAAATTAAAAACAAATATTTGTTTATAATCAACGAACACGATAATTTTTAATGCTTATGATAATCTATATTATAATTTTTTTATTATTACCATTACCCTTGTTTTGTTTCACAATAAGTACTACATTTATTTGAAAAATTATATTCTAAAAACAATTGAAACAATTTTACTAAAACATAAGAAAATAATTGATAAGTGATTTTATATAAACAAAAAAAAAAAAAAATTTTATACGTATAAGAAGAAAAATGGCTATCCCAAATAACCTAATTAGACCCGAAATGAACGGAAACATTCCGCCAACCGCTTCACCTAGCCAAAACAATGCTTCAATCACTCGTACCGATTTGCAAAATATGGTTGTGACCATAGTAAACCATGTCTTAAACACAGAGGGAAGAAATATCATTCAAAACATCATAAATCCCAACTCTGATCGATTTCAAGGAATCGATCAAGTAATCGATCCAACACAGAGATCCAATCTCGGAGACCTTGACAAGGTCCCAGATGTAGTTAGGTGCCTGAGAGAATTCTCTGGGCAACCAGGGGAATTCAGTTCTTGGAAGAAGAGCGTGGATCGAATTATTCACCTTTACGAACCCGTCAAAGGTTCACCAAAATATTTCGGCGTCTTAAACGTCATACGGAACAAAATTGTAGGAAACGCAGATATTGCGTTAGAATCCTATAATACCCCTCTCGATTGGGGATGCATTTCCCGATGCCTCACCCTTCACTACGCGGATAAACGCGACTTGGGTACACTTGAGTACCAAATGACTTCCCTCATACAAGGGAACGATACTGTGGAAGGCTTCTATCAAGCTGTTTACTCCCACCTATCCCTTATTTTAAATAAAATTAGTTGCATGGACGTCGGTCCAGAAGCACTATCCTTACTTACGAAAACTTATAGAGATAAAGCTCTTGACACCTTCGTAAGAGGTCTTAAAGGAGATCTACCTAGACTCCTCGGGATCCGTGAACCCGTTGACCTGCCACAGGCTCTCTACCTGTGCCTTAAATTAGAAAATCAGAACTACAGATCAAATTATGCTCATAATCACCAAGGAGCAATTAGGAAATTACATCAACCAATTCCGCCAATGCTTCCTCCTAGAAGACCAAATCCAAATATGCATAATAATCAAATACCATTTTATCCACAACTTACCCATTTTCCTCAACCTATGAACTTTAACCAACAATCATACCCATTTAATAATAACCACATCCCTAAACAACATCCTTTCAGTAACAACAATAATCGTTACCCAAATCAATTACCAAATCGAATCCAAGGAAATATTAACAGACCATTTCCAAGGCCGCAACCAAGGCCAGAACCGATGGAAACCTCCACAATGGGCACCGCTAGAGTAAATTATGTTAACAGGCCAACACAACAACAGAGAAATTGGCCGCCTGCACCGAAGAGACCTAATAATTTTCCACAACAACCTAGTTTTCCAAACAAAATGCAAAGAAATTTTCACCTAGGAACTTCAGCCCAAGAGAACTCCGCAACCCAACAATCGGAACTAGATCAGTATTACGCTGAACTACACTTAGCTGATCAACAGCACGAACAAAGTTTTAGTAATTACATAGAACCGTTAACCCAAGAGGAAATAGAAGTAAACGATACTGAAGTAATATCTGAACTTAGCGATATTCATTTTTTAGGTTAACAAGCTCTTCGTTGCCCTATATAGAAGTTAAAACAAATGGTGGCGAAGTGCTAAAAATCTTAATAGATACAGGTTCAAACAAAAATTATATGCAATCCTCCCTCGTAAAAAACCCTATTCCTAATGAAAAAATATTCTATGCTAATTCTGTTGGAGGGAACATAGAAATAACCCATCATACCTTCGTTAACTTATTTGGCTTAAAAGATCTAAAAATTAAATTCTTCCTCATGCCGTCTTTAAAATCCTTTCAAGGCATTCTTGGAAATGATAGTTTGAAGGAACTATCTGCCGTAATTTACACAAAGCATTCTTACATGACTATTAAAGACAACATAAAGATACGAATCAAACAACTCACTGCAGAAGCAGTAAATACTTTATCTGTAAGAACAGAACCCTTAACAGCCCTTTTAAGAGGGGAAGATGGACGATTGTCCAAAAACATCTCCAGCAAAATATTAATTCAACTAAACGAAGAAGCAATGGAAGCATTCAATAAAGTAAAAAAATCCTTAGCATCGGAAGACATTGTACTTTCTTACCCCGACTATAGCAAGGGATTTGAACTTACCACTGACGCTTCGAACTACGCGCTCGGAGCAGTACTATCACAAGAAGACAAGCCATTATGGTTTATTTCCAGAACCCTAAATAAGACGGAAGAAAATTACGCCGCAAACGAAAAGGAAATGCTGGCTATAATTTGGGCTCTTGACGTTTTCAGAAATTACCTTTATGGCTCAGCAAGAGTCAAAATATTGACTGACCACCAACCCCTCACTTATGCTTTAAGTAGCAAAAATAACAATTCGAAAATGAAACGCTGGAAAGCAGCATTGGAAGAATACAACTACGAGCTGAAATACAAGCCCGGTAGCACTAATGTGGTTGCTGATGCACTTTCTAGACCACCTACTACTCAACTTCAAATTAATTCTCTTACAGCATCCCAACATAGCGACGAAAGTTCATCTCACGAACTTATTCCAGCAGTAGAAGTGCCAATAAACGTTTTTAAAAATCAACTCATTCTGCTTATAGGCGAAGAAGAAAACTTTAAACTCCAATATCCTTTCCCAAATTTTCGTAGGCTTATTTTTAGACAACCTCGATATAGTAAAGAAAATCTTATTTCAATATTTAAACGATACTTGATCCCTACCATAATAAATGGACTAATGACCAACGAAGAAACTATGGGAATTATCCAAAATATATATCCACTTCATTTCAAAAATTATAAGGTCCGCTATACACAAACAAAAGTGCTCGATGTAACTGATCAAACTGAACAAGAAGAACTTATCTTAAAAACCCATAACAGAGCGCATAGAAATGCGCGAGAAAATAAAGCCCAACTACTCCAAAGCTATTACTTCCCACAAATGAACTCAAAAATTAACAAAATAGTTAAACAATGCCATATATGTCGAGAACACAAGTATGATCGGCATCCCCAGAAACCCAAACTCAAACCCACACCTATTCCCCAGTATCCAGGTCATATTATACATTTAGATATCTATTCAACCGAAGGACATCTTGTTCTTACCGCATTAGATAAATTCTCCAAATATGCTCAAACTAAAATACTAAAGTCCAGAGCCGTGCAAGACATCGTAGAACCTTTAAGACAAATTCTATTTTCTTTCGGCATACCGAAACTAGTCGTCTTTGATAATGAAAAATCCTTCAACGCAGCCTCTATTCGTTTCCTACTGCATGATCAATTAGGAATAGAAATTTTCAAAACACCTCCCTATTCTAGCACAGTCAATGGACAAGTGGAGCGATTCCACTCCACACTCTCAGAAATCATGCGTTGCTTAAAAACAGAAAAGATTCATAGATCCTTCCTAGAATTACTAGACAGAGCAGTGTACGAGTACAACTGTTCAATTCACTCTACAATAGGAAAAAAACCGATAGAAATATTTTTTGGAAGAAACGTCAGTACCGATCCAAACCAGTTAGAAAAAGCAAGAGAAGAAAATATAATCAAGCTACAAAAGAAACAAAATATCGATTTGAAACATCATAATAAAAAAAAACACGAACCAAGGAACTATACACCTGGTGATATAATTTACGTTAAAGTAAACAAAAGACTAGGCTCAAAGTTATCACCCCGTTTTAAACGAGAAATAATAAAACAAAACAATACAACGACAGTAACAACACAATCAGGCAAAATTGTTCACAAAAATAATATTAAGAGTTAACTATTATCTTTTTAGATTTATCCTGGCACCATGCCTCGCAAGTGTTCAGATTCTGGACTACACAAATTCACAGGCGGTAACATTTCATCTAGGAAATGCTAAACTCCAAACAGGCACTTTTAGATTGATTCATGTCATTGATCTTGAATCATATGAAAACGTAATAAAAAATATAGAGAATAAAATGCACACAAATATTAATAAAGATAATACCATTTACCCATTCCTAATCCATGAAATCTCCTTATTAAAAAGCCATATAGAAAGATTAAAACCTAAAATGAAAGTTAAAAGATCAATAGATCTTATTGGAAAAACATGGAAATGGATCGCAGGTAATCCAGACCATGATGATCTTATAATTCTTACACAGAAAATAAATAATATTTTGGAAAATAATAACCAACAAGTAATAATTAATAAATTAGCTTTAGAACGAATAAATAAAATTTCAAACATTACGAATCACGTAATCAAAATTGTAAAAGAAGGTGTAACTATCACCGATGAAATATCATTAAATTTAAAATTTCAATTAGAAGTAATAAGAGAAGAAATTGTAAACATAGAATATGCTATGAATTGGGCGAAAGCAGGACTAATTAATTCATTTTTATTTAGTGAACCAGAATTAAAAATTGTTAATGATATATTTGAAAAAAATAAAATTCAATACATAAATATTGACGAAGCAATAGAATTCTCAACAATAAAAATAGCTTTAAGTAATAAATCTATAATTTATATTATTGGTATTCCTATAACGGATGCAACAACTTGCGACATATTGTTAATAAAGCCCATAAAGACGAATAATATTATAAATAAAATAAATTTTGAAAACATTTTAAATTGCAACAAAAAATTGTATGGAATAAAAAGTAAATGTAATTCATATAATAACATAAATCTTTGTCAAAATAATGACGTAGTTGAGTTAAGTAATGAAGATTGTATAAGTAATCTTTTAAATAGTAAAGAATCGTTTTGCACAAAAATGACCAATCGATACTTCCCATCAGTAGAAGAAATAACACCTGGAATAATATTTTTAAACCAATATAATGGAACCATCAACATCGACAACGAAAAAAGAAATATAAATGGAACATTTGTAATCCAGTTTGCCAATACCTCTATACAAATCGGAAACAAGAAATACATCTCAGAAGAACTTTCAAGATTCAAACCACTGCCAGCTATTTTACAACCAAATGAAATTCAAAGCACATACGAAGAAGTACTGTCACTCGAGACGTTGAAAGAACTTCATATCAACAACACTAATCAAATACAACTTCTGAAAGAAGAAAACTTAGTTGGACATATTACCAGTTTTAGCATATCAACTTTAATAATTATTGCTATAATTATTGCAGCTATTATAAAATTTAGAAATAAATACTCAAGAAATGAAACTTCACGTTCTATTCCTGTTTCAATCGAATTACCTACAGTGCTAACAACAGAAACAATCCCTGATCCTACACCAATAGAAAGGGTCAGCAAGATTCCATTTTTTAATCTTTAACGAGGACGTTAAAATTTAAAGCCGGAGGAGTTAACGCCAAATACACGCCAAATACATTAACGCGCAACAAAGTCTTCCAATCCATCCCCATTCTGCAAACGCAGCAAAAGCTTCCTCAAAGGCAAAACACAAAGAGAAGACGACATAGAAATCCACACACAAGCTACCAGCGAACGATCGCATAAAATAAACAAATCCACGCACTAGTTGTTTACGTGACCCTATCTGCAAGTCAGCAGAATATCCCCCATGAGATGATCACCGAAATACAAACCAAATCCGCACACAAGCTGTCTACGTGATCTAATGTGCAAGTCAGCAGAAATCCCCACGAGATGCCACACCAAACCATCCATCGATATCGACGCTACTTTATTGATTGGTCATCAAAATATAGGTATAAAAGATGTTAGAATTATTCTAAGTTTGTCATTCGTATTTGGGAAGGCAGAAACGCTGCCCGTTTGTAAATTAAAGTGAATAAATAAAGAATAGAGAAAAAAAACGTAAAGTTTTTTTTTTAGGAAAATTAATTAATAAAAATTTAACTGGCGCCCGAGCAGGGACCGGTATTGCGTGTGAGTTCTAAGTAAAAGTAAAAGCGCCTTAAGTAGCTGCGTCCTTTCGAACATATCCTCGCTTACCGGTTTAGAAAGAAAACGAATCGCCTCAAGTAGCCGTGGTTTTAAAAGAAAACGAATCGTCTCAAGTAGCCGTGGTTTAAAAAGAAAACAAATCGTCTCAAGTGGCCGTGGTTTAAAAAAAAAACGAATCGTCTCAAGTAGCCGTGTTTTTTAAAAAAAGAAAAAAAAACAATAGTGCGTTAGTGTTCGTTGAAAAAAAAAAAAAAAAAAAAAAAACATACCGTCAAGTTCTAATGAAAAACTAAAAAGCAAAGAAAAACAAGAAACCAAAATAGAAACACTAAGAAAGTAAAACGCGAATATTGAAAACACTCATCTATTAATAGAAAAAGAACAAAGGTGAACAGTGAACATTATTGGTGAAAGTGAACACAGAAGTCACAAAGGGCCCCGAAGTAGCCTTGCAGTAGCAACTAGCAGGACAAAACGGAAGCATCAGAGGAAGCTAGCCGCACCACAATGAAGTCACTAGTAATTTTCTTTTTGTAAGTCTAGATTAGATTAGATAAGTAAAATAAAAATTAAAAACAAATATTTGTTTATAATCAACGAACACGATAATTTTTAATGCTTATGATAATCTATATTATAATTTTTTTATTATTACCATTACCCTTGTTTTGTTTCACAATAAGTACTACATTTATTTGAAAAATTATATTCTAAAAACAATTGAAACAATTTTACTAAAACATAAGAAAATAATTGATAAGTGATTTTATATAAACAAAAAAAAAAAAAAATTTTATACGTATAAGAAGAAAAATGGCTATCCCAAATAACCTAATTAGACCCGAAATGAACGGAAACATTCCGCCAACCGCTTCACCTAGCCAAAACAATGCTTCAATCACTCGTACCGATTTGCAAAATATGGTTGTGACCATAGTAAACCATGTCTTAAACACAGAGGGAAGAAATATCATTCAAAACATCATAAATCCCAACTCTGATCGATTTCAAGGAATCGATCAAGTAATCGATCCAACACAGAGATCCAATCTCGGAGACCTTGACAAGGTCCCAGATGTAGTTAGGTGCCTGAGAGAATTCTCTGGGCAACCAGGGGAATTCAGTTCTTGGAAGAAGAGCGTGGATCGAATTATTCACCTTTACGAACCCGTCAAAGGTTCACCAAAATATTTCGGCGTCTTAAACGTCATACGGAACAAAATTGTAGGAAACGCAGATATTGCGTTAGAATCCTATAATACCCCTCTCGATTGGGGATGCATTTCCCGATGCCTCACCCTTCACTACGCGGATAAACGCGACTTGGGTACACTTGAGTACCAAATGACTTCCCTCATACAAGGGAACGATACTGTGGAAGGCTTCTATCAAGCTGTTTACTCCCACCTATCCCTTATTTTAAATAAAATTAGTTGCATGGACGTCGGTCCAGAAGCACTATCCTTACTTACGAAAACTTATAGAGATAAAGCTCTTGACACCTTCGTAAGAGGTCTTAAAGGAGATCTACCTAGACTCCTCGGGATCCGTGAACCCGTTGACCTGCCACAGGCTCTCTACCTGTGCCTTAAATTAGAAAATCAGAACTACAGATCAAATTATGCTCATAATCACCAAGGAGCAATTAGGAAATTACATCAACCAATTCCGCCAATGCTTCCTCCTAGAAGACCAAATCCAAATATGCATAATAATCAAATACCATTTTATCCACAACTTACCCATTTTCCTCAACCTATGAACTTTAACCAACAATCATACCCATTTAATAATAACCACATCCCTAAACAACATCCTTTCAGTAACAACAATAATCGTTACCCAAATCAATTACCAAATCGAATCCAAGGAAATATTAACAGACCATTTCCAAGGCCGCAACCAAGGCCAGAACCGATGGAAACCTCCACAATGGGCACCGCTAGAGTAAATTATGTTAACAGGCCAACACAACAACAGAGAAATTGGCCGCCTGCACCGAAGAGACCTAATAATTTTCCACAACAACCTAGTTTTCCAAACAAAATGCAAAGAAATTTTCACCTAGGAACTTCAGCCCAAGAGAACTCCGCAACCCAACAATCGGAACTAGATCAGTATTACGCTGAACTACACTTAGCTGATCAACAGCACGAACAAAGTTTTAGTAATTACATAGAACCGTTAACCCAAGAGGAAATAGAAGTAAACGATACTGAAGTAATATCTGAACTTAGCGATATTCATTTTTTAGGTTAACAAGCTCTTCGTTGCCCTATATAGAAGTTAAAACAAATGGTGGCGAAGTGCTAAAAATCTTAATAGATACAGGTTCAAACAAAAATTATATGCAATCCTCCCTCGTAAAAAACCCTATTCCTAATGAAAAAATATTCTATGCTAATTCTGTTGGAGGGAACATAGAAATAACCCATCATACCTTCGTTAACTTATTTGGCTTAAAAGATCTAAAAATTAAATTCTTCCTCATGCCGTCTTTAAAATCCTTTCAAGGCATTCTTGGAAATGATAGTTTGAAGGAACTATCTGCCGTAATTTACACAAAGCATTCTTACATGACTATTAAAGACAACATAAAGATACGAATCAAACAACTCACTGCAGAAGCAGTAAATACTTTATCTGTAAGAACAGAACCCTTAACAGCCCTTTTAAGAGGGGAAGATGGACGATTGTCCAAAAACATCTCCAGCAAAATATTAATTCAACTAAACGAAGAAGCAATGGAAGCATTCAATAAAGTAAAAAAATCCTTAGCATCGGAAGACATTGTACTTTCTTACCCCGACTATAGCAAGGGATTTGAACTTACCACTGACGCTTCGAACTACGCGCTCGGAGCAGTACTATCACAAGAAGACAAGCCCATAATGTTTATTTCCAGAACCCTAAATAAGACGGAAGAAAATTACGCCGCAAACGAAAAGGAAATGCTGGCTATAATTTGGGCTCTTGACGTTTTCAGAAATTACCTTTATGGCTCAGCAAGAGTCAAAATATTGACTGACCACCAACCCCTCACTTATGCTTTAAGTAGCAAAAATAACAATTCGAAAATGAAACGCTGGAAAGCAGCATTGGAAGAATACAACTACGAGCTGAAATACAAGCCCGGTAGCACTAATGTGGTTGCTGATGCACTTTCTAGACCACCTACTACTCAACTTCAAATTAATTCTCTTACAGCATCCCAACATAGCGACGAAAGTTCATCTCACGAACTTATTCCAGCAGTAGAAGTGCCAATAAACGTTTTTAAAAATCAACTCATTCTGCTTATAGGCGAAGAAGAAAACTTTAAACTCCAATATCCTTTCCCAAATTTTCGTAGGCTTATTTTTAGACAACCTCGATATAGTAAAGAAAATCTTATTTCAATATTTAAACGATACTTGATCCCTACCATAATAAATGGACTAATGACCAACGAAGAAACTATGGGAATTATCCAAAATATATATCCACTTCATTTCAAAAATTATAAGGTCCGCTATACACAAACAAAAGTGCTCGATGTAACTGATCAAACTGAACAAGAAGAACTTATCTTAAAAACCCATAACAGAGCGCATAGAAATGCGCGAGAAAATAAAGCCCAACTACTCCAAAGCTATTACTTCCCACAAATGAACTCAAAAATTAACAAAATAGTTAAACAATGCCATATATGTCGAGAACACAAGTATGATCGGCATCCCCAGAAACCCAAACTCAAACCCACACCTATTCCCCAGTATCCAGGTCATATTATACATTTAGATATCTATTCAACCGAAGGACATCTTGTTCTTACCGCATTAGATAAATTCTCCAAATATGCTCAAACTAAAATACTAAAGTCCAGAGCCGTGCAAGACATCGTAGAACCTTTAAGACAAATTCTATTTTCTTTCGGCATACCGAAACTAGTCGTCTTTGATAATGAAAAATCCTTCAACGCAGCCTCTATTCGTTTCCTACTGCATGATCAATTAGGAATAGAAATTTTCAAAACACCTCCCTATTCTAGCACAGTCAATGGACAAGTGGAGCGATTCCACTCCACACTCTCAGAAATCATGCGTTGCTTAAAAACAGAAAAGATTCATAGATCCTTCCTAGAATTACTAGACAGAGCAGTGTACGAGTACAACTGTTCAATTCACTCTACAATAGGAAAAAAACCGATAGAAATATTTTTTGGAAGAAACGTCAGTACCGATCCAAACCAGTTAGAAAAAGCAAGAGAAGAAAATATAATCAAGCTACAAAAGAAACAAAATATCGATTTGAAACATCATAATAAAAAAAAACACGAACCAAGGAACTATACACCTGGTGATATAATTTACGTTAAAGTAAACAAAAGACTAGGCTCAAAGTTATCACCCCGTTTTAAACGAGAAATAATAAAACAAAACAATACAACGACAGTAACAACACAATCAGGCAAAATTGTTCACAAAAATAATATTAAGAGTTAACTATTATCTTTTTAGATTTATCCTGGCACCATGCCTCGCAAGTGTTCAGATTCTGGACTACACAAATTCACAGGCGGTAACATTTCATCTAGGAAATGCTAAACTCCAAACAGGCACTTTTAGATTGATTCATGTCATTGATCTTGAATCATATGAAAACGTAATAAAAAATATAGAGAATAAAATGCACACAAATATTAATAAAGATAATACCATTTACCCATTCCTAATCCATGAAATCTCCTTATTAAAAAGCCATATAGAAAGATTAAAACCTAAAATGAAAGTTAAAAGATCAATAGATCTTATTGGAAAAACATGGAAATGGATCGCAGGTAATCCAGACCATGATGATCTTATAATTCTTACACAGAAAATAAATAATATTTTGGAAAATAATAACCAACAAGTAATAATTAATAAATTAGCTTTAGAACGAATAAATAAAATTTCAAACATTACGAATCACGTAATCAAAATTGTAAAAGAAGGTGTAACTATCACCGATGAAATATCATTAAATTTAAAATTTCAATTAGAAGTAATAAGAGAAGAAATTGTAAACATAGAATATGCTATGAATTGGGCGAAAGCAGGACTAATTAATTCATTTTTATTTAGTGAACCAGAATTAAAAATTGTTAATGATATATTTGAAAAAAATAAAATTCAATACATAAATATTGACGAAGCAATAGAATTCTCAACAATAAAAATAGCTTTAAGTAATAAATCTATAATTTATATTATTGGTATTCCTATAACGGATGCAACAACTTGCGACATATTGTTAATAAAGCCCATAAAGACGAATAATATTATAAATAAAATAAATTTTGAAAACATTTTAAATTGCAACAAAAAATTGTATGGAATAAAAAGTAAATGTAATTCATATAATAACATAAATCTTTGTCAAAATAATGACGTAGTTGAGTTAAGTAATGAAGATTGTATAAGTAATCTTTTAAATAGTAAAGAATCGTTTTGCACAAAAATGACCAATCGATACTTCCCATCAGTAGAAGAAATAACACCTGGAATAATATTTTTAAACCAATATAATGGAACCATCAACATCGACAACGAAAAAAGAAATATAAATGGAACATTTGTAATCCAGTTTGCCAATACCTCTATACAAATCGGAAACAAGAAATACATCTCAGAAGAACTTTCAAGATTCAAACCACTGCCAGCTATTTTACAACCAAATGAAATTCAAAGCACATACGAAGAAGTACTGTCACTCGAGACGTTGAAAGAACTTCATATCAACAACACTAATCAAATACAACTTCTGAAAGAAGAAAACTTAGTTGGACATATTACCAGTTTTAGCATATCAACTTTAATAATTATTGCTATAATTATTGCAGCTATTATAAAATTTAGAAATAAATACTCAAGAAATGAAACTTCACGTTCTATTCCTGTTTCAATCGAATTACCTACAGTGCTAACAACAGAAACAATCCCTGATCCTACACCAATAGAAAGGGTCAGCAAGATTCCATTTTTTAATCTTTAACGAGGACGTTAAAATTTAAAGCCGGAGGAGTTAACGCCAAATACACGCCAAATACATTAACGCGCAACAAAGTCTTCCAATCCATCCCCATTCTGCAAACGCAGCAAAAGCTTCCTCAAAGGCAAAACACAAAGAGAAGACGACATAGAAATCCACACACAAGCTACCAGCGAACGATCGCATAAAATAAACAAATCCACGCACTAGTTGTTTACGTGACCCTATCTGCAAGTCAGCAGAATATCCCCCATGAGATGATCACCGAAATACAAACCAAATCCGCACACAAGCTGTCTACGTGATCTAATGTGCAAGTCAGCAGAAATCCCCACGAGATGCCACACCAAACCATCCATCGATATCGACGCTACTTTATTGATTGGTCATCAAAATATAGGTATAAAAGATGTTAGAATTATTCTAAGTTTGTCATTCGTATTTGGGAAGGCAGAAACGCTGCCCGTTTGTAAATTAAAGTGAATAAATAAAGAATAGAGAAAAAAAACGTAAAGTTTTTTTTTTAGGAAAATTAATTAATAAAAATTTAACTTATACTCTAAAAGCTAGACAAACGAGATATGTACATGCTAACTGGACAAGTAGCGCCCCAACTTCTTGATTGAGTACCTATGGACTCTGTGGTGTAAAACTGGATTTGAGTTTTATCTTTCTTTTCATTTGGAGATTGGTGTGTGTAAATGTTTTAATTTTTTTTTTCAAATTTGAAAACGAGTATTTAAAGAGTGTACCTACTCGAATGTGTGTGATTGGGGAGACCTAATTCTTGAGTCAAACAAAAGTGTTTGTTGAAATGAAATACTGGGAAATTTTTATTAAATTTTTCAAGCCAGTTGATATTACAGTAAAAGTTCCCTTGGCGTAAAAAAACACATAGGACATAATTTGCTGTCGTAACTTATGATAGTAAAAACCAGGGATGGTCATACGGTGGCTGAAAAGCTACTGAACTATCAGTGAAATACTACACTGGATATTAGCTTTAAAAAAAACACACACACACACACATATAACACATTTAATAGTGCAAAACACATGGAGAGTCTGTAAAAACAGGAATTGAAAGATTTCAAATATAGCGTAGCAGGCAAGCATTGTAATTTGTAAGCATTTGTTTACATGTGCAGTGTTAGTAGATTAGCTTAATATGTCAAGAAATAAGAATCACTGAATATTAACAAAACCAGATTATCTGGCACTGCTCGTACCGACTAAATCTTTTGAATAAAGTAGGATAAAGCTGTATTTTGGTATAGAGCTTTCTCATTGTGTTCTTATGCATTCGATTTTTTAGTTTTACTGTTTTGTTTTTCTTTTCTTATAACAGTGTTTTTCAATCTGTGCGCGACCCCCCTAGGAGTCACCGGCTAAAATAAAAAGTAGAGGTTGTTACACAACAAAAACACAATTTTAGTGAGAAGGATGCGCTTGTTTATTTTTCAAAAGTTTATCGAATTGTGGTGCTATTTTTTAAACGTTAATAATTAAATCATTTTCTAGTTGCAGCTTATATTTCTTCTTAGTTTTAATGCCTGCCATGGAAGTAAATGTCACTTCGCACAGGTATGAAGTGGCGAATGGCACCAATAAATAATTTAAGAGCTTCCCTTGTCAGCTCTGGATATTCGTGTTTTCTTTTCATCCAATATACGTCGACACTTTGCGAACAAAATTCCATTTTTAGCATGCCATCTGCAGCCAAATCTAGAAGACAATCTTTCGCTACTGTGGTCACATTAGCCAGATCTATTGATTTGTCCAAAAAAGATTTAAAAATCCAGCGACGCCCATTGTCAGTTTCAGAGTGCAAATCCGGAAAGTATTTTAAAATCTTCGATCGTAAACTATGCAAGCTCTGTATCATACACGGAATGTGAGCCGATAGTTGAAAACTTTGGTCTGTTCCATTATATTCAACAATCTTCTGAACACTTGGAAAAGACTCAAACATATTGTTTTGCAGATAGGTTGACCACTAACGAAGTTTTGAGTGAAATGCTTTTACTTTATATTTGGCAGTTAAAATATTTTCTACTCTTCCTTGAAGGTTCTTGTTTAAATTGTTAAGGTGGCTTAAATGATCTACCAAGAATGCCAATTTCAAAAGCCAGATTTTGCATCTTTTAAGAGCATTAACAATTCGTCTCTCAGTTCCCGAACTTTTGTTAATACCTTTACTTTGGATAGCATAGAATAACAATTTTTATTACCTCCATGAGCACGTCATTGAAATCAGAAGGTACTACCTCAGCAGCTAGAGCCTGTCGATGCAGAAAACAGTCAGTCGTATTTATAAAATTTGCTTAGAACATCAGCTTGACCGTGTCTAAAGAGTTGGACAAACATTAGCCAATTTGGTATTTATAGATGCATTCCAACAGTGGTCTAAATAACCCCTCAAACTGTCAACTTTGAACGAAAAACTAAATGGTGGCGTTCATGATGTAACCGTGCAGTACCATTGTTTGAGTTTTGATATACGTGTGCAACAACTAAAAGGCTCTGAAAGAGTGTGGCATAGGACTTGAACTAGACCAAAAAAACAGATGATTTGACTTTGTGTTTCAGCTTTTCCAAGTCTCATAAAATGATGAAATTTGTGCAATTTATAAATGAAATTGTTGAAAGTTGCATTTTTACACCTCAAACTACTTAATTTTTTCGATCTTATCACTCTCAACAGTTATTTATAACATGTTCAAATGATTTGTTTTTTGCTGTATCAAATGTCAGTTTAGTCTAAACTGTGGCTAACCAATTTCGGTGTCTAAAGTTAGACATTCCTTAGAAAGCGATGAAAAAATACGATTTGGAATTGGACACTGTTCTAAGAGCTGTCCAAAGTTATAGACATATACTTTGGAATGCGATTATAAATACGACTGAGTGTGTCCACGATATCTTTGGCATTATCGCTTTTAATTTTGCAAGTTATAGCTTTAGCGCCATCGCTACAAATTGCGATACATTTTTTCAGTCAATATCGTAGTTCCAAGTGCTTTCCAAAAATATATCGTACAAAAACTGGCCAGTAGAGTTTGCAGGAAGTGCTTTGCAAAATAAGATTTCTTCCGTGATACTGTCATCTGCTTCAAAGCGCACAAATGCCACAAACTGTGCACAATCAGAAACATCTGTAGATTCGTCAAACTGCAAAGCAACATTTTGGCTGTTCCTTAATTTTTCGACTGCTTGTTGTGCGTGAACAGATTGCCTGTTCATGAACATTTGAACATGTTCTAGTAAGTGGGTGGCACGCGCGTGGCGCTTTTTGCCGCCGCAACGACAATGTGGTGTAGCAACGTCGCCGTCGCTGACGCAGTTAAGCCCGCGTGAATAATAGATAAATTTACCAAAGTTTGATTTAGTTAAATTATTCTTTGGCTTTCTACGACGAGAGGGGGTCGCCAGAATATTTCAACCTGTAAAGGGGTCGCGAAATCAAAAAGATTGAATAACACTGGAGTAAATGGTTACTGGTAAAAGTTATTGATATTTCGTCCATCTCTAGTTCCTCATCGATCAAAACAAGTGATCCGGATCTAATCATAATCCCAAATCTAATTTGCCATCAGGATCCTTATCTACTAGTTTTAAAACACAAACAAACACAAACAAATATTTGTCGTTGTCAAAACAACTGATTGGGTTTTAACTATTTGCCATTGGGTGAGTTATAGATAGTTTCTCAACAAACCAAATGTTGTCCTGCTTAGAAGAGAAACTACGAAAAATTACGCTATACTAATTATTCTTCTAAAACGTAAATGAAAACCATTAAAACTGATAACAAAAGATTTTAATTTTAAAATTTCAACAATCCACTTGATAATTTTGTTTTAAGGTGTTTTGTTCACACTGTAGGTACATATTTAAATGTAAATAATTTTTAAATTGAATACTAAAAATTTCCAATTATTCGCACATTTTCAAACACAAATTGTGGTGTGTTTGCTTGTGGTTGCGCTCTACAAAACCTTCACCGGCAAAAAGTGACACAAATCACTTAATTTCCATTTCATGTTTAACAACAAAACAATAAATATGTAAATTTTATTTACCGGCTAATAGTTCAATTCAGCACGTCAATGACTCAGGTGTATATTGTGTATACATATGTTAGATGGCAGCAGTGTCCCAGATACAAAACGTATCTACTATACCCATACGTA
Source organism: Melanostoma scalare (assembly GCA_949752695.1). Lineage (NCBI taxonomy): Eukaryota > Metazoa > Arthropoda > Insecta > Diptera > Syrphidae > Melanostoma > Melanostoma scalare. Next base: position 58,823,096 of record OX456986.1, read on the forward strand.
CTACAATTAACTAAATTTATGGCAAAAATTGCGTTTGCGTGTAACAATAAATAAAGTAATTCCATACGAAGATGTATTGTGTGTGCGTGTAGAAACGTAACACAGTGTCATTGCACTTTGCACGGTATCTTCTTGCGTCAGTATTCTCTTCAATTTTATTTCCCTCTGTTTTTTCATTAATCTATTAGTTTTTAACTCTTGTAATCAGAATGCCCCGGCCAATACTTAATCGGATTAAGTAGCAGAAAGTCTATTTTGATTTATGTTATTTGTTTTATTTATTTGTTTGCAGCACTTCCATTTGTACATAGAATGAAGCGGTTGCTTACCAATCGGAAGAAATATATATATTTTTATTTTTGTTCATTTCTATTAAAAAACAAAAATCACATGAAGACTCATAGTTCCCCCCTATGAGTCTTCATGTGATTTTTGTCGATTTTTGATCAACAGAAAAAAAAGAAAAAGAAGTGTGTATGTAATAATAAATCGTCCAATCATGGGTAGTGTTTGCTGACCTCATTACTAAGTGTGCAAAACGTGTAGGAATATTTTAAAAGACTGTACCATTTTTCAGATATTAAGTGCTTCAAAGCTATGGATTTTGGAAATTATATAAATGGATACTTTGCCTTTTACTTTAAAGGTTGAAACCACGAAGTGCAATCGCTAAAGTCAATTCGTACAAAAAAAAAGGCACAAAAAGATAAGATTGTTTGGTAAAAGCGTGACACACTTGTTTCTGATATTTTTAAACTTATTTGGAATTTGTTGCGCGCCTTTATTGTCATGTTTGAAGAGTAACAGCAAACCTATCTTTAAATAACTTTCATTTTAACCAATTGAAACACTGAAGAACTTCCCTCGAGTTGTACAGTAAATTCCTTAAAAATCACCCAAAATTGATAATTTTCAAAATAACACAACAAAGAACTATCTGGCGCTTTTATCTTTTTACTATTGCTTTCACTTGGTTAAAGTGAAAAGCTAGGTGTTAGCCTAGTGTTTCTATACAAAGAATGACTTCATTGAGGTCGTGTTACATAACCTAAAACGACCTAACCGGCACGGAGTTCTTATAGACACTTAAATTTTTTTTACACCTCGTGAAAAAATGTGGAAAAGGTATACATGCGCCCTTTTTTAAGAGCTTTTTAAAAAGCTATAAAATCAAAACAGAAACACATTTAAAAATAATAATAATTGACAAAGGCAGCTCTGAATGCATTCAAAAACCATATAATCCCTTGCGTCCGCTGGGGAGGAAAGAAGTCATCCAAAAAATACTTTATTTTGTAGGATTTCTTTCTTTATTCACTTAGAGCTAGGGATGAATGGGTAAGTCGATAGATGGGTTGGCCTGTAGTAGGTTTTGGAAAATAACAATAAACTCAAAGTCAAAATAAACGAAGCTTGCGAAAACGTTCGCTTTCGAGTCGATCGTTTGATTCGCTACTCGTTACACCTCAATGCCAATATTAGAACAAAAATTGCGATGCTACAATTTTTTTTTTGTATGCATATTTCCCATTCTTTTAGTTCTTGTAGAAAATAATTTTGAATGCGTTTTTATTTGGCGAACGTGACGATTTCCCCACCAATGCTGGTAATTAAGGATTAAAGATTGCAATGAACTTTTGTATATCTATAACACGTTTGAATATAATTTGACAAATTTTGTTATATGAAAAGCGAAATCATCTGCGGATGCGAATGCAAAAAAGTCTTAAAGTGACTAAAGTATACAAAATACACATACCTATAAGATGTGTTTATTAAAGTACGATGAATTTCTTAGGTGATTTGGATAATATCCTAATCAAATTTCCCTCTTCTAATATTTATGTAAGTGGGAATTTTTACTGATTTTTGGACCATCATGATTCGTCAATCTCTGCTGTCAGCATCACTAAAGAAATCACAAAGTTTTTAAACCGAACGCATATGTGACGAGGACTAAAATCTTAGAACATTAGAATATTAAATTTACTTTCAAAGATGTGTACATGGACTTTGTGCGCCACTGATTTTAATTTTATTTTGATGATGAATTCAAAATGCTGCCGGCCAATAGACGCATAAACACAGATTTATTATATCATTTGTCTTTTTTTTTTTTCTATTACGAAGTCTATTATTAGCCCTAACCCAAAAAAGTGTTTCAAAAGCACATCAATAGTTGAACTAGATTTTAGGATTTTAGTAGACATTTTTATATAATTATAAAAGAAGTAGTGAAAGATCAAAAGAAATAACTAACTTTGCATTGCTGAAACTTGCGTAACCCAAGTCTGTTTTATGGTAGAATTAAATTGTAAATTATTATTCGTCTACTGTCTTCATCCGCCTTCCGTTTCTATTTGAAAATGAACAAACTTAGCTTATTCCACAGAAAGTGAATCATTTATTCTTTAGGTAAATCCTTTGAAGTATAAATAGAACAAAATGAGTCATTGGGAAAAACATAAAAGAATAGGATTGCTGTGCTTATGTTGATAATACCCCCAACAATAAACTTGTCCATTGCACGATAAGTTTTGATGACTTGATATTTTTATTATCCGTTGTATTCAATGAGTTTATGCTGTCGTATTGGAGCGACTACTTTGCTAATATGTTTTGGAGCAAAATTTGTTGTTATTATTAACAAGAAAAAAAAAATGGTAAGACCTAAAAAAATCGTCATAAATTTGAGCAATTTTACAGCTACCAGATATAGTACTTCAAAAATAAATTTTTAAAACATAAATAAGTACAATAAATCAGTTTTAATTTACTTCGACTAAGGATTGAAAAATCAAACTCTGAAGGCACTTCATTGAAATCAGCTTTACATCTTGATGACGTTTCATTAGGGGAGACCTGCTTAAGATGACATACCCGACAAGATGACATACTTGCATTTACTTAATAACCATAACTGGTATACATTCTTTTTGAACAGGCCCAAATTTACAGTTTTACAATGACAACAAACAGCATGTTGCAGATGTTCTTAGTTGGCGATTGTTTTTCTACTAGAACGTCGAGAAAAATTTTGAATCGAATAATTTTTCTTTTAACAATTGTGTTAACGAAGAAGTTTCTGCTAAGGTGAGTTACTGTATTGAGTCTGTAGTGTTTAATAGATACATTGTCTAATATACAACGTCATTTCTGTGTAATATAATTGCCAGATCGTGAAGTGTTTGCGCATTTAATATTGAAAACGTTTTCGGTCATGTCGGGTAAGATGACATGACACTCGTCATGTTGACATATGTCATCTTACGATCTTGTCATCTTAAATTAGGGCTCAGGTACAGGCTAAAAATGAAAAGGAGAACCGTAAAAGCCTTAGAGCTCGAAAAAATACAAAACGTCGGATTTTACAGGACAATGATGTGACTCCGCAGGAATTTTCAGATGATGTAGCTTGTATTTACTGCAATGAGCTTTATAGTTTTTCACGTCAAGGAGATCATTGGCTTTTCTGTCAGGCTTGCAATAAATGGTGCCAGGAGTTGTGCGCCGGTGTAGACCACAAAATAAAACAATTTATATGTGAGCTCTGGTACCCGTGGTGTGATGGTTAGCATGTCGACCTGCTAACCCTGAGGTTCGAGGTTCGAATCCCAGCAGAGGCAAAAAATGTTTTTCCACGTGTATCGCCTTTCGCGAGTGGAAAATGTTTTTCCACGTGCCATGAAAAGCGCTTTCTCAATTAGCCGTTCGAACCCGGCAGAAAATTGTTGGTCCCCTCCATTCCCTCACAAGGCATGGTTGTGAGAAATGCGGTAGGCCAAGGGGCCCCTCGCTCTGTTGCGCCACCCTATTTATTTATTTATTTATTTATAAGTGAGCTCTTCAACCAAGACAAATTGAGGTAGGTATGTCATCTTATCCAATGGCACCATGTAATATTACCTGAAGAAGCGAAGGTATGTCAACTTAGACTTGGCTGTGAACTAATTTTAAATTGATTTAATAAAAAACTAATTTACGTTTCATTTAATAACTACTAAGTTTTTTGTTGTGACAAATAAACGAATAAGCTAAATTCTTACGGGTCAGCTAGTAACACCCCGTTCTATGAGTTCTTTCTGTTCATATTTTTGTATTATTGTCTTTATTTGTCAAACACATGCTGTCACAGTGTATATTGCGAACGTCAGAAAATGCAACGCGTAACCCCCTTGTTTTTTTAACATCAGATTCTCTTTTTTTCCTATTCTTGTTTTCTAAAAGCAAAAGTGTCCCCCAAAGGCGAAATATTCATTGACAAACTCAAGGGCTTTTCAAATAAAAATGTAAAGTAGTTCAGTTTTGTTCACTACATCTACATTCTCACCTTAAGTCTCGTAACCTTGAAACAAAAGAACAGCCAGACAATCATCCACCTGCTCCTTGAGAACTACACTTTTCTTTTTATATTCGTTCCTCTCCTGTACCTACAATAAAAACCAAATCTGCAAAACAAAAAAAAAAAAACATTTTGAATGGAAAATGTAAATTAAAACATTAAATGTTTAAATGAATTTTTAAAAAAGTTTTATTGAACTGGCAGCGATTCTGCCTCACAAATAATTCACAAATAACTGACAAAAATTCTCATAATTCATTAAGCTTAAATACTAAATCTGCACTACCCAAAGCCAACAATGCAACTCATTCTCATATGTAGGTATTCGAATTGCCGCATCTTTCCCACAGCGACGATAGACGCTGACAGCAGCATTCTTTACTTCTCAGTTTTCGGCTCGTGTAGTGGCTGTCTATCTACCTGTTGTGAATTTGATCTTGTTGTCGTTAACTCCTCCCGCCTTAAGATCGGACGTCCACGTTCGACGTAGCTGGCCTCAAGAGGTGAGAAACATCTTCTAGACCCAAGGTTACAGTGGGTACTACGTTTTTGGGAACTTGATGTGGTTCACTTATCCTTAGATTTTTTTGTCGCATGAATCTGGTGACAAGGTAGGCACCCATCAAGATGAATATTATTGTTGTAAGTCCGATATTGATAGCAAAGTTAGTGTTGTTTTTTGTAGTTAATAGGCTTATCTGCGATGTACCGTTTATGCTGAGTTCTCTCATCATCTCGAGGGATAATTTTTCTTCAGTGATTGCATTTTCTGATTTAGGTTGTAGAATAGCGGGCAACGGTTGGTGTTTTGTGATCTCCATGGTTTCGTATAGCTTATTATTAACTTCAATTGACGTGTTGACATGTTTAATCAGGTAGGAACCATTTAACATAATTGCTTCGTTGTTGATTTTGAGAGGGCCATTAAACTGATTCAAGAATAGGACATCTGTTGATATTTCTTCCACTGAAGGTACGTGTTGGTTGTTTACCAGAGGACATGATGATTTTTGGCTTTTCAGTAGCTTGGGAGTGCATGTACTATTAGTTATATCTATTATATTATTTGAATTACAAATAGTATGTTTATTGTAAGATTTACATTTGTCTATAATTCCATAAAGTTTGTTACTGCAGTCTAAAACATTATAATATGGTATTTTATTAATTTTAGAACCAATTTTTACAGGCTTAAGTAAGAAAGAATTACAAATGATTGGACTTAAGGTCGGTAAACTGATAATATAAATTATGTTTTTGCCATCAGAGGCAATTTTTACATCAGCAAATTCAAATGCTTCATTTATGTTCATATAAGGCATATTCTTAAGGATCTGTTCGGACAATTTTATTTCTGAGCTTGTTAAAATGTAGGAGTTTACAATATTTGCCTTAGCCCAATGAATAGCATAGGCGACATTCACAATTTCTTCTTTAATTATATCCAACTTATATTTTATTTCCCAAATTTCTTTATCTATGATTTTTTCATTTACAATTTTGAAAACTCTATTGGTCATATTAGTTATTTCATTAATTTTACTTACTGTAATTCTATTGATAACGGCTTGTTTGTTATTATTCTGTAGTACGTTATTAATTTTATTCTTAATGATTTCATGGTCGTGGTGATCAGGGTTCCCTGCAATCCACTTCCATGCACTGCCGATTACATTTATGGATCTTTTATTTTTTCTTTTGATTTGTAGTCTTTGAAAATGACTTCTTATTCTTTGGACTTCGAATTGCAAAATTTGATAAAAGGAGTGATTCTGATTTTTATTTAACATTTCCTCTAATCTCGTTATCAAATTGCCGTATCCTTCTAGCTCTATTACATGAATAATCTTGAACGTGCCATCTTGTATTGTTGCGGTTCCCGTGCTAACCTTAATAAGCTGGGAGTTTGAATAATCTAAAATCTGGACCTCTGCACCGCAAAAGGTGAATAGTGCCCTGTTGGAATAAAGGTTTAATTTTTTATCAGACTTTTGTGGACTACTTTGCCTGATCGCGTTTTAACTGTGGAATTAAGATTTTCTGTAACAATTTCCTTTTTATATCTAGGATCTAATTTATTTCCTACTCTTTTATTAGTTTTTACATAAATAGTTTCTCCCACACGATAAGTTCGTATAGGTTGTTTTCGTTTGTTATGGTAACCTAGATCAGCACTCTGTTTCTTTAAGATAGCCTCAACAGTTTCTCGTCTTGCGTTTTCTAGTTCTTCGGGCTTATTAAGCAATTGCCTACCAAAGAATATGTCCACGGGTTTTTTATTCGTTGTTGAGTGGATTGACCTATTATATTCGTAGATGCTTCTGTCTAATAGTTCAGAAAAGGTAGAGTGGGTGTTGTCTGGTTTGAGACAGCGTATCAACTCAGAAAGGGTCGAATGGAACCTTTCTATCTGGCCATTCACACAACTGGTGTAAGGAGGTGCTTTATAAACAGTTATGCCAAACATATTTTCTAACATAAATGTTATAGAATTTGACCCTAAGGACTTTTCGTTGTCCATTACTACTGTTTGTGGGACACCGAATGCCAGTATTAATCCTCTGAGAGGTTCTTTAATATCCTCTGCTGATCTTGATTTTATAATTTTGGCTAGAGCATACTTGGAGAACTTATCAATGGCTGTTAGGATTACTTTTTTGTTAGTAAAATAAATGTCTATGTGAATCATCTGTCCAGGGTATTCTGGAATAGGGGTTGGTTGTAATTCGGGTTTATTAGGATGCCTTTCATATTTATTTTCTTTGCAAACTTTGCAAGATTTGGCTATCCTTTCGGCTTTTTCCTTCATATTAGGAAAAAAGAAATGTTGTGAAATTTGTATTCTATTTTCGCGTGCATTTCTATGGGCACGATTATGTTCCTTTATCACTTCATCTTCCTGCCTAATTTCATTCGTGAGATCTTCGACCATGGTTTTGGAGAAGCGCGTCCTGTATTGCTTAAAATGTCTAGGATACACTTCCTGTATTAATTCACATATATTATGTTCTGCTTTTATAACATTTGTGACACTTGGGTTAAGATATTTTTTAAGTATTTCAATTAACCTTTCTCGATCATATCTTGCCTCTACCACTATATGCCGGTGGTAGGTTGGAAAAACAATCTTAAATTCATAAGAAGGAGAGTCGCCTACCGATAGAAGGATTTGGTTTTTGAATCCGTTTATAGGAGCTTTTACAACTGGGATAGAGTCTTGATCCAGATTTTCGTCGTCGTCTTGGGACACGGGTAGATTGTTGACGTGTGACTGAATGGGTGCTCTGGACAATGCATCTGCTACCACATTCGTCCTTCCGGGCTTATATTTCATTTCATAATTATATTCCTCTAACCTTGCCTTCCATCTTTTCATCTTAGTATTATTATTTTTGTTGCTTAAAGCGAATGTCAAAGGTTGATGATCTGTGAATATGCACACTTTTGCTGAACCATAGAGATATGCTCTAAGGGAACTCAAGGCCCATATAATGGCTAAAAGTTCTTTCTCGCTGGCAGAGTAGTTCTCTTCCGGTCTGGAAAGTGTTCTTGAAATAAAGGTTATAGGCTTTCCCTTTTGTTCCAGTACGGCCCCGAGTGCAAAGTTTGAAGCATCCGTGGTCAGGTCGAATGGTTCAGAAAAGTCAGGATAGGCCAAGAGTATGTCTTGGGAAACAAGGGAACTTTTTAATTTACAGAAAGCATCAACAGCTTCCTCATTAAGTTGAATAGATAATTTGGACGATTTTGACTTCGAAACTCGTCCCTCCTCCCCCCTTAAGAGGGCTGTCAGGGGTTTAGCCAGCTTTGCATAGTTTTCGACAAAGCGCCTATAATACCCTGAGAGACCAAGAAATGATCGTAATTGCTTAAGAGTATTTGGTATTGGAAAATCAAGGATTGCCTTTACTTTATCCGGATTAGTTTTAATACCATTTGCTGAAACAGTAAATCCTAAAAATTGCACTTCTTGCTGAAAGAATTTACACTTATCTATTTGCACTTTCATATTTGCTTTATTTAATGTGAAAAAAATTTGTTTAATATGCTCAGCGTGCTCATTTTCATTCCTACTATAGATGATTATATCATCTATGTATACTTGACAGAACTTTCCAATATATTCTTGAAGTATGTCATCAAGAGTTCTTTGGAATATTGCCGGGGCGTTTTTAAGGCCAAACGGCAGTCGCACGAACTCATACTTCCCGTTATTAATCGAAAAGGATGTTTTCTCGATGTCTTCTTCCCTTAGAGGTATTTGGTGAAATCCGCTCTTTAGGTCGAGAACCGAGAAGAATTTATTTTCACCTAATTGTGAAATAACCATGTTAATATCCGGCATAGGATATCTGTCTGCAATAGTCACCGTATTTAATTTTCGGTAGTCTATTACCATTCGAAACTGTTTTGCCCCTGTGGAATCAGGTTTTTTTGGCACAATCCATACCGGTGAATTGTACGGAGACCGTGAAGGTCTTATAATGCCATCATCGAGTAGTTTTTGAACTTGTTTCTCTACTTCTCCTTTCAAAGACATAGGAAACGGATAGTGTCCACTATAAACGGGGTCTTCGGTAGATGTTCGAATCTCCGCGACTATTGACGTGGTATATGTCAATTTCTCATCGGGGTCTGCGAAAAGACTCAAATTATTTTGCAGAATAGGGCACAGTAGATTTTTCTGTGAGGGTTTTAAGTTGCCAACCTTTTCTGAAAGAGAAGCTATATCGAGTGAATTAACAGCCTGCTGTCTAAGCTGTTTAATTTTGATATTGAAATTATTGAGAATTGACATATAGCTTTCTTTAGCATAGATTACTGCGGAGAGCTGTTTTAAGCTGTCATTCCCCAATATTCCATGAAAAGTTTTAAGATATGGGAGAATGTAAAATTTCAGTGGTGTATTTCTTAGATTAAATAAATTTAGAAGGGTATGCTGCCAAATTTTGACATCCCCTGCAATTGATTGTGCATAAAAAATTTGTTCGTTATTGATAGGGTTTTTAACCAGATCGGGTCTAATATAATTTTTACTCGATCCTGTATCGACGAGAAATTTTAACATTTCCCCGCTTTCCGTTCGACATTCGAAATAAGGAAGCGAGGAATCGCTTAGCCTAAAAAATGAATGTCGGTGTAATCTTGATTTGCTGAATTTGGATTAGGAAAATTTTGAGCATATTCCTCTAAGGTTTGCTCGTAACCACTGTCGGATTCTTCTATATATCCTTGATACTCAGTGTGGGAGACATCAGAGGTTTCCGAAGTTTCTGATAAATGGAAATTCATCTGCGGGGTCTGATTACTATTTGGGCGATACTTATTGTTATTAAATTGTCGATTATTATTCGAATTATATTGTTGCTGGTTCCGCTGACCAAAGTTTCTTTGTGCAGAAGAACCTTGGGTAGTAGGTTCTTTTTTTATTACAATATTATCGCGGATTGAATCACTATTATTAGTAGTTGGTTTAAAATTCCTCTGAAAAGTGTTATTATTGAAACGATTCCCTTGATTGAATGGTGGAAAGGTACGGGTATTATTGAAACGATTGGAAGAACTAGGTCCAGGTTTTGATGTGTATGCCTGGTTTGTTCTGTAATTCTGGTTTTCCAGTTTCATACACAAGCTAAGTGCATGAGGGAGATCAGTCGGTTCTCTTATACCAAGAAGTCTGGGTAGATCTCCTTTTAAGCCCCTAATAAAAGTATCTAGGGCCTTATTTCGATAAGTTTCAGTCAAAACTTCCATAGGTTCTGGGCCTATATTCATACAGGAAATATTATTTAGAATTAAAGAAAGGTGGGAATATATAGAATTATAGTACTCTTGCACAGTTTTTCCTCCTTGCACAAGCCTCATCATCTGATATTCCAGTGTCCCCAAATCGCGTTTGTCCGCATAATGTAGGGTAAGACACTGGGAAATACTTCCCCAATCTAAGGGAGTATTGAATGACTCTAAAGCAATATCTGCCTTCCCTGTAATCTTATTTCTTATAACATTTAAAATTGCAAAGTATTTTTCCGTCCCTTTTAAACGTTCGTATATACCTAACACTCTCTCTACGCTCTTTTTCCAGGAGCTATACTCCCCTGGATCCCCAGAAAAATCCCTGATACTCCTCACTATTCCTGGAATAGTATCTGCATCTGTAGTTGTCGGTCTATTTCTCACTTGTTGAGTACTGACCTCTATGTTTTGAGAATTAAAATTTGGTTGTGAAGAGGACATAACCCTATGTGTCTGCCCTTCAATAACTTGTGAAACTATACTAGTAATTAATAATTCCAACTCTGGTGTAGCTTTGGGTATCACACTTCCTACTTGAGAGGCACTAGTTGTAGTTGACTGAGAAGATACGTTCAAATCTCTAGAAGGACCCGCTTCACTTTGATAATTATCTACTTCAATAGTTGAATTATCTACTTCATTTGGTTGATTATTTGAATCACTACTTTCACCTGGTTTACTACCTGCAGCTTTTTGCTGTCTAGTCATCATTTTTAATACAACACAAAAATTTTAAGAACAAGAATAATGATACTTAATTTGTATTAATTATCTGTTTCGGCACAGTTACTTATCTTAAATGTAAATAATCAGTTACAATAAAAATTTTAATTTCTTACAGTAAAATCGTAAGTCTTAACATTCCGTCTCCCTCGTTGTTGGTTAGACTAGAGATGAGCTGGATGGTTCTGGTCCCAGGATTTATGCACTTTTACGGCGAGCTATTTTTTAGGTCGACTTAAGAAAGTTTAGTGTAAGCGAATTTCTCTTTACCGCGGCGAGCTTAACAGGTCGACTTAGGCGACTTAGTACGCGAACACTTTATTGCACTTTTTAACCTGGGCCCCACGTTGGGCGCCAATTAAAACATTAAATGTTTAAATGAATTTTTAAAAAAGTTTTATTGAACTGGCAGCGATTCTGCCTCACAAATAATTCACAAATAACTGACAAAAATTCTCATAATTCATTAAGCTTAAATACTAAATCTGCACTACCCAAAGCCAACAATGCAACTCATTCTCATATGTAGGTATTCGAATTGCCGCATCTTTCCCACAGCGACGATAGACGCTGACAGCAGCATTCTTTACTTCTCAGTTTTCGGCTCGTGTAGTGGCTGTCTATCTACCTGTTGTGAATTTGATCTTGTTGTCGTTAACTTGTATTCATTCATAGTAAAAAAAAAACCCAGTCCAAGGCTTTCTAAAAAAAGTGTTATCCGGAAACGTTCAATTTATTGCAAAATCGTTTCATTTTTGTAGGACGTGTTAATAAATTAAATCTTGTTGGCGAAAGAGAAAAAAAAACAACAATCGTAATTCTCGGAACAAGTCGCTCTTAGAGATAGGATTAGGGAAAACTTTTACTTTTTACAACTCCCCTGTGCAATACATTCTTAACAATATGTTATAGTTAGCCTGCTGACACTAGAGTGAAGGCGAGGGTTATGCTTTTGTGTTACCGTACTTAACTTCCTCTACGTTTTATATTGCATTGTTTCCGCTGGCGCATGCATGCTATCCGCATTTATGTTTAAGTGAATTTGCACGACAATGCAGTAAAAAAATGGGGTTGTTATAAGTGCAATTTGAACGCGCTGTCAGCTTGATGGTTTCAGGTATGGGTTATGGATGTGTATGAAAAAGTGCTGTATATCAATGGGATCACCAACTTTATGGCTGTTTTTCAAGATTTTTTTAATTGCCATTGTTGGGAAACTATGGTTTCTAATATGCGTGAATACATATGCTTTGACCACTTGTTGATTTAAAGGTCAGAAGCAAAAAGACGCAACATCAGCATTTCAGCATCCTTCACCAATATTCTCCCATGCATTCAAGATTGAATCTGAATCTGCTCTCCACTTTGTTTTTATTTTCAGATCTGCCATCGTTCTCATCTCGTTATTTATGCAAGAAAGAAAAAAAAATCAAAAAACAAGCAACCATCTTGAGCAAGTATCCGATTGCCTAACCAAATAGCGCACCTGTTGTTGTGTAAGATTTTAGATTCACAATCTTTGCGTATGTCTGGTTTGAAGCACACGAACTCATAATTCTAAATTGTAGCTTGTAGAACCCTTTGAATTATTAGTCGTGTGGTTTGAGTTAAAAAAAAAAAAAAATGAGGCGACCATTGAGTTTACATCTTCTCCTAGTATTGAAAGAGGCAATAAGAGTATAATGCAATTAGTATGTAATTCGCATAACTTTATTCGCTTGTGACAACGTCAAAGAGCACATATGAGTCATTAGTAAACTAATCAGAGGTCTCCTTCAACCCCTCTCTGACGCTGGAAATATGAATATCTTAAGCATTGCTGGCTGGTCGTTCTACTAGTGTGACGACAATCTGTCGCTTCGGTGGCACTACGTACGGCCATCACTAGAACTAATGGAACCCTGGCGACAATGGCAACTGCAATTAAGCCTGTACATGGAAGTTGTGCCAAGACAGATAGAGGTAGATACTCTTAAAAGTATGGTGCTTGCTCTAATGTAGTTTTTTTTTATTGCACTGAGTAGATTAATCTGATGTTTTGGAGAAGACTTTAATGCATTAGTTGAGCTCTTTTTATGTTTTGTATTGCGGTGAGTTATCCGCGCTTGGCAATGTGTTCTTTTCTTCTTATTTTTCTTCATTTAAATGATAACAATTTGTAATTAAAGCCGTTGCCAATGTAGGTCAGTGCTGAGGTATTTCGTTCTTTTGAATTCAAATGAAAATAATAATGGTTTTTTACGACAGGGATATTTTTTTTAATTAGTTTTTAGTATAGTGGAACAAAATACTGCTTGTATGTATATAATATATATGTTTATGTGATATTATTCTAAAAAATCTTTTATCTTTTTACGGTAACAGTTATGTTTTGTATGGAAACCTCAGGGAGAAACGTATTTCATGTCGATTCCAAACGGCTAAGTGAGAAAGTCTTTTTCAAGGTATTGTTTTAAGGAGGGAGACCACTTTAAAACTTTCAAAAAATCGATTTTTATTTTATTACATATTTCGAAAGTATGATATCCAAAGAATGTTATGACCAAAAGAGAACTGAAAATATCGAATAGATGCAGAGTTATCGCATTTCGAGCGCGAGAACAACATGCAGCCGGGTGACGAGCCAGGTAGCTCGGGCCGTTAGAGGAGGACCTTCGCTTCACAATACCCTATACTGTTGACTTTTTGTATGGAAGGTCTATTGTACGAAGAATTCGAAGGTCTATTGTACGCGCCTGGAATCGCCGCGCCGATTAATCCGTAAATAACTACAATTAATAATTTTCTCGCGGTGAAACTTTAAACGCAATTATCTCAACTAATATTATCAAAACCGCTAATGTTGTAGCTCAAAAAGTTAGCAACCGATCTAGAAGGAATTTTATAAGGTTACTCTCAGTAATATTATCGAAAGGATATACCTACAGCCGTATTTATTAGATTTTCTTAAGACGTCACTCTGACGTTGATTAGTTAAGTTTCAATTAAAATTTAATTGGAACTTAAGAGAGGTTGATTAAATTCTTATCGATAATCGATTCTGCGCTGATGCTAAACTAATTGATAGTTGTGTCAAAATAAAGTAGTAAAAACAGAAATCTAGTCCAATTTAAACTGTGTTTTGACAACCATTCGTTTGTAAACAAATGTGGTGCCTTTTTGCATATAAAAAAAAAAAACATTATGTACAAGTATCATCAACCTAAAATGTAATGAGAATTTCTTTCGAATTTTCACTTAAAACTAACGCAACGCATTGTTGGTTTTAGGCCCTTATTATGAGTAGCAAATCGACCGTTCGACTATGGAACAATCTCTCTTTGCTCAGCAAAAATGCAATTCCCTACCAATCTCTTAACTCAGGTTGTAGGCACACGACGTCCATGGCGAAATGGATATACTCGTTCGACCACCATAAACATCCAAAATGATTTTTCTCTGGAATCTCCTCAACAGCTGGAAAATATGCCTTAAAAATGCTGTTCCAATTAAGCCTTTCAGAACCGCACTCACGAGAATTGTTGTTGCGAGAACAACGCGTTTGGCTTTGTAGCACTGTGAAGCTTTTGTGCCAGCTTTTTAGGTTTCTATTTATTAATCATGACATCTGAAAAAACTTAGCACGTTGAAAACATTTAAATCGTGAAGAAAATCTTCCATATTTTTGTTTTAAGAAAAGTTTGTTTTTAGAACTTATATTACCAAAACAACATGTCAAAATTGACACCGATTTTCCCGAAACGTCAGAATGAATTTTTAATTTGGATTTAAGAGACCTTTAAACGCCATTATTGGCATTTAAGTTGAGCGGGCTCTTAGCAAGGTTACTTAAATGTGAAATTTGACTATCGATACGGATTCGTTAATTAAGTGTAACTTAAATGGCAATTAAATCTAATCAATGATTAAAAGTTCTTTATAGATACGGCTGCTAAAGTTTAAAAGGTAGCGTGTAAATAAATAAATTGTTCGGGGGTCAAATATGTCGAAAAAATTGCCGAAAATTGAAATTTTGGAGTAAAAAGGCTCCCTAATTTAGAATTTTGCACTTTTTCCTTTTTTTTAGGTAGGTATATCCTTCCCCTTAATATGTCAGTAAAAAATGAGTTTTGACAAAACCTTTTCATTTATTCAATAATATATATTCAATAACAAAAAAAATTTTTGTTATTGTTTTTGTCCTGGAGTTGGAACTTTATTTAAAAATAGGAATCTTAAAAGAAATAAATTTCTTAAAAGACGTGTTTAAGATCGTGAAGATCACCACAACTCCTAAAATAAATAAATTGGCTTCACCTGGACTTGAGTCAGTAAATTCTGTGATGAAACAGTTCGAACTTGGTTTGCGAGAGTCCTTAAAGATCTGAAAATATATAAATCCTTGTTCCCGCCATTATTCTGAAGAGGTGTTCTTCTACGCTGGTAAAACCACTTAGATAGATAGAAAGTTTAAAAATAACGTGCTTCGGTGTCTCCTATCACGTCCTCTCCTATTTACTTAAACGCTTGCACTGTGATCTAAACATTATGAGGGTATTCATAACCCCTTGACGTGTGATTATAAAAAAAAACTCATAAAATATAAAGGTCCACTGTTGATTTGATGGCATATCTCACCGAAAAGTGGAACCAATCATTACATCATGAGGCATTTGATAGAGTTTGTCATCAAACTCTCTTTTCGAAAATGAATGCTTTTGTTATCGTTGAGTCTCTTCTTCGTTGGATTAAAAATAACCTTTTCCGATCGTTCAATACAAGTTGTGTTGGATGGTTTCAAGTCTGATACCAACTTTATAAATGTTGGTGTGCCCCAGGACCCTATCCTAAAACTCCTAAAACGACTGCAAGGAGCTCATTTTTGATTGGCCAACAGGAAACCTTTTCTTATTAGAAATGACTCACAAAATGCGGTGTTAAACGAACCAACACCAGTCTAAACTACTTTTTTTGGGAACACTTCCTGAGTAGACACTTCCTAAAACTAAATCCCCCCACTGTCATTATCCATCCCACTGTCATTATCCATTAATTGTACCTGCATCCAAGTGTGTAAACTTTAGTTTTACGCTTAGTTTTTAATAACATTGTAAGGGTATTCATGACCCCTTGATAAGCACGCAAATTATAAATAGTTCAATACAAGTGTTTTTGGACATGTTAAAGTTTTAATTAGTGCTAGTGTACCCAGTGTTCCGTTTTGTCCCTGTTTCTTATTTTCACTAAAGATCTTCTGTCTGAAGCTACTGATCCACTGAACTATTTTGCCGATTCGTTGTCAGTACCATAGGCTTTCGTTTCTTCCTCCTCGGACGTGAGACTAGGACGGCAACGTACATATATTGAATTTATTAAATTCCCACCTGGACGTACTGTCAGGTACAGGTACTCATTTTCCTGACTTATACGAATGTAAAATGCACAACCCAGCTTTATTTTTTCCTTTCATTACAATCTTCAGAAATTTAAAACTTATGTGCATTGGCGTCTCCTTTTGAACCTTTTCCTATTTTCCTAACGCTGGAACTGTGTTAATTTAATATAATTAGAGGATCTTATAGCCCCTTGAGTGCGCGCACAATATATAGATAAAATTTGTAATATGTTCCGCTTCTGCCGTCATAATATTTCTATTCTTTGAACATTTTGATTTGATTTTTTTTCCCCGCGCCATTTATCAAAAAAAAAAAATATATATTTGTTTTTTTTTTTTCAGATGTGCTCCAAAATATGTGGATACCAATCAGGACATCGTCATTCTCAATGCTGACTTTTTTTTACTTCGACCAGCTACTTAATTTATCGAAATTGTAACCAGCTCATGCACACGACAAAATTCATTGCACCACCCGCGCACACTTTCAATAAACGCTCAACGATTTCCGCGATGTGTTAATTAAGCTTCTTTTTTTCTTTTTTTTAATTTGAGACTATGAGTATTTCTTTAGCCGTTTTTTTTTTACAACAAATCATTTTTTTATTACTTCTTTTACTAAAAGTGTAGCATCCACTCCCCTTTTGGAGAGAACCACCCATCCCAGCATCAATGAACAAATTTTGAACAAACAGCATCTATGATTTGTATGAGAAGAAAGGTTTGCTATTCGTCTCGTGTTCTTGTGAATGTGAAACAAGAAAAAAGCGAAAAAGTGAAAAACACCATTTAACTATCGTCATCATCGTTGTTATACTAAACTAAAAAAAAAAAAAATCAAGGATAAACACTATTCAAAAATCAAATACAAAATTTTTACTTTTAATCGCGTGTTTGAACAATTATGTCTGCCACAATGCGTACAACACTGCAAACCGTGCCAGAATCTCTACCCGCCGATCATGTTACCAATGGTGGAACATCAACACCGACTGCAGCGTCAGCCGCTGCAGCGGTAGCTTCATCAGCCACCATAGTCGCACAACAACAACAACAACACAGCACACACAATAGCAGTAGTTCAGTGCAATCGATCAAAGATAATCATCATCACCATCATCATGATTCGACAAATGCCAATATCATAGCTCCACCACCGCCATCCGGAACGGTCTCAACCACAGCATCCTCGGTGGTCAATAATGCCACTGCGATATTGACCAACTCAAGCGTGGGTAGTGGCGGCAACAATACCACGTCACAACAGCATCATGTTAGCAATAATTCAGTAACGACTGTTACGTCAGGAGGTGGCGGTACTGGATCCACAAATCAATCGGCTATCACATCTTCTGTAACATCAGGCTCGGTGTCTTCCACTGCTGCAGCTGTATCTACAAACAGCAGCAGTGGTGGTGGTGGTGGAGGTAATGCTGTCGTCTCTGCTACCGCCCCAACAACAAATCACCATCATACAACGTCTGTAACGGCGTCTAGTGGAGGCGGAGGCGGTGGTACTGTGACAGGCGCCAACAAAAACGTTCTACCTCATTCACATTCGAATTCGTCTGCAATGAAGTTGAGGTCATCATCGGCTAAGGTGAGTTTTCTTTTATTACATGTCGAATATTAAAAACAAAAAACAATTTTGTAATCAAATTTTCAACTCAACTTTCAATTGAAAACGACGTTACTGATGTAGAAAGAATCATTCGTACAGCCGAGAAAGCTTTTACGTCATTGGGTACTAAATATTAAGCTTTATAAAATTTTGATTATAATTTTTTGTTGTTTTTGTCTTGGGCTAAAATTGGTGAACGCCTCAAAGCGAAGGAGACTATTAGCTAGAGCTTGTCTGTGAAGATTTGATTAATTTTACAAAAGTGGAGTGATGGTTGATGCTCAGTTTATTTGTGTTTGTATTGATTAGCAGTTTTTAGGTTATACCAAATATTCAGAAAAATGTATTGCGTTTTATTTAAGAACACAATCTCATTTAGTTGAACGAAGCTGACATGCACTTGAAATGCAAAACAATTTTGTTTGTTTTACGTTCGTCAATTCTAATGAAGAAGCCATTATTGAACAAAGGCTAGTCGACCTCAAAATTGCAAGCAATGATCGTATCTTTGTACCTCCATGATATGACTTCTATCTGTTGTATAGGTAAGTAAGAGAAGCCTAGACGTAGACAGTTACTGACACCAGAACGGTTAAAACATTTTGATGAGTAGTTCTTGAGAAGAAGACATGCAATAGCTCTACTCAATCCTCTAACTAATTCGAAAGGTATCCCGGAACGTTTGACTTTTCTGAATGCGGTGGCAAGACTATGACTCGTTTTAGTTCCAGACAATCACGGCATAACTGGAAACAAGATCGTCAATTTTGTTTCACGGCAATGATTTGAGAAAGCTTGCTCAGGATCTGAACCATTGCTTAGTTTGTGGAGGTCGTCAGTGAGTGTTTCAATCAATGTTTGCATCTGAATCTGTCAAGGACACCACCGTAGATGGCAGGCACCGTTGCATACAGAAAGAGTATGTTCCCCAACGTTAATAAGAAAACTGTAACATTTTTGCTCTCCCGTAGCAGAAAGACTGTGAAAATCTTTTTGGTGTTGCCACTGAGCAGTTTTTTTTCGTGAATGTCCTGCATTTTCTCGAAACATTTATAGATACTCGTCGCAGACATGAGACACGGTGAGAGCTAGAACTGGTAACCTAGACCCGTTATCATGGCAGAGCTTTCTGTCTTTTCTACGAACATCTGGAAAGCTATAACAAAAGAAGGTTGCTATCTGAAAGTACCATAAGGGGCCGTTCATAAATTACGTAAGGGATTTTGAGGAATGATTTGGCCCTCTCCCCCCCCCCACTGTAAGACATCATAAGATTGAAACTACTCCCCCCTCCCCCTTAGTAAGAATTTTCGTAAGACAAATTGATTAAAACTCCGATTATTACAAAAATATCTTTTTATTTAATTTTTTTTTACACCAAGTATCATGTATTACAAAAGTATCATTACTTACTGCAATAACAAAAAGAGTCAGTCATTCCAGTAATTGAATCAATATCAGACTGGGTAATACTTATTAATCTATCACAGTTTTGACTAGAATCAGTTAAGTTGAATAGGATAGGAAATGAATCAAAACTCTAACTTTTTACCCACGGGCTGACTAACCAGTCTGATATTGATTCAATTAATGGAAGGACTGACTCTTTTTGTTCCTCTAAAGACTCCTAACTTTTCGATGTCAATTTCTTCATCGTCGTACCATTCTACATCATGAGTTTCATTGTAAAATTTTAAATTTAATATCTTACGTAATACCAGGTTCACTACCCCCCTCCCTATAGTAAGAAGTTATAATATTCAGTCGACCCCCTCCCCCCCCCCTAAACGCCTTACATAATTTATGAACGGCCCCTAACCCGGTAATTAGGTCTAAGTGCTCCAGTTAGTATTTCAAAAACCTCCAATTAGTATTTTAAATTTTTTCGTGTTGTTGTATTCCAATGCTAACAAAGCTAATAGCAAAACATCTGTTGAACCTTAAGGTCTCCATACATTTTTAATCTACTAAGGTATCAGATGAGAACAGCTGAACTACATGTATGCAGTAGGATACGACTTGACAACAATCTTGGTTTTTCCGTTCACAGACATGTGTAAATACAAAGCCACCTGGGATACCATATCGTTCGCCTTAGTGGATGCGATCAATAAGTTCATCTCGAAATTTGACAAGAAATGTAGTAGATTCAGTAGTAGAGATATTAATAGTTAGTTTGTATCAATAAAACGGGTATTCAATATTCATGATACTAGCCGGTTCGGATCGCTGATAATACAGGATTTTCAAAATTAGAGGAGAACCCCCTATTTCGGTAGATGATGTCACTTTTAAAGGTGTAAGTTTTTGATGTTTGACAAGTTGAAACTACGCAATTTTTTTAAAAATGGAATGATACACGCTTCA
This sequence comes from Melanostoma scalare, assembly GCA_949752695.1. Taxonomy (NCBI): domain Eukaryota; kingdom Metazoa; phylum Arthropoda; class Insecta; order Diptera; family Syrphidae; genus Melanostoma; species Melanostoma scalare. The sequence continues at coordinate 58,843,319 of OX456986.1, forward strand.
ACAACACATTGAAATTATTAAAACTCACTAGAAAAATGGTGGCAATTTGGTAGAGTCGGTTCGTAAAACTAAAACATTTTTGTGTCGTCGCGAAGCACCTTGTCGAACCGCAATACAGGCATTGGTGGACAAATTCGAGCTGTTAACAAGTTAGCGCTGTTAAGAATAAAACCCGTGTACCTCGCTCAAGCACAACTGAGAATATTACTGCTGTAGCCCAGGTTCGTCCATTCCTCGACATTCTTTGGGATTGGGAATTCCACAGAAGTCATTACACCGTATTTTGCATAAAGACATGGTTTTATAACGTTCAGTTAGCACAAGAGCTCAAGCCTGCCGATCATCAACAACGTTTGCTCATTGGGTCCGGAATGATCCGGAATTTCATGGAAAAATCATCTTGACGGCCCATTTCAACTTCGTTGGCTACGTCAACATGGATATTTGTCGCATCTGGGGCTCAGAAAACACAAGATTTATTGTTGAGAAGCCTCTCCATTCAGTGAAAAAACTAATTGATGATTCTGGAACCTTGAAGTCCACGCCAAAGTCACCAAGCGTATTTAGTCAATGATTAGTAACGCACGTTGTCAACAATCTTTTTTGGTTTTATTTGAAAGGTCTTTCAATGCCATTGTGTGTGGGACATAAAATTGATCAAATTGCCATCGCGACTTTGTAGTTTCCGGTATTACTCTGAATCAAGTTGAGCTTGAGATGGCACCGGTAATGTTGACTGTGAAAGTACCGGTCATTTGGGGGCTAACTGGCAGTGACATGCGACTTAAGGAAGCCAAACAAGCAAAAGTAAGTCTAATCTTTAGAGAACTTATTTTGGTAACCTACTGTTTATGTTTGTGCAGTTTTAGAAAAATCAATTTTGTTATTATGTCACTCCCAGTGCGTGTCAGGTAATAAAAGTTTGTTTTCATATTCTGAGCCTCACTCTAAATATCTTGACAGACTTCAGTCCATTATAGAGATGACGATGACACTGTCGAAATAGTTTCAAATGAGGCGAGACTCTATTGTTATTATAGTCTTCAGAACCCTACGGTCCCAGCACTCAAAAGAAAAGGTATGAGAACACAAGGAAGAACAAAAATCGACAGTAATTTGTGACTATACATCCTCAGTGTGTACTATTTACAGGCCAAAGTCCTGCTGACATAATTTTTTTTTTTTAGATTTTTCACAATGCATAATCGCACAACACAAATCTTGCTTGTTTTTCAATTAGATCTGACCTACCTAGAATGTGTTGTCGCAAACTATTATGTAACGATAGCAAAAATGCACAAACAGTCTAAAGGACTAAAGTTTTTCTTAGTGTGTTTGTGTCGTTGTAGCAAACGAGGGCTCTGATGTTACAAAGGTGTTAATCTAAACTGACATTCTAGAGTTAAAGCCGCCTAATGTACTCTTTTTCAACAAATACATTGAAAATGTTCATTCCCCGGGTAGTAACTAAAAGCAGCTACTGCGCAGGACTCTCCCTTTTAATTGAAATTAATTTACTGTGTTTTCATGTTGCTATATTGAAACTATATTTGTGAATGCCATGTCTTGGGCATCAAATGAAGTTCAAATTTGTCCGAACTGCTCAAATTTGTTTCATTGATTCATGTCTAAAAATAAAATTATTTATGCAGAATGTAACGCCAATGATAGGCTTAAGGATACCTGGCCAAATGGCACCCTAGAGTGACATACGAAGAGGTTTCTCGCTCGACGAATTTATTGATTAAAATGAGTTCTTCACACACTGGGATGGATGTTGTGTTCGTAACTTAATGCGTTGGTTGTCGAGATGAGTTCATGGTTAACGGAAATGAATCTTATCATCACTTAATCCAACAGAAAGGGTATTATACGAGTTGGAAATTAATGCGCAGATCGTAGTCTTTTGAAAGGAAATTCGACAAAATTATATTATGTTCTGTGATATGGAAGGTGTAAGTTCTGAATAAACTCATTGAACCTTAAATTAACGTGAATAATAAAATAAAAACATATGATTTTATTAATGACTTTTACCACATGCAAACCCTTTTACTTGAAGGGTTAACCTTGAATTTCTATCACAAGGCAGTATCGTATAACAATTGAGTTGTGAATTGTATTTCATTGAAAAATTCGTGTTTAACCTTTTTGTGGTACACTACGATTTGAGTTCATTGAATAACAATATTGAACCAACTCGAGGCAACCAATCCACAATAGTTTTGTGGCGCAGAGGCCTGATTATGGTATTAATGTTTTCGCTTTCGTTTTATATTCGCCTGAATATCGAATTCGATGACGAATTCAAAATGTCGAATTCAAAGTGTCGAATTCAAAATTAGCGTATGACATTCGACTGTTCGATTGTTTTTGGCGAATTTTATTTTCGATGTTCGAAAAGAAATCTTATTGCTTTTTTTCAGCTACTACGTTAGTTGAAATATAACACAGTGAAGGCATAAGTTTTCTTCGAAAATCTATAAAATATGATTAACAAGCTGACCCGCTCAGCTGGTTCCTAGGTCTGTTTTTTGATTTAATGCTAACTCCTCGCCATTCTAGTATTCTACCGTACTGTGCGGCGCTGATTGGGTCTGATTTATTCAAAGCAATGTTCACACAAAATCGCCAAAATACCACCAATTGCCAGGATCTTCAGCTAGGCTTGGCTGAAGATTTCTTGGAGGTAGTTCCCTGTTCCGGTTTCCGTGGGAATATGTGGAATATTGTACTCAAAAGCAGCTGCACACGATGTTCAAGTAAAAGAAGAATTACTTCCTCGAAACTAGCTGTCAGATGAATGGAAGTATGGGAAGAAAGATATCGAATTTGAAACGAATTTCATAATCGTAATCCAGGGACTGCTTCGTTTAATTGAGACATCGTAGAAACTTATTGTAGAGATGTCTGCCTGTTGCGTGGGAGTTCGAGGTTTGAATCTCAAAATCAAAATCTCAACCAAAGAGTCAGATTAGCTAAAATTACATCGTTATAATCCACTGCATATTAAAGACCCAAAATAAAACTATTTCTAGCATCGACGACACACCCGGAATAAAACCCAATCGCAATGTGTGTTTGAGCATAAGTTTTTCTTTTCTTTTTATTTTATTTATATGTGAATAAATACCACCCAATGTTGTCTTTTGAAAAGTGTTTATTTTTAGAGACAAATCTTTTTGGTTTTGCGTTTTGAAAATGCATTTGAGTTTTCATTGAAGAACAAAGGTTACTTTGAATTTTATTAATAAACATAAATTTAATGTTTTTGTGTTATCGATGGCGAGATGAACTTGCAGTTGAGTTTCAGAAAAATAGCGACACCTGTTTTTTGTGACAGTTGCAATTTTTTTGTGAATGAAAGATCCTTGTGATGGTCAAAACTCTTGGCTTAGCTTTAGACAAAGGGCAGTTCCAAAAACAAAATAATTTTTATTGTTTGGGAAATGAAGTCAATTGTGTTTTAGTGGGTCATTTTAAATCGACGGTTCTAAAATTATTGAATAAGCTTTGTAGTTTTCTCTTCACTCAAAAATTTTACAAACAGAGCTATTAATTATAAAAGATCCATCCATATTTTGAGATCCCTGTGTTAGCTTCTTTCTTCCTTAAAATGTTTATAAAGGTCTTAGTTAATTTTAATTAATCATGCTGGTGCACGTATAATGTAATGTTAATGATTCTGTTACGTGGTAGTTTTGAGGTTCGAATCCCCGAAACTTCAAGGAAAAAAAAGTAATTTCACAGTTATCACCTTTCTCAAGGAATTGGTAATTTCTTCATTCGTAATTTCATGCCATGAAGAGTGCTTTCTCGATAAGCCATTTGGAATCGACAAAGAAATTGTACGTTTTTATTCCCTTAAAAAGTATAAATAAATAAAAATAAATAGGGTGGGGCAACAGAGCGAGGAGCTTATGGGCCTATCGCGTTTCTCACAACCATGCCTTGTGAGGGAATGTAGGGGACCTACAATTTTCTGCCGGTTCCGAACGGCTAATTGAGAAAGCGCTTTTCATGGCAATGAATTTTACTATCGGAGGACTAGCCAATTCCTCGCGGAAAGCGATGATACCCTGCTTCTGTTGGGATTCGAATCACTAACCTCCTGTTTAACAGGCAGACATGCTAACCGTCACGCCACGGGTACCACCTTAAAAAGTATGGTTGAGAGAAATGCGCTAGGCTCCGGGGTTTTGCACTCTGTTGCGCCACTTTATTTATATTTATTTTCAGCTTATAGCCAAAATATTTCTGAGTGACATGTTTTACATGGCTTTTCTTTCACTTAAAGGGGTGTTAGTCTATTCGCCCCTAAAATGCCTTTACAAATACGGCTTGTAGTATAGTGTTTACACAAGAAGTTTAGGGCCGTGAACTCTATTAGCATCCATTACCCTCTTTCGTTTACGGTTGCCTCGTGTGTCTGCAAGATACATTAACATAATAGCCTTTAACTGTATATCAACTACCATTTTCTTCTGCGAAAGCAATTTAGAAATTGAAAATAGTTTTTCTGGATTCCTTGTTACAATGTTACAATTACTCTAAAAGACACAAACTAGAATCTAGATGAAGAAATTATAGAAATTGTCTAAAGACTAAACACAAGCCCAGTTTGGGTCTTTAATACTCGACTGTTTCATAAAAAACATGTGTAAACTGCATAGCTCAGTTTTTAGTTTAATATTATTAAATAATAATTACAGTGGAGTGAAGCTGTATTTGTTATCGATTTATACACTGCATGCAATAATGAACCAAAACTTGGCTGCTAGGATTATGAACTTAATTGAAGCTATCCTTTAAGTACTAATGTCAGGAATGGTTTTGAAATAATTCAGTTCTTTTTCTAAGCAAGGTGTAGTAAAAAATATTGAAATTCTCATGACATGACATAATGCACCATTTCAAACCTTACGTTTTTAGACAGAAATTGTTCATATCTTTCTATAAGCAATTTTCAAGAAAAGAAAAACACGCTTACTCAGTATTGGTTGAGATAAGTTGCAAGTGCTCTGGATGTTGTAATCCTGTGATGCAAAGTGAAAGCTTATGGCACAATTGTTTTTAAATCCTTCAAGCATTATAATGGAATTTCTTTTAAGTAGTAGAAAGAGTGACACTCCTTGGAATTATATCTACTTATCTTTTTCTGAATAAATATATAAACAGGGTGGCGCAACAAAGATATGGAAACCCCGTAGTCCCCGGCGCGGCGTTCGGTAGCGACGTTTCGATGACCTGCAATATTATGGCGATTCCGTTTGAGTTAGAAAGCGCTTCATGGCAGTGTTATTACTCTCTGAGGCATTGTCAATTTCTCTTTTTGTGGTTCTAATTAAGATAGTTTTCTTAGTAGATGTATTATGAAAAATAAGTATGTTTTAATCGAGAATAAAACCTTAGAAAATAGACTCGCATTTACGTGTATATAATTTATACTCTCAGATATCATCCCTGTTTCCTATAAAATATCGAACTACCCTACCCACTTGACGAATAGACGGTCGTAGTTTGTGTCTTCGATATAATAATTGTAGCTTTTAAAAAACTTATCGAATAAGTATTGACACTGCATCGTAGGCACCAACCATTGCTTAATATTTGTGCCCAATAACGTTTCGGAATTATAATTATTTTTAAATTTCAATTGAAAGTTGCTTATTAATATAGGAGCTTTTTATAAATAAAGCTTTTCTTCATCGGTATACGGTATGGTTTGTCGTATTCGTTTTGTGGATGTCTAATTGTTCTAACAAATGTATTTGAGAACAACCATTCTCGTATAACAGTTTATTTATAAAATATTTTCCTGTCGTCATACAAATGGTGGTGGGTTTGTGTTTTTTTTTGTATTTGTACTGATAAGTATGCAATTCATTTAAAAGAAGGAAAAATTCAGTAGACTCGGGTTAAAAATGCATGTGATGGGTATTTTATTTCATCAGTAGTTGTTAGTTTTTTTTAAATTGTTTTGATAAAAAATAATGTTAACATTTTAATAGTGCCACTGATTGGATCAGTTGGTTTTATTCACACTTACAGTTTTTTTTCCTGTAATAATTTTAAGAAGTAAACCTGTGGCCGGTAAATTTTGAAATTTTGAAAGCATGTTTGAATTAAGATGAAGATAATGTCGATTCGATTTCGAGTTCTGTTCATTTTTAAATAATAAACTACACACTTTACCACTGAACACATAAAACAAATCAACACTGTTCTCAGTAGTAAATTGCATTGCTCAGCTGAGTTGCGGAATAACGCACCTAAGTAATAATTTATGTATATGTAGAAACTCTGTGTTGAGCAAATTGTGTGGTCTTAATTTTTTTTTTTTTTTTTTTATAAAAAGGTTGTTTTTGATGGAAAGAAATTTTAAAATCAAAGCATATCTTGGACGGAGGTGCATACAGAAACCCACTGTTGTTGGCTTAATGCAATAGACAGAATAATGATACCAGATTACAGATGTTTTTTTTTTTAATAAATGAAAAAATTAGTAAAAATTTTAACAGTTGAAACACTTTTTATATTTCCTCAGATGTACATTTCGAATGCAATCCTTCTTTAATAAATATAATATCCGTATGAGCGAGTGCATCGAAATAAAAATAAAAAATCTGACTGTACGATAAAATTTCAAAAATCAGGAATTTATTCTATCGGATGTAATGATTGTGCAAAAGAATATATAGGACAGACAAGAAGACCTGTTCTGAAAATATTTAAAGAACCTTTTGCACATCTTAAATATACATATAATGAAAAAGAAAAGTTAAGTGTTGCAGAACATATGCTAGAAAATAGTCATAGTTTTAGTTTGCAAAATTTAAAATCAATAAGAAATGTAAAAGCAATTATGAATTAGATACTTTTGAATCATTTTATATATGTATTTAAAAACAAAAATAATCTAATGAATAGTGATGATGGAGCAATCAAAGATTCAATATTCAAAATTTTTTTTTATAGATTCAACTCAATTGTAATTTTGTTCAGAAACATTTTTGTTTTTTATTAATTTTTTGACATATAATTTAATATGATTTATAAATCTCACTGACGATGGAAGCATTGCTTTCGAAATGTACATCTGAGGAAAAATAAAAAGTGTTTTAACTGTTAAAATTGTTTACTAATTTTTTCATTTATTAGATAAAAAAAACACGTGGATTATCTCAACAACAAAACTCATGTTTTTATAAGTTAAGTTAGTTATAAGTTCAGTTAAATTTAAAAAGAGACTATGTAGTTCTATTTCTCTATTTGAAAATTTTCTTTTCGGACTCAAGGAGCTTTGACTATCCTTAATTAAGTTAAATAAGCACAGTGCGAGCGTGAGAATGATAAGAGAGGATTTAAAAAGAGATACCGACGCACGTTAATTTAAAATTTCTGAAGATTTTAATGAAAGGGAAAAATGCAGCTGGGTATTTAATTTTCGTATAGCAAGGCTTAAAATTGAATCTGGGTATACGTCTGTACATAAAAAATTGGGCTAATTGTTTGAGGGAGCAAATGCATTGTCTGTAAAAAAAAAACGGTAAAATTTAAGACAACAAACATTAAGAAGATTTGCAATCATACAACTGTTCAATTCCAATTATTTTAAAAGCTCTTCTCTTCTAAATGCTATTCAAAAGATTCAAGTAAGTCAAGTAAGTTAAAGGAGCACCTGCCCAAATATAGGAGTTATAGAATGAACGTACCTAGATAAGGAGCAAAGGGGAGAAAAATTGTATACAAACCAATTTTTACCGCTTCTTTTTCAATACTCACAAAAGCACTTTTCACATCACACTTGTTTATTCCCAAAACGTCTGTATCGTCTGCCTAAGCAAGTAATTGTACAGACTTTTGACAGATAATGCTGGATTTACATGCATCTGCTACTGCAGAAAAGTAAAGCGGGACGGATGAAGATTATAAAGCACAAAAGTTAAAAAGAGAAGCGAATAGATATATGACTGCTGATAAAAAATTAAAAAACATGTTCATCTGCACCCATATTTTTCATCCGCATGCTATAACTAAAAGTGTCTTCCCTTTCTATCAGACAAGTATGAATTTTACATCTTGTGTCTATTTCCTTTTTTCATCTGCACTTGCAGATGCATGTAAATCCACCATTATGCATGTGGTATTGGCGTTTGAGGTTTGTACAATCTTTTCAAATATGATGTTGAAGAAATCGCATGTCAGTTTATCGCCTTGTCAAAAGCCTTTTTCAATATCAAAGGGCTCGATGAGCTCTTTGCCGATCTTGGCGTAGCAGCGTGATTTCTCCAAAGCCATGCTGCATAGTCGTACGAGTTTTGCAAAGATGCCGAAACTAGACAAGGCTTTGTACAGATCGTCGCTGTAAATACTGTCATACGTGGCGTGGCATACGATAAAATGATGGTGTATATCGATATCATATTCTCGTAATGTGAAATTCTATCGATTGTGAACTTTTCTGGCTTAAAACCATATTGTTAAGGACACATCAAATTGTTGATGTGGGCTCTCAGACGTTAATATATCTCAGCAGACAAGATCTTATACACGCGACGTTAAGTATGCTTTTTTCTCTATAATTGGCGTATTTGTGAGGGTCTCCCTTTTCTAGGATCGGACACATGGTACTGAGGTTCCATTCATGAGACATGCGTTCCTCACCATATCACACAGATCAGCTGGTGCATGCTCCTTTTTAACTGATCTCCAGCTCTGCGTCAAGCCCTATGCACATGCAGTCTAATTTTATTTGAACTTGCATATGACAAGCTTAACTTCTTCTGGATCAGGAGGACCGCATTGTTGGTCATCGTCCAATTTGAATGGGGCATTCTGCCTGACAGCTGCATGTCTTGTTATGTCATGTCTTTCCATGTTGTGTTTTTAGCTGAATGAATTTGACTCATGGGAAAATACTCAGGGACACGTAACAAAAATCATTTTTTGAGAACTTATAATTTTTAGATCTCTACACTTTGAACTATTTATTTCGACATAAAACAGATGTCTTCGAAAATGGACACTAATTTTGTCAACCAAGTAATGCTTTTTTTGGAATCCCTTGAGATCTTGTGATTTTTTTTTTCGGGGTTCACATCGTAATTTTTCATTCAAGGATTTGTGCGAAGTGGTCTAGTGATAGGAATGAATCAACAGCCTATTTATTCGTAGGTTAACTTTACCTACTACATACATATCCTCTATCCATCATCCTTCATCTCATCATAATCCAACATTCATAATTGGGTTCTTATGTAAAATGTAAAACAAAGCAATTGTACCAAAAGTGTTAGGTATTTCTAAAAATAAAAGCCTTTTGCGTACCAGCTTCTGTTGGTTGAGAGTTTTTTGAGATAAATATGAAGTAGCACGAATTAATCCCAAAGACAACTTGTAAATCAATAAGGCTTTGGGACAGTTCCTCTTTCAATTGCTTACTTAGCTCAAAATAGATTCATTGGTTTTTTTATTTATTTTTACGTTGTTTTTCAAAAGTTCATTCAAAGATAAAATCCTTGACAGACAAAGGCAAATTAAGCTCTGACAAGCTGTCTAGTCTGGGTAAAGTTTTTGATCAACAGTAGGTAGGTAGCAAAAGCAACTAAATAAAGCACTGAAATCGCTTTTAGATTATAAACTATCACCGCTATCGCGAATATCATCACATCATGATGCTTGTTTTTGAATGAATTTCTATGTTAAACAAATATGTAGTTGCCTTCATTCAAACCTTACCTTATCTAACAACGTTTGAAGATCACAAACAACTATCATAACAACATGCGATGACAATGTCAATAACGCGATAAGGATAACTTTTCCTATTGTGAACAAGCCAATATCATTCAAAATTCTCGTAATCACTCCAAATGTAGGTACTTGGGGTCATTGTTTCTTAGTTTGTACAGCTTTGATTTAGGTTCCGACTAAATTGATCTTACTCGTATAACATACACCTTTGTTTCCATCCACAAAGCTTTATTTAACGACTTAACTGATAACTGGCATCGAAGACGACAGTATCACATCAGATTTGCGTCATGTTTGTAATTGTCAAACACACCATCTTCTCGTAGGAATACCACATGACTTGTTATCATACCAAAACCGACGTCGGATGCTGTCGTCATACTGTCGTACTTACCTACCTACGACGAAGTTTTTAGATATTCAACACAACTGACTGACTGCCCTGCAAAAAAGATACGAATTGACTTTATATGAAAACGAGCGATTCTTCTTACACAATAGAAAAAAGAAATTTAATTAATTATGATTTATTATTGCAATTGTCAAAGTTTAAATTCTTGATAAGCTTCAGTCAAACAGAATGAAATTTAAAGTTCTGCGCTTAATGTAAAAACGACTACATATGTATGTACCTACTTTATAAAATGTCAGGTTTTCGACCTTTTCACATCAAATTAGTGAATTTATCATCATCTCGGTATCTTAAAAACCGAACTTGTACGAATTAGCGCGATCGTTATTATTTATTCTTTTCTATCTCTTATTTGCTAGATTTTATTCAATTCAGTGTGACGGTCATTCCAAAGTTAATTTAACTTGTCTCGATTTACCCGTGAAGCCAATTCACTTATAAGTATTATATTTATGTGTGTCTCTTTCTCTCCTTCGATCGGTATTAGAGATCCACCTACACTTGATGCTTCGTAAATAGAGGTGTATTTGCTATTATCAAATTTTATAAGCAAACGTATATGAATCAAGAAAGAGAATACTTCAACAGCATAACAAAAAAGAAAACTAACATATAAATGCGAGCTTTGAGACGTTGCCGTTGGCCGTTATTCAATTAAGTGTCACGTTGATTCTAGTAATGCAATATCAAGTCATGGAAATGGAAGAGTCTAAAAGCGGGACAAACAAAGAGAGAGAGGGTGAAAAATATTATTTTGATTCTATTGAAACCGTTACTGCTGCAGCTTTTCGAATAGAGGTATGACTTCTTATAGAACCTCTACAGAACGGCACGTGAATTGACAGGGTGTTACTTAAGAAGTCGAACAAGGCACAAACTAACAGCCTTTCAAATTTGTTTGCTTGGACTCTAAAAGATGCCAAAGATAAGTGTCTATTAAAATTTCGTCATATAGATACATTTCTAGACCCATTTTGGGTTTGTTTTTTTAGTTGTGAATGAACATTTACATGTGTGTGGAGAATAAACAATGAGTTTCGTTGCCACGACCATTCACAGCTTTTTTGCTTTGAAGACATTATTTAAGCAGCTAAGAAGTGTTACCCTCACAATAGCTGATTTTGACCACTGAGTAGAAGCAAAGAGCCAACTGCTGGCAAGGTAGTGTCATTTAGTTACAAGCTAAATTAGACCGGGAACCCCCTCCCCATCGTCTTTTCAGTAGTAAGATACAATATGTTATCATATTGCTGTGCTGTGTAATGACTTAAGAATTATTGTAACGCTGTAGTTTTATTTTAAATAATAAAACATATAAAGGGTAAACGCACTAGTACCCGGACACTTAACTTTTTTCTCAACTTTGACTTCAAACCATTTTGTAACCATAAATGCTACCGCGGAAACTTTTATTGATTGTAAGAATATAAACATTTCTCAATAATATGGCGTTCAAGTAAATTGCAAAGAGATCATTGATAAAATTAATAAAATAACAATTCAGAAAAGTTCCATTTGCGTTAGTATCCGGACAGCCAAATTTAGTACTCGGACGCTCTGGTTTTAGTACCCGGACACAATCATTTTAAGAGACAAGCCCTGTCTGGATACTGAAAATATAAGATTAGCGCACATTTTTTGTATCCATACAGGGCTTGTCTCTTAAAATGATTAAATCTCTCAATGATTAAGTCTCTTAAATTGACTGATCTAGTATCCGAACGCTTTTGTTTTAGTATCCAAACACAATAGTTTTAAGAAACAACCTCTGTCCGGGTACTGAAAATACACGATAATCGAACATTGTTAGTATCCGGACAGCATGTCCGGATACTGAAAAACATCTTCAATTTTGGTTTTAGTATCCGGACACCACAAATAATGGCAAAGATTTTATTAAATTTGGTTAATTTTTGCAAATTGTTTTAGTTAATGATATTTAAAATTTAAAATTGCAAATTGTTTTGTTATAATGATATTTTTAGAAGTACATACTAAGATCCGTGGAAGCCTTCATGTCAAAAGTACCATCTTGGACAAAATTCAGCACGACCGGCTCAGTTGGTATTGTCATGTTCAAAGGAGAGATCCTCAGAACCCCGTCCAAAAGGCAATATCGTACAACGTTTCAACAAATTCGCGACGAAAAAGAAAAGGCAGGCCAAAACACTCCTGGTACAAGCAAATGCAAAAACAGCAGCATTTGGTTGGCCTCAGACATGGAACAATCCAAAACCGGGAGGCTTGCCGACGCTTTCTGAGGTCAACGCGGCGTACCCCACAGGCGGATCACTAGTGTGAAGCAGAAAAGTGGGAGAGTTGTGATCGCTTCAAGATCACTACTCGTAACGCCGGAAATGAAAAGAAGAAGAAGAAGTTTTAGTTAATGATATTTCCAACGAAACCAATGACTTTCCATTACAATAAACTAACTATTACTTGTTCAATTGCTTACTACTAAAAACTGTCCCCACTATTTTTTTTTTTACCTATGTAAATCGACAACGAGAACGCACCTTCAAACCTTAAGTAATAAAATGACGCGTAGTTCTTAAAATACGCATTTCGAGTACCTGAAACCTTGCATGCATGTATAGGACATGTTTGTTGACGTTTGTGGATTTTTTTGTGTGATTTATCTATTAATCGCAAAAAAAGGTCAATGTGTCCGGATACTAACACTGTCCGGATACTAGTGCGTTTACCCTATATCTAAAAAGTATTTTTTCATTGCGTTGTGCACCTTTTGACAGCATCCTTTCTTGCGTCACAAATTCCTGCTTAGGCTCCCCCAGCGAAGCTTTTTTGATGATAAACTTGAAGAGTTTTTTTTTTTATTTTGCAAAACAAAAAAAATATTTTAATCTGCTACCAACCAACACTCACTTAACGATCTATCTAATTTCATCTTGTTTGACATTGAATTAAATAAGATAAGCGTTTTAAAATACAATTTTATTCTCTTGGCAATTGAAAATCATAACAGCAGGTTTAATTTCGTTGAACTTTTTTTATTTTTACAATCGCAACGATAGGTTGCACCAAAAATAGAAGAAAAAGAAAAATAAGCCACCAGGAATTCCAGAAGAGTAATATTTTTGAAAGCCAAAGGCAATGAATGATAGAGCGCGAACATTTTATTGGACTCCTCTCCTGCACTGCAGCAATCTGCTTAATTTGCTTTGCATTTGATTTTAGCCTTGAATTTTTTTTTTTTAATCTTTATTGCTCTGATGCAAGTTTGTTTTGAATATTTGTGCATTGGTTGGGTGGCTTTTGATAAATGTATGTAACAAAAAATGAAGGGCGTTGGAGATATTTTTTTTTTTTTTTAAGTGTTGATTGAGGTATGTCGTATGTCGCTCTTTTGATTTCACAATTTTTTCTTATTTTCTATTCTTACTTTTTTTAATTGAATTGTAAAAAATTTGTTTTTTATTATCATATCATTTATTTTTTAAGTTTTTTATTTAAAATTTTTATTTATTTACTTGACTTTTTTAATTGTTTTACTATTAGTATGTGATTGCTTTTAAAAAGATTTTTGCTTAAGAAATTTGGGTATACATGAATCTATTTGTCAAGAATTATTTTTATTATTATTTTTTAGTAAAAAGAAAGAAGAAAAACCACAAAAAGAAAAATCAACAATTTATAAGTTGAAATAGTTTTTTTGAAAGAAGAATTCAAAGGGAGATTCTGGGATTCACTCAAACGCGTTAGAATAATATATGAGAGATACCTTACATATTGTTAAGTGCCTACAGCCAGTATGAGTTCTTTAGTGGGTACGCTCAGAGGAATTCTTTAGATTACTAAAAGAGTTGAAAAATTCGGTAATTTTAATATAAGTATCAAGGTATCCCAGATTTTTGAAATTGAACTGTTGCTTTGTTTCTATTTCATCTGAAAACTGTTATTACTAAAAAAACTGAGTTTGAGATTACATATTTAAAGAAACCTTAACCTGTCAGAAACCGCACTGTTTGTCGTTCGGAACGAAGTCGTCACGAGTTGCCTTCATCGTAGTAAAGTGAAATTTGGTATACAAGAAACGCAGGGAGTTTTTGTTGGAATAAGACTTTGCTCTAAACGAGTATTTCTTGCTCCTACTCTACGAACAAAGTCTTTCCATTTTTCATCATTTAAGTTCGATACACATGAAAGTCATTAATGCCAAAATTTAATGTTTGTATACCTAGTTAGTCGTTTTCAAGATAAAACTGTATTAGGAGTAATACATTTAAAAATGAAAAATGTCAGAAATTCATTCGATATTCGAATGAACGTCAAAACCAAGCATTCTAGATGCTTCTCCTTTGTGATTCACCTAAAGTCTTATCGTATATCCCCTCACCCCTCAATAAAAAAAAAAAAAAAAATAGTCCTAATAATTACTACAGTGCTTTAGATCAAGGCTATAAAGAAATTTAAGTCAGTTAACTGAAACAGTTTAATGCTATGTCCTCAACTGAAGTTAAACTGGGTTTCATTCCACGATGGTTTGAGTTAACCAAATAGCGTCCGCATATGAAAACAAGTTTTGAGTTTATCTTTTTGTCTTGAGTTAAAAAGAGACAGACATAAAGTGTGAGCAGAACGTCAACGACGTATGAGAGAATTCATTCTCTCTCCACTCACTTCCACTCTCTTAAATGTCAAATTCAATGGAATATTGGAAATAGTGCATTCAGCGCACTTGGTTTCGAGTAGGTTATCACGAAACCCAGTGACTAAAAAGGTTTCATTTTGTATGGCAAACCACTTGGTTATCATGTTGGTTTGGGATTGTTTTGAGAAATTTATGTAAAAAAATTATTTCATTTGAATGTTTTGCATAACTTTTTAAAGCTTGGGTTGCAGATAATACAGGTTCAATATTCCGGAAGTTCCCTGCTCTTGGTTATTCACTCATAGACATTTTGGTTTAAAATTCAAAATTTATTTGTTTTGCAAACATAAACGACAGATTATAGCATCCTTTAAATGAGAGATTGACAAGTGGATAGGAATGTTTTTTAAAATATTTCAAGAAAATAATTTTTTTTTCTTGTTTGCTTTTTTTTTTTTTGATTTTTAGATAGTAAGGGGTAGGTACCTACACTGGTACAGAAACTTTTATATGGAGACAGATAGCATTTGGTTATAAAAAGGTGAACAGTCCCCTCAAAGAACTCGATCGATGGTAACTCTTACTGATTTCAATAAATAGCATGGTTTAGTCAATATTCCACCCAACTACATATATGCGTATTTTGTGTGATATCTTCCATTTTCACATAATATACACTGTGGCTAAGCCATCACAAAGAAGACAAAAAAATTGTTTGCATACCAAAGGCGACCACCGAGCACCTCCAGCGACCACTCGTTAATCGTTATTCATAGTCTGAGAGCCAATAAACCAGTCTGTGTCAGCTTTTCTCCCTCACTAGTCGCCAGTCGCCACTCGCCACTAGTGAATTGACTTGTGTTTTGTGTTATGATATGAATATGAACTAGTGTAGTGAGTGAGCGAGCAATAGCATTCCACTTGTTGTATTTGTAGAGTGGTGTGCTTCAATTTCAAAGCAAAGAGAGAACCAATCTTCGTTGTTCGTTGAGTTTTTAAAGAGCCCCCAAGCAAAAAGTAAAAAAAAAAAAAAAACAAGCATCAAAAGAGAAACACAACAGAAAAACTTTTAGTTAAGTTAATTGGATTAAAACAAGAGCATGGCTGTGTTCATATTTGATTAGCAATTGTTTGTCTCTTCCTTTTCATTGTCAGTTGGAGAGAAATAAATAATAATAAAATAGAAAGTCGTTGTTTTGTAACTATAATTCGCATTTGACGTTCATCAAAGCTTAGGGCGTATTTTTCTTCGTTAAAAAAAAGAAGATAATATAACCTGTGTGTACTTAATTCGACAGTGTGCCGCGTCGCTCCTCACCTACCTATCCGCCTTCACAACTGACAGCCACACAAATACACCTCACGTTCACTAACTAGCGCGTTGGATTGAAATTGAACTTACTCGGCGAGAACGAGTCTGTAAACGAAGAGAAACTGCGACAAGTCGAAGAAAACACATTCTTCGCGGCTCATTGGAGTACGGAACGCGCGCGACGTTAGATTGCGTTCACAATATTTTTATTTTTTTTTGTTTTTCTTAAATATAATTTTTCTCCATAACATCTATTTTTTTTCGTTACGAATTTTGAAAATTTTGTGATTCTCATTTGGTTTCACTGTGACAGCTTGATCGTGTCTCTATACTGTCGTTGTTCGTCGGTGTTTTGTCGAGATCGAAAACGGATTGGGAAACGCTATTATTTGTTGCATTTTGCGATTCCACACAAACTGGATAGTTGGCAGAAAATTGGAATTTAAACGCGAAATTCTTTAATTCACACTCCTCGACTTCGAAAAATCGCCATCAGAGCAATGTGAGAAACTGGTTTGAGTTTCAAGTTTCGTTATTTTAAAAAAGTAAAAAAGTGTTTGTTCAGCTAAATTTGAAGTGTTGTTTTGAAACATAAACGTAAATCTGTGTTGGTGTATAGTATGAATGCTCGTTTTTTAATTCACATTTTCAAACAAAGCTTAGTTGGTACATAGCTGCAAGTAACGCTCTGGCTCATTTTGTGATGTTTTCATGTGATATTTAATTATCAGTCAGCTAGAGTGCAAAGTAAATAGTGTGTAAAACACAAGACAACAGCCAATAAAGTTGTTTATACGATCAACCAAGTGTGTAATTTTCCGTAGAAAATAAAAATAAAATAAAACATTTTGCTAGCAGCTACAGCAGATAAATGTGTGTGTATGTATCAACATTTTTACTCTCCAGCTCCGCAAAGCTTATGGAAAGAAAATCTTGATAAAAATTAAACTATATACATATTGGTATAACTGGAATACATATGTGAACTACCTACCGGTTCAAAGGGAGTGTTTATTCATCGGCGTAGACAAATTCTTAAGCTCTCATTGAGGCCTCGATGATTTAAAAGTAATCTTACAGCGTGAAGCACTAAGAAAAGACATGTACGTATATAATTTTGAAGAAATAAAATAAATTCACCGATTTAATTGAAGACACTGTGATGCGGATAATTAAAAAACTTAATAGAAATACGATTAGTAGATACTGCTGCTACTACACTAACATCGTTAATAGAATTAAGTGGGAGAGTGGGGCCAAGGATTTACGTGTTGTCAAGGTCGTGATATCTTACATCTCACCTCGACCGGAATTGTTTTATTTGTGATCAATCACCGGTTATTTATACATTCGGTGATAATCATGAGAGATCTTTCACTGCGCCCCTAATAAATATTAACACGAATGCTTTGTTTTTTTTTCTTATGAATGTCGGCGAAAAGAGCATCTAGCGCCATCAGCTAGATAGCCATTAACATTGATCTTACCTGTTGCGTAAGACTCTTCTAGCTAAACTTTTCCTTTTTCCCCTTTAGGTTTAACCTGTGGTGAAGATTTGATACCTAGGTACTTATTTCAGTCTTTCAGTTTCGCACTTAAAGTGTTCTTAAGGAAATGTGACAGGCTTAAAGATAGAGTACATAAAAAATGAACTCAATGAAGAAAATACAGGCTCAGTCCTATCGTAAATGCAAAAAACACCTCGAACTTAAATTTAATTTACTTTGTAAGTTATTTTTTGTAAATAAATAAATAAATGTATTGAGCCTGGTTACATACGTGCAAAAAGTAATCACTGTCGTAAACATTTATATTAAATTTTTTTGGTGTATTCCTCTTATTTCTTAAAAACGTCTCTCTCTTTTAACTATTACCAATAATTATGATTTTAAATGCAAAATTCCTATCTAACAATGGAGATGGCGAAACTTGGCATTCCATTCCTTTCCTTCCTTTGAAAAATCATCATCAGGCTCATTCACAATAATGAAATAATACAAAAAAAAAAAAAAATGGACAACACGAAAGTCATGCTCCTTTTCTTGGCTCTGCCGGATGTTGCGTTTAGGGTTTTGAAATACCTAATCGCACTTTCACAATTAGTCTTAATTATTTTGACATCAAAGTCAGGGTTTTAGGGTATTTCTTCCAACCATTCTTGAGGAATATATTTTGGAACTACAACGTTTTGTGTGCCTAAGTGAGAAATAATTTTTCACTTCAGTATCAAAACCTTGAACTACTTACTATTCTACTGAACGATGAGTCACATTAACTAACTAACTTACGTAATTTTTGTAGATTTTAGAATATCCTTTGTGTAATGCATCGTAACGTTTTTCTGTACCCCTTTTCTTCCTAAATGTTACGTTACATCTAGGAGACTATTTAGAAAAAAGGGTTACCAACATGGGAGTAGAGAAATAAAAATAAAGTACAATACAATAGAATTATTCCCCATAAAACATGAACGAAAAATGGCGCCAGCTTAAAAGATTGAAATAGGAAAATGGAGTTGTTCCAATACACCCTCCCATTCCTGTAACGCACCCTAATGTTTTACAAAACACTCACCCACTTCCCCCAAAATGGGTTACGTAATACTGTAACGCCCCTTTTCAGTAACAAAAAATTTACATCTTAAGATCACATAAAAAAATCAAAAGTTTGATTTCTTTGTTTACTAAACTGGCTGTATAGAAGATTAGCAAGCGTTTATACAACAAGCCTCTTTTGTTTACTACTATAATGGTTAGCTAACAATGTCAACAAAATGTTATCTTTTGTGTTATCAGTAATATTTAAAGGGCGGCCGTGGTGCAGTGGTAGAGTGTTCAGTAGATAGGCCGGACGCGTGGGTTCGAACCCGGCTCTGGACATCTTCTTTTCTTTCAGCCTCCCAGTTTCATCTGGACGCCGTCCTTGTGGTTATATGTGAAATTACAACCACCTTATTTTCCATCTACTGCACCACAAAAAAGGGAAGGCTTCTCTGGTAGTACAATGGACCAGAAATTAGGTCTGAGTGCTCCAGATTAGCATAAGCCTTTTCTTTTTTTTATTAAAAAAAAGTTATCAGTAATTTTCTAAAAGTATTAGTTTTTTTTTTCAGGCGGTTGCTTGATAAAATTTCATCCCGATTTTTGAGTGTCAACACATTTTTTGCACCTACGAAAAAAGATGGCACAATGAAATCAATGCACTGTGGGACTGTCAGACAAGTTTATGCCACACTATGTCACACTTTCACTATTTTTGCGTTTTTTTTGTAGTGTGCTTTATTATTGTTACACATGTTTGCCCGTTTTTCTGTAAGTTTATGTAAAAATATTTTAAATTTTTCAATTCGAATTGTTTACAATCATAAATTTCAAAATCCCTTTTGTATTCTATCACAGAACTCAAAGCCCTACATTCGGAATGAAATATGTGGCCGAACCCTATGAGTTTAACATAACCCAAACTTTGAGGACATTAGATCCTTCCATCCCGCCTGTAACGCACCGTAAAGTTTTTTCTGTATACCATCACGTCCTCCCTAAATAATACGTAACATCTAAGTGATCATTTTTATCTAAAAGTTAGAACCATGTCGCACAAAGTGCGGCAAATGCTTTAAAAATACATAAGTTATTGTTTTGAACGCGTTTGAAGAAAATATGAAAAAGAAAAGTGATCAAAATAACGTACACATAGTGACTCCCGCTAAATATAAAGAACTGCGAATTTGAAATTTTAATTCCCTAGTCGTATCAGAGGTTTTTTGTCTGTCTTCTTTTAATTTCTTCGCGATCGCATCTAACGACCGACCTTTTTGACTTTATTTTTTGTTAGAAAGAATCTTTGACGTGGAACGTAATGATATATGGATCCAGCTTTGTTACTGTTAGTGGTACACGTGGCGTATTGGCTAGCATGTATGCCTGTTACGCGGGAGGTTCGTGCTTCGAATGCCAACAGAAAACATAAATGTTTTTCCACGGGTACAGCCTTTCGCGAGGAATTGGCAAGTACCCCGATAGTAAATTCATTGCCATGAAACGCGCTTTCTTGGTAAGCCGATCGGAACCGGCAGAAAATTGTAGGTCCTGTCCATTCCCTTAAAAGACATGGTTGTGAGAAACGCGCTAGACCTCGGGGCTCGTCGCCGCCGATGCCGGTCTGTTGTACCACTCTATTTATTTTATTTTGTAACTCCTGCTCCCATACGAAAGATCTTCTTCTCAGCTGCCATCCACTTAAGCTCGTACTTTTTGTACATTGTCCAACATTGCGAACCGTACGTAAATGCTGGACGCACAACTGCGGTGTTGAGTCTTCCCTTCGGCTTAGCGGACATTTTTCTGTCACAGAAGATGATGTAGTTCTTTCCCCACTTCATCTACCCTATACGCTTATTCGATAATTGATGTCACCAAAAGTTTCTTTACTATTGATTATTATTTTTAATAGATCCCAGACATTTAAACTGTTTGTACTTGGGACGCCCATTTCCTAAATGTCTGGAATATACATCTGGATCAAGAAACGGGCGACATAAGTATACTCAGTCCTTATTTTACTAAATCCTAAAACGTTTACTTATACCAATACCAATAAGCACTTGTTGTTGCATGAATGTAGGATTTTCGCTTATTATGGCTCCATCGTCAGCAAGGAATAGTCTGATGTTACCTTCGAGCAGACAGTCAAAAACTGTAATAAAGAGTAGAATGCTCAAAGTACTTACTGGGATTTGGAATTCTTCGGTGACTCCAGCTGGACATCTTACCTTCATCATTGTTACTACCAATGATAGGTAATCCGTATATAAGCCTCTGAAACTCCTTGTTGTTGTATGGGTTTTTCCAAGTCAACCAGCGCGTCATGTATAGATCTTCTAAAAAGTTTAAACAGTTTTTCCATTAGGATCCTTATACTTTAGATTGCATCTGTTGTTCTCTTATCCGCGACAAACCTGCTACGGCTTTCAGATAGTTTTATTTTTTCTTATACCTTTTTCATATACATACTCATAACATTACTAAACCTCCAAATAAATATGATTGCAAAAATATTATCTCCTCTCTGTTGTGAGCATGATAATAAATCAATAATGCTGACAATATTGTTTCCAAAAATATGAATCCTTTATTTACTTTGATTTATTTTCTCATAATATCTCAACAACACAATTTGTATAGGCTTCCACGTGTAGGTACCTATGCTTTCAGTATTATCACACACACGATAGTGGAATTTTTGTTTAAGAAAATAAACAATACAATAACTCATCGGCAGACTTCTTTGGGGATGAAGTAGCCTGGTAATCATTTTTAGTCTACCAACATTTTTTATGGTTGGCTATTACTTTTTCAGCACACGCAAGGCTAAACATAGGAATCAAGTTAAATACAAATAAAACCTGTGGATTTTTATCACAAAATTATTTACGCCTCGAAATCAATTGTTTTTTGAGTACCTACTCATATCTATTTCTTTGAGAATGGTTGCGTCTATCGTTTATGTCAATGAAGAAAAAGAGTACATTTTTGGACTGTATTTTCTCTGTCGAAAAGAGGCTTAGAGGCTATATTATATTTGAATAAGTTATACAAATTCTAAAGTCATAATTTTCCTTTCCTTTTAAACAGCGGCGTTTAAAAATTTCACTCGAATTTAAAGTACGAAAAGAGCAACTATTGTTTCCTTCCTTCATAAAAGCACACAATTTACTTTTAGAATTTTAAAGTCAACCTTCCAATTGAAAATATGTACTATGTAAAGGGTCCGCCAAATAACTTTTTTTTTTCAAAAACAGGGCGCAAAACATCGAGTGTAGCTTCGGCTGTGTGGCACATAGCGCCGTCCTGTTGAAACCAAATGTTGCCAATATCCTCCTCTTCAATTTTTGTGAACAAAAATTCGTTCAACATGGACCGATAACGATCGCCATTGACTGTAACGGCCACTCCTTGCTCATTTTCAAACAGTGACTCGTTTTGGGTGGGCTTTGCAATGTATGGCGTGCGGGTTTTCTGTGTCCCAAATGCGACAATATTGCTTGTTTACATACCATCCAAGATCAAAATGAGCTTCGCCTGAAAAGATGATATTTTTTGGCAAAATATGCATCGGATTTTCAAAGTAATGTCCCAATATTTCCCAGTTCAAGCGTATACACAACCATATTTGTTCAGCGGAAGGATAAAACTTATTATCTGTCAAATTTTCCTTCGGAAACTAATAAAAAATTTTCCTTCGGAAACTATTCGGAATCAATTACAATTCTTTGCTATAATTTCCCTTCAACCGTTCTCTTACAAAAGGTCTGAATGAATGATTTAGTATGCAGCTAACCTGTAAGACAAATCTAACACAAATCTAAAATTGCTTATAAGTTTCTCATAGAGGGTGTTTTTTAGACATGTGGTTATGACCAAAAATTCGGCTTTATTATAAAGAAAACTGTTTGCCGTTGTGTTTTAAAAATGATTCCGGGCTCGAATGGATTCCAGCTGAGAGATGCAATTTTCGAACACTTTATGCGGCATTTGGGGCAGTATGTCAGCAGTAATGCGTCGAATATTCTATTCCAAGGCGTCAATCGTTTCGGGACTTTTTGCGTTGACAAGCGACTTTACATAACCCTACAACGGTGTTAAGGTGCCCAATCTTCCGGGTAACTCACAGGTTTAAAATTAGAAATTTTGTAAAAGTCGGCGTCAAATTTCAAGAACCTACAATTGTATGCCGATTCGGAACGGCTAAGTTAGAAGCGCTGATAATGGCAGTGTGTAATTACTATCCGAGAACTGCCAACTCCTCGCGAAAGGCCATAACCGTGAAAAACATTTTTATTTTTCTGATGTTAAAATCGATTTCTTACGTAGCAGGCATAACAATGTTGTGGCTAATATTGTAGGATAACATTTAACATTTAGAGCTTTCTGTAAAGCATTGGAGTATTGGAAACAGCGATTGTCGCTTTATAAGTTCACTAGGATCATTTGTGGAGACAAAATCCAATGTTATGGGTTTTCTATAAGAAAAAAACAGAGAAAGACACTTTTAGTACCTAATAAATAGTTTCAAAAATATTGAGGTTTGGTTTAAAAAAAAATTAAATCTTAAGAAGTAATTAGGTATGTACATCAACAAGTTCAACATACCTACATCAACAAGTTTGACTTTATTAAAGTTTCGCAAAACAATTCAATTAATTTTGCATTTCTTGACTTGAATTCGTATGCGTCAGTGAATACTGACCGAGAATTGCGTCGAAACAAGTTTTGGTGGAGTCTCCTGTATCCTGTTGATGGTCAACCACCAAGATGGAGCGAAATGCTTTTACTGTTAGGAACAATTGAAACTTTTTCAATGAATTTTGAATTATATACGTCAGAACATCTTCCTTCTCAAACCCTAAGATCATACGCTTTGTTTATATTGACTCATCGTCGTAAAGTAGTTTTGCAAGATTGCTCACCTGAACCTCAATCAACGATCGGTTCACAAAGGCCATGGTTTACTTTCTTTCCAAGTTGACTCATGGCTTTGTTTATTAATGATTTGCTCAGAGTGAGTTAGTCAGATTGTCCCAGCTAACTCAGTACCTACGTTGATTTACTTATATTCCTTGTTTTCAGTGTTGCAAATTAAAAGAGCTGACTTAATTCTTTTATTGGTTTTTTTTAATTCATTGGAATTTCGTCAATAAATGTCTTTTAAATTGTTGTTGCTAAATAACAAACTTCTTACTTATAGTGCTGATATGAGTGTTTTGATAAGTTGTCAATGAAAATATTTCACTCGTCATAAATCTTGAAGCTTTTTTGTTTAAAAAAAAACTGCTTGAAATTCTCTTCCGAAGAACAATTAAATTAAAATCACTTACTTTAATTGTCAACACACCACATAAACAAATAAACCAATTTGCTGTCTTGAAAATACATACAAAGTTGAAAACGACAAACGCAAAGGTTTAATATTCTCTACTCCGCTCTGTTTTGAATTCAAATCTATTTAAATGCATAACACAATTATATTTTTAGACTTACCATCTGTGACTTTGCAAATATTTGGTTGTGTAAGTGTTTGTGTGTTCCACAAGTTGAAGCCACCATTTCGCGTCACCGTCGCCGTCGCTACCGTAGCATTAATAATATTTTTTTTTTTATTTCCTTATAATTTACTTATATAACTTTGGCGGCGCACTTGATAAGGATTCAATATTATTGATCGATGATGGAAGAGGAAGCAATTCAATTCAATTCTCGGCCTTATTTGTTACGTTGAAAAATAAATTGTTGGGAGAGAGATGTGTCTGCCTATTTATATGTAGATAACTGCACGTGCTTTATCGGTTTGTTCTGAAATAGTTCATTTAAGTGGCAAGTTAGTAGGAGGTATAAAAACAAACTTCGGACTGACTTGGGAATATATTTAACAAATTTAATACCTGACAAAACTGAACAAGCGCCATTGAAGATAATGTGTAACGTAAATGATTTTACATGATTACCACCAACGAACGATTAATAAATCAAGAAAAGCAATTTAAAACTCGGTGCTAGCCTTCTCTTGATTTATTTGTCGTTTGTTAGTCGTGGTCACGAGAATAGCCCTTTAGACTGTCAAAAGTTTAGTCAATGCAATACAATTTAAGTGTAAGAAAATGGTTGTTGGACATAAGAAAGGGTTCTAAATTCAGCAAGCTCATATCGGAAAAGTGGTTCTTCGTTCTCTTTTACGGCTCCATAAGTATCGTGATCTCGAAATGATCACAATCGCAACTTTCCCACTTAACTGCTTTTTTTTTTTATCAACACCAATAAGTTTTAACTAGGCGTGGCATATGCTTGGAGTTTTTCCGGCTTTGGAGCAAAAGCTTAACTAGACTGAGACTGTAGTCCATTTTGAGCTGAGTATTCAATAAATTTAATTTGAGTCGGTTTGTAATTTTCAATTTCGTATGAGTGTTACAAACGATTCACGAAAGTCCTATCCATTGACCCAAATCAAGTAAATTTGCACAGATTTTTTCTTAGTGGCTCTTCAACTATTCTACTTAATATGTACGTACATATATGTACATTTCATCATAACACATTGATAACGATTTAAACCTATTCAGTACAAACAAGCACTCTTTTGCTGTGCACACAACAAAAACAAAACAAACAACAGTAGTCTACACTCGTCTGAAAAGTATTCAGTACTTTTCCTCTGCCTGAGATTCTTGAATCTTTTTTTTATTTAGTAGAACACATCATATACAAATACAATTACAAACAAAAATTTTTATAAATAATTCAGGGCAATAATCCATGAATCACTCTCATCCATCGAGCAGCACACAATATGCGACGAACGTGCAGATGCATCAATATATCGTCTATCTTTTGAATTGATGGTGCTTGTTTAGTTGTTCGCTTCTCGCTTGGTACCTCCTTATAGTTGATATCAAACAAATAAAAAAATAAAAAGAGAAAAGAAAATCATAACACAATGACCTGGCGTCAATTGAAAAGCGAAGCTAAACAAAAACAAAAAAACAACAGCTCCCTCCCTCCTCAAACAACTCGATAAAAATTTCTTTTCAAATGTCTTGATAACTGTTGCTTGGAGTTGTAGGGATAAGATATAATTCGCAATTAATTAATTTTAGTGACCAATTTCAGGTATTGTTTATCGGAAAAGCCACTAAACGCGTTTCTTTTTTGAGCCAGTTTATATCAACTGTTGATGTTAAATTTGGTTCAATAACCAATGTTTGTTTGATGATAATAAAATCAGTTGAGATTCAATTAAAAAAAAAGTTAGAACTAGAAATATTTGCCCTTATCATGTGAACAGCTTTTCGCCCGGAACATTTTTGTTCGCCCGGAATTTTAAAAGCTATTATGAGCAAAATTCCAGACTTACTATTTTTCCGTTTTTGTTGTTCACTTGTTCGCCTTACAAAAATAAGTGAAATAAATTGCTCTCAACGTTTTCACATTTCACGGGGAAAAATAGATCATAATAAGCGAAATTTTTCGAACATGGTAAATTCCCCCGAAAATCATAATAAGGGAAAAGTGAAATGGGATCTTTTTCGAGGGGAGTGATTTCACGTGAAACTCATAATAAGGCTGATTATGAGTTTCCCCTGAACAAAATTCCACTTGGAATCGGAAAGTTCACTTCGAAAAAAAGACCACGCTCATTTGCACCCAATTTCCCGTCATTGCTTTTAACGTTTTCACATTTCACGGGGAAAATAGCTCATAATAAGACAATTTTTGCGAAGATGGAAAATTTTTTCCCCGAAGCTCATAATAAGGGAAAAGTGAAATGGGATCTTTTTCGAGGGAAATTAGTTCACGTGAAACTCATAAAAAGGCTTATCGTTTTCTTATCAGGTCGTGAAATTATGTTTGTTATTAGCCTTGTCTTATTATCGCAATGAACCAGATCGAATAAATTCGAGCCGAGAGGTCCAGTTTTAGACCACTTTTTGCTTGGGCATAAATCGACTGTCAAAAATACGAACTTCAAAAAAAGTATTGCCAGATTGAAAACCACTCGTCTAAAATAAAAAAAATCACCTTTATTTTTTTTTTCATTTTAAATTCATTTTTATTTGAAAATGAAATATCTTATATCTACTATACGTGCTTTACAAAAATGTATAAAACTAGCTTATATAATAGCTTATTGACCCTAAGTGGGTACTCTAAATTCATCAATATCTTAATGCTAATGCCTTTCGGCCTAAAGACAACTTATATATTAAAAATCTAGAGCTAAAGTTCAAACTGAGATAATCAGCCCTATCGCAGATTCAATCTTAGAAAACTTCCACACGGAAAGCTAAGTTACGAACTACGAAAATTTGTGTTCACAAAATCCAAATGGAATCAAAGAAAGCATTTCAGCTTGCAACAATAAATACCGCCATGCTAATTTTCGAAATCAGCTGTTTTCCGCCAAATGTGCCAGATCATTCACATTTTTCTGCAAACACAACTTCTTTCGTACATATATTTTAGACGACAAATTTACATTCCACTCGGATTTGGTGATACCAAAGCTACGAATTTCGAAATTCGTTCCACTCCGAATGGAATATGTGATAGTTACATCGAGAAACTTAGACTTTTTTCGATTACGATGGAATCTGTGATAGGGCTGAATTGAAAAAACTTTGTTTCAAAAAAAAAAAAAAAAAAAAAAAAACAGTGTTTCAATGCGCAAAATTCCATTTCCATGATGCCTAAGAACGTAGGAGTAAGTGCAAGACTTGAGCAAAACACTAGTGTTTTCGTCGAAAGCAGTTTGATGAATTCGGAGTTCGGAAAATTGGAACAATAATTACTTTCAGAAGATTCGATAGTAGTATAGTAGAATAATAGAAAAGCACTACGTCTGGTTATTTTCAAGAATTTCCATTTTATAAAAAAAAAAAAAATCGGTAGAATAAATCAACTTCAAAACGTGACTATTTTTTTTATACTTTTAGTCTTTTTTGATGGTTTTTTATGAGCATCATAATTTTTTAACATATCTTTCCATTCGCCGTCCTTAAATCTGGGCTAGTGATTTCGTGAAAATTGACGAAAGTGTGTTACCGAGAAGATATTTTGCTGACAATTTTTTTAAAAATAAATTCAAAAAAGTGAACGTTTTTTTCGTGGAGTATATATACTCCTGTGCGAAGATACAGCTATTTAAGTTAGCGCAGTCACTACTTAATCCACCTATTCATTTCACAAGATTTGGAAAAGTGATTTTGCTTTGTCAGTGTTTTGCGTTCAATGCAGTGTTACTTCGAGATTTTCTGTAAGTTTTCATCGATCTGATTGGAGGATTTTCAGATGACACTAGATATCAATTCTTATTTTCAGTTTTTTGAACTTAGATTTTCTAAATACATAGTCTGTCTTAAGATTTTACTTGTCAAAATTGATTAAAATGAATGTAATTTGTACTTTGAAATAGAAATCCTGAATTTCAAACTAAAAAATTCTGTATGTTTTGGATTTACTTTTACTACTATCTCTGTAAAATCGGAATCACAGTAACATTTTAAGCCTGACACAAAGCTGAAATATTCGTACGAAAATAACATAAATGTGTGTTGTCAAACTTCAACAAAAGAAGGATTTCTGAAATGTTATGTTGAATTCTACTTCTGGTTGACCAAAGTGGAGTGTACTTCTGGAAAGGGAAATTTTCCAGTAAGTTGTCATCTTCTGACAAATTAAGGTTATGTTGATTTATTTCATATGCGACTGTAAAGGCCCAATTCACTTAACTTAACCTCCCCTCTTCATAACTTAGCCATAATGGCGGCCAGCTCCGCTCAGTAAAATTTCGTGCATTTTTCGAAGCGTAGGCAAGAGCGATTTGAGTCGCTCCAAGTATGTTGTGCTATTTGACGGATTTGATAAAGCTGAAAAAACTAGTTGGAGAAAAACAGTTAGAGTGTTAGTAAAGATCGTCTGTTTTCACAATTAAGTACTCGTCTTCTGCTAGCCTAAAAGCGTTTTAATAATGTTTTTTTATACGTGAATTTGTAACGAACCCTTTCTCTTATACAATGTCCAAAATCTCTCACCGATAATAACCGAAGTTTATCAAATAAAATTTGATCTAAGTTAATAGCCATTGTGAGATTAGTCACTCGCGTTTCGGATCAATGGTGGTGATTCATAAAATGGTAATAGTATCTTCTCGTTGTCACCGAATGCCTGTCAATACTGATGATTTATAAATAAAACAGTAGTCCACCATATACCGTCGGTGCGGCGTCGTATGTCCAAAGCTAAGATGCATTGGATATAATAACCAACCCTTTTTAGTTGCCTCTTGGAATTTGCTTACATCATTTGATTATACTTGGCGCACCGCGCCGCACCTAGTCACTTTCGAAAGGAAAATTTTGTTATTCAATACCACCCAGCCCTGCTGCAACACAATTTCATACCGATTTTGTCGCCTGGATGGCATTTATAAATTATATTGTGTTACGGTGGACAAGAGTATAAATCGTAGAACTTAACCCATATATAACATTTCTGTTTGAACAATAGAACTCTTGGGATAATTTCCGACATCGAACAGAACGAGGCTACTAGAGTCGAACTAGACTCATTCACTACTGAATTCTCCCATCAGGTTGCATGCGAGTCTGTTTGTTTGCGCAAATAATTGCTAACTTCCCGCAAATGCTTGCACGATTGTAGACTGATACTTATTTACTAAGCTTAAGATTACATTTATAATTCAAACGTTTATTATATGTAGTTATTTTCCGTCCTTGAGTTTATTTTAGTTGTTTCTGGTTCGTTACCCGAACTTAGAATTTTCTAAAGTCAACATACGTAACACCATCATGTGAGATTTCTCCATGAACATGCGACAAAGATAGATTTTGATAGATTTACCTTACTTGACTTTACGATTCAAGAACAAATAGTCTCAAATTTAATTGTACTCGTATGTATGTGCTAATTTTGTATGGAAACTTTATTTTCCGAATTCAATAGAGAACAAAATTAAATGATTTAAGTCTGTTCAAATTACTAAGCAGGCGCCTCAGTATGAATGCTAGATGACAAAAGATGACATCAACACGGTACTAAATACAAAAAGAAAAAAAGAAAAAAATTATAACCAACAAAGCGCGTGTAATTATTTAATGATTCATTTTCCATTTTCAGTAGAATAGCATATTAACATGGTATGAATGAATAGATTTGAATTGCCATAGGAAGCAACATTCAAAGAAAAAGGTTATACTCATGCATTTTCAAAAATTGTTATTTCACGCTTCAATGCTGAGAACCTGCAATATTGCTCTAAAAATTAATTAGTGCATAAAAGATGTTGCAATGTACCTATACAGTTGAAAATTGTTCAATTGAATTTCATCGCTTATCAGAAGTTAAAATAAAACCTGCTGGCGTATTGAATTGTGTTTTTTTTCGACCACTTTTTCTCTCTTATCTGTGCAGACAAGCGGCTTCACATAACCCCGAATAAATGGTGCTAAGTTGCCCGATCTTGAAGGTAACTCACAGGTTTAAAACTCAAAATTATGTAAAAACTGGCATTATTGCAGCGATTTTGTTTCGAGAAACTTTACCGAACGTACGCAGTGGCCAGTGGTCGTGCGGCTTCAATTCTTCCACTGGTTAATCAAACTGATCGTTAATCAAGTGACAGTTGTCAAAAAGACTTATGCTGGGTTTCCACATGTCACTAAAATGACATAGTTTGACAGATCAAAGTCTTATCAATAATTGATACATTTGCCAGTTCACTTCCACTTATGTCATTTACTGTCAAAAAAATTGGTTGTCATTTCATTGATAAAGAAATTTTGACAAAATGTTTTGTCAACTCAATATAACGCTATTTCCATTTGTGCTGTCATTTCTGAACTGCCAGTGGATTGTCACTGAAAATTATTTGCCTCCTTGCTTCATCGAATTTTTTTTTTGTGTTGCAAGGTTTTCATCTTTTTTTATTAATAAATTAAATAATGTCGAAGAGGAAGCAAATAGCCCTTGCTTCGTTCATGGTGATAGTTAGTGATAATAGGAGCTGGATTGGAGCTGGCCGAACGAGAGGAGAAAGTGAAATAAAGGAAAAGACCTGACTGCTGGGTTCAAAATTTGTTCCTCGAAAGAGGACAGATATTCTTGCGGGTTTTACACAAAGCTCTGTAATATGAACCAAAAATGAAAATGAGAATGTCAAAACTCGATTTTGATTTTGTTCTGGAGAAGGTGAAACCTTAAATTACCAAAAAGGATACTTTTATGCGATTAGCCATCGGACCAGCCGAAAGACTGGCAGTTACCATTCGGTATTTTATGTATTTTTTTTTTTTACATACCAAATAGTTCGAACGAAGAGAACTCCATCTCAAGATGGCTTCAGCGTTTGGAACTCCAACAGCCAGAGAAATGCTTTCCCATGAATTAATATTCATGTCCCGGTTCTTATAGGACTTGCTGTTGGAGTTCCAAAGGTTTTCAAATACCACCACGTTGCTAAGTTTTATGGAGGATTCAACACTCAGCTCCGTCGTTGATTTCCTCTGCCTTCGATTTTTTTCCTCTTGAATTTTTTCCATACCTAATATAATTAGTATTATTTATTTATGTGGTTTCGTTTTATTTTTTGTCATTTCATTGACAAAAGATTCAACACGATACCAAAAAAAATGTCGATGTCAGTGAATGATGGGGTGACGTTTCGTTAGCCAACTTTCACTTGTCATTAAAATTTACGTCCAAAAAATTTCCGACGATGCTCGTCAGTCCAATGACTGTCAATTTTTACAATTTCCACTTGTCATTTTTCTCAATGACAGAAAATTAGGTAATTTGTCATTTAAAAAATGGCAAGTGGAAACCTAGCATTACCCTGAAAAAAGTATTGATAGATTGAAAACCACACGTCTATATAAAAACCCTTTTCTTTCGTACAGGACGAGCAATCACTTCGGCAGAGTAGTTGATGTACTTTGGGTTTTCTGTACTTTATTTTCCAGCAGTTGATTCAAGGACTGCAATAAGAAGAAAATGACTCAAAACCATTCCCTTGTGTACAACTACTTTGACTTGGAATGCTTCATTGACTCCAGCATCTTACTTTCGTCACTGCTCTTTCATATTCATATTGTTGTTCTAGAGTGCCACCCATATTAGATGTCGCGGTGGTCGAATGCTTTTTCGAAGTAAACTAGCACAACATGGAAATACCTTAAGAAAAACACGAGTTCTTCCAGTACTAGGTACGTACCTAGGATTGCATCTGTTGTTGCATTACCAGCGACAAACAAATGCGGACTGGTTATGAGATGGGTGTAAATATTTTTCGTAATCGTCTGCCCAGTATAAGCTCAATTATATTTAAAGTGTTGGAAACCAGCTTAATTGAACGTCAGTATCTATATGTGTACTTCGTGTATCTTTATTTAACTTTTCTGCAATACCGACCGATCTCAGTTTTTCTTGAGTTCCTACCAAGATTTATTTTTGACTAGGTGTCAACCGACTGACATGAAATAAAAACTAATTGTTAAGTGAAGCTTACCACAATATATTACTGAAAACCCCATCTATATAGGATAAGCCGTTTCTGAGATTAGCGTGCACAAACAAACAAACTGTTACGTTTTTATTATATGTGTGCCAGCGACTTCGTCCGCAAGAATTGGCATAACTTTTTTGATTATTAACCGATTGACATGAAATAAAAACTAAATGTTGTGAAGCTTACTTCAATATATTACTGAAAAACCCATCTAGATAGGATAAGCCGTTTCTGAGATTAGCGTGCACAAACAAACAAACTGTTACGTTTTTATTATACATATAGATATAGATATAGAATAGAAGAAGATATAGATAGATATAGATATAGATATAGATATAGATATAGATATAGATATAGATAATATTCCTTAATTTCACAATTAAGGTGAATCCCAATTCGCAAGGTATTTGAATGAAGGCTCTATCCATTTCTTGATGACTAAAGTTTGCGTCAAAACTTTCCGATTCCCAAAGTAAGAATTGAAATTAAAAAAAAAAAATATATATATAAGACGCAATACAAGAAGAACTTTGCCAATATTCGTTAAAAGAAGAATTCGAACCGGACCTTATGCTAAGTTTAATCTAAGCTACTTCACTTCGAAATTGATGAACAATCAATAAATTCCCTTACAATAACCACCGAAGCTATTATGCTAACAAACACAATTAAAACCTCAACTGAAGAAACAGCAACATTCTCAAAAAATACACATTTCGTTAAGTTTCTTTATTATCGTTATGCTTGTTTCTTTTTTCGCACACCTGCCTAAAGCGAAACATGGAATGAAAAAAAGAAAAAAAAAACCAAACAATGTGCAAGCAGGTTATGGCAAAGGAAATATAAAAAATAAATCTCAATAATGAGAATCGCAATCAAAAAAAAATATCTTTTCCAAAAGCTTGGTATCTCTCTCACGGGGGAAGCATTTTGCGTCATATCCCACTTTTAAATAAGTACAAAGAAACCTGTTTTGGAGGTTGACTAGTGTTGCTGTTACTTTTGCTGATTCGAACTGGGATACAGCTGTCTGTACTCAGACTCAGATTGATTTTGTTTTCCTCTTCTGGGCGGCTGTCGGCTGTCTCCCTTTTTTATATAGTATATTTCTTGTTCTCTGCATTAATGTTCAGAGATACACTTTTTGATCATTGCTGCTGCATTTTGGGTCAGTATAATTAAAAAATTATTTATTCGTTGCGAGAATGCAACAACTTGGGGGAAAATGTAAATCTCTTCTGCCATGAATTTGAAGTCAAGTATTTGAATAATGAGAAGGATCGATTTTATTAAACGATATTTTGTTCGTTTATTGGTGCTGTGGGTAGGCTAGTACTGCATTCTGCATACGATCTGCAGTCTGGTCATAAACACACTGATAGAAGTCCTCAAATTTTTGTTTATGAGGTGTTAACAACATACTAAGATTAGTAAACATAGGATCAATCAGGTGTATCCACTACCCATACGAACTTTGAGTTTAGATTTGATCGCCTAGGAAGTAAATACAAAATGCTCTCGATTTGCGCAAACCCTCGATCTACGCAACAGCTGAAATTATATCGTTGTTGACGCGGTAATCGCAACTCCTCAAATAATTGTGACTCGATAAGTGCAATTTTTGCTTTTACATGCAAATCTTTCTTTTTTTGCTCAGGTTCTTGGCTGGGTATGTTTTTAACTTTTATTACAATTTTTGTCGCTGCAGTTTTTTTTTTTTACTGCTATTTCTGAGATCGGATTTGTATGGTGAATCTGAATACCCTTACATAAAAAATTTTTGTACAAGTGGTTCCTAGATCATTGAAAGCAAAGTGCGCCAATTCCGGGACTGACTGGTCCTTAAAACAAAGGCGTGCTCATTGCATGAAAAAAAAAAAATAAGAGAGACCAGGATCTTTCAATGCCAGCAATGGTTTGGTGACAAATTTTAAGAAAAGAAACTAAATCAAAAGTTTATGAACAGAAAGTTTCAAACAAACCGCATTTTTATAACGCCGATGAATGACTTATGCCCTATAAAATCCTTGCAAGCTTTAAAGAAACATCAGCTCCTGGCCGAAAGGCAAGCAAAGAATCTATAAAAAACACTTACTCGGTAAGTGGAAGAACCTCGGTCATAGCAACTACCCTTGTTTTAATTAGTTGCGTTAATCGAGAACGTACTGTAGTAGAAAATTCTCTAAAAACTTCAAAGAAATTGTGGGAAAACCCTTACACGTTATTTCATCTGTTTTTATTACGCTACATTATTGCCAACATTTTTTTTGTTCTGTTTTTAGTCTTGAACACGATCATTGACATCGAAAATTGAAAGAAATTGTTGTGTTTGGCATCCACAAGTGTAACATTGAAAAGGATAAAGTACCTACGTCAGTATTAAAGATTCGGCTTTCGAAGCAACGTAAAAACATCGAAGTTAGGAACTGAGAAATAATCATTTTTTGCTATTCTCTGCTCTTATACTTTCAGTGCAGAGAATTAAGGGGATTTTCTTCTCAATCTAAGTTTATATATTAATAGGTTGGCGCAACAACGGAGTTCAAGGACCCACAATTTCATGCCGATTCTGAACGGCGAACTTTGAAGACGGCGGGAAGACACTTTTTTCAGAAAATTTGTTTCAGTATGACTTTAGTTGAGTCATACTGAAACAAATTTTCTTTTTTTCAGATATACCGGTACTACTGACTGCAAAAAACCTCTTCTAAGGTCTTTATTAAAAGAATAAATAAAACCAAATATATAAAGACTTTAACTTTAAAAGAATGTTTATTTTTATCTATATGCAAAGGTAGATTAATCTCTACCTTCGACTGAACTTTGAATTTAATAACTCGATGAAACGAAAATGCGTCACGATAAGAAAATAAACACATGTATGCATAGGATTATGTCGGCACGAGAGATCGAGGTAGAACACAAGCATTTCCTATAATCTTCGTCTCCTCTTTGTTTGAGCTTTCGCAGTCGCGTTGCATTGCAATATCTGCGCTGTATGATGTTGCCTTTTTGACGGAGTTCTCTGGAACATGAACATGCTCTATTTTTTCCAAGGTGAGTATTATATCCATGCAGGACAGTGACAGAGGAAAAACTCCGCGGTGTCATTTCCTTCTCTACACGATTCAAATACTTAAACTGTTTGAAAATTTTGCAGTTTTCTTATCCAAACTTGTCGCCAGAACTAATTTCAAAATGAAACTGTCAAAAATATTTGTAAACTATGTAACAAGTTGGACAAGCGTTCGTTTGATGCTTCACATTATCCAACATTGGTCGTGTAGACAAAAGTCTGTCCAATTAATTGTGCAGTGTAAACTGCCCTTTTGGAAAGGTTTTTTTAAAACCTTAAAAAGGGGCTTAAAAGGACTTGATAGAGTGAAGATCAAAAGTATACCGGCACGAAACTACTGACTGTGAGAAAGTTCTCCCATAAGGTCTGTACTGACAATTTTCCGTGGACAGAATAAAGTTTTATAGTTTTAAGTAGAAGAAAAGGAGAGTCGTATGCAAAATAAAGTATCCAATTCAAAAATTCCAAATGCTATCGAACGGTCGTGGAAACAATTACACATTTAGCAAGAAAATCCTGTAAATACTTGTTATTATTCTTAAAGAGAATCTATCTAAATTGAATTCAATTCTATGTTGTATTTATTTTTTTTTTGTAAAGGATTGCGTTACACGCTTATGTATACGAGTTAGGATAAAATTAGCGAAACGCGAAACCACTTGTGGACTTTAATAGATCGTAATTCGCTGTTCTTTTGCAACTATCCCAATTTTCCCATGCCTTCATAGACTTACTTCATCCAGCAACCTCTCGTTTAACTCACTTTAGAAAACACTTCAGTCTTACACACTGAACCCACTATCTATCTTTCAACTGGCTGAGACTCCTCCTTTGTCAACTCGTTTTAAATTAAAATGGACGCAATACCTCTACCTAAGGCCTAAGGGTGAAAAGTGCATCATAACTATAAAACAAATATGAAGCAACTACTGCCACCCCAAATTGAGTACAGAAGCGCTAAGGCTTACTATTTGCCCGCAATCTGAATAATAAGTAAAACACAAACAAATGCTTTGTTACACACATATAGCATTTCTGGTCTCACACATGATTGTGCAGTTCAAAAACAAAGACACAGAAAATATGTAAATTTAAAGTAAGTTTTTCACCGTCGTACGTTAGTCTAAATTAAATCGAGAGCCATAAGATTGTGATGGGACAGAAGCTTTGATGGTTAACTTTTTGTTTTCTTGTGGGAGGATGTATGGGGTTGGGTTGTGTGCTATGTTGTGACATCGACATTTAGCCGACTGGCCACAATAAAACCTCACGCTAAAGTTTCGTACGTAGATATAAGTCAATTGACAGTTGAAAGAGATACTTACATACCTATATCGGTGTTTGCGTCTAAAATGCGGCGAAGACGACAACTACGACGACGACGACAATGTTCGGTCTTCGGTGCGCGCTCCCACTAAACGATGCCACAACGGTCGTTGTGTGTAACCAAGGTATAAGGTCGACTAATTGGATACTACAAGTGGCAAATTGGATTATTGCGACATTTATCTCCTTTCTTCCTTTTTTTTTTATTATTATTTTGCTGAATAAGTGAACCGCATCACTTAATCTTCTTTTGTATGGGGGTATATGTTTTTCTTTTTCTTTCAGCAGTAGTGGCTTCTTGGAAAAGAAAAATTGAACGTTTAGATTCTATGTTTTGCGCGTGTTCTTTACAATTATTATTACTATTCTCCACGAGCTGCCGGTGATTATCTATCAAATTTGACATGAGAATGTACAGCTTTTTCCCGTATATCACCAACACCCGACACGTTTTCGAACTTCCTCAACACGACACAGATATCCGAATATGGCGGGGCATTAATTCATAAGCAGAAAAGTAGAGGCAATTGACATGTTAACGTTAAATAACAAATGTAATTGCAAACAGAAGTAACTGAAGTTAAAGTTTGATTGATTCTCAGCAACAAAGGAAAATCTTTTGTTACAAAATATGTATGTCATACGATTATTGGTTTTTATTTAAGAACAGAAGAGTGACATTTTGAATAGATAAGCAAATGTTTTTGTACCGAAAGTAATTATTTTCTTGCGATCACACCATAATTAAAGAGTTTATGAGTTTGATTTAATGTATTTCTTCATGTTCGCTCCACTGGTTTGCAGCTTTTTGTTTCATTTTTTTTTTTTTTGTTATGCTTACCCGGCACAAGGAGGGTTTTGCAAAAATATCAATCGGACAAATCAAAAGAAATATACGCATGAACACTGTCTAAAGTTAGCTGGTGCATGATAAAATGGTCAAACACTGTTGCAACATGTCCAAGTCCATAAGAAACTCAAAAACTCCGCAGACTAATCAAAGGAGGAAATAATAAAATTATGTAAGATTAGTTTTTGATTAATGAATTGCTTACAACTTCATACTTTAAAGAGATACAAGTATTGCTTGAACGTGTGTATTCATTTCATAATGAACTGCTACGTCTGAATAAATGTATACGAAGTAAGGTGAAGAATTATGTAGTAGAGCACGCACTAACCTATTTCCTGTTACTGAGTTGCTGAGATGATTCGCATATGCAATGCAGCTTTAACAAAAAGCTATCAAGTTGACTGCTATGTTTATTGTTTGTTTGAAATCTACAGACAGTTATGATAAACAACCACACGCTTACTAAATACTTAGACCTTACAAGGGTTTTTTTTTGCTAATTAAATTGAAACGGAGTTTTCATTCCTGAAGTTTTCCCTTAGTCTGTAAAACTTAAATTCAAAACATCACATTTGCTTATCCATATTCAATATTATCAAAAATATTTAAAGTCGGGCAAGCGGTCGTTTAATTTTTTACATTACATTATTCAATATACACACATACTACAATCTACAACATTCCAATGTCCGCCACAGTTTCTCTGGATGGAGCGCAATTGAGTTGTCTAATTTTTCATTTCTCTGGCGCTGAAGTTGACCGATAACATAAGGTATGTTAAGTTAGTCACTTCCAACTAGTTCAGAGTCCATTCATTGAATATATTCGTTACCCATGATCATTTCCCTTTAATTCATGGGTCAGTTGAATTTTTCACGGTTGCAGGCCAAAGTCACACCGCAAGTTCTGGTCTGAAAGTTCTTGTGAGCGACCCAAAATCGACTGCCTCGGACTCTCATCTTGTTCCTTTTCGTCGACAACGGGTTGGCCGATAATTTACTGACTAAAATTAATCCACCACATTGCGAATAGTCATTTCGGTTGGACGGTTATTGCGATTGTAAAATAGGCGAATCGTGCGTTGCTCGAATATAACACCCATTTTGAGAAAACCATTTTATTAATTCGTAGAAAATTGTAGGTCCCCTCCATTCCCTCACAAGGCATGGTGGTGATAAATGCGCTAGGTCCAGGGGCTTCTGGCTCTGTTGCGCCACCCTATTTATTTATTTATTTATTTTTAATTGACTTGCTAAGCAAAAGGGACTGAATAAATGACAACTAATTTGACAGATGTAGTAGCTTCAACAAGATGGCCGTTATGAACCGTCAATGTTTGGAAAACCTTTTTTCATTTGATAGACAACTTGTCAGAGTTGCCGCCTGCGATATATAATATGGCATGATGCTATTGTTTTGTTTTTAAAACAAAACAAAACAGCGTGTGTGTTTAAAAACAACTTGAAAACAAATAAAAGGGAGTGTTAGTTTTATTGAAAAAAAAAAAAAAAAAAAAAAAAAACTTCAGTTCCTGTATTGTGTACAGCAAAAATTGATTGTATTTATAAGATTTTATTTCTACTTGGAGCGTACCTACTATAAATTTAAGATTAAAAGTCTTATCTTTCTCAGCAGCAGAAAAGGGAATTTTCCACACCGAATAGGTATCTGGATTATTCTTTTCCCTCACTTTGCCATGCTGTGCTAGTTTGGTAAACTACCTTTACGTATGTAGGTATAAATGCAAAGAACATTTCAATGCTATTATAGATATTAGGCTAAAATATTCCTTATCACATGCATACCTATGTGTGAGTCATGAAATATAAATAAAGAAATTGACTTTGTTGACACGTCAATGATCTTTGGGGCTGGAAAAATATAAATTAAATCAAATAAATGTATTTAATTAAGAAATAACAGATATTCCCATACAAAGAACACATAATCATAGCCAACAATAATAATAATTTATGAATGCAATATACGAGTATAAGCAATGTAGTTATGTTTCTATGGTTTAGTGAGTTGTTAAGCTTTAAAAAGCTTTATTTTTATTAAATCTAGTAACGGCTTGAATCATCAACTGTAGATAGGTATAAGTGTTATGAGCCGGAAAGCCTTGATGGAAGAAGAATCATCAAACTAATTTGCATTTTATTCTCTACAACTAGTTCTGTGGGTCTCAGTGGCATTTTGTGATTTTTTTTAAATTAAACTCTGATCAGTAATTTGCATATCTTGTTAGTAAAATTTCTTACAAATAAGCTGGCAACACTGAAGTTTTTTCTTTTCTTCATTCATAAAGAAGAATTTCTTTAATTTGTTTCTTGCGATTGAAATTCATAAATCGTGTTCTGCTAAAACTATCTTCGTTTTATCATTGATTTATTATCGTTTTGCTTTTCTATGTGTTTTCGTTTCACAGAATACCTTCTTCTAATAATTGTTTTTGCTTCAAACAATAATAATATAAAATAGAATTCAATGATATAAAACAATGACTGCCATACAAAAACGTCACTGCTTCAACGTGATTAAAAATAAACACCCACCACACACGCTACCAATACCAGACATCACATATTCTACAAATTATCAAACAAAAAAGACAATAGTGAATAGTGTGGTTGAATTCAGTTTGGTTTCGTTAAAAGAGTTATATTTCTCGGTTTTCTCTTCTCAAAGTTCCACATGAAAGCTTTTAAGAGAAACACAATAGTTTGTTTTGAAAAAGAGAAAAACTAACTTAGCGAAAAGCTTTATGCATCGTGTAAAAACAGTGTCAGAGTGTCACTGGAATTATTGTTGCACTCTCTGTTAAAAGTTGCTCTCATATAAAATTCAAATTAAAGTGAACACTAATTTGATTTCAAGGCAAACACAGTTTGTAGTTGATTTTTACCTACGTATGTACGAGCAGTGAAAAGCAAATTCCTGTTTGAATTTACAAATGTAAAAATAATACAACGCCAAATGGAATGCATATGAAATTGGAGTCGGTCTTTATCAACCCCGCCAACCTCTCCACAGCAAAATTATTCATGTACATAATCTAGGTATGTGGTTCAGAGCTTCTAGGTCTGTGACATAACCACATAAGTCACTCGTAAATTCATACGAGTTGCGTGACCTATTGTAATTAAAAATTGTTATTGTTCCTTTGTTGTTATTATTGTTTAATTTTTTTTTTCTCATACAAATGCAGTTAGGTACTTATACTTATGAAAATAAAGTAAAATTATTAATTCAAAAAATGTCGACAGAAGGAAGCCGACATAGATGTTGTTTATTTGTACTGTTCGACCTTAGGAATAGTTAAGTTTTCTTCCCAAACTTGTTAAATAGGAGGTTATAATTAAAATCGAAATATCATCACAGTTGTGACACGCTTCTATGCACATCCCACATCGACTTGATGTTGTTATTGAAGTCAAAAGAGGAGGAAGGGATCCTTAAACCGTTTGTTTGTTTTTTATTAATATGCAAATGAGTTTCGATTGAGTTTAATTGTTTATCAGCCCTATTCTGCTATTCATCGGGGGGAATTTTTCTTGAATTTTCACTAATCACTATTCTGCTATTCATTCGAAGTGAATCTGTGTATACAGATTGTGTACACAGATTCACTTCGAATGAATAGCAGAATAGTGATTAGAGAAAATTCAAGAAAAATTCCCCCCGATGAATAGCAGAATAGGGCTGTATTTTTACTGCTTGAATGTTGTTTAATCCGTTGGGAGCCTTTGTTTAGCCAAATTGACTGGGAAACCGACATAGTTTGTAGTATTATGTAGCTGGGTTCTTATTGAAAAACTACTTCATAATTAAGTCTTGACTGAATAAGTTTTACTCGTAAATTTCGGCTGAAAATCTATGAAACAGCATGGAATAGGAATATGTTACTATCCCTTATGAGATTTTGAATTATGAATAGTTTTTTCCTTTAGCTGCGAATCATCGGAGAAATGAGGAGTGTTATAACTGTTTCTCTTCTAAATCACGAAGATTATGAGTAGAAAATTCTAGTTTTTGGCTGTAAACATTAATAAAATGAATTAAATTATCCGTATATAAACACGTGTAGTATCACTGACGTATTTAAATATGTAACGTGTTTTTTATACTGCACTTTTATTTCGTATGACACGTATAATTGGTATTGCACGTGTATTACTACTAAACGTGTTTTAGTACTAAACGTGTAGTATAAGTATCACTCGTGTATTTAGTATCACAGGCGTTTTTAATATAACACGTTTATTTAGTAACACGTGTGATCTACACAGCGTGTATTTTGTATTACACTTGTATTTAGTATATTTAGTACAACACTTGTATTTTGTGTAAAATGTGCATTAAGTAGAACACCTTTATTTAGTATGACAAGTGTGTTGAGTATAATACGTGTATTAATACAACACCTGTGCCTTTGTATTTAGTATGACACGTGTATCTTGTTTAACACGTGTATTTAATATAACACGTGTATTAGGTACTAATCATTTGTTTAGTATAACGCGTGTATTTAGTATGACACGTCTTTTTGATATAACACGTGTATTTAGTATGAAGCGTGTATTAATATTATACCTGTGCTTAGCACAACACGTGTATTTAGTATGACGTATGTATTTAGTATGACATGTGTATTTAGTATGACACGTGTATTTAGTACAACACGTGTATTAATTACTAGACATTTATTTAGTATAACGTGTGCATTTAGTATAACACGTCTATTTGGTATAACACGTGTATTTCCAGAATAATTACACGTGTAAATAACTAAACGATTCACAGTATCATTTTCCACTAAGCGGCCGTTCATTAATTACGTAAGGGATTTTAAATAATGAATTGGCAACGGTAAGACATCATAAGATTGCAACTACTCCCTGCCCCTTATTAAGAGTTGTCGTAAGAAAAATTAATTCAATAACGTCAATTCTTAGCGCGAAAATGGTTAAATTTTCAAATTAATATCTTACGTAATGTCAGGTTCACTACCCCCCCTGCATATAGTAAGAAGTTATTATATTCAGTCAACAACCCCTCACCATTAAACGCCTTACATAATTTGTGAACGGCCCCTAACGTACTGTTATCATCAGTAATGAAATTAGATTTTGTACAGTTTAGATATTGAACTGTTTATATCACCGTGTGACGTAGCTGGAACACACCAAAAAACTCCTCAAAAATCTCAAGTTATTGTGTTATAAAGTCACTGTCACTGTGTCACGGATCCGATGTAAGTATCCTAAATGTGGTGGCTTAGCATAAACCGTATGTGAGAAGTGTATCGTACAATAAAGTTAATAATTTTTATAGTGTCTTCCATACCCTTTCCCTTTTTTTAATCTAATTAAAAAAAAAAAGGAAGTAAAAAAATTTATTTTTAGTTACTGAAAAGTGCTATAAAATTAGCTTTTTTATAAGATACAGTCGCCTCTCGTTAATTCAAACTTGCGATAATTCGAACCTCTCAATAATTCAAAGTTATCACGAGTTCCCTACAAAATCTCTTGATATTTCGAACTAAATCAGTACATTTTTATACACTTGGTAATTCGAACGAAAAAGTCATTGCTATATAATAAAACGACGCGGTAATTCGAACTCATCGGCGGCCAACACTCGACAATTAAAAAAAATTATATTAATATGTTTTTGTTTATTTATGTTTACGAATGTACATGTACACTAAATTTTTTTTTTTTTTTCATAGCTATAGAAAGCAGTTAATTAATAATAATTTATTGATCAATACATAGCAATTCGAAGCTTTATTTATTTTCCCTCACAAATTTCGAACCATTTGATAATTCAAACATTCAATAATTCGTAGTATTTTAGGAGTCCCTCCAGTTTCGAATTAACGAGAGTCGACTGTACTAGCAAGCCCTGCGAACTCCGTTCCGCCACTAGATGGCGAAATTTTTCCTGAATTTTCTTTGCTATAAACCTCACGGAGCCCGAGGCCTTTCCAACAAATGCAAAACCGTGGAAATCGGTTCGTGCGTTCCGGTGTTATAGCGTCAGGAATGAAAACCCGACTTATTTTTATATTATAGATAAAGTGTTGAGTTATAAAGGGTTAAAGTATAAAGTTTTTATCACTTGTTGTTTGCATGTGTGGTCCTATATTTATGCCTTTTCATAGATACCAACATTTCCCTTTGTGCTTTTTAATAAATTTGAATTTCAAACACAAAACAAATAACCAAATACACATTTAGAAAAGCTTTTGTTCGGTATCTTGTAAAGGATGCCTTGTAAGCTGATGTTGATG
Organism: Melanostoma scalare; assembly: GCA_949752695.1. NCBI lineage: Eukaryota > Metazoa > Arthropoda > Insecta > Diptera > Syrphidae > Melanostoma > Melanostoma scalare. Next base: position 58,887,038 of record OX456986.1, read on the forward strand.
GTTTTTCTATTTTTTCAAAACAAGTAGAGATGTTCCAATTTCAATTAACGTGTAATGCCTAATGGCTTTATTGTGATTTAATTGAATTATATTATGTTCTTGTCAACTGCTTGAAAACATCCAAATCGTATGAGACTTCATTTAATGAAAAAAAAGGGATGGATGCTCAGATGACGTTATTTCTATTGTGATTTTGCACTTCACAGAGACGTCGATTAATCTCTAACAGTTTTTTTTTTCCTTTTAATTGGCAAATTTCTGATGACTAACATCCAAACAAAAAATTTTATAAACATCACGTTCAGCAGCAACATGTGTGTCATTTGCACTCTGCTAATAACGACTTGACTTTCTGTCATCGAATCGCTTATGGTTAGTAATTCAATCTACTCAGCAACTGAAATGTCTGGTTGCTTGCTTATTGCACTAATAATGATGAAAATCGAGGCAATAATTTGTGTGCACGACATGATATTGTCATCGTATAATTTGGTTGTGTTTTTCAGAGATCTGATATCCTTTCACGTGTGTAGGCGTGTACTTGATGAACAAAAAGAATAAGAATGTTTTTATATATTGTAATCAATTTGATGAACTTATCGACAGTCTTGTACATACTTTACTTTGTTTAAATACTAAACCAGCCCACAGACACTCGGTTGGTTGAACTTTGATCCCAAAAATATGCTTGACGAAACATAATAGGTTTTTGTTTGTTTGTTTTCGAAATTGAGCAGTTTTCAGATAATTCAGAGTAAAACGTTTTTTGTTTGAGATTTTTTTATCTTGCTTTTATAAAGTACGTAGTTCGATTCGAGCTTCCTCTGTAGTTAGTAACATTTATATTTTTTTTAAAGAAACAAGCCAATGTTTTCTTCGTGGTGGGATAAACAAATAATTGTAAATGCATTGTAATTACTATGCCTAATTTACACGAAAGATAATGCTATAATAATGATTTAATAGCATTTCGATTAATGGAGAGGTTAACCAAATTCGAGTCGTCGCCGTCGCGTCGGTCGAATATATTCAGATTGATACTTCGATACTTACAAATGCCACTAAAGCGAGAAAAGAACAGAATCCAGAAGAAAACTGCTAATGACATAGAATTATCTTTCAAATAGTGCTGGTTTTTTTTTAGTTTAGAAAGAAAGTTCTTTAGAATCGTTGTGTTTGGAAACTCCATGAAACGAAAATGCGTCACAATAAGGAAGTAAACACATAAGATTTTCGCTGATATCCCCCCTCGGGTACCACTTGCGCGCTTCTTCGAACGGACCCCCGTGTCTAGGTTGCGGATTTTGGTTGTTCATCTGCCTCTTCTTGTTTTTTCGTTTGTTTGTAGAATCTGCGTTAGAAACGTGCTAATTCTTTTGCAACTTCCTTCATCTGTCAGCATCTTCTGGATGATATTATTTTGGCTGATTTCTCCGAAACTTCTATTTCTTTCCTGACGGAGAACTTCACAGGAATCGCAGTAGACATTCGAACACTGTGTGATAAGCGTCGTCTGTCAGCGAATCTTGTTTTAGTGCTTAGCCCAAATCTCGCTTATGAATTAAATGTATGGTTGCCAGAAAGTATCCGTTCCTCGCAGATGGTCCATCTACATTTGCCATCAGCCTGGACAGATTTCTTGTGACGCTCGATTTGCGACTGTCCGTATGTGGTCCCAAAAGATCCGAGCTCTTTCCCAAGTGTTTTGCCACGTTTCTGTTCTCTAAGACTTCGGTTCCCATGCGGAACTCGATAGAAGTACTACTTTAGTCTTTTCTGTAGCCAGAGATAGCCAATGTTCCCCCATCCAAAAATTTGTCATTAGCTTGCTTCAGCTTTCACTTGGTTGAGCTTTCTCGGTGTCCAACTAGAAAGCAGCGTAAGGGAATTTCCACTAAAAGTCTGATATTAATACACTACAGGATGACAAAATCTTTGTCGATTTGAATGATTCCAAATTGTCTGGAAGATTGTAATATTGTTAAAAGCGAAAACGATCAAACAAAAATGAAAAAAGAACAATGACTTTATTGTGTTTTTATTTTCTGGTTTGTTTACAACGATTATCTTTTGAGTCTGGAAGAGGTCTACAACCTTATTACCTATTAAATCCAATATCATTGAATATGATGTAGTGTCAATTAGGTTCATTAAGATATTTTTTCCCTTTATTTCGTCTCATTTTTTGCATGTTACCAACACAGTCCTAACCACTACTAACTATTCTAAGCCAATTGCTGAACAATCCAACCCCAAGTATCTGCAGATTTTTTCATCCTGATATTAATCTAACATATCTAACGCAACGCTTCCAATACGTTTGTGCTGATGTAAACAAGTCTGACTTCTTTGGAACTTCTTCTGGAGTACCCCAGGAATCCATATTGGGACCGATACTGTTTTCGATATTTAAAAATGACCTGTGCAATGCAACATATTTCTCACTTGATCGTCTACTTGCTGGTGACGTTCAGTTACTTTTTTCGTGTCCTACCTGGTTTTGTCAAATCTCTCCTGGCGATGTCGTCGTTTCCAAACCTTTTTGAGATACCACTTTTCACAAAGTCATAAATAAATTCCAGAGTATCTCTTAAATAAATTTTTTTGTTAAGGAATACAACAAATTCTTCTAACAGAATTTCTAATCCACGGCATGGAAGTACTCGGGCCTCATAATCATCATCATCTATTCATAGTATAAATAGATTCAAACGTTTCAATACTTCCATATCCGTACAATTTGAAGAAAAATTAATTGCCTAAAAGTTTATCAAAGTCGATTCATAGATATTAGCTTTTGGTTTGACAGCTACCACTGTTTCATGACCTAGGAAACGAATTCTAAAAATCCTCTGTAGGTGACCCGAAAACCCTTAGGTTCATAGTAGATATATAGTTGGAGGGCAGCCGTTCGTTTGGTAGATGCTGATTCAAACGAATAGACAGAGAGAATTTCATGAACCAATTTGTTGTCTTTCTATATCATTTTGATAAAAATTTTGGTTGTCATCTCATCTTAAATAATCCATAATCTTAAATAATTCTAAACTGAATTTGCGAATTGAGAGGTGTATTTTTAAGTGAACTCGAACTCATTAATTTTCGACAATGTTTTTTTTTTTTTTTTTGTCAAAATCTCACGCTGCTTGTTTTAAAGAATAAATTAAAAATAGTCCTAACCTAAGAAAATGGCTTCGCAGTAAAAGTCACACGCAAATAAATTATAAAATAGAAACTTTTTTGGCAAAAGTTCTACTATACCAAAGCCTTGGTTTCGTCATTGACAATTTTGGCAGTAACAGCATAAGCATTTAATGTTTTATTCAAAAATAAACACCCCGCAAACGTCATAAGCAAAAAATATAACCAAACATTATCAAGTTTTGCAATAAACTATGTCGTGTCTAATGTATACGCCACTAAACGAGGTATAGACGCAATTGCGAACAATCTGTTTTCAAAGTGGCGGTACTCGAGTTCCCCGGAACTATTTTTGGCATTCTAGACTCTCGTGTATACGCGTAGGTAAATTTTTGTTGTTTGTTTGCACTTTTGAAAATTATTTTTAGAATTTAGAAAGAGAACTTAATGATTACATTCAGTAATTTTTTATTAGTCCCGTGCACTTTTCAGAGGATCGACGTTTTGTTTATCTTTGTTTTTACATAACAACACGGAGACATACCTGTTGAGAATTTTAAGTATTCTCAGTAGTATTTTATTATAGGTCGCATTTTTTAGTTGTTTTCGTTGCGATTATAGGTTTTAGAAATAAGTATAGAGGAACGAAGAAAATATTGGGAAGTTTCTGATGTGTAAGCAAGTATTTATATGGCACCGCCTTTGAAGAAGGAAATGCAATTTCTTATGCCTTATCGTTATACGAAAATATTTTTTTTTATTTTGATTTGGATAAAGGAGCTTCCCTGTTACTTTGTGAGTTCTTTTTGAGAACATATATTCGGAATAATCTAGTCAACGAGTTATGAGTTGTTAGTTAACGATATCACATCAAATAGGTCAATTTTGCGCGTAGACTGAGGTTTGATTTGTTATTCGAGTTAAGTTAAACGGGTCTGCTTTGTGTGTTTTTTTATCGTAACCTTTTTTTCTAGAGTTAGAAATTTAAAGAAGAAACATTATTACTTTTATTTTATGATAGCGTGGGTTTAATTTATTTTGGTAGCATATTTAGTTTATTTTACATTTTTTCAAAAAGAAAAAAGACTTTTTTACTTTTTTTCGATTAGTTAAGAACTAAAAAATCAAATAGCGCTGTAAGCTTATTCGTTTTTGATATAAAAAAATACAAATGAGTCAAATAAGTGCTGCCAAGTAGATTTTAAACAACTATTTCCCATGTATGTACTTGGTTTTTTTTTTTGCTTATGGCCTATTTGGGTTTAAGAAAAGTAGCTTCAGTTGTGAATTCAAGCTAAAAATAATCATTCATAAAAAATTATAGTGAAGCCTTTCTTTTTCTAGATGTTTAACGATAACTTCAATAAGAAACATTTCAATTATTCTTTCGAAAGAAAATTTTCTTTTTTTTTGGTACTACGAGCATCGTGATCTCAAACGACCTACAATCTGCTTTGCACAAATGATCCGAATATGGGATACGGCTAGGGTTGCAACATCGTTATAAAAAACATCGATGTTGGAAAACATCGATGGTCTCCGACAAACATCGATGTCAAAAAAACATCGGTCATAACAACGATACATAGATGTTTTTCCGATGTTTTAATTATTTTGTCAATAATGAAAAAAATTGGCTTTATTTACGTGTACTGTAGCTAAATAAGGAAATTTACTAGTCTTACCAGTTCCAAATTCAAAAGACCTTTACTAATTTGCATTTAAAAAAACACAAATCGACAGGATTCATTTGCAAATTGCGAAACAAAACATTTATTTGAACGTAATTAATATTACAAAAATTGAAATTGTTTGTTCAAATCTATTTTGAGATCGAATTTACCAAAAGAAGCTTAGTTAGTCTTGTCCCCAGAAGTGTAATTCTGTCCTGAGTAATGGTTGCCCCAGCTTCTGAGAACAAACGCTCGCTAGGGACAGATGTGGCAACGATGGGAATATATAGCATTCTAAAAATGTCCATGCTTTGGAAAAAGAGATTTCATATGATCTTCTGAACTTAACTTTGACAACTCGCAAGTTGCAATTCAAACGAAACGTTAATGAAGTGTTTTGCATTCTTCTATTTCTACCGTCGCGTCAATTGAATTTTAGAATTTATCAGTTTATGACGGGTAAAGGAAAGACAATAGACAAAGTTATGTAATTACTTATCTATGTCGCACTGTCCTGCCTCCCACGACAAAGCAGAAAAGGAATAGTGCACTCATTTAAAAATTATACTACAATTGTCACGAGTTGTCTAATGTGTGCGTGAATAAATCCTTGAGCTGACTCTTACAAAAATATTTTTCAATGAACGGGTTGCCCTTTTCTTATAATTAGTTTTCAGATATACCTAATAGCTTACAAAAGATCTACAGGCTCTTGATTTTGCTGTTTCTCTTTTGTAGGGTAGATTGTTGGTGCAATTCAGTGATCAAAAAACTTTTTTGTTTAAGGATTACACATTACACATCTGGGGAAGAATGTTAAAGGAAATGAATGTGCGATGCCGATGTTTTTGTCGATGTTTTTCAGTTTTACCTTCGATGTATCGGTTTTCAAAACATCGATGTTTATGACCGAAACATCGATGTATCGTTTGCATCCCTAGGTACGCCACGTTGACTTTAGAAAGCGTCGTGTCGTCACACTTAACAATTTTGGATTGTTCCATGTCTTTGTTCTTCTAAATCAGGGCCCTACTCCACAAAACAACTTACCAACTTTGCACTTTGCACTTATCAAATAGTTTGAAAAGTGATAAGTTGAAATTGATACATAAGTGTAATTTGCAAAGCCTGCAGTTTTTTTTTTATTATTTTACCCCTATTTCTGTTTCAGGTATACGTTCTCTTCTGCAAATTGTAAAGAATTTTTGGACAAGAAAAACTTTTCAGTTGTAAGAGCTCTGTTATAGCGATCAGGAAAACGAATCAGGAAAAATTTTCAAAATTAATTATCACTATATTTTTGTTACAATTGAATAACAAATGTTATACCAATCAATAGCAAACAGTCCAGAGAATCTATTTTGCCAAGAAAATGTTCAATTGAACAAATACTTTGCCGTAAAATTGTATTTTTCTATTTTTCTGATGGAATTGAAACAGGAAAATAGAAAAATACAAATTAAACAGCAAATATTTGTTCTATTATATCTGGTATAACATTTGTTATTCAATTGTAACGAGAACATAGTTATTATTCCATATGAAAATTTTTCCTGATTCGTTTTCCTGATCGCTATAACTGGCCCCTAATGTAATTCGATAAATGCGAAGTGAAACATTGATAAGTTTTTTTTTTGTGGAATAGGACCCAGCTGTTGAAAACCTACTTTTTGTATACTGTCCAATATTGTGAAGCCTATGTGAGTGCTGAACTCACTACTCCGGTGTAAAGTCTTGCCTACTTCAACTAGGGGTATTTTTCCATCACAGAAGATGGCAGAGTTTTCTCTCCACTTCATCCAGCCTTCGCATACTCAATATTTGATGTGGCTATTGCAAATTTTGATCACAAATCAAAGATATCTAAACTTTTCATACTTTGGAAGCTCATTTCCATTCAAATAAATGTTTGTAGTAGCCATAAGTGGATCAGAATAGTGGTATCACTAGTACTCTTTCCTTTTTTGAAATAATACGGTACCCACAACCTTTCAGAACATTTACCCATACGTTAACTGCTTCTTGCATGGATGTACGACATATGAAAGTTCCATCCCATCAAAGAATAGTTGATGTACTTTGGTGTTAGGTACTTTATCTTCCAGCAGGTAGTCAAGGACTGTATTAAAGGGCAAGGGACACAACACGCTTCGTTTATCTTCATCTTTTGTTGACGAACCGCCCACCGTCAAACTGCGGCATTGATTTATCTAAGAGTTTTCGCAATCGACTATACCAAGTGTCACCTTGATGGAACGGCAGTTATCGCAACTTCGTGTATCTCCTTTTTTACATTAATAGAAGCTATTCTCCCTCCACTTCTTATGAAGACTATACTAGACTTGAAGACTATACTAGACTTGAAGACTATACTAGACTTCCTATAAGCTTGGCGATGAGGATCGTGAACCATCTGAGTCCTTGTTCTGGCACAGTATTTTAGCCTTTTTGGGAAATCTTAATTGCCTCTTTAACTTCTACAGTGATGTCAGGTATTAGGTTCAGCTTTAAAAAGCGTTTACAATACTGTCCACCTGTCAGAATTTTGTCGTCATCCACAAGAAGCTGCTCTTGAGTATCGTTAATGAACTTAGTCGATCGAATTAAGAATGTATCCTTTTTAATAGGCTTTTCTGAAGATAATGGGCCCTATCGGCAATCTCCCACGGAATTTTGTTTCCCACGGAATTTTTTGTTCCCACGGAACATTACGCCCGATCGTGAACCTCCTTCGAAATTAATCTCCCACGGAATAAATTTTAACAACCTAACAGATTAAAAATGACTTCAAAGATAGTTTTCGAATATGTTCTATAGTGCTCTAACAAGAATAAAGTAGAAATCTCCCTGGAATGCGATACAAATTCAGTAAAATGGCAGATAATTTCCCATGGGAAATTCATTCACGATCGCTCAAAATTCCGCAAGGAACTTTCGAACATCATTGCCGATACCAATTTTCCGAATATGGGAAATGTTTCCAGGGAAATTTTATTCACGATAGGGCCCAATTGCTCCTTTATTAAATGACAGAAACTGAAACTCTTTCAGGACTGAATTAGCAATTTTAATTAAAAACCAATTAAATGCTTAGATTTTCTCTTCTTATTTACCAATAACCTTTGTGTTTAAAACTCAAAAGCCACATTTTGAAAAATGAATTCTTGAAATTGTTAAAAATGAGGCACACAACTTTTTGTAAAGCTGTTTAAGTAGTTATCAAACAGCGTGAAACTGATAAAAAAAAAACAGGCAAATAATAGAATTAAAATCTATCATGCAAGTCCTGCTACTGTAATGCTTACGTATCTCTTTTTGTTTGCTCCTAGACAACTTATACCTTGACAACACTTTTTTTCACTGGAGATAATAATGTTTGATGGTTTTTATGTTTAGTAAGTTCTACTAATCTTTACAACAAATCAAGGAATAGATTTTTTCCCAAAAAAAAGTTTGCCAAAGGAATTTCTTTCTTGTTGAAATAGAAACAAATTTAAATAATTCTAAACACAGGCAAGAAAAATAAGAGTACCTACTTCGTGGGAGACCAAAATAGACATTTCTCACAGAGGCGACAAAAATACAACAACAATTCAAATTGAAATTCTTTATATAAAATAACACGAGTGCATTTATTTGACTGTATCTATACTTTCCATTGATATTAGCAAAGTTCGTTGCGCTATTACATCGTGTACCGTGTGCCGGTGCCTAGCCCGCCATGAGTGTGTAATTGTAGGAATGTTTTAACTATAAAATCATCACAGTGTCTTCAAAAATCAATTGTATGGTGAATAATTTTGAAAGGAAAAAAAAACTCTCTCGTTGAATGAATTTTTTTAAATTTTGTTTCAGATAAAGCCAATTCAGAAAAGTAATCGAAGATCAAGACGAAGCAATGTGAACATAAAAGTCTTCCAACTTTGCATTTGTAAATAGTTTAGGGGACCCGTTGACGTATATGCACTTGTAGAAAACTTCCTTTAAAACTAAAAAAAAAAAAAATAGTAAATAAATAAATAAAATTAAAATTAAAGAGGGAGTGATAAGTACTCCCATTGCATTGCGAAAACACCACAAAAATATGTATGAAGTAGCCCCTGTGGCGGGTAAGAAAATTGAAGCTGCGTGTGCATTGAGTAGCTTTCGCATAATCATGGGACAAATATCAAGCAACCATAATAACAACAACCACAGCAACAACAATAATAACAACCAATCAGCGGTTAATTATGTGAATCGACACCATCCGAATCAGAAGTCAAAAACTCATTACAGACATTCAGCGGTTCAGCCTTTGCGGAAAGAAGAAATGGTCATACTGCGTGACCCACTTAAAGACCCATCGGATATTTACCGAGGGGTCGGAGTTCGTGAGTCCATTCAAATTCGTAAAAACAAAGACATCATAGCAAATGGACGTCCTGTAACCATAAGCGAAATGAACGCCTACAACATTGAGAAGAACGACGAACTGAAACCACTAGTGAAACTTGCTGGAATCTCATCGGCAATGGACAAAGAGATCATAATAAAGACAACAAACGCATCTGATGAACTGTCAATTACACCACCTCACTTGACTTCCTCTGCGACTGCTCCTCCAAAGGTGAATGAGTTCTACACAGTGGGTGATGGCTACCATAAGACGGAAAGTTGCTACTATCGTAGTCCAGATGGGAACTTTCATAAATTACCCACTGATTCATACCACAAAATGGCAGAGGGGTGTTATGTTAAGAATCCGGAGGGGACTTTCCGCCGATTGGAGGTATCGCGGAATCTTGATGGCAGCGGCCAACTGGCTGGCGGCAATGGCACAACGAATGGCAGTGGCCAACCGAAGATGCGAAGTCAAATGATGAAGTTCTTGAAACGTTCAAAGAGTCATACACCCGCAACTATAAAAGAAATGCAAAAGGAGAAGGAACGACGGGAGCGGGACAGAGAGCGTGAACGTAAGCATCGCGCTTCAGCGGCCGCCAATGCTGAGAATAGTATGAGTGGCAGTAGTGGCAATGCGAGTAAAAATAATAAGGTCGTTGTAACAATGATGGAGAATGGAGGACTGCCTATTGTGGCGACCAGTAAAGCGGAACGTACGAAGCATAGTCACAAGGATACGAGTAGTAGTGGTGCAGCGGACAAAGCAAGAAATCAGAAAGCCAGGGTATGTTTTTTTTCTTCTTGTTCATGTATTCAGTATTTCAATAGCTTATTGGATAAGAGAATTACTTGTTGCATAAGTGAGAAATGAGTACTCGTATTGCTAAACGAAGAGGTAATTACAGTGTTATAGTTGGACTGTTAAGTATGTCAATTGATTGACGAAGATTCCTTGAGTATACGTAACGTAATCGATGTGGGATTTTAGATCCAATCGATTGGATTAGTTGGTGGATACCCTTCTGAACGAGTATGTACTTACCTATAACTAATAAAGTTGATTAGGATTGCGCCATTTTTTGACAAAATCTAGAACCATATAATTATATAGTCGGCAATTGGTCAAATAGTTTTTTTTTGTAATCAAGTTGGTCATCAGGTGGAAGCTTTGTTTCCAAATCGAGTTTTCTTCAATTGGTCATTCTGAATAAAACTTTTACGGGATGTTTTTATGCTCAGAAATATGTAACTATTACATGAAATAGAACATGGTAAAGTTGTATTGACTGTCATAAAATTTATTTTAATTGAAAAGGTATGCATTGTGATTTTTCATTGAATTTGTTCCCGCGCCTGTCTCGGATGTAGTCCAATATTGAGTTACTATTTCGATCACTATATGCAGCATTTGGGGTCATATATCGGCAATGACACCGCGAATGTTGTTTTCCCATTCGTCAGTCGTATCTAGCTCCTCGGTGTAGACTAGCGACTTCACATAACCCTATCGAAATTTAGTCTAGTGGTGTTAAATCACAACTCAGAGGTTCTAAATCCGATTTTGTTTCGCGACAATTTACCAAATGTACGCAGGGGTCGTGCGGCTTTAATTATTCTTCCACCGTGAAATGTCGAACCAATTAATAAATAGTAAAATGGCAGATGAAAACAATACAACCATTTTTTGAAAAATCTTACAACACACCACTACAATTAACTGAGGCAAGGTAGTACCATTTTGTCCACGAACTTAATTAGATTAGCTTGAAATGGTACCCGTGGCTTGATGGTTAGCATGTCCGCTTGTTAACCCAGAGGTTCGTGGTTCGAATCCCAACAAAGGCAAAAATATTTTTCCACTACTATCGCCTTTCGGGAGAAATTAATATCCTTTGATAGTAAATTCATTGCGCAGAAAAACGCTTTCGTGCTTCGGAACCGGCAGAAAATTGTGGGTCCCCTCTATTCCCTGACAAGGCATGATTGTGAGGAATGCGCTAGGCCCTGGGGCTCCTCGCTTTGTTGGGCCACCCTATTTATTTAGTTTGAAATGCGAACGTGATTTTATATTTAACCGTGAACAACTTGAAAAATTCACTTAAAACTGCCGCAATAAACATTATTATTATATTAATAAACAAGTACATAAAAGTTTAAGATTAAGTCGGCGAGAGAATGGGATAGAATCATACAATATTTTGTATTCTCGATCTCCCCTTTGTGCTTTGCTTTGTAAGAACCCCACTGTTTCCTACCAAGCATTATCTATAGGGATGCGCCTATGGTAAGTGAGTATATTCTCTCTCAAACTATCACGACGCGACGTCAACTAAATAAAAGAGGTAGCAAGTAGTTTGTCTTTAATGCATGTTTTGCGCCTGCATAGTTACAAACCTTAACTATAAACAAAGCTTGTTGTGAAACTTCCTAAGTACAGTGTGATTTAAAAGTTCGATGAAACGAAAAAGCGACACAAAAATATTCACAAATGAGATTCAGTTTATGAGAGAGGTATAAAACAAACATTTCTTGAAATCGTCGTCTCCTTTTTGTTCGGGCTTTCGTAATAGCGTTTCTGAAGTTTCACTTTTGCCGTGTTTGATTTGCGCAGACACATTATTTCAAGGTAAGGCTTGACACGCAGTTTGGCCTCCAGTTGTAGTACATTGTTACGTGTTTTTTATTTTTTGTTTTCCATTGAGTTCGAAAAGATAAGTAGCCAACTTTTGGTCTCAGTTCAAGTCTCTAACATTGTGTTAAGAAATAAGGCTTTTGTGCAAATCCAGATGCCTTCATGTTCCTGATATTGTTATGTCATTTAGCTTCAAAGGAAAAGTTTGTTGAAGCAATGCCCCACAGAATGATTTAGCATCGATTTAAATCTCACGCCTTGCGGCAAGTTTGAGCAGATCAAGGGTTGTTTCACTTTTTCTGTGGGAGCCTAATTTGGACCACACCAGAGAATACTTCTTCGACTAACTCAAATATGTGAGAGTTTTAAAAGGTTCATTGAGGCTCTCTTTTTCTAATAATTCAGTCATCATCTATCACCCCTTCTCCACTTTGCCGTTTCCTACCTTCTAACAAAAAATACTGATTAGCTATGTTGAGCTTTTTTGCTTCTTTATTTACTCACTGTATAAAATATTTTTAAACATGAAGCTGTAAGAAACTTATCTTACATAAATCAATCCAACAAACACAGCTTTTGTAGCTTTATACTTGGCTTTGATTAAAATCAAACATATTTTTAATAACTGATAAGTTATAATGGTTTATAATTAGAAATCAATTCACTGATTAAAAAAAAATTGTTTTAAAAATATTTACTCGTAAAATAAAAAAAAAATAAAAAAAACACTCTATCTAGAATCGTGTTTGAAATGAGTTGTTTTTCTCGAGTTTGCAAATTTTTGAAGAAAAAAAAAATTACAAATTTCTTTATGGCAAAAAAAAAAATGAAGTCAACAACGAAACGACATCAATATTCCTCACATTTAAAATTAATCATTTTATCCGCAAGCATGCGTCATTCGAAAACTGACAAAGGGGACGACACGTCTCGATGGCCTAGTTCAGTTTTGTCTAAAGAAAAACTAACTCAATAGAAATTCACGTTGCGTTTGTTAATTTTAATTTTGTACTTTCTGCCAAAGTGAATCATATTCAGTTGTTAGGTGTACTTATAATTTATTAATGTTGTGTAAAGTTGTTCATTCATTTGTTGCTTGGTTTTAATATACAAAATGATTGAAGCACAAATGTAAATACCGACACACATTATGCATTTTGAGACTTTTTTTCTTTCAAAATTATCAAAAAAGTCAATGGCAGAGAAATGAAAATAATTCTTCTCATAGAGAACAACCTGATTTGACTGCTGTCAGCAGAACGAAAAATGAAAGAAATTTGACATAAAGCGTGTTTTTTTCTGAAGCTATTTAGGCTAGGTAGAAGTGTTAAAAAAAGACTCATTTTCTATTTGGCAGATTGATGAGAGCTTTTGTTAATTTTCTAATGTTATAAGATATAAATGCTTGTAAAAATTTTGTAACATTTTTATTATTAATTTTCCTCGTTCTGAGGTTTGAACTGTGTTTAAGTTATAATATTTTAATGGTGTCGGTAGCGTAATGGTTAAATGTCTGCCTATGTTACGACGGAATTCCAGGAAATAAAAAAAATTTCGAGGAATTGCAGTGCTCCGACAGGGATAACACTGTCCTGAAAAGCGTTTTCTCACAAGATAGGGTGTCCCCTCCATCCTCACACGGTAGGGTTGCGAGATATGCACTGGGTCCCGGAGCTGTCTGAGGTCATTTGTACCACCATTTTGATTTTTTATTATTGATAGTATTTTCATAGTTGTGGAATCAAAGGAACATCCAAAATGTAAACAGTTTCAAGTCTATGATATGAATAGTTAACTTTAAGTGATACTCAATCCAGCTACCAAAAGAAAACTTAATTATTTACAAAAATTAAGTTCTTAAGTACTAAATAGTATTTTACAATAATTTATGAATAAAAGTTAATATAATTGACAATCTAAGGGAAATTTAATTAGGAAGTTGAAGATGATTAGAGGATAATTTTTTTCTAAGAGATGGTAAGCTTATGTTAAAATCAAGGATATCTTGTGCACCATTGGCTAAGCGCAACATTCGAGTAATGGGGTTAAAATGGCCATAGTTAGTGCGGTGAGCAGGAAGGTTGTAAAAAAGGATGGACCGTAGACTACGAGGATTGGTATCAGGGTAAAAATGTTCAAGGAGTGCGGGAGATTCAATTGCACCAGTCATTATTTGGTGTATAAAGTACGTCAGCAATTGCACGACGCTTGGCGAGGCTTTGTAACTGAATTAGTTGTAAGCGATCTTCGAATGGAGGTAGGATGAGGGGGCTTGACCACGGTAGATGGCGTAAGGCCAAGCGAAAGAATCTGCTTTGGACGGCTTCAATTCAATGTGACTGAGTGATTTGATAGGGATACCAAACCTGAGAGGAATACTCGAGGATAGGTCTGACAAAAGTTATGTATAGTGATTTGGTTACATAAGGATTGGAAAATACTTTAGACCAACGTTTTATGAACCCAAAAGAAGAGTTCGATTTAGCGATGATTTGGTCTATATGGAAAAGAAAGCTGAGCTCCTTATCACAATAAACTCCAAGTTCTCGAATAGAAGAAACAACTGAAACGAGTACCCTAAAAAAGTCATATGTCCGAGGGAGAATAGATAGTCGTTTTCGTGAAAAAGTAATGAATTGACAGTTGCTCACATTGAGATCAAGCAGATTCTTATGACACAAATTAAGAAAAGAATCTAAGTCTTGTTGAAGTAAAGAATTATCACGACACCTCGACATATTGACTTCATAATTTGTATATCATCTGCGTAGATTCAAAGATTTGAGTGCAAAATAATCATATGAACATAGTTTATAGCAAGGACAAAAAGGGAGGACTGAGATGGCTACCTTGAGGCACACCGGAGGAGGCAGAAATGGGAATAGTTAAGAAACTTCTAAACAATACCTTATAGATAGAATAGAATTTCACCCATTGAAAAAAATGCGGGGGAAATCCAAAAGCACCTAACTTCAGATAAGTTATATGGTGTGAGATCTGAGATTTTATAAAATGCTTTCAAGAAGTCCGTAGTGATTACGTCAACTTCGTAGCCATATTCAAGAGCACAGAGCGTCGTAGAAACAAATTGGGTTAAGTTTGTCGTGGTTGATTGATTTACAATGAAAGTATAACGAGTCATAGACAATGCTTTCAAAAAGCTTAGGAATAGAGAAGAGTTTAGCAATAGGACGGAGGTTAGAGATATCACTTTTACTGCCTTTCTTATGAATTGGAAATATGAGCGAATCTTTCCATAATGTTGGAAAAACTGCTTGCGAGAGGAAAAGTTGAAATAGGACTGTTAGGAGTTGACAGAGAACGTTTTAACATTTTTTAAAGAAAATGGCAGGAATACTGTCAGGACCGAGAGAAAAGTCATCTTATTGATTTTATCATACACATTATCGAGACTTTCACCAAGAGAAACAAGAAAGCTTTGAGGACAATGTTCAAGATAACTGAAGTATTCAAGGTCAGGTAGAACTGTATTAAGGTTATATGATTGACTAAAGAAATTAGCAAATAGGTTGGTGATTGTTTGAGGATCAGAAGAGGAAGTGTCAAGAAGGTTGAAAGAGGTAGGAAGCCCATCCGATTTTCTCTTAACGTTAATAAATTAATAGAAAGGTTTAGGGTCATAGATAAGATAAGTCTGCATTTTGTTAAGATAATTGTGGTACCCGTGGTGCGATGGATAGTATACATTGCCATGAAAAGCGCTTTCTCGATTAGCCGTTCGGAACCGGCAGAAAATTGTAGGTCCCCTCCATTCCCCCACAAGGCATGGTTGTGAGAAATGCGCTAGGCCCAGGGGCTCCTTCTTCTGTAGCGCCACCCTATTTTTTTTTTTTTTTTTTTAATTGTGGCAAAGAGTTTCGGATAAGAATGAAAAGTTGTAGAAAGCTTGTTGATAATTTTTGGAATCAATATAAGAATTTGATTTTATGTAAGTTTTCCATAACTTATTTCTAAGGTTTCGAAGTGTACGCAATTCCTTAGTGTACCATGGGGGAGATGACACACAATTTTTTTGTGGTAAATGAGGAACAGTCTGGATGATACATTCGAAGATGGTAGTATAGAAGAAAGAAAGTGCGATCTCAATGGGAGTTTGAGCATTTATGAAAAGGTTAAAATCGATCTGATTTAACAAGACATTAAGTTGATTGAAATCAAAAAAAAAAGGAGGGAAACTTCTGAATCTACTGTGGAAATAACTTTATCGAAGGAGAAGACTAGAGAAAAGGGGGGATATAAGTGGTCAAGGGTCGATAGAAGATGGATACTTTCAGAAACGTCAGAGTTGAAAGGATCAGAAGAAAAAACGAGGTCAAGTTGTCTTCCTAAGTTGTTTGTAAGCTTCCTAAGTTGTTTGTAAGCTACTGAGCTACAAAAAATACATTCTTTCTCTGAGGTGGGATTACTGGGAACAAAGTTTGATTGATCTTCGGAAGTTGTAAAACTTAACACGTCAAATGACGTAAAAGGGTTTGTTTTTACCTTGAGTCATCTGTAGTGAACTTGGAATCCCCCTTTAGAGAAAGTAGTCTCGGTGATGCCTTTTTAAGAAAACTTATACACGTGGCGTTTGACAATTTTTTAATTTGATTTATGCCAATGATTCTCTGAGAGCTTAGACAGATAAACAATTTTGAAAATTGATTTCGCTGATTATAAATAAGTACAAATAAGTACACTGCCGCTCATCTGAATAGGTTCACTGTTTATCGTACCTTACTGTAAAACTCTTTACATACATATGGCAATGACAGGTCTGTGCTATGTATGTAATGAAAGAGCATTATTATGCGCTTACTTTGGGAAAAAAAAATTCTCTTAATACTTACCGTTGTTCTCACACGCCTACTAAACTTAATTTATTAAAAAAAAAGCAAGTGTTTTTTGGCTCATCTGAATAGGTTCAATAGCAAAAAGTGGAAGAAAACAAGAAAATTACATAACTGTAATTAGATATTTTATTTTCCACGACACAGTAATTTATGTTAATAGTGGGTATTGCCACCTTTCTTCGAAATTGACTCGAAAATCCGATTTGGAATGGAGTCATAGAGCTTCTTTAGATAGGTTAGCGAAATCTCCGACCACGATTCCTTGATTCCCTTGATTAAGGACTCCTTGTCTTCATACTGTCTCCCCGACTCATATACCTTACGCGAAAGAAGTCCCCAAGCGTTCTCAATGATGTAAAGGTCAGGTGAGTAAGGAGGCCATACCAACACGTCTACATTTTGGCTCTGAATCCATTGCTTTACAGACCTCGCTGTATGGATTGGTGCATTGTCATGCTGGAATGACCACGGTATTGGTCCAAAAAGGTTAAAAATTTGCGGGAAGGCCTTTTCCAGCACACCTTTGTATACATTTGCGTTCATTCGCGATGTAAGGAATTGAAGCTCAAAAGTTCCATAGTATGAAATCGCTCCCCACACCATGACACTGCTTTCACAACTATGCAAACGGCTTAAATAATGCTCTTCTTTACGAAGGTCATGAAAATAGTAATTGTAGCCATCTGGACCCTCCAAGTTGAATTTTTTTTCATCTGAAAATATAACTCGCCTCCACTCCGATTTCCACGACATGTATTTTTTACAAAACTGGAGACGATTTTCCTTTCGCTTTTTATTCAGAGGCGGTTTTTTTTGGATCTTTAATCTTTTTAAATGTTTAGCACTCTTAATTATTCGTTTCACTGTAGCCACACTACACTTAACACCAGTTTTGACTCTAATTTTTGACGCGGAATCATGCGAATTGGAAGCAGCTCTGATGATTGCACGCCTATCGACCATTGATGTGGCCTTATAAGTTCCACCTTTCATGTTTTTTCCGTAGTTTTTAATGTTCCGCAAATAATGGCCCACTAAATTTTGGCTTCTTTCAATTTTTTCCGCGATTTCTCTTTGACTTAGTCCTAATTCGCGAAATGATTTTATTTTGCCCTTTTCTTCCTCGGTTAAGGGTTTTCCGCGGCCCATTTTTCTAACTTACGGTTTTAAAAAGTTCGATTTACTAAAAAAAACTTAGCCTTAGCTACAAGACCCACGCACATCAATTGAAATTAATTTTTTTGCTGTCGAACCTATTCAGATGAGCCAAAAAACACTTGATTTTTTTTTAATAAATTAAGTTTAGTAGGCGTGTGAGAGCAACGGTAAGTATTAAGAGAATTTTTTTTTCCCAAAGTAAGCGCATAATAATGCTCTTTCATTACATACATAACACAGACCTGTCATTGCCATATGTATGTAAAGAGTTTTACAGTAAGGTACGATAAACAGTGAACCTATTCAGATGAGCGGCAGTGTACCTACCTACATTATGTATAGAAAAAAAAAAACAGTTTAACATCCAAACGATCCTCAATGGAAATCTTAACAAAAGTAAATTAAATAAGACATAACACATGTAATTATAAAAAGGCTTTTGACGTAATTACATAAACAATTTTCTTTAAAGTGTACCAAAAACTTTCCCTCACGTTACTGTAGTTTACTAAGCAAAATGAGAAAAAGTAATATCACAGAGAAACATTTATGTTCACACGCAAAGGCATGTATCTTTATAAAAGCGGTTACTTCTAAGGCTCGTTCTTTCCAACAGATAGATACAACAAGAAGTACTGATTGCAATTGTCTTTGACACAAAACGAGCACACCTAAAGGTGTTTCACAAAACAACAAATGTCAGCAAACAAAGTACTAAGCTCATGTAGGTATATTTCTGTTGACTTACACTATAAAAAAAAAAAGATAAAAGAAAGAAGGAAATGTTTAATCTAGTATATTATAGGAATAACTGTTAATTGATATTAGCAATAAGTCTGCTTTCAACTTTAGCCAGCACAACCAGCTAATTTAAAATCAGGTTTTTGCTTTTGCTAAAACCCACCTATACTCCACCAGAAACATCCATCCACCCACCTGCTTCCCTCGTTGTATTTTCTTAGTCATGATAGGGGTAATCGACAAACTCTTTTTTCACCTTATAGGGTACAATCAGAACATGTTCAGTTGATAAGCTCTCCGGCTGAGTGTAGGACGTGTGTGGTTTGTACTGTTCGCGTTTCCAGTTTTTTTTTTTGTTTGTTTTTTATCTACTTATCCATTCGTGTGTCGTTAATATAGATCATTCGTCAAAATGGTTAAAGTCGCGTCTCTGTCAATAGAGCTGACGTTGTTCTGATTGAACTGAAATTAAAAAAAGAAAAAAACGAATCATACCTGCATAAATGTAAGAACCTACAAATGACATATCATTACACTCGAGTCAGTTGCAATT